>CM026322.1:1200000-1913545 GCA_014843725.1 Amphicarpaea edgeworthii | reverse complement strand
CACCTTATAATATTTTTGGAGTGTAATTTGTAGTTTATATGGAATATCTTTTAGTTTTGTTTTGTTGTTTAGAATTTACATTTTAATTTGATTTTCTTCGTTTCAATCGTTTTCTTAATATTTAAAGTTATAGTTTCCAAAACGATCCTTATTTATTTTTATTTTTTTTTTTTTTTTAAAAGGCAAAAACGATTTTAACATTTGAGTTTTTAATATTCTTATATATTAGTATTATATAAGCCTGATGGTCCCTAATGCACCACCTATAAATATTTTGCGGAAGTCAAGCTTTATATGATGTGAAATGCGTCAAACTAGACTTTATTCTATATGTAGTTATATATGCATCGCGAAAAGGAATATGCTACTAATTCACTCTTTTGACTAATTGTGTTTGAGTCAAGATAATCGGACACGTACCCTAAAATTAGGTCAATTAGGCTGAAAAGAAAGAGACACCAGAAGGAAAAGATAATATAGACAAAAAAAAAAAAACACAATAGATCTAATAAATGATTAGAAAAGGAAAAAAAAGAGAGAGATAAGAAGAAAAAGAATACGGGATGAATTTTTAGAATTTATTTATTCTTTTTAATTATAAAGTTTTATTTTTTTTTTTATTTCAAATAGGTCTTTGTCCTCCGATTCACTGAAAGCAAATATCTCAATATTTGTGGATTTCAACCAATGTGCTCTCGGTCTCAAAGGTGATGCTAATTTTTAGTTTATTAGTATTATAGTAGATCCGTAAGCATATATATTAGTGATTATATTTTTTTCTATACAATATTAAAATTACTCTATTTAGCAGCATGTGTTGCCGAAGTGTCTCAGGATAATGTTGTAAAGGATGATAGTATAAACGAGGAAGCTCTTAACCCGGTATATATACGTACATGTTTCTCTCTTTGATGATTTGTAACTATGACATACTCATTTTGATATCTGATATTTGATTTTGTTACCGTAATTTTTGAAGGATTTGGTAACAAACCAGATACGGAAAAAATAAATGTGATAAAATTGATGTTGTATTCGAAAGAAGATGGAGAAATAACAATATCCCAGCTTATGACACTTGGGCATGGGTTGCCCTGGTGAAAAATATGTTGGGGGTGGAATTAATTCACCTGAATTCCCGTCCTGTCTTGAATGGATTGCATAAATAATCAGCTACCTGATGGATCCTGGGGAGACTCTCAATTATTCCCATGATCGTATTCTTAACACCTTAGCTTCTATTGCATTGAGATCATGGAACACACACCCTGGGAGAAGTGCGACAAGGGTAATTTTTATATACCTACGTACCCTTAATCATTTCTTTACTATAATACTTTAATTTCACACCTCTACTTCATAGTAAAGGAAGAGTAGAGAAATATTTATCATTTTTTTAGTATAGTGTTCTAATTGTGACATTTTAATTTAATAGGTTTGTATTATGCGTATGCGTTCATATATATGTAACAGGAATGGCATTTTTAAGGAGAATTTGTCACAAGCTTCAGGATGAAAATGCCGGAAACATAGCCCATTGGGTTTTGAAGTTGCTTTCCTTCTCTTCTCGATTTGGCAAGAAGTTTGAGTATTGAAGTACCAGAAGACTCCCCAATCTTGGAAAACATCTTGCAATGAGGACCTCAAGCTTAAGAAGTATAAATTCTTGTCACACTAGCCTATTAATTTGACACAATATTTATGTTTAAGACTTAGGATTTTTTAACTAGTTTTTAGTGTATAATATTCCTGGACTTTATTATTTTACTTGCATGTGTTGCGCTAGAATACCGAGAAGTTCTGCACAAGGTGCCTACAACACTGCTCCATATTTTGGAGGAATGGCAAACTTAGACTGGAAGCTTCTTCTAAAGTTGCAGTCTCAAGACGGGTCATTCTTGTTCTCTCCATCCTCCACAGCTTAGTGCTCTCATGCAAACTAAGGATCAAAATGCTCACAAATACTTGGAAAAAAATAGTCCAGAGGTTCAATGGGGGAGGTGATATTTGTCTTCATTAATGCTTATTTTTGTCATTAAAAATTATGAAAGGATTATACTAAAAAATTATGCTGTCATGCTTATACCGATTTGAATCCAAAACTACTGTGACAGTATTTTCTTTCTTTTTTTAATTCTTTATCCAGTACCAAATGTGTACCCGGTGGATTTGTTTGAACGCGTATGGTTTTTGATAGACTTGATCGTCTTGGAATTTCGGGATATTTTCAGTCAGAGATAAAACATTGTGCGACTTTATGTTTCAAGGCACGTTAGATGTTTATCGGCCGGGGACTGCAGGTATATTTTTATCAGGAATTTAAAAAATAATTATCATTTTTAAAATTTTAATATATTAAATAATTATTTTCAGATATTGGACTGAGAAGGGTATTTGCTGGACAAGGAATTCAGAGGTTCAAGACATAGATGACACAGCAATGGGGATTTGACTACTGAGTTGCATGTGCCAAGTTTCACCCAGTAAGTTATGTATTTTGTTTACTACAAGCTAATTAAAATATCTCATATATACTTCCCGTCACATCTTTATTATATATATTGCTTCGAGAGGGAGAGATATATGATTTTCAAATAACCTAAAATTTGGTAGGTGTGTTTGAGCACTTTGAGAAAATATAGAGAATTCTTCTGCTTTTCTGGGCAATCAAACCAAGCAGTGACAGGAATGTTTCTAATCTTTATCGAGCATCTCAAGTGCTGTTTCAAGGAGAGAAGATTCTCGAGCATGCCAAGAACTTCTCAGCCAATTTTTTAACTGAGAAACGTGCTGCAAATGAACTCTAGATAAATGGATCATAACCAAAGATTTACCTGGCGAGGTGCGTACGCTTCAATACCATTAAACAAAACTTACCTTAGCTAGTTGTAAGTTTAAAAAAATAATATGCAAACCTAGCTAGGTACTTGTATGCATGTATGTAGTTATGTATTTAGAAAAAAACAATAAAAAATCGATAATTTTAGTATTTTTTTTATTTTCCTCCTGTTCAGCATTTTTCTTTATCTGATATAGCATTATAAAGTACTCTACAGGTGGGTTACGCACTGGATGTGCCCTGGTATGCTAGCTACCCAGGCTGGAGACAAGATATTACGTTGAACAATATGGTGGTAGCAATGATGTTTGGATTGGCAAAACCCTCTATAGGTACCAATTATTAATCTTTTTTAATCTCATAATAATATTAAAATTAAATATAATATGAAAAACTGATAAAACAAAAAATCAAACATAGCTCTCAGATTTGTCACATAATGGTCGAATGAATACAGAGAAAAGTCTTCATGCTTAGGTACTCAATAGTATTCATTCGTCAATCGTCAAACATTCAGTCAGACTATCCTTGTCAACAAATATAATCATGTTTGACTAATAGGATGCCTACGTGAACAACGATGTTTATCTGGAGCTTGCAACATTGGATTACAACAACTGTCAAGCAGTGCATTGGGCAGAATGGGGGAAAAGTCCAAAAGGTGAGTGCAAATGTAATATTGTAACCTAATCCCCCATGCATAAAAAGCAAATCTCAAATGAATAATTGCAATGCATGTATAATAGGTGGTACACAGAAGCAGGACTAGAGGGGTTTGGGTTGAGCAAACAAAGTCTCCCTATTTTTCTTACTTCATAGCAGCAGCCAGCATATTTGAGCCTGAGAGATATCTAGAGCGACTTGCATGGGCTAAAAACTGCTGCATTGCTTCAGACACTGAGCTCCTACATAAATGATCAACAAACTAAGACTGCTTTTGTATATTTGTTCAACAACTTCATTAATGGACGAGGCTACTACTCAAATAAGTAATCAAACATGCCACTATTCAATTCATTGTTTGTCCTGCATGCAGTCACACATTATAATAGTATATGGTAAAATAATAACGCTGATGCACCAAAATCTTGCTGCAGGAGTTGAAAAAAGAACAATAGAGAGGTGGAACTTTTTTGGAGATTTTGTTGACAAACCTTGACTACCTAGGGTTCCAAATGTTTCAGGTCACGGTCAGGAATTTTCCCATTTTTTGAATCAAGCAGTGAGTGGAAACCCTTCTGACCTTTATATATTTTAGTTATACTAAATATGTGAAAATTAATAAGATTTTGTTATTCTTATTGTTTGGATTTTTCTATTAAATATTAGAAGCCGGCGATCTGATTGTTTTACTTATCATTAGTGGCAAAGGTTGGCTGTCAAGTTGGGAAAATGAAGGAACTGCTATGGAAGAGACGCTGAGCTGATTGTGCAAATCATAAATGTAATGTCTGGCTATTGGTCTAGGAGAACTACATCTCAATCCACAGTATCAGAGGTTGCTACAAGTCACCAACAGAGTCTGTCATGGCCTCCGTAATTATCAAAACAACAAGGTAAATAACAGTCTGTCATTTTAAAATAGGTTACAGGTCTTTTTTATATATTTCATTTAGATGTGTAAAAGTTCTTCTAATATATGATGCCTAGAATTAATTAAGATCCAGATCCTGAATTTTATATTTATGTAATTATTGTTAGGCACGTGATAGTGGCAACGATAACCTTCATACAACTAGCAGCATCACTACAACTCTTGAAATAGAATCAGAGATGCAAGAACTTGTGCAATTGGTGCTCCAAAATTCCTCAGATGACGTGCACACCAATGTGAAAATTCATTCCTCACAGTGGCCGAAGGGCTTACTATAGCGCATATTGTGACCCAGAGACCATAAACTCATATTCAGAAAGTGCTCTTTTCAAAAAGTCATGTAAATCATTAAAAATGTTTAGAACAAATTAAGGTCACCGTTCATATAATGTTATTTTACCGTTTTAGTCCCGTTGGGATACATTAGCTTTAACGATGTCTTGATCCAGTTTCAGATCAACCTCTAGAAAATTTGTTAATGAGAATTGAGTAAAAACCTAGTAGTACATTATGTTGTTTTGTTTTAGTATGTAATTATTATGGATATATATATATTATTTTGTTTATTTGTGTTATAATTGGTTGATGTTTGGTTTATTATTGATTATAATTATGTTAATTAATTCAATCTCTTTAAATTTTCATTTGTAATTTTAATTGGTTAAAAACTTGTTATTTGGTTAAAAAATCATATTACACAACTTTTTTTTTTATCCATAATAATATTCTAGAAGATTTTATTGTTATTAATATTCATTGAAAACTGATTGGGGTTTATTATTGTTAGGTAAAAGTGAATTCAGAAAACTGATTTATTTCGTATATGTGGCTCACGACCAGTTTTTTTTAAAAGTAGTAGGAAGTTTTTTTAGTAATAATAAATATAAATGAAATTTATGATCAGTTTAAAATATATGTAAAAAAGAATTATTCTGATTATTATAAGTAATTATATAAATAAATTAGTTTGGTGATAATATATAAAAATATTAAAGTCTTGTTTAAATTTAATAAAAATGGTAGAGATGAAACTACAATCCAAGTCCCTTCCTTTCTTCCTTGCAACCCAAACCAGTAAATATTTCACTTAATTAAATTATATTGTCAACACTATTATAAATACAATACTGAGTTTTTTTTTTTTTTTGAAATATTTATTTAATGTTAATTTGGTTTATACAATTACAACAAATTTATCCAATAAATATAAAAATAAAATTATTTAATATATTTTTATACGATCACGTCATTCATATTTTTATTCTATTTGTTTTTTCAAATCACTAATTTATATAATTTATTTTAATACTATATCCATAATAATTACATAACACCAATAAACAACATACTAATAGTCTAATATACAAAACAAGTAAATAAATTAATAGAAGACATAATGACTCTAAGAGGCTGGGTTTGTACATATTTTTTGTTACAGCTGACTTTTATTGGGTTGAAAAAGAAAGGCACTATTACAACATTTACATGGACTCTTTTTTACATTAGTCGAAATTAAAAAATAAAAATAAAAATGCTGATCCAGATTTGACCACCGCCACCGCCACCGCAGTTGCACTCAAAACAAATACACAAGAATCAACCCACAAACACCGGCGTCATCATCGCCACGTGCGCCATCCATTACTCCATCGCATCCAGAGCCAGCATGAGTTAATTAACTGGGTACGAAACAAAATGTCATTATTAATATACATTTTGATATAAACAACAAATATCATCAATTGGAGTCATAGTCATAGTTTAAATTTTTTTCGACTGAACTTGTCCAATCATGTTTTTTTTTCTTCTGTAATATTCGAATTTAAAATCTTGTTTAAAAGACACACAGTTTGATTACCACTTGAATCAATAAAAATCAGGATTCGGTCAAATATGTTACTGCCTTTTTTTTTATTGGTAGATATCTGTCACAGCTTGTTGTTTCTTTTTTATCAACAAAAAATAGTTGTATTAATATAAAGGTACTAGTATATATTGTTACCATTAGTCTTATACAGCTCCTAGTTGAGACTGATCAAAATACAGATCATTTTCCTTAATTCAAACCCGTGGTTACTACCAGTCAGAGAATTTTGTAAATAGAGAATAACACTCGTACCAAAACACACTATCTTAAACTTCCTTGCACGATAGCGCGCAAGACCCCATTGGATTCACACAAAGGAAGCATCTCAAGATTTCGGTGGATTTTAGCCAGTATGCTCTCGGGTTCAAGGTTTGTTAATTTTAGCTAGTTTATTATTATAGGAGATCTGTAAGCAATTCAGTAAGTAGTACTTTTATCGATCTAGCAGAATGTGTTGCTGAAATGTCTTTTAGGGATAATTAATATTGTGAACGATGCATGATAATATGGACGAGGAAGCTCTTAACCAGGTACTTGTTGCTCCCTTTGATTTGTAACTATGCCTGACATAATCATTTTGACATCTGATATTTGATTTTGTTACGAACGTAACGAACCAGATACGAAAAAAAAATAAATGTGATAAAATTGATGCTGTATTCGAAAGAAGATGGAGAAATAACAATATCAAGCTTATGACACAGCATGGGTTGCCTAGTGAAAATGTTGGGGTGAAATTAATTCACCTGAATTCCGTCCTGTCTTGAATGGATTGAAAATAATCAGCTACCTGATGGCTCCTGGGAGACTCTCAATTATTCTTAGCTCATGATCGTATTCTTAACACCTTAGCTTCTGTTATTGCATTAAGATCATGGAACATGCACCCTGAAAAGTGCGACAGGGGGTAACTTTACATTCAAGAATTTCATTACTAATTGCTTTTAAAAAATTCCTTTTGACATATTGTCACATCCTTAATATCATTTATTTTTCTATAATACTTTCACACATCTAGTTCAGGATGTAAATATTTCTCATTTTTTTAGTATAATAATTATTGTGACATTAATTTAATAGGTTTCTACTGCCTGTATGCATTCATATGTAACAGGAATGACATTTTTAAGGAGAATTTGTACAGGCTTCAGGATGAAAATGCGGAACATATGACTGTCAGGTTTGAAGTTGTTTTCCCTCTCTTCTCGATCTAGCAAAAAGTTTGAATATTGAAGTGCCAGATGACTCTCCTATCCTGAAAAACATCTTTGCAATGAGAGACCTCAAGCTTAAAAAAGTATAAAATTCTCGTCACACTACTTAACCTCGATCGGATACCCCTTTAGCATATGGGTTTTGGTAGTATGTTATAATCTTTTTGCTGATTAAGAAAAAAAAACCTCATGGGATACAATGTTGATGTTTACATGAGAATTTTTAACTACTCTTTTCTTTTGGTCTCTTTTTTATATTTTTTTTAAGGTATTTTAAAAAAATTATTTGTCCCCTTAAGACTATTTTATATTTCTTTTTTTGCATTAATTGTTTTACTCTAAAAAAGTAGTTTTAATTAATTAAAAAAAAATCTAACACAAAATAATAATATGCTAGAATTAAAATTAGATAAATTATTTCGCTCTTTTATTATTCATTATTCTTATCATTCATTTTCTTAAGAGCAAGGTTAATTCATTTTGACCCTAATATTTTACTTGCACGTGTTGGGCTAGGAATACCGAGAGAGGTTCTGCATAAGTTGCCTACACCACTACTCTATAGTTTGGAGGGAAATGACAAACTTAGACTGGAATCAGCTTCTAAAGTTGCAGTCTAAAGACAGGTCATTCTTGTTCTCTCCATCCTCCACTGCTTATGCTCTCATGCAAACTAAGGATCAAAATGCTCACAAGTATCTGGAAAAAACAGTCAGAGGTTCAATGGAGAGGGGGTAAATTTGTCTTCATTAATTATTTTATTATACTATATACAAATTTAATTTGCCAAAAAAGTTAATGTATATCAAAGGAATATTCTAATAAAAGAAAAGTTGAGCGATTTGAATCCAATATTTCTGTAACATAGTATTTATTTATTTATCTATCTATCTAGTTCCAAATGTCTATCCGGTGGATTTGTTTGAACACATATGGGTTTTCGATAGACTTGATCGTCTTGGAATTTCAAGATATTTTCAGTCAGAAATCAAAAGATTGTGCGACTTATGTTTCAAGGTACGTGAGATGTTATCGAGTGAGGCAGGTATATTCTTATCATGGATTTAAAAATAAGTAGTATTTTTCAAATTTTAATATATTATATTATATTATATTAAATATTATATTCTAATTCAAAAAAGACTGGCATTGTCTTCTTGGTAATTAATCACCGGACAAAAGTAACATAAAAATTTGTCAGATTTTGGACAGAGAAGGGTATTTGCTGGGCAAGAAATTCAGAGGTTCAAGATATAGATGACACAGCAATGGGATTTAGACTACTAAGGTTGCATGGCCACAAAGTTTCATCCAGTAAGTTATTTAATTATTTTGTATATTGCTAAGAGAGAGAGAGAGAGATGATTTTCACAAATGACAAAGTGTTTTAATTTTGATTCCGAACTTGGTAGATGTGTTCGACCACTTCCAGAAAAATGGTGAATTCTTTTGCGTTTCTGGTCAATCAAACCAAGCAGTGACAGGAATGTTTAATCTTTATCGAGCATCTCAAGTAGCTATTTCAAGGAGAGAAGATTCTCGAGGATGCCAAGAACTTCTCAAACAAATTTTTAACTGAGAAACGTGCAGCAAATAAGCTCCTAGACAAATGGATCATAGCCAAAGATTTACCTGGCGAGGTGCGTACGTTCCAATACCATTATTAATTACAAGTTACCTATAAGTTTAAAAAGTAATATACAAATTAACCTAGCTACGTACGTACTTACTTTATGTATGCATGCAGTTATGTATTTAGAAAAAACAATGTATTAAAAAAAAGTTCTTTAATTTTATGATGTTAATTAGTATTTTTTTTTCTCCAGTCAGCATTTTTACTTCTATAGCTGATATAACATTCTAAAACTACTCTACATCAGGTGGGTTACGCACTGGACGTGCCCCTGGTATGCTAGCTTACCGAGACTGGAGACAAGATATTACATTGAACAATACGGTGGTAGCAGTGATGTTTGGATTGGCAAAACCCTTTATAGGTGCGTACCAGCTATTAATTTTTTAATCCCATATGTAATACTAATAAAACAAATCAAATATAATTATCAGATTTGTCACATAATGGTCAAATGATATAATATTACAGAGAGAAAATATATGTTTTAACAGGATGCCCTACGTGAACAATGATGTTTATCTGGGAGCTTGCAAAATTGGATTACAGCAACTGTCAAGCAGTTCACTGTGCGGAATGGGAAAAAATCCAAAGGTACACTCCATCATCATATGCTAGTATGCTACTATAATTTCACAAAAAAGCTACGTACAGTCAAAGTGATAACTCTGTATATTAATTAGAGTGGTACTTGGAAGCAGGACTAGAGGGGGTTTGGTTTGAGCAAACAAAGTCTCCTATTTTCTTATTTTATAGCAGCAGCCAGCATCTTTGAGCCTGCGAGATCTCCCAGAACGACTTGCTTGGGCTAAAACTTCTGCATTGCTTCAGACACTGAGCTCCTACATCAAGGATCAAGATACTAAGACTGCTTTTGTATATTTGTTCAACAACAGCATTAACAGACGACACTACTCAAACAAGTAATTAATTAAACATTCCATTCAATTCATCGTTAATTTGTCCTGCATGCAGTCACAGATTATAGTTGTATAGCAGAAATTTGTGCAATATAAGCTTGTTAGAAGATAATAGTATATGGTTAAATAATAACGTACGGTGATGCAGCAAAATCTTGTTGAATGTGTGTCATGAGGCAGTTGAACAAGAACAAGAGAGAGGAGGAGCTCCTGGAGATTTTGCTGACAAATCTTGACTACCTTGGATTCCAAATGTTCCAGAGTCACGGTCAGGAATTTTCCAATTATTTGAATCAAGCAGTGAGTAGACACATTGTTTACGTACCTTTTTTTTTTTTTTTTATAATTTTGAAGTAGATAATGGACCAAAACTGAATCTAAGCTTATTTGAAAATGATAGTGGCAAGGCTTGGCTGTCAAGTTGGGAAAACAAAGGAACAATTTCGGAAGAGAAGCTGAGCTGATTGTGCAAATCATAAATGTAATGTCTGGCTATTGGTCTGGAGAACTACATCTCAATCCACAATACCAGAGGTTGCTACAAGTCACCAACAGAATCTGTCATGGCCTCCGTAATTATCAAAACAACAAGGTTAATTATAGTATTATAGAGACTAAATTAAAGTGTGGTATTACTTAACCCTTTATTTAATAAAGTTTATATAGGCACATGATGATAGTGGCAACCACAACAACCTGATCAGTACAACCTGCAGCATCACTACAACTCCTGAAATAGAATCAGAGATGCAAGAACTTGTGCAATTGGTGCTCCAAAACTCCTCAGATGGCGTCGTGCACACCAATGTGAAGAATTCATTCCTCCCAGTGGCCAAGGGCTTCTACTATAGAGCACATTGTGATCCAAAGACCATAAACTCTCATATTGAGAAAGTGCTCTTTCAAAAGTCATGTAAATCATTAAAAGTCTTTAGAACAAGCATCACCGTTCATGATGTTAATTGTTATTTTCCCTTTTAGTCCCGTTCTTGCGTGACAATTTTATCATCCCTTCGCACAGAATGTGATAGTAATGTGCATGGATCTTTTCAAGTGACTACGCCTGAGTCTAGCTTTTTCTTGTTAACTAAAATCAGCTGTGTGCTATACAGCTTGCTTTAATTGAGATTTAAGAGCATTAATATAACATCAAAATATGACTAAATTCATATTGCAATCTTCAAGCTCAAGGTATACATCAACATGTTTAAATTAATAATAACGAGACTCAAAAAAAAAAAATAATAATAATAACGAGTCAGCAAACAAAAATTACTCGACGCACGGAATTGACAAGGGTAAAAAAGATTTCATGTCTTGGAGGAGATTCTTAGTTTAACATTCTACATCTACAGGTAAGAAGCCATGTTGAGCTCAATTTCTTCCTTGGCCTGTTTATCAAATGGTTCCTCACCAAAATATAAATCTAGAATTGACTTGCATAGGAGTTTACTCTGAATGCTTCCCACTTCCTGCCCATCAACTACAACAAATAAAATAAATTAATGTAAAAAATTCTTGTTGCAATGTAACATAGCAAAAATATAAAGCATAGGCATTAATCATATAAAGTGACTTAAGCACCTAATGTTAGGTGCTAAAGATTTGCATTGTTTAAAGAACATTTACACAGCACACTGTTGTACCAGTTTTACTTTGAAAAGTCTCTCCAAGTTAAGCCACAAAGCTAATTTCTCAAAAGATTCAGTGCAAACTATAAAAGAGAAAAACACACTCATCCATTTTTCAACATTACCTGAATTCTGAGACAACTCTTTCTCATCATCAAATTGTCAGTTGAAGAATATAAAACAGTAGTAGCTGTTTCATTTCACCCATTTCCTTGTGAATTGTGATAGAAAAGTTATCAATAAAATATGATCATGGATTTGTCTTTCTGTTTAATACATAAGCTTCGTGTAGCTAGTTTGGACTTATGGTGTATAAGGGCACACCCCTTAAGTTAGACACAGTTCTATAAGACCTGATTTTCCCTTATACAAAACACACGAAGCAGGAAAAATAGTTTGCACTGTATTATATATTCCGAAACTTGAGATGGAAAATGTAGACATGAAGAAAGATGACTTACTTAATGTGCGAAGAACATAGCCCTTGTCTCTTGAGAGATGAATTACAGATCCACAAGGAATTTTGAATTCATCTTTAAACTGTGAAGTGAACCTACATCACAACATGCCAGTAAAGTAAAATCATAATATGCAACAGAAAATTCTCACCCATTTAGATGGAAAAAGTTACATCTCATGAACAGATACTTGGAATATAATTTTCCATGGTCTACCAAAGCTAATATACCAGTATCAATTATAAAATGGCTTTAAGTTTCAATCATGTTAGAGACATCTTTCAGTTTCATAGTAATTGGTTGGATGGAAATAGAGCAGAAGGGAGGGACTCTCTTAAAAGTAGCTTTTTTGGTAACTTCATGACAAGTAAACATAATGATGTTGTAATGACTAATTCTTAACATATGAAAATGAGAATGCCAGTTGAAGGAAAGGAACTACTCACCTTTGAAGCAATTCCTTATTGTCCGATCCTCCAAACTTTTGCAGCCTAGTTCCCACAGACTCTTCAAATGCACTACGTACAGAACGTATGCTTAATCTCCCATAGACAATTTGGAGTCTAATTGTCATGGATATATCACTTTCCATGAGATCTTTAGTAAACTCCTCATTGCCCTGCAACTCAGACGCAGGCAACTTCCCATATTTCTCAGAAAGATGTCTCTTTATGTCATCATCATCAGCATAAACACCTACAACAACAAATGACACAAATTTTCTCTCAATTCTATAAAAGTTTGGTCTGTCCCCTAATCACTGTTTGATACACATTCCAAACTAATAATTCCCTTTCCCTCGAGTCCAACCAAGATGAAAGTCGTAAGCAAATTAGCAAACTTTACACAAAAATTAAGTTACAGTAAAACCATATAGATACTGCATCCAAAAGGGAATCCACCCAGATATTTTTTTTTATCGCAAAGTCCTGTGCTAAATTGGGAAAAGATCATTTTTTTTTTCTGTAATTATATTTGCATTAAAAAAATGGCATACCATAAGCGTAAACATCAATATTCTTCAATCCTAAAATGCTTTTTTTCCGCAACCCAATTCCGCAGAGTTTCTGAGAACTGTCCAAAACTGAAGGGAACGACGTTCCGGTTTTTGACTCAACAACGGAAACCCCACTGTCGGCCAAACTGAGTGAACCCCAGAGTGGCAATGATGGGTCAGAAGAGAAGAGGGAATTCACCGCATTCCGGAGAAAGGGGCGGTCGGAGGAGGAGACGGCCACGACGGCGGCGGAGGCTCCGACCACGGCGGCGGCGGCAGCGAATGCAGTGAAGGGGCGAGGGAATTGAGGCCGCTGGGGCTGAGGAAACGAGAAAGGGAAGCGCAGTGACGGCATCTTTGCTTCGTTAGTTTCACCGAGTCAGAAGCCAAGACATTGTAACTTCTAAGAATGAAAAAATGAGTTTAAAAGTTTTTTTTAGTGACAGTTGGGAAATTGTAGACAGAGAAATAGAATGGCTGCAAAATTACTTCTCATTAGTTATTAGTTGGGACACTAATGCTTAGGATTTATCAAATTCACAGTTAAACTAAGGGTGTTGAGACGAGAGTAGCATTATAATGTGAAAGTTCTGGTGTTACACTTCTTTTAAAAAATAAATCATAAAAAAAAATAATGAGGGTATGTTGGGAAAATAATTATAAAGAGGTGTGTAAGAAATTGAGGGAGTGGAAATAGTAAGTATCCTAACTTACTATTCGTGTTAGCAACCTCTTGGACTCCACCGTCTTGAGCCCATCCTAAACTGGCCTAGCATATGATGTCAACCTTGTGGACCAATCGTGTACTCTTGGACTCCAATGGCAGCCCCTATTGGACTCCACACTAATGTACTAGGGTTTATGAAAAAACTACGGATGATCCATTGATCCCAGTGGAATTTTATGTTATATTGTAAAATCTTATAAATATGTATTAAACTATTCAATTTTATTTATGATAAGATGAAAAAACATCATTTGTATTTTCTACATGTAATAAGTTATATATATATATATATATATATATAACAAAATGTGATAGTTTCAAATTAAATAAATTTTAGATAGTCTTCTATTGTAAAAATATATATCATATTTGTATAAACTTCATTTTGTATTTGATAACTAAAGAAAATAATAATAAAATAAAAATAATTGTATATATGAAATATCATTTGAAAAAAAAAAATTAACAATGATAACGACATTGATGTATACATTTTTTTATTAAAAAAAAATTAAATATATTTTTATCCATAAAAATATAGTCGTATTTTATTCTTGGTTCTTATTTTTTTACTGAATTTTTGGTCCTTATAATTTTTATTTTTATTTTGGTTTTAATCATTGTTATTTTTACTTTAGTTATTATAATATATATTTATTTTTCCTGTGGTGTTAGCTCACATTAACCACAAATTATTATGGGTGCTAACTAGAATGGGGTTAACTGGCAGCGGGAGCTGACCCACATGCCACATTAACAATAAACAGCTGTGACTCTTGTGCTAACATTTTTGTTTTATGGTTGGTATTAGTTGAATTCATGCAATTGTCCAAATCACCAAATCATCACCTCAGCTATGACCTATCAATGGATTTTATTAATTGTTGAGTATTATTTGAATATGCATGCAAGAAATATCTGGACAAATGTGTATGGATTCAGGTGAGGTGATGGGAAAACACCACAACCGGTTCTTTTCACGTAAAGCAGAATTTTTTTTTATGAATAAAAAAAAAAAAAACTAAGGATTACAAAGAGAATGTATACATAAACAACTAAGTAATTTAAAAATGAAGCTGAACAAGAATTTAATAAAATAAACGAAAAAAAAATAAAACTATTTAAATAAGAAAAAATATTTCACGAAAATCACACAAATTATGACGTGTGAATTTGATAAAACTAATTGATTAAAAAAGTACTACATGATAAAGGTGTCTATTGATACCAAATTCAAGAATTATTTTCATAATCAACATTTAACATTTGTATCACATGAATGGAAGACTCTATTAGAAAGATTCATTAATTACACATGTGCAACTTATGTAACCCCATATATATTTTAAGATATATGTATTGTCTACTATAGTCATTTCATCGAAAAGCTAGCACGTTTGAAAGTATTCTTCACACACGGGTACATTTTAATACCAACATACATGACCTTAAACATATTTAATGCCAATCGAAGTGCCTACTTAAATTTTTCTTTGAATAGAAAAACAATGGCGGTTGTTAGTAAGGACCATCAAGAGATAAGACTCCAGCCTCGCTAAAAGCAGCAACATTTGGCTGCAAACTTTTCATATTCAAAAGCATTATTAAAATCATATAGGATATTGTCTTTTCATTGAAATAAATCCTAAGTTGTACCAAGAATAATACTTTCGATAATCAATTTTTTGAAGTTTTGTTGTTCCATATTTCAAATTCAATTCAGTGGTAGTGGGCGTTAGATATTTAGATTTAATGTAATAATTTCTGAATACATAATTGTTTTCATTTCCTCATAATATTAATGTATGAATTGTTATAAATTTCCTAAAAGTTTAATGATCAAGGCATTCTAACAATTTTATAATGTGATTCAATCACTTAAATCATAATATGATTTTAAAGATAATTATAATAAAATTTAACAAATTTATCAATTACTCAATTCGTATAAAACCTTTTTTTTTTATTTTTTATCTCCAGTACATGCCTTCAAATTATACTAATAAGGAAATATAAACTATTAGCTTTGAAACCTACCCAACTTACATTTACTATTAAGGAGGGTATACCGAAATAGTAATATATATTGGTAGAATCAATAAGCATGTAGATATTTATTGAGTTTCTTTTATTTTTAAGTGTTATCTTGAGTAGGGATTATAATTAATTTAAGAGTTCAATGAATTTTTTTTTATATGATAAAATATACAAACATAAATGATATAACGAGAATATGATGAGATAATAACATGATGATAAGCTTTAATAATATATAATATTAGCATGCACTAGATAATAAATAAATTAATAGTGCATGAATATTGTGTTTAAATATAAAAAAAAATTATTAATTTTCAATAACTCTTTACGTGATTAGTTGAAACTTTTTACATTTTATTTGATATATTTTTATACCATTTACATAATTTGTTAAAATTTATTCAAAATTATTAATTTTGATGAATATAAAGTTAACTCAGGAAATGAAATATTTAAATGAGAGGTGAAATTAATCAATTTATTAATTTTTAAAATAAAAACATTAATGAGAGAAGATAGCATATCCAAGTTGATTTATTTCAGCTCTCCTCTAGGATAAAAAATAGACAAAACTTATGATATTTAGATAATACTAACTCAGATCCTCTTCATATGATAAATAGACAAAATTTATCATATCTAGTTGATTATAATTCAGATTTTCCTCAAAGGATAAATAGACAAAATTTATCCTCACAGGATAAAAAAAATACAAATATACTGGGACAATAACAAAATAATAAGATAGGATAATACTTATAAAAAGATATGATTGGTTATCACAAGATAGTATCGTGACATTAGTTTAGATTGTGAGACATTTATAACTTTTAATCTATGATAAGTAAAATGATTTTAAAAATATGTAAACAGACTATTATAATTATCTATCCGTATGATAGCTTTAAATTCTTAATTTAAAATGTAAGTAAACAATGGGACTCTGGCAGTCTCACTCGATTGGATTTCACACCTAACGCAGGCCCATGTTTGCTGATAGCCATCCAACAAGAAGATCTATCTACGCCGACAACAGGGGAGTAATTGTGTTATCCTAAGTACAATTTTGACAACATCATATCCACAGGCTTGGGTCGTTTTGGTTCTTCCATAGTGTGTGTTATTTGGCGGTTGGGCTTTGTCGGCTACTCCTTTGTCGCAAAAAGTCTTGATATCATATTCATTTTGTCCAATGTCATTCATATCGTGGGGGAAGGGGAAGGAAGGAAAACACATGTTTCGAATCATCATCTTTCTTTATTGCAGTACCCCTTCTTTTTATCAATCAATATTGGATTCATAAAAAACAATTCACCTATGATGAGGATATTGGGAAATGAAATGATAGACAAGGTTGTGTGATTTATCTTACTTATGGATACATTATTTTATAAATCATTTTTAAAAGAAAAAAATATGAAAAAAAAATTAATTTTTTGGAGAGTTAAAATTATTTTTTTTAATAGTTAATTAGTGAAAACTCTTTTAAATAGGTTCATTAAAAGATGTGAGATTTTTACAAATTAATTATTAGAAAAGATAATTTTAATTCAAAATATTTTACTAACCACGTGCATCATTAATCATCAATAGGCTTCTCTAACCTTTTCTTGATGGGACCAGAGAAAGGCTCGGGAGTTAGAAATTTTGTGCCCATTTCACTTAGGGTCAAAATTAATTTATAGTACTAGTACATATACATTGTTACCCATATTTAATTATAAAATCTGAAATTAAGATTAGCTTTTATATTTATTTCAGTCATATTTAGTCGAAATGTGAAGGTGTTTTTCTTCCGTTTTTTCATACATCAACCTAGATGAATTAACCAAAGATGGTAGGACATAAAGTACTTGGGCTTCAATGATGACTAATTTGTTAACTGGATTGAGCATCTTTAGCAGTCCATATGGCATTTTCACTTTACATCCTTTTAAATCTTTATTATTTTTATTGACAAAAAAAGCTTTGTTTTAAGATATTGTTTTTTACATTCAATAATTAGACAGATATTATTTTCTTACGAGGTGAACCTTTAAAATTGTTAAATTGTTTCAAATTATAGGTTTTTGGTAAAGATTTTAATTTAGTTATTTGAGAGAAATGTTTGATTTTTTTTTTCAAAAATTATCATTTTCAATATATATAAATACATATTAATAATAATCTATACTAATAATAAGTATTTTCAATATGTATACAATTTTAGTATCTATTTAAATATATATTTACTATTATTAAATAAATAATATATATTATAAAAAAATTTAATGTATAGTTGATTCATTATAACCTATCATTTTAATTACTTTTAAAATAATTTTATAAAAATCAAGATTTATCATAAATAATTTTACAACACCATTAATGCATCACCTTTTTCTTTATTATAAAACCAAAATAACAATAACTAGTATGTTTTAATACCATGTAATCTTTCTTTAAAAAAAAAAATACAATATGATCTTTAAACACTTTGATATTATGAAATAATGATGTTTTTTTTTTCTTTGCATATTTTACTTGCCGGAGTATAATACTTAAACAAAAATATTGTGACGGCAGTTCTGCCTCCAATATTCATCATGAGTTGTTAGTTGTTACGCATTGCAAATCACATGCATCTAGCTGCAGCATTGGCCATAGATTAAAAACAATTAACTTTCATCTTTTGAAGATTCATCTCAGTTGTTAAACTTTCATGCTAGACTTTGCCCAGTTGTTATCCGAATTAATTTCCTCTCAGTATTGCACATTAAGGCATGCATGATATAAAGATTGTGACGGCCGTTCAGGCAGGTGACAATAACCATAGATTGCAGGTCTTGGATGATGAGAATTATAGTTATGGAATCCTTTTCCGGAACAGTGCAATTTTTCTTTTCTATATATATATATATTAACACTCCTTTCTATGTTACATAATACAAACCCCATCTTAATATTTTAACAATATTATATGGTTTAAATAAGTTTTGCATATATAAAAATACTCATTTTTAAGTTTGAATCTTTGATGTTGAGATGATATCGTAGTTAATTAACGGTTGAGACGATGTTATATCATTGATAGAGACTCAAAGCAAAAATAATTTTTTCAGGTATCCATAACAATGTAAAAAAAATTGAAAAACTCAAACTAAAAAATAAATATTATACTTTTGTACGACGCAGGGTTAAACACCATAGAGATTTAATCAATAGGTTTGAGCATATTACATAAGTGAATTTGACATTACACTTTAATCCAAAACCTTAAAAAGCTCAAATTTATGGTCTTTTTCTCTCATTTATAGGTGTTGGACTTTTCAATTCTTACTCAATGTAAAATTTTATCTTTTCACTTGTACTTAATAATTTACCCCTTCAAGTGTGAGTTTCTTTCACACATGGTAGCTCCCTATTAAGTAGAAGCCATGATTATTCAATGATGGCCTCTAAAGGCGCATGCTCTAGTACCTTGCATCGTTGTGCTCCATTGTTCCATAGCCATGGGATAGGCTGTCCGGTCTTCATGTATGGATTCACTACCAAGAAGACTTTCGTTGCAAGAAATCCTTATATCCATGTCCTGGATGCATCTATTCATCTAACTTGTCTAAATCGATCTAAGTCAAACCATCAATTCTAATACTACTATAAATATCAAAAGCAAGATTATGTTTAGAGAGCAACAGAATTGAATTTTTGATATCCATTCACAGTGTATCTTATAAAAGAGATTATAAGAATGAGAAATATAAAGTATTTTGTATAACTCGAGAAAACCTAAAGAAATATTAATATAAATTATTTTAAAAAATAATCAGCTCACAACTAAATTAAAATAATATATTGTGAGATTGTGATATATTTTTTAACGACCAAACAATTCATATAGAGAGAGAAAGGTACAAGTAGTATCAATTACAAAGCTAGAATGATCAATGTGATGATATTTTGCTAGTTCCCTTTCATTAAAAAAAAAAAAATCCTAGCTAGCAAAGGGAATCAGCAATGGTATAATTCAAATTTATGAGAGTGATGTCTAAGTTAGACAACATATATCACACTTTATTTAGCAGCCCCCCCTTTTTATAATTAAAACTAAATATGATTGGTATTTTATACTAGTTTTGAAATGAAAGAAGATGTGTCGTGATTGTCTAACTCAGGCACCTGCTGATTATTTAAAAGTTGCAAGAGACTAGAGAAGCATCAATCTTGTGGGTGGGGGTAAAGATTCCAGGTTATAAACCATCACTAGAAGCCGGAATGTTGATTGCCAATGCCAGCAGCATCCATCATCACAATCTTGAATTGGTTAATTTATATGGCGTCCTTCTTCAATTAAAATAAAATACGCCTAAGCACTAGTGCTAATTAAAGGATATTCGTTTCGAGGAGATGACATTGCAGATAGATATTCAAGCTTTTCTTTAATGGCTATTATTCTTCCATTGGTTGTCCAACTTTGACACTACTTAATTTTTCTTAATTAATATTAATATTAATTTGTGGAGTATGATTATTGATCAGCACACCTTTATTTGCTGGATGCATGTGATCAGATCAGCATACCTATGTCTTTCTATTTTACACGTTTTTCATATTCTTTTTTTAATGGAAAAATCATATTATTACTATTAATAAAATTGGCCAATAACTCAAAATCACAAGAAGTATCAAAGATAGACCGACCACATTTTTTAATTAACGTGTTTTTAATTATTGATTAAAATTTATTTAAAATACAAATTTATTAGTGTAGCTCTTGAAATAATTAAGATGAAAGAGTCATAAAATTTTATATTTTTTAATAAATTTTAATCAATAAAAAAATATATTTAAAAGAATGTGTAAAAATTTATATTATTAAAATAAATGTTAGTAACATACGATCTAATATATTCACTAACACACATTTTATTGTCTAACATACTTTATAACATTTTTTAACCTATTCTTTATTCTAGTTAAAACTACAATTTTTTTTTAGCAATTAAGAAGTTATCAGCCTTACAAAGGTGTGTATAAGAATCATATTAAATATGGATTCTTCTTACTACGAGAGGTTATAAATATAAATCTAGACCTTTAAATAGTAATATAATTATCAACGTTTAAGATTTTAGGTCAATTAATATAATCGATAATCAATAAATTCACTTATATCAAATTCAAATTCTACCATAAAAAAAAATTCACATTTCTAACGTGAGAATTGTTTTCAATAGATAATAGATATATACTTCAAATCTAATGGTTAGTGCACTAATGTAAGATACTAGTATATTTATAGGTGGGTAACAATTTATTTAGTGAAAAATTTTGTAGTCGATTTTTTTAAGGTTAATCTTTAACATTAGGAAATTCTTAATCTCCCTAGAAAAAAAAATAAAAAATGATATGTACTCCATGCATGTGTATAGTATCAAATAAGAACAGAAGAATAGAAGATTAAAAAAAAAAAATAAAATTCCCCCTTCTCTTCATTCACCACCTTTTAGGTTTTAACTAGCAGCCAGCAAATATATATGCCTTACTCTGCATATTCGATCTCAAGCTGGGATACTATTTCTTCATTCTCTTTTCCTTAATTGGTTTTCCATGCCCAATATTAATTTCCCAAACTCCCACACCTAAATAATTTGTCTCTACAGGTCCTTTGTTAATACTTATCCAATTGCACCAATTTTATTTATATTGCTATCTGAAATTGAATTCCCAGATACAAATTTGCTTCATAATTACCTTTTTGTGTGATGCCTTTCTAAGAACAAGTTGCCGTTATTTTATACTTCTTCCCTGGTTGACACGAATCCTTTTGCCAGCATAACTTTATTCCCAATTATTTAAAAGCCATGTCAAAATTTGTTAGACACACAGGCACGGATACAAGGGGGCAAGCAGGGCTTTAGCCCTTTCCCTAGATCATTCATAAACATCTATGAAAAAATATTAATGAAAATTAATTAAAAAAGTAGAATTTTAAACTGAGATTTATTTAATTTTACGTTTAGTAATAAATTATATCTCTAATTTTATATCTAAAATTAATAACAAATATTTTTATTAAATATATTATTTATTAAAAAATATTTATAAAATATAAAAATTAAAATAATTGTATAAAAAAAAATTTAACCCCACTTCTCATGGACTCTGGACCCATCACTGTAGACACATAAGCACATAATTTTTTTTAAAATAAAAGCTTAAATGTATTTTTATCCATAAAATATATCTGTATTTTATTTTTGCTCCTATATTTTTTTACTTGACTTTTTGGTCCCAATAAAATTCTTTTTTTTTTTTGGTTTTGGTCCTTACTATTTATTTTAGTCATTCTAATATATTTTATTTATCCTGCTTTAGACCCTATAATGTTTTGTTCATTTTGAATTCTTCACTTTAAAAAAAATATTTGATAGGGACTAAAAAGCAAATGATTTATATATATAATTGAAGGAGTAAAATAAAGTAATAAAGTCATAAAAAGGAATTTTACAAGATCAAAAGTAAAAAAGTAAAATAAAATTAGGAAGCAAAAGAAAAATATGACTATATTTTAAGAATAAAAACATATTTAAAAAGATAAATAATAAAGACTTTTGAACCTGGTATCTTTGTCTAAGTGTTAATTATATACATATCTTCAAAAATGTTTATTTATTTATTATTATTCAAGTTTATTAAAAACTACATTAATTTGTTGTCTCTACAGGTCCTTTGTAGAACTCATTAAATAAGAAGCACACCCAAAATTAGTTTTGTGTTTTTCCAATGAATTTAAGTCAATATATAATAAAAATGCATTCAAAATAGCGCTAGACAGTTAGATGGTACTATGTAAAAGATAAACATTTTTTCTTTCTTTCAAAAGACTATAACTTTTCCTCTAAATATTTAGCATAATACTCCAGACTCAATAAATAAATAAATAAATATATATACACGCAAGCGTATCAAGTGAAATGACATATTTATTATGAAAGATCAGAAGTTTAAATATCAATTATTAATTAAATCTTAATGGTCCAAATGTAATTTTGAATTAAAGTTAAATGTGATTTTCATCCTATACAATCATATCTCTTCTAATTATTGCACATTTATACACAATTACCTTTATCATCATGACTACTGCCGCCACCACTAACAGGGTTACCATCACCACCACCATCATCATAGTCGTCGTCCCCGTTGTGGTGGCGACAACAACGGGAACGACGACCATGATGATGGTGGTGATGATGGCCTTGACAGTGGTCTTGTTGGTGGTGGTGGTAATTATGATGGTGACAGTGACAATGACTTTGTTGGTGGTGGCGGTGGTAGTCGTGGTGATGGCGACGTCACCATCACCATAACCACCACCGCCACCACCAACAGGGCCACCATCACTACCATCATCATAATCACCGTCACCACTAACAAGACTACCATCATGGTTGTCATTCCCGTTGTTGCTGTCATCACTACCGTCACGGTGGCAGCAACGACAATAATAGGGACAACGACAATGATAGTGATAGTGGTGGTGGCAAAAATGACGGTGATGATCATATTGGTGGTGGCGGCACTGGTGGGTAATAAATGCACAATAATTAAAAAAATATATGATTGTATAAGGTGAAAATCACATTTAATTTTAATTCAAAATTATATTTAGACCATTAAGATTTAACCTCTCATTTCTCATAATAAACATGTCCCATCACTTAAAATACTATATATATATATATATATATATACCATCACGATTTCTTTAATGTAAAAGATAATGTATATTTTAACGAATAGTGCTGAAGAATGAGTTCTACAAATAACATTTCTCATAAAAATAGAGTTGTGGTAAAAAATAATAATATCAAGAGAAATAAATTTTTAATTAACCCTGATTTTATTTTTATTAATTCTTAATTTGAATAAGTTTTACCTAATTTTATTTGAAGGAATTTATATTATTATTTTACTACTTAACATATTATATAAAAGCTGCAGAAAAATGAGAATAGGAAAAGGACAGCAGTGCCCTTAATTGTTTAGTTATAGATGATGCCATGCAACTATTAGCGAGAATCTCTTGGGAAGTCATCTCTGTCTGCTTGCCATTTCTGTGCCCTTTAAACTCTGCCTTTCTCTCCGTAGTGAAACCAAAAAAATTGTTGAATTCAACACATCATGGCTTCTCACTTCTCCACTCACTGCCACCTTCCCTCTTTCTCTTCTTCTAACCATTTCCCTTTTCAATCTTCTTCTTCTTCTTCTTTCTCTCTTCACCACTTCAACAACTCCTCTCTGGGTAAGTCTACTATGCAACAATTTCACCAACATCTCTTCTTCATTCAACTTCTCTTATCACAATAATGTTTTTCTTAATCAATCTTTTACTTCGATTTTCCTTTCTTTCTTTTAAGATTGCAGTCGATCAGAACATTCTATTACATAAGAATGTGAAAGCACAGATAGTTGTTGCAACTTTTTTTTTGTAGAAAACTATAAATGGTGCATAAAGTTCATCCATCAAAGAATTTTCACTATACTACTAATTATATTCTTTTACTCACCAACCTTACTTTATTTTCTTTCACTAGTAGTGATACTCTCTCCTGGCATATGTGCATGGCTTCTTCCTCTGTTGATTAGTAGCTTAATAATTTTTTAATTAGTTTCGTTAAGAACATAGCCGTTCCGGTTCCTCAAGATTTCACTATCAACAAGGCTAAAGTGTTGTAAGATGCGTTGTCTCTTTTTTTCTTATCCTCCTCCACCCAAAAAGAGAAAAAGAAAAATATAAAAAAGAGAGTGGAGAAGTTTTTCACTGGAAGCTGAAACTAATATAGCACTTAATTCCAACGAACGAAAGCAATTTAGTGAAAGTTTCATATCATTTTATATATATAGGTGCCGTGTCGTTCGAGACTAACGACAAACAAGAGATAAGATGCAGAGCAATATCCAAACCACGAACACAAGGTATAATATAGAGTTAATTTCTTTGTTTTCTAATTTTTACTTTAATTAAATAGTTTAATATTATGTTGTGCGTTGTGCAGAATATCAAGACATATTTCAAGGTAGTCTACCAACGTTAAAGTTTCGTGAGATTAATGTGGAAGATGACATAGAAGAAGAGCAAGACATTGGGGTGCTTTAAACTT
Source organism: Amphicarpaea edgeworthii (assembly GCA_014843725.1). Classification (NCBI taxonomy): domain Eukaryota; kingdom Viridiplantae; phylum Streptophyta; class Magnoliopsida; order Fabales; family Fabaceae; genus Amphicarpaea; species Amphicarpaea edgeworthii. Next base: position 1,888,479 of record CM026322.1, on the reverse strand, counting down.
TCTCATATCTCTCACTTCTCTGTTTTGTGCCTTTTTGTTATTATTATTATTATTTTTAACTTGTATATGCCATTTCTTTTAACATTGTTAAAAGAAGGTTTTGGTGGGAAATGAGACAAAGAAGCGAGTGGACACTATCAAATCAATATTGGGTTCCATGGAAGATGGAGAGATAACAGTGTCTGCTTATGACACTGCTTGGGTTGCTCTGATAGAAGATGTTCATGGAAGTGGTAACCCTCAGTTTCCAACGAGTCTAGAGTGGATAGCGAAAAATCAACATCCCGATGGTTCATGGGGTGATAAGGAAATATTTTCAGCCCATGATCGGATTATTAATACGTTGGCTTGTGTTGTTGCATTAAAATCATGGAACATGCACCCTGAAAAGTGTGAAAAAGGTAAAAAATTGAATTAAAATATGGTAATGACTTGATAGATAACAATGGTTTATGACTAATGAGTTTTGTTAATGTTGTTGTTACACAGGAATGACATTTTTTAAAGAGAATCTAAACAGGCTTCAGAATGAGAATGTGGAACATATGCCAATTGGGTTTGAAGTAGCTTTTCCATCACTTCTTGACATGGCTCGTGGTTTGAAGATTGAAGTGCCGGATAATTCCCCTATCCTGAACGAAATCTTTGCAATGAGAAACGTAAAACTCACAAGGTACCTTAGTTGTGGTCATAATGATGCTTGCCAGCGAGAGTTGTTGTTGTTGTTGTTGTTATGCGCCCATGTCTATTTTCATAATAGATTCAAAGCAACCTTATCTTGCAAACTCTTTATCTGTGAAAGTATATAGAATATATATATATATAAGAGTTCACTTTGACACTTTTATTTTTTTTTTTTTGTAATTATAAATTCTGCAAACTCCCTTTAACTAACATGTGTGTCATGATTATTTTGTGGGGCTTTGGTGGGGATAGAATACCAAGAGAGATGATGCATAAAGTGCCAACGAGTCTGCTTCATAGTTTGGAAGGGATGTCAGGCCTTGACTGGAAAGAGCTTCTAAAACTGCAGTCTCAAGACGGGTCCTTCTTGTTTTCTCCGTCCTCCACAGCTTTCGCTCTCATGCAAACTAAAGATCAAAATTGTCACAGTTACTTGAATAAAGTGGTCAAGAAGTTCAATGGGGGAGGTAAACTTCTATTTGCCCGTGTACATAACTAACTATTAGTCATATAACTTTTTTGTTTCACATCTCATTCTTCTTTCCCCTCTTTTCTTAATGTTAAACGTATCAAAAGTTCTAACTCACTCGGTTGAACCGTGTAGGTAAAAGATTCTTATCAGAAACAACTCTGTTGTAAAACAAGACAAAACTGCAACCATGACTATGATTGTGTGACTGTGACTGTAATTTAAAACCTTGATCATATCATATATAATATGATTAATATTTTTCTTTTAATTTGGTTTATGATTATTAAGGTTTATATCAGTTCCAATTGAGTCTTCATTTCCTCTTTTCTATGACAATACTACTATTTTACTAATTTGGTTTATGATCGTTTGTTTATATATCAGTTCCAAACGTGTATCCAGTGGATTTGTTCGAACATATTTGGGTGGTTGATAGGCTTGAACGCCTAGGAATATCTCAGTATTTTCAGCAAGAGATCAAAGACTGTTTGAGCTATGTTAACAGGTAATTTAATAATGACTCTCAAATTAACCGACCGAGCATGAAACAGAGGTCTGCCATACTAATATATTATTAAACGAAATTTCAGATATTGGACTGAAAAGGGTATTTGTTGGGCAAGAAATTCAAATGTTCATGACATTGATGACACAGCAATGGGTTTCAGATTACTAAGGTTACACGGGTATCAGGTTTCAGCCGGTAAGTATGCAACTGTTTTATATTGTTAGTAAAATGAAAATATGTAATTTAATTGAGTGGTTTTGACATTGCACAGATGTGTTCAAGAACTTTGAGAGAAATGGTGAATTTTTCTGCTTTAAGGGGCAGACAACACAAGCGGTGACAGGAATGTTTAATCTGTATAGAGCCACACAAGTAATGTTCCCGGGAGAAAAAATTCTTGAACATGGGAAGCACTTCTCTGCTAAATTTTTAAGGCAGAAGAGAGCAGCAAATGAGCTGGTAGATAAATGGATCATAATGAAGAACTTGGCAGAAGAGGTAGGTATAGTGTAATAATGTCATAAAGAAATCAACAAACAACTATGTTAGAGTTGGACCACTTGGTATGTGTCTATGTATATGTCTTTTAATGGTTTATAGTTTATACTAATGTTAAGATTCTGTGTTGCGCAGGTTGGTTACGCTTTGGACGTACCTTGGTATGCAAGCTTACCTCGAGTGGAGACAAGATTCTACATTGATCAATACGGTGGTGAGAGTGACGTGTGGATAGGAAAAACCCTTTATAGGTACCTCCCACTTTTATTTAATTATTTACTACTATCTCCTAGGTCCTAACAACATCATTTCCTTCTTACTTTTGTTTTTTCATATATATATATATATATATATATATAACAGAAACAACCATGACCATGATCTCTATATTCGAAATGGATTTATGAGAAAAAAAATAATAATAAATTAGGAGATCATATGCAAAGATTTTGTGTTTCCATGCAGCTTCACATAATCCTGGAATTTAAGAAATGTAACAAAGAGATTATGAAAACTTATTAAAACCATCTTTCACCTGAAAAAAAATACATTTTTTATCATGTAAGTTTTAATAAATACTAAAAAATTAATTAAAATGCAATGAGTGTAAAATATTTTTATATTATTATTCAATTACAAATTATTTAAATTTGTTGATTGTTATAATAAAAATTATATCTATCACAATTTTTGTATTTGATGGTTTATAAATTAAATCCAGAAATAAAAATGTGTTAAAAAGAATATATTTGTCATTTCTCATAACTATTCTTTTTCCATAAGAATGAAATTTTATATATATATATATATATATATATATATATATTAAATTATATATTTTTTTTATTTTTTATCATTTAAGTGAGGTGGAGTGATTAATATTTAATTTTTCTCCTAACTGATGATAACATAATACTTTACCTTGAATACATGCATGAATAACTAATTCAAATTAGTTAGTTATAAAAAAAAAATACAGATTAGTTATCTTTATCCAAAATTTATATTTTATTCATAAATTATTAAAACTTTTTTTTTTTCTTTTGTCTTTCACCGGAAATAGACAAAAGTAAGTATGGAATTAACTTTCAACCTTCAAATTGACATTTTATACTATCAATCATTCAAAAATAATTGTTAGTGTGAATTTAAGGTGATCATTATAAAAAATCAATTAATTATTATCTATAAAAAAATATTATATATTAATATTAAATTTTAATTTAGAATATAAAAATTATTACTGTTAGTGAAAGTAAGTGAGCGTGATAGAAATATAATATTATATAATTAATCGATAACATTTTATTTGTCATTTATATATCAATTGTCCTTTTAACACAGAAATAGAGATACGCTGATTTATAATGTTGTTGGTTGTTGGATCATCAATTTTTTCATACTCAAATAAATTGATATAATAATAATAAAATCAAATAAAAAATTCAAACAGAACAAATGTCTTTTCTGATGTATTTTGAATTTTGATACACTTATCTAAAAAGTAAAAATATATAAAAATATTAATTTTGTAGTAAAATGTAATAATTTATTAATATTTTAACACTTCACATAGTAATTTTAAAGTATATAAAAAATGTAAATTTATAACAAAAGTATTTAAATATTACTCTAAATTATTTGGCTTTCAACAATGTTAAAGAATAAATTTTTAAAAAAATTATAATTATAGATAAATTTAATCATTTTTAATAAATATAAATTAAATTAAACGTTATGAATAAAAACGAAGAGAGTATTTTTCTTATGAGTAAAACGAAGAGAGTATTTGACTATGCACCATCATGCACAGTATTCTTGTCACATGACATGAATAGACGACGAAACGATTGTTAAACATTTATATGTGATATATTTAACACTAGAACAAATCTATTCCTATCAACTAACTATTCTATTTAATATTGGCAAATTAGGTAATTAATTCTTAAGGAATTTAGGTAGTATTGTTTTATTTTGTAGAAATTAAATACAATATCAATTAGCAAAAAAATTATAATATTTAGATAATTTATTCAACCAACTGAATTAAATATCTTTAATAAATGAAAATAGTATAAGATGTAATAATTTTTTAAAAAAAATAATACTGATTGGGTATTCATAATTAAAAGATATTTATGTATCATTGATCAATAGATAAAAAGCTAAGAAATCTAACTATTTATTCATTAAATGGTTAATGTTTTGCACTTCTAACCATTTTAATTTTGTCATTTTACTTTTTTTTTTACATGTTAAAGAGCTTTTGTAGAACTTATTTAAGCTTATGACTCTTACAACTTTTTTTTTATTTCATAAATAATTTTTTAACTTTATATTTATAATAAGTTAATAATCAATTAAATTTTATAAAATTATTTCAAAAGTAATATAAAACACTATATTTTAAACTTATTTTAACAGTTCTATGGTCAAAGTATACCATGAATTTGTATATAATTAGAATTTATGAAACAATGCTTAAGTAAAATCTCCCTAATTAATTACTTTTTCTTCACAGGATGGCCTATGTGAACAACAATAACTATTTGGAGTTTGCTAAATTAGATTACAACAATTGTCAGGCAGTGCATTTAGTAGAGTGGGGAAGAATTCAGAAGTAAGAGCAACTAAAACTATTCCAAAAGTCTTTCTATAATGTAGTAATTGACATTATTAATTATACTTTCATATGTAACAGGTGGTACTCAGAATCTAGATTGGGAGCGTTTGGAATGAACAGAAGAACACTTCTGTTGGCCTATTTTCTGGCAGCAGCAAACATATTTGAGCCTGAAAAGTCTCATGTGAGACTAGCGTGGGCCAAAACGACAATCTTACTTGAGACCATAACATCTTATGTCAGTGATGCAGAAATGAGGAAAGCTTTCGTGAAAAAAATTCAGCAACTGCATTAACAGGCGAGACTACTCCATTGGCTGGTAAATTAGCTCTTCTTTCCAGTTTGTATAAATATTGAAACACAGTAAGAAATTGAAGGTGACGAGTATACCTACAAAAATATTTCAATACCAAAGTCTCATGCTTAAGATGTCCAAAGATATTCATTTTTATTTTAGCCTCACTTCTATAAGCCTAGCTAAACTCATTGTAAGAGATCGATTTTGAGGGAAGTGTTGAACTTTGGATGAATCCTTCAGCCGTATAAGGGAACAAGATAGATAGCTAGCTGGGACCATGATCATAGATCTTATTAATTATGTTGGCCTATTTGATATGGACAACATATGATCAAGTGGAGGCTTTTAACCAAAGTTCTGTCGGGTGTGACAAACACCTTTCTATTTCCTTCACTTCCCCAATCATTTTCTAGACACCAAAATCTCAAGTCCACCCAGAGTATTATTATTGTTGTTATTCTGCAAAGAATTTACCATAACCATTAATTAAATTAATGGAAATTGAAGACAATTTATTTGATGTATTCGAATGCAGGAGGTTGAACGGAAACAGAATAGCACATGGACTCGCTGAGACTTTGGTTGCCACCATAGATCAAATCTCTTGGGATATACTTGTGTCTCAAGGTCAAGAAATCGGATATGATATGCATCGCAGTGTGAGTCTTTAATTCCATCACCGATTTCTTTTTAGACTAATATGATTTGAGATGATTTAATTTAGGTTTAATTGTAATTTTCATTCCTGATTTTTAAAATCTCATTTTTATCCTGTTTTATAACTGAATAATATTTGGTCTCTTTGTCTATTTTAAAAAGTTGACCATTCGTCTAATTAACTTTTTTAATTAAAAATAATAACCCATATTTTTTTAAATTAATTCGATAGTCTTCTCTTCTTTCATCGTTGTATTCTCTTTTTTTCTCCTCTGAGACTCAACAATTTTGCTTCCCTTCTCCTCTCCTTTTCTCTTCCCTTCTGCTGTTCGCTGCATGAGCCATCAAAGTTGAAAGAGAAGACATCGCAGAGATTGCACGTCACAAAAGTCTCGTGGAGGTCGCATGGTGGTTGCGCGGAGGTCTTGTAGTGATCACGTGGAGGGCGTGCTATGGTCACGCGGTGATCACATGGAGGTTGCACGGTGATTGCACGGAGGGCACACAATGGTCGCATGGAGATCATTCAGAGCGTGGGCGGAGGTTACTCAAAGGAGAAGAGGAGAGGAGAAGTAAGATAGAGTCGCTGAGTCATGGAGAAAAAGAAGAGAGGAAACTTTAAAAGGAAAAAATTTAGGGATTTGAAAAGAAAGATAAGAGTCTTGAACTATTATTGTTAATTCAACAAATATAGATATAATTAAAAAAAATTAAGTAGACAAATCTAATCTTTTGTTTTTTAAATCAAAGGATCCAATTGTTTATTTATAAAATAAAGGGATAAAAATCGTCATTTCAAAATATTAGAAGATGAAAATTGTAATTTATCCTCTTAACTAACTCTTTGATATTTTTTTTAATATTATTTTGAGAAAATAGCATTTATGTACTAATAATATATATTGATGGTATTTCTATTGCTAACTTATCACAAATCGTCATACATAATAATTATATTAAATTAAACAATTATTTTTATAAGATGAAATCCCATGTGGTCTCTACGAAAGAATGTAGGGGTCTAATTGAGTGGACCAACATGGAGTTCCCATGATAATAAAGTGATTGAAAAATAATATTAAAGTGTTTGTTAATTATTTTTAAAAATAAATTGAAGTATTAATGACAATTTTTTTCTCTTACATAAGAAGTAAAATAACATTTTTATAATTACGAAAAACAAAACAGTCAAAAGTTCCATTTTTACAAGTTTGTTTACCTTTTGAAAAGTATAAAGTAATTTGCACCAGAATTCAGTGCGGCTCCGTCACCTTTGACATTTCTCACAAATATAATGATTTCGTAACGTACCACCTACTAAAAAGGAATCCTGGCTTGGAATTCAAAACAAATATGGAGAATCAAACATTAGTTGACTACTTGACCATTACAACCACCAAATCAGAACACTCTTAGTATTTTGTTGGCTATTCACCTAATTCAAACTTACAAAACTAACATTAGATATGATAAGTCATCGCTTAATAGATCTAGGGTTTTTCTAAATAACATATTCCAACTTAATTCTAGAAAATTTGTTTATAAGAAGAGGAATGTTATATTCCATTACATGTTACATACTTACATATCTCTAATCGAGTGAGACTTGAAATATTTTCGTTATAGTGGGAAAAGTGGCTATCAAGTTGGAATGTGGAAGGAGACAAATGTGAAGGGCAAGGAGAGCTTTTGGCGCAAATAATAAACCTATGTGGCGGGCATTGCATTTCTGAGGATCAAGTGTTCGATCCACAATATCAGAGTATCCTTCAACTCACTAACACACTCTGCCATAGACTCCGTTCTCATCAAAAGGACAAGGTTAGTGTGACAGGGAAACCCATTATATTATATCATCCTACGACAAATGCTACTTACTTTCCAAACCTTCATCTTTTGGCTGCATGCTCCTAATGCTTTTTTTTTTTTTTTACCTTCAATTCCCCACTTTCCAATAAACATAAAAAAAAGAGTATCATGCTAGTGTTACAATCTTGTAGTGTACCTAAAAAGTTGCATAGATATATATAGTAGTATTCTCTTTGGATTTTTATTATTACTAGGAAAGTGAACTCAGCAGCTTTAAGGAAAAGGGTTTACGACAGTAAGAGCAAAATTAAAATAATTAAAAAGGAAAAGAAAACAAAGAAAGGGATCACTCCAACGGCCAATTTGGTTAGTTTTCTCAAAATAGTCATAATTGAGCTGAGTCACTGTGAACAGAAAATGCATAGAGCATATATTTGAAATTCTTAATTCAATAGCAACAAACACAAGACTTTGTCGTTTATTGTAGTGGTGCACTATGCACGATATTAGGTTTGGGATCCTTTCTAGTTTGTCGTTTGTTTTTTAGGATCTAAGATCACTAGTCAAAAAAATCATTATGTAGAAAATTTCAAATTGAAATTACATTGGAAGTCACTATGAAAATTGAAATATACTATCATAATATTACATTTTTTAAAATAATATATATAGTTTTTTGTTAGTAACATGAATTTGTATTTTTCTGAATAAAATCACTCAGGAACTCGAGAGTGGCAACTGTGTAAACAGCATGATCAGCCCAGAAGAAGAGTCAAAAATGCAAGAACTGGTGCAATTGGTGTACCAAAAATCTCCAACTGGCATTGATTTTAATATCAAGAATAGTTTCCTCACAGTGGCCAAGAGTTTATACTATACAGCTTTCTGTGATTCAAGGACCATCAACTTCCATATTGCCAAAGTTCTGTTTGATAAAGTCGTTTAAATCAAATTTCATTTCTTGAATAGATCGATATTAGAGTACTACTCCACCATCATTGTGAATATTTTTCCTCCATAATGTTAAAAAGAAAGGAAAAAAAATTCAGTTGTTGTTGCGGCTCTATGTATTGTACATGCCCTTGTTCAGTTTTCATTATTATTTTTATTTTATAAGTGTAATTTTTTTTTTCAATCACATTTTTTCATCTTTTAAGATTTGAACTTGAAATCTTTCAAAAGATATTTGTATCCAATTTCAGTTAAACCAACTTAATAAGTTAATCTAACCAAAATTTTATTCACTGTTTGAATTCTTTGTCATAAATAATTAATTTTTACCAGAAAACATGACTAATCATAACTTTCAATTACTATTAACATGACATGTTAATAATAATAAAAAGTCTTTTTAACCATTATTTTTTGCACCCTATCGACAATATCTTTACATATAAAGGTAGATTGTAATGATTATTAGAATGAGAGAGTTCAAACATTTTGAAATATTACAAATTCAAAAGATGTGAAATTCACATCAACTTTGACAAAGAACATGGAGTACTCGTACTAGAGCTAAGTGAGTTACAAGTCATATATCCCTGTGAATTAATGCATCTTAAAAAGAAAATGATACTTGTTACATCACCCTAAGCTAAGGGCTATATATAATTATTAATGTTGTGACAACAAACGTAGAAATGGTGTACGTAACCTATAAGAGTGCAAGAGATCAGTGAATGAAGATTAGGTGCAACATGGCTTGTACAGATTTGGCAAGTGGAGTATCATAGAGTAGTACTGCAAGCAGTGAAGCCACGTTAAGGTGTTCTCTCTCATAAGTGAGAATATATGTTTTGACCTGTTTGTCTTATGATATCTTCATAAAAGTTGCCAATAATCAAAATGGCAGACAAGGTCGCGCGTGTGAACATGTGATGAGAAACTTGAGTGGGTTGGTCTTTCGCATGAAGTGGAGTGGAGCTAGCTTCAAATCCTATACATTTGAATTCCCATTACTGAAAAATATCTACCAGCAAAATTCATCTGAACCCAAAATGCTGTATTAGGCACATTTTCATCATTTCTGTATTTCAAGTAAATTAATTTCTGATTACCCATTAGTAAATATAGTAGTGAATGTTTGGATTTGAGTGGGATATCCAAGTAATTACATACATTCGCCTCTATGTCATGTAAAGTTGATCAATCGTGAAAATCGTAATTAATTCAAATATGATTAAATACACGCTTAAAAAAAATCATCTGAAATTATTTTAAAAATAAATCTTTCTACAAGATAAATAAAATATATATGTTTATTTTTAAATTTAACTTATTATGATCTATACACATTTTAAATTAAATAAAAAGTAATAAATATACCTTTACTTGTTTATTTTAAAAGAAAAAAAAAACTTCTTTATTTTAGAGACAATAATCATTTCAAATTAGCGTTATCTTCCATCCATTAAATCAGCAAAAAAAAAAAAAAACTTCCATCCATTCAAAATCCATTATCAAATGTCAACAATAGGTCATAATAATATACTGTGCATGCATGAGTGAATTAGGGTCAAGGAATATGTGCTCAAATCGCCAATTTATAAGTTCACAAAAGAAAAGAAAAAAACCCACCTATTAATAATTGCTTGTTACAAAAATGTGATAATCATTCAGAAAAAGAAGAAGAAGTGATAATCTAGTTCAAAGAAATGCGGCAAGGAAAAGAAAATTTCATTAGTAAATTTTAAAATAAAAAAGTATAAATTAACTTTTTTTTTTAATTGACAAATATATTAGACATTTTGTTAATGAGTTGAACTCACAACCTTATCCTCCCTTTATCTTTCAATTACCAAATCAATCTTATAATTTCAAAGTATACATTAATTTTGATTTTGCTATGATATATTATAGTTTCTTATATATTATAGTTAAATTTCATCAATGGACATAAAGGATACCAATGTGAGATTTTACCTTTAAATCTGTGTTTAACAATTTAGAATTGGAAAAAATACATAAATTCAAACATTAAGATTTTGGATTAAAATATGGTGTCAATTTCACTTATATAATTATTTAAGGTTTATTGATAAAATTTCTTTGATGTTTAACCCTTCAACCGATGATTCAACTTGGTGATTAACATAGACAAGTTAAGATAAATGAATTCATGTATGTACATATAAATCTCTTATAACGAAAATCTTTCTAACAATGAATTTATATATGAAAACCAAAAAATATGTTTCGTGACCATTAAACGGTGAAATATGATAGTACAAACTATTAGATCATGTTGACAGCTCTAGATGTTATTATTGAATATCCGTGAATTGATAAGAACTTCAGCTCTAGAAGAGGCATGTGCCCACCATATCGTCTCCGATCAAAAGTCATCCATGCTCAGTTCCCCACCTCCCTGCACTTGTCCCACATCCCATCTTCACAACAATCCTCCTGCTTCCCATTATCAACATCGATCTCTGTCCTCTTCCTTCAATTCTTTATTATTTGTATTTTCTCTTTGTCGATCACTTTCATTTAATTAAAAATTAGAGGCCGCCAATATTTAATGAAGATCCAATTAATTAGGACGACATTAAATAATTGAAAGACAATGAACTCCTAGCCACTTTCTAATTTTGAGGTTGGTAATAGGCAAGTGTAATGTAACATCGATCTTATATAATGTTCCTTCCGGGTTTTTCGTGGACTGGACATAACATAACCGCAAATGTTGAAAGCAACGTATGATAAAACAAAACAAAACAAAAACATAAACAAAAGGGGTATTATTGCTTCATCAGTGTTGCTTTCTTTGCTACATGCGCGGCTAAGAAAAAGAATCGAAATAGAAACATCTTTTTCAAACCGTCACCTCCTCCACCCACGTTAACGTTCTTCTATCACTTCTCCTTGATGGAAAGAAGAAATTAAACTCAGAAGCCGAATATTTCAACACCTACAGTCAAAATATCCGAACCCACCGCCGTAGTAGCAGCCGCAAATCGAGACACCATAAAACTGGGGTAGTGTTAAAGCCATGAGAGCTGGTAGTGGTACTCATAAAAGCAGTCTTTGTCTTTTTGTCTCTTCAATTTTTTCTCTTTTCAATTTTTTTTTTTTAAATTTATTATTTAGAGTTTAATGATGATGGTCCTAGTAGCAGATCTAAAACCTTAAATCAAGTGGAAACAAAATATAAAAATAAAATTCAGATTTTTAAAATTTGAGAAGTACATTCCTAAATATAATGTAGATTTGTAGATGGATAATCCCATAATGTAAAATAAAATTTATAATAAATTTATTAATTTTTATAAAAATATATTAAAAATCATCCAACGTTATAAAATTATTTTAATTATTTTATCATTGAATCACCGTTAAATTTTATTATTTATTCATCAATTAGAAATTAACAATGGTTATGTATTGATAATATAAAATAATTTAGTACTAAATTAGAATTAATCGTTAATTTTAGTTTTTAAGTTTTAAAAAATTTTAATTTGATTGCTAAATTATTTAAAACATGTCAATTATTTATTTTTCATCTAATGGATTAATGTCGTTGAATCTATGACATATTTTGCTATTTAACTTTCTTTTTTTTACTAAATATACTACACTCAAGATATAAAAAAGGTCAAAGGACTTATTTGATAATTTATCTTATTTATTTTGTTAAATTTAGTCTTTTATCTTTTAAAAAATTTATTTTAATCTTTTATGTTTTAAAAAAGGTTTAAAATAATCATTTTGTTAGTATTAATTTAACGTTGTTAATATAATTTTCTTTGATAACTCAATATATTGGAAGTATAACTTCATCTTTTATCATCGCCTTCACATCATTGGGGAAGACCATTTCTTGGTGTATCAATGCCTCTTCGTGAACTCTCGCTTAGTCTCACTGTAATGCATGAGGTCGTCGACAACACTACAAATCGACATCACAAATGTCTTCCGCAACATAAAAATGTTAAATTTATAGTGATAGAATGACTATTTTGATTTTTTTTAAAATATAAAGATCCAAACTGAACTTTTTAAAAGATAAATGACCAAACATAACAAAATAAATAAGATTATGGAAAAAAAATCATTTGACCTATAAAAAAAAATAATTTAAGATGTACTTAGTAAAATGATGATGTAAATAATAAAATCTATGACAAATTTAATCACACTAGACCAAGTTAAAATTTTTACCAACTCATAAAATAAGGTGAACGATTAATTATAATTTATGAACTGAATGGTATATTTAGCATTATTCCTATAATAATTATTTTAAATTCATACGAACAATAACTATAATTACATAACCGTAACTTGTATATTAAATGCATTATTATTAAACTCAAAATCAATTATTATGCTTAAACAATATGATATTAAGTTGATTTATGCTCATTGATCGACCGTTAGACTTTAGACTTATTTTCTACTATACTCATTCAAGTCTCAACTTTCTTTTATAACGGCATGAAGTATAATAATTTATGAGTTTAATGATGATTAATAACGATCTACCGTTTGTTTGTATGGTTATTAAGATATTTTGATATATCACAATTGAACTCATAATCTATACCCTATCTAAATAATTATAATCCTAGTAGTTTGCATGAAAGTATGTGAAAGATTTATAAAAAAAATAAGATGGGGTGAAAGGCTGTTCCCAAAAGGGTTAAAGATTTTACAAGACACCAACCGAGTTGTGACAAAGACAGTAGCTAGCTAATGTCAAAATGTAGCCACACAGATCGAGTTGGGGGCTCCACTTGGTCGTAGTCCATTCTAATCACTCACCTAAAGTGACACGATTGTGGGCTCAGTAGTATTATGAGGTCCCCATGCATCGAAATCCAACTCTATCCTAACTTCACCATATGGGTGGCATGCATGATTCATCATGAGTTTAAATCATGTAAAAAGCGGGTCACAAATATTATATATATATATTCGGAAATTATAATAACTGTAAGATATATATATAATAGAGGTGTAGGTTTCAACGAGAGAAGAAGAATCCTCAGAATTGACATCGTATCAGTATCTGATGCAAAAGTGGTGGGGGAGTCATAGTGTTTGGACTTTGGAGTGTAACCCATTTTGGTAATGCTAATGCCCCTCCAACCCCAATTCCAACCCACATACTGTGTTACTTTCTTCAATCTTTGGTTTTCATGTACCCACGATGGACATAAGGCACGTGCCCACCACCACTACTTTTCTTTTTTCATCTTTGGGGAATGGTCAATTAATTTACCACTACTTAGTTTAAACCCCTCTCATTGCCTCGTCTCCAACTCCTTTCTAGCTTGTTTATCTGTTGTGTAATGAGGAAACATACATGCGGTAGATGACCCATCTTTGTCTATTGTTGGGTTCTCTCACTAGCTTGTCCAGCAAATATGAAGATACAGCCATAAGGAAAAATTGGACCTTTTTTTCTATCCCTTTTGGGTTATTATGTATTTTAAAAAAAAAAAAACAGTTCTACCTAAGATGAACACGAAAAGGGAAAAATTTTAGTGGACCACGTAGTAACGATTGTTTGATCCACTGGAGGCTCATGTGAAACTTGTAGTTTAGGCCACTGCTCCTCCAGCAGGACCACCACCATCACCTAGAATAGATTAAGAGCCCAATAATATCTTTGGAAGGAAGAAAACTCATTGGTTCCTATCTCATCCAAAGCATATCCACCCAACTGACTAAAGTGGTTGGTTTCTTGGATGAATAATATTTTTGATCTTAAAAGATGAGAAACTATGGAATGCATCATGATACGTGTTTGTTTGTTTATTTATCAAGAGGCTGTGTGTGTGATGGAACGACTCAAATGAGTACTGTAGATCGAACAAAGTAAAAGTGGACATCACCTACATAGCACAGTTATTGAACAGTCAATCCAATGCATGCGCATTTATGAATATAGCATAGTTGTTTGCACATTGAAACGGCTTAAAATATGTGCTGTAGTGTAGGCTTAATAACAAAGTAACAAGTGGATCAAAATATATACTGTAGCGTAGGCTTAATAACAAAGTAACAAGTGGATCTCACGTATATGGTACATGCGTACCTTTTATCGTACATGGCAATTTGGTCTAAATTAGTGTTTTTGAAAAATAGAAACAAACATAGGCTGGGGGAGGGAGATGAAATATGACTTTTTTGGGGTACACCGTGTTTTCTTTTTTATGATTTCAAATCGATGTTATTCTGTTGAACAATGTGAAAATCTTAAAGTGCACAATTTTGATGATTACTGCTCGTACGGAAGGTGCAATAAGATAGAGTATACTGATATACTTGCTAGTGGTTGGAGTTCCATAAAATTCTTTCAAATAGCTTAATCATGTTTGACATTTGTGACAATGAACCAGGGATCTTGATACTTCCTTCAAATTGTTATGGGTTCCAAATACGCATCTAAATTTTATATGGCCCACTAACAGCACTAAAGCCTAAACAGTAAGCCCACCAATACAACTATCCAACAGGCCATGCTAAGCAGTTTTTGACTTCCAAAAGATGCTGAGTATATATTCCTTTTCAATCGATTTTATTTTAGGTGTGATGCAACAAGTGCAAGAGCATAACATAGGAAGCTTATAACCCACAAATGTGAATACTAAGTTCTGAAATTTCCTGCCACGGATATTATCTCTAAATATTCTTTGTCCACTATCTGCAGTTACGTAAGCAAGATATTACTCGACCATAACTCGAGTGATATGGACATGATGGGGAGATTCAGCACCTAAAACTAAAAGGATAAGGTAGAGATAAAGGAAAGGTCATAGATCAATTTCTATTCCAAACCAAGAATGAGGGAGACTATCCCGTGTCAACAGATAAAGCAAAATTCGCAGATTATTAGTTTCATTCTAAAAATAGATTTGATTTAGATTTTGCCTAAAGGATCCTTAAGACAGGTACAGATGGAAAAACCAGGAAACCACAAGACCAGAAATTTATGGAGAGAATAATATAAAGTTAGTATCATCGATTAGATAATTTCAACCTAATGAAACGACACGTGCCAGTAATATTTAATTATAACATAATGGATACAAGGAAAAAATAAATTTTAAAGAAAAGCCTACAGAAGATTGATGACGTGTTGGCCTTCAAATCTTAGCCATGTTACTAGCAAGATTATCTTCCAGGGTCATTTTTCATTACTAAGCCTTCCAAGTTTCATCATAACATGATCAATTCCTTTCAAGTTCACAACCTATCAAGTACAATCAGGTTTACTTCTAAACATAGGTCAGTATTCTTCTAGTAGAGCAATAATAACTTACAAAAGAGCACATCCCACTGCTTCAAAATTTGAAATATGTAATTCGTTATGAACTCAGATAATTGAATAAATGTAAATTAATTACCATATGATGTAACCAATAAATATATTTTGCTTCAAGACACAATAAGCTCATGCAACAGAGTTGCATGAAAAGCAGATTTAGTCATACTCTAATTCATCAGGAGTGACTGGGCGTTTAAGAGGGATTATAGACTTCTTTTCAACATCACGAGACAAGGCCTTCCTCATATCTAAAAACAAAGCATAAAATGATCATGGGTAAAACAGCAGCATGAGCTTTGTTAAGATAAGATGCAAAATCGAAAAACAAGAACTCAGAAGCATACCTAAACCATCTTCTTCCCCAGAATAGTAGCGTAGCACTCGTCGATAAATCACATAATCAAGCTATGAAGTCGATTAGGAAAGTAATTAGTTAACAACTCCAATTTTAGACTCAAGAAATCTTAATGTAAGAAAATAAACCCTAATCAAACATATGGTAATCCCTATCCCAAGATATTAAATTTCTAAACTATTTATATAATTAATCTATATATCTCCTATAACAAACCCTAATATCCAATTTATAACAGCATCATCAATTAATATAATAATCACATATATCATAAATTAAGAAAGTCATTAGTTTCGCTTGTTGGAGTTTTCATCTCTTGGAGATCATACATGTCTTGTATAGCCGAAATATAAGCCATGTGAAAGGACTAACCTTAAGACATTACATTTTTTTTAATGTTTGGGGCATGAGTTAGGTTGGGTTATTTTTTTTGACAATCCTATTTAGGTTGGGTTTTGGACCTTTTAAATTTGGGCCTGAATTGGGTTTAGTTTTTTTTTTTTTAAATTTAAAAACTGGTTTGGGTTAGGACAAATGACCCAAAACCCCCTTTTTTTCCCCCTCTACTCAGATTTCCGCTGCTGTCTCTTTTTTTTCAGCTTTGTCTTCTTCATGCCCCGCTATTTCCTCCATGGCCGCTGCTACCGCTGTGGCCATTACATGAAAAGCGGCTGCCATAGCCGCCATTCAAAACCCGCCATGCCACAGCCATAGTATAGCAGTCTGTGACAAATCTGTGAGAAATCCACCACTGCAAACCGCCATGGCCACTTTTTAGCAACATTGTTTCCATCCATTATGGGAGTAAAGTAATTTGTGTGGGCCCCCTTAGAAATTAAAATTAATCCTTCATGACCAAGTCCAATGACATCACATGATCCATCGAAAGTATTGCATGGAAAACTAGAATGAAAGAGAAATATAGAACAGGAGGATCAGGAATCCTCCTACCATCACATAAAACAAAGTATACAAGGAGTGAAAAATAACAGCTTGTGAAATCTCCCTAATCCTGATGTATATCTAAAAAATCACATTAAAACATGTGTAGATCCATAAGAAAGCAAAGGAAGCCAAGGTGTGAGTGAAATGAAACACAGAACCATTACCTTTTCATACATCTTGATGGCTGGTGCATTTGATGCTCTCACAAAGAGATCAACAAAGTAAGCCTTGTCACTGCAAAATAAACATTCTTAGTTATAACAAGGCAAGGCATCTACACAAACACAAAGCCACTAAGCTACTGTACTGTTAACCCATTCAGGAGTTTTACAACAGAGCAAAATAAGCTCACAAGTGGTTGTTGTCAAAGCCTTATATTTTGCATTTTACACTAGACTGAATATGTTGACTAACTACTCCAACAGCAAAATAAATGTCAGGTCTAGTAATTTTGAAATAGATGAGCTTTCCAACCAATGTTTGATATCTCTCAAGATCTCAATAAGGCTCTCCTTGATTAGGAAACAATTTATGATTTATGGGTCTACAATCTAATATACCTGGTTCTTTAAGTATGTCTAATGCCTTGTATTTTGCATTTTACACTAGACTCAATATCATGAAAATATTTTAATTTTCTAAGATCAAGTGGTGGAACAAGTTCTCTTTCAGCTAAAAATATTTTATATCATCATCATCTGTGATGACTATGTCATCAACATAAAAAACCAATTAAACACATTTACAAAGTAGATGTATGGTAATAGAAGATTGAATGATACACTTCTAGTTCTCCATGAAAAAGTGCATTTTCAATGTCCAAGTCCAACTAATGTAGTACCAATGACGAATAGCACCCATGGCTAGAAAAAGTGATACTAAAGCAATTTTTAGCCACAGGAAAAAAAGTATCACCATCGCCAAGACCATAGATTTGGGTATAACTTTGGCAACTAGTCTAACCCCAATGATTAACTTCTCCATTTGGACCAAACCAACTTTAATAGCCTACACCAATCTGCAACCAACACCTATCTTCTTGAGAGGAACTGAGGAAGGGGAACCAACTCCCAAGTATCACTATGTTCAAGAGCCTAGATTTTGTCAATCATGCCTTGTTACCATCCTAGATGATCAAGTGCATCAAAAACATTTTTTGGATTGAAACAGAAGATAAAGAAGAGATAAAGGAGAAATATGGAGGAGATAATTGATGATAGCTTAAAAAATTGTAGATAGGATGAGGATTTTGGGTGGCAAGTTGATTGAGTAAGACATGACTCATTTGGTTCTTCATGTAATGTTAGGTCAACAACTCATGCTCAACACTGATTATGTGATAAGTAGTGGTTGGATGACTTAGTTTGAACATTGTTTGGAGCATCATCATGAAATTCTTCATGAATAGATGATTTGTATACAAGAGACAATACTGGACAAAAGTATGGAATGGGTAACACTGACTTTCACACACCTGTCAGGATAGAGATTGTGGCTGCATGTGGTGGTACGTGACTGAGAATCTGGATGCCCTAGTTTGGAAACAGCTGTAAATGTGAAGACACTCTGGAAAATTAGGTATCTAGACAGATATACTCTGGATGGTGGAAGGCAGTGGCTGAAAGCTGACTGACAACTAAGGTTTACTGTGACATGAGAATGGAAGTGAAAAAGGCAGGGAAGACCAAACCCTCTGATACTAAATGGAGAAGTAGAAATTTTAGAATTTGATGACTTGGACTAAGAAACTTGTGAAATCCTCGAGTGATTAGCACTTGGTATACGCAAACACATACTTCGGAATTAGCTACACATTATATTTACAAGAAGAATAAATACCTAAGTACATGAGTCCAAAGAATACATGAACCTAAACCATAAATGCAGCTATTTCCAATGGATTTCTTGCAGTTTACAACAAGAGGAATATCACATATCATGCTATCATATAGTACAAAATACATAATTTGCCAGAAAACCACCATGAAAAGAAAATTCAAATAAGATCATTTAAAAAGAACAGGAAATGTTTTAGATTTTAGAAACTTAAAAGGTTAAAATAAATCCAACATATCTAAGTCTTACATATTGTCACTGATATCTTCCAGCATATTCATAAGTTTCTTGGCTAACTGCTGCCTGCGATACTCTGGAGCAACGGTTACTGCAGTTACATGACCATGCCATGATTCTCCTTGCCCCTCCACTTTACCCATAACTACATCAATAATATTTACATTAATATTCCACTGTCTCCAATGAAAAGATGGTGAAATAACAATAAAATTATAAACAGTGCTATCAACAGCGGATGCAGAAGGCCAAGATTCCATCATATAAACACACCATTGTGGCCTATGCCGCCACCATGGCAGACCTCCTGTCAAAAATTTTCTATGGCGATTGGCAAAAATCCCACCACACTATTCCATCACAGCCGCATGGCACCACCATTTAACAACATTGAGTATAAATCATTCTATTTAATCCATAATTAGGCACATTATCTAAACTTGTAAGAGAAAACTAAGTTACCTGTTACACATTGCATATTGCCATATTAGCGTACACAAATAACATAAGGCATCTGAATTGCCATTATCATGCTCTATGGGACTGTTTGGATAAGCTTTTCCAGAAGCATTTCTAGGAGAATAAAGTAAGAAGAAAAAAAGCTAAAATTAGCTTCTAAATTAGATAATTTTAGAAGCTCTCTCATATTTTAAATAAGCTATATGAGAAAGTTTCTACAAATTAGCTTGTGTAGAAGCTAATTTTAACTTATGAAGAAGTTCATTTCAATTTTTTTTTGTTACTTACTCTTCTCTTCAAGAAGTGCTTCCGGATAAGCTTACCCAAACAGGCCCATATATCAACTCCTCAACTATGAAGTGCATTGTATCATTCCTAAACTTGTAGTAGAGTTAAAACAACCAATTCCAGCTACAAGCTAATAGCGATAAGCTACTGAAAACAGCAGTCTATTTTGCACGATTTTTCCTTTTGAAAGTAAACTCAACCCATGATTTAGGTGAGTGAGAAAGCAAAGGCAAGGAAAGAAGACTCACTGTAACCCATGATTCGGTTGCCAGGGCCCTCAGCAACGTGGAAATAGTCGGGCCATCTTGCAAGGTAGGTCATGTAGAAGGACATGTTGAACTGAAACCATGAAGCAATTAAGCGAAGGCACAATCATCAGAATCAGCATCGAATGGAAACGGGACAAAAGAAAGAAAAAAAAACGCTTACTGTTTCGGTGAGATGGTCGAGATTGACGTCGGTAAATCGAAGAAGATCGTTGCAGCAAAATCTTCGAATCGTCGTCATCTTCACAAACTCTTGCTTGTTCTTGCTCTTGCTCTCGCTCTCGGTCGCGGATCAGGTGTCAGGTGCGGTTCACGTTTGCTGGGTTAGATCAGTGAAAAAAAATAAAATAAAGTTAATTTATCTAATTTAATTTTGAGTTAATTAAGTTTTTATCTTTTATAAAATTCACTATGATATTTTATGTATCTATGTTCAAAATAAATTCAATATTACCAAATAACACTTATAAATGATAATTTTAAATACATTTAAATTTAATTATTGAAGTATATTTTAAGCTTTTTAATAAACATAAAAAATTAAAATAAAGTTTACAAAAAATTAAGAACTATTTTAAATTTTAAATAAAATAAAGGATGAAAGTGAAACTTTTAAATAATAATAAAAGATCAAACTAAAAAAATAAAGGATAAAGAATTAAAGATAAGATAAACCCTAAATCCCCTCTTTTATAGTAGTAATTTTTAAATTTTTATCTCCCAAAACGGGTCTTTTAATTCAAGTTCTTCTGTTCTTCTGACGCCCAAATTTCCGAATTCTGATCGGATCACGGCAGTGCCCCACTCTCCACCACCGCGTCATCGCAAACCCTAGATGGACCTTCTGAAGCAAGAGCTTCTGAAGAAGCGCCAATCTCTGGCGCAAGACACCGGCGGCAAGAAATTCTTCAAGCGCTCCGAGATCCAGCAGAAGGAAATCCAGAAACTCCGCGAGCAAGAGAAGCGCGAATTAGAGGCGAAGTCTCAGAAACGCCTCGGAACGTCCTCCGACACTGCCGCCACCGCCTCGGCCTCCTCATCCACCGCCTCCGCCTCCTCCACCTCCGCCGTCGCCGCTGCCGCCGCCGCGTCCCTCATCGACGAACAAAACATCAACAACCTCGTTCTCCCGAAACCCGAGGTCATCCGCCGCCTCCGCTTCCTGAAGCAGCCTGTCACGCTCTTCGGAGAGGACAACGACGCCAGGCTGGACCGCCTCAAGCACGTCCTCAAGGCCGGCGTGTTCGAGGTCGACAGCGACATGACGGAGGGACAGACCAACGATTTCCTCCGCGACATCGCGGAGCTCCGGAAGCGCCAGAAGACCGGGATTATCGGCGAGAGGAAGCGCCAGAAGGCCGACGACGGCGCCGCCGAGGATCGCGAGGGCGGCGAGGACGACGACTTGAGTGACTGCGGCGGCTCCGACGGCGCCGAGGCCGACAAGGACTTGAAGCGGATGAAGGCGAACTTCGAGGACCTTTGCGATGAGGATAAGATTCTGGTGTTCTTCAAGAAGCTGTTGAACGAGTGGAAGCAGGAGTTGCGAGAGATGCCTGAGTCGGAGAAGCGCACGGCTAAGGGGAAGTCCATGGTCGCCACTTTCAAACAGTGTGCGCGTTACTTGAATCCGCTCTTCAAGTTTTGTAGGAAGAAGGTGAGTAAATTTCCTTCCCTCTTGGTTTTTTAATTCTGTTATGTGCCTCTGTTTGAATTTTGTTTAGCATTGTGTTTGATTGGAAGAAGTATAAAGTAATTTGAATGCGTACGCATGTTTTTGGTGGTATAATTTTTTTTTGTGTAGGTGTAGTACTTGATGTTGATGCACAAAGTTTGATGACCAGAAATGTTAATAAATCTGCATTACTTGTTGATTATCCCACACCTCAGTGATCTTGTGTTGAGAAACTTTAATGGTCAGAGACTCATAGTCATAGTTTAGCCAAACCTTTTAGCTTGATAATATTTTGGTTAGTTTCTTCATAAAATTAAAAAATATGACATTATGCTTAGTCGTAGCCTTTCTACAGGATGATGCTCAGTCAGAGTCTAAAAAATAAAGTTGTTGGGGAAGTGATACTACATGAGAGAATCATAGATTTTTGGTTTGCTGGAGGGTCAGAAACCCCCTTTAGACTATGATACAATTAGGGAAAGAAACCCTACCAAGATCAAGTTGTAAAAGCTACCTGCAACCCTAATGGATACCAAGTTAGAAAAACCAGCCAACAATCTGCAACTCTATTGTCTTCAGAGTCCTTGTGTGACACAAGTCTCCCAGCTCTAACATCATTTGCATAATGGAGTTAATCAAGGGTGCATAGAGTGTGAGGGAAGGGAACACAATCATGGTAAGCCAAATGAACCACAATAAAGGAGTCACTCTTGCTTGAAGGTTTGGTGATCACTTTATGCCACCACGTTATGTGCATTGCACTATACCCCACTTCTTAGACATGCCAGAGGGTTCCATATTATGAACAAAACTGTAAAGCCAAGCCTTTCATTTCGGGATATTTTTCACTGTCCAACCTTCATTGTCAACTTATATTGGTCAAGTGTGTGAGACATTGTCTACTCAACCAGTATCTCATCACCAAAACTTTATCTTAATCTGTAACAAGCATAAAGTTTAGTAAACTTTAACATGAGGTGGAGTGCTGGTCCTGCTTGAATATCTCATAACATCAAATATTATACCTTAGAATATTTTACAGTATCTCAGGAATTTTCTCTTACTATTACTTTCCCTTTTTTTTTTTTTTTAAAAATCCATGTTTCTAATATTTTACGGTATCTTTCCTTATTTAGTTAGGAGTATTAGTATAAATAAGATGAGTGTTTTAGGTTTTATTAGAACATATATAAATTTCAGTTAATATCAATTCAGTTTATTGTTTGCATTTATCTCTTCCATCCTCTTTACCTTAAACCCAATAGTTTCAATAGAAACTTCCTTCAGAATAGTATTTGTTTGTATTTGTTCTCTCTGTTTCAAGTAATGGATTTTGTTTGAGTAGTAAGCATAAAATTTTATTGTTGATAAGGTGTGTGTTAGTGTTGCATGCTTTCTGAAGTACTCAACTAATGAAAACTTGCTATTTTCAGGTTCTTCCTGATGACATTCGACAGGCGCTGCTGCTGATGGTAGAATGCTGCATGAGGCGAGATTATCTAGCCGCAATGGACCATTACATCAAGCTGGCCATCGGGAATGCACCCTGGCCTATTGGTGTCACTATGGTTGGTATCCACGAGAGATCTGCCCGTGAAAAGATCTACACCAACAGTGTTGCTCATATCATGAATGATGAGACCACTCGCAAGTACTTGCAATCTGTGAAGAGGTTAATGACATTTTGCCAACGCCGATATCCAACATTGCCTTCTAAAGCCGTTGAGTTTAATAGTTTGGCAAATGGAAGCGATCTGCATTCTCTTCTAGCAGAAGAGAGATTTAGTGGGAGCAACAACCAGGCATCTGAAGAGAGGCTTAGGATAATGGCTGCTCCAAGAGACAACTAGTCATTAATGTATGTTTGCTGAAATGACATCACCGAGTGATGCGTACTATATATATGCTTAATTGCTAGATGCAGTTTGTTTCTGTTTCTTATTGATTGTATAAATGGAAAAGCATCTTTTAAAATGGCGAAAACATGTAAAATTCTGATGTTGTGTACGCAGCATATGGTTTTTGTTCTAGCAGCTTGCCCCTTGTTTTTGTTCGTTATTCATTGTTAGTTTTTTATTCCTTCATATCTATGCTATTATGCTGTTTCAGTGGGTTGGTGGGCTTCTTCCTCTTAGTAGCGTTTTCGGTCGTTGCAGTCTGCATCATTTTTGCTTTCTCTTCAAAGATTAGTTTATTTGTTTGGGTAGTTATTTTGTATTTTTTTTATTTATTTTTTTGTAATCGGGAGGTATTTGGAATTTGTATCAGCCTATTAGGCTTTCAACTAACTCTCCTATCAAGTTTACTCATTGAAATAAAGAACCCGTCGCAAGTTCATGTTTAAGTTGGATTTAATTTTTTTTATTAAAGACTAAACTATAAATACATTATATTTATATTATATTATGAGAATTAAAAAAAGCAATGCTTTTTGATAATTGCTTTTTGAGCATCCAATTGGTTGCTGAGTAAACATAAGAAAAACGGAGAAATTTGGCGTATCCATAATTTTTAAATGAGTACCTTTTTTTTTTTTTAAACAGCTGTCAGGAAGCACCGAAGATTGAAGACGTGATGAAAATCAAATAAAAAATCAATAATAAAACTACATTCACTGTGTATAATCTCCACCTGTCGAAGTTTCATTAGTTATTTTGGTTGGGCTTGGGCATGACTAAACAGATGGGACTCAACTGATGATCATATGTCATGCTGAAGCAGAGGGGTAAATAACAAAAAGCGATGTCCGGGAAGCAACTAACAAAGGAGAGGAAAAGCTACTCAACTAATAAAAAAACAGATTTTTTTAATCAAATTGATTGATTTTGTTAAAAAGATTGGTTGATAATTTTGAGTGAAATATTCTCTCCTAATTATTAAGAAGACTTGTGATCATTTGGTAAAGTGAAATAAAATAAAATAAAAATAAATTATAATATATTGTAAAAATGTAAAAATTTATTTTATTCTATTGTTTATTCACTATAAACAAAAAGAGGGTTAAGAAATCCGAATTGGGTTTTACTAGAAGTAGAAAAAAGATTTTTTGATAAGAAAAAAGGCATTTGTAGGGTGTACTAATAGTAGAGAAGGAGAGAGGTGAGCCATGTGATGATCCACGTGGCGTAAAGGCGACAAGCACCGGCACTGAAACGCATAGGATCTATCTGCGGTACATAGCCATAGGCAGAGAGAGAATCAGAGAGGGTGAGGGTCGTGTGAATGTGAAGAGACCAAACTAGAAGAAGAAACCACTCACTCGTCGTGTGTAGTGTGCTACTATTACTATTGCTATGGATTCTCATTCCCTTGTTCTCCCCTCAACCTCAACCTCAACCTCAACAACGTCGTTGTCAATGGCGAAGCGTCCATGTCCGTCGCAAAACCCTAGAGTGGAGAGCATGGGCGAGGTGGAGCGTCGGCTCGACGCGTTCCTCTCACTCTCCGACGTGGCTTCTCTCTCCCTCGATCTCTCCTTCGAGAGGCTCCTCCAATCGGCCCCCTCCGACTCCGATCTCATCGATCGCGCCCTCAAAATGGGCTCTCTCCTCCTCGACGCCGCCAAACACTCCTCTCGCAAACGCGCTTCCAACCACAATTCCCTCTCCTGGCCCCTCCCTCCCGACCTCACCATCAAGGTCTCACTCTCACTCTAATTAATTAAGTCGGTGTATGTGTTGTTTCAATGCTCTTGATTTTTGTTCATTTCCCCCCTTCTTAATTCTTAGACAATGGAAATGGTTTTTTTATTATTATTATTATTAAATTTAATAATAATAGTTGGATTCGAGTTGAAGTGCACGAGTCTATGGTTGCATTTTACACAAACGATGGTTAAATTAGAATTTTCATTAGCGGAAATTGCCGTAGGTTTTAAACGTGCTTGTAATTATTAGTAAGCTCTCTCTGGGTACTGATTTCTGAGTCTCTGTGTACAGGTGTTCTCAATGCTCGATACCCAGAGCCTGTGCTATGCTTCGGCTACTTGTTCACTCTTTAGCAAATGTGCTAAAGATCCTATGTGCTATGCAAATCTTGATTTGACTACACTTGTTCCCAAAGTTAACAATGCCGTAGTTGCCACGATGATTCAGCGAGCTGGAAAGGCACTAAGGTATGAAAGTGTCCTTTCCGTGCTATGTTTTTCGGTTCCTGAGCAAACTTTGACTAACAAAATGAATCACCTATTGTACTTGAGTTGAACTGACCAAAGTGGTGGTGGTTGTTTTGATGGTCTGCATTATCTGTTTTGGTGCTTACATTTCATCAGTGGCTCTTGTCTTTATCTGCTCCTATTAGAATTTGTGTAACTAGTTTTATCATTTGTTGTGTATATAATAACCATGTAAACTTCGTTAGCTCTTTCAACCATAAAAAAAAAAAACCTGTCTTCATTTTAGCTTGTGTTTAACTTTTTGGGCCTGCATTACAATGCTTTCTATCTTTTTCTTTTTTGTGTAATCATATTCTCACATAATTCTATTTTAATTCTTTTAATTAGGTCTCTTAAGCTTGGTGTTGTCCCTGGCTCTACTACTTCACTTGGATCTTGTCCACCATTTGTTTGTACCATCAGAAATGCTATTGTAGAAGTATCTAACTTTTCATGGAACGATAAGAGATCTCGACAAGGGAGAGAGTCATCCATTCTCACAAGATGCTGTTTAAGCCCTTTAAGTGGGGATGGCGGTGCCCCAGGGTATGTTTTTTCGTGGACTTTGGTATTCAGTATGTTTGGATGACTTGTTTTAAATGGGCTCTTACATTTTGTTTTTGTAGGGCTCTTTTGAGAAAGTTGCACTTGTACAATATCGAGAGAATGGATAATGCATCCCTTGGTGCGGCATTGTCAGCATGCCCTTCTCTCCTTGATTTGGAAATTGTTGGGCTGTGAGTTTATTTCCTTCAACTCTTGTTATTTCCCTTCTTTTCATTATAAGCATTTTCTCACTGCTAGTGGATTATGGATATGAGAATGTTGTTGGTTAAAATGTGTTAAACATGAAGAAAATGAAACTCTTTCTATGATCAGTACACTTTCTTATGATCTGGAGTATGTACTATTTTAAATTCCATCTTCCACATTTAGGCTGGGAATTCTGGTTGAATTTGACCAAGAATAGAACGAAAAATGGTTAAATGACAGTGTGACGTAGTTTCAGTAGACCTGGTGTTCCTC
Source organism: Amphicarpaea edgeworthii (assembly GCA_014843725.1). Classification (NCBI taxonomy): domain Eukaryota; kingdom Viridiplantae; phylum Streptophyta; class Magnoliopsida; order Fabales; family Fabaceae; genus Amphicarpaea; species Amphicarpaea edgeworthii. The sequence continues at coordinate 1,861,409 of CM026322.1, read as the reverse complement.
TTGACACTTGAGAGTTGAGAACAATGAAAATGATGTTTTTTTTTCCAATATTTCTGTAAAGGGATTTACTATTTTCCCGTAATTCCACACTAATTTTCTGTAGTACTTCATGAGTCCCAAAAATCCCCTGAACCTTTTGAAAGTCCTTAGACATGAAGAAAATGTAACTCAGATCAGTTTAATTTCTTATGACCTGGGATATGAACTATTTTAAATTCCATCTGACTGCCATAGTTAAGCTGGGAATTCTTTCTGCTGTAAGTTGTGACTATTAACTTGGTTGGTTTTATTGCAATATCTCTTCTTTTAAACTCTGATGTGAACAAGTGAATAGCATTTAATGTGTATCTGTATCTGTGTCTTTACATGTTTTCCACTAATTCATTTCGTATGAAAGAGAAGGTTGTTTCTAAATTGTATTTGTTGATGGTCCTTTTTTTTCCCTGAAAACTGCTAGCCATGTTGAGCTGAGGCAAACATTGATGTCAGTCAGTGCAAACTGCCACTTGATAGAGCGTTTGTTTTTTGAGTCTTCTAAAACAGGTAACTCACTTTCTCAGCTATATTTTACTTTTTAGAGCTTTTGATATCTGTACTTATCTCTTTTTGATTATCAGGTAGAGATGACAGCTTGAAAGCTCAAACCTGTTTTGAGCTAGTAAACAATTGTCCTCATCTAACTTCTTTGTCCCTTAGAGGATTTAAGCTACATGATTGCAAAGTTCGCGTACTGGTTAAGGTATATTTTCATGAAAGTATCAATTTTCAATTTACTATGTTTCAAGTTCTTATTTCCTACGTATTTTGCATTGTGCAGTGTGCACCCATTGGAGCTTTTGGTTAACTATGACAATCTCTTGTTAATCCAGAGAATTTTCCTTTTATTAATTTTATTAATTAAAAGATACATGTTTCCCTCAATATGTAGTGTTCAATTTCTGCATTTTTCTTTAGTTGTACTCAAGTTTAGTTTTTATTTATTTATTTACTTTTGTTGTCTTTGCAAGACTATCTTGAGCTCAAGTTAGAGGCATTTTGGTGAACTTTTGCACCCGTTATCAATGGAGTGTTGAATATGTGTGGATGTTTTATAATAATACAATTATGTATGAGCTTAAATCTATTGATTTCATTTTGATTATAAAAAATCGGTGGCAAAATTTAATATTTTGAATAATAATTTTGCAACATTACACGCCACATCATTTTGATGCTTTCAGTGAATAGTGAGGGCAACTTATCTTAATATTCTTTTGATGTGTGATTTGAAGCCTACCATTTTGTTTTTGAAGCCCCATGTTCTCCGGGTTATTAATTCCAAACTTCATGTGCAGGGATTTAGGAAACTGAAATATGTTGACTTTTCAACATCCTATTCAATCACTGGTAACTTCTTAAGGTCAGTGGTTTCTAACAAGGCTTTGCCAGAGCCTGTCAGATTCCGTCCATCAGTTTTTTTTTCCGCTGAAACCGTCCATCAGTTGACTTGAGATTGAAATTAAAAAACTAAAACCTTTATTTTTCAGAAACCTTGGAAGCTGCAATGGTGGGAATCTACTTGAGGTCTTAATTTTAAGGGATTGCATGCATCTCAAAGAGGTAATATCTGTAATACATTTCTACTTTTTTTCTTCTTTCCACCCAATTGCCTCTGAAATACTTCATGTGCAGATGGAAGTTGCTAGACTGTTGACTGCAGTTCTTGCAGGAGACTTCAAATTGCTTGTACATCTTGTGGGTATATAGAAATATATTTACCTTGATAAAATAAGAGTGAAGTTTGTGCTAGACTCTCAATTTTGATTCTTGTTGTCACTTTTACCTTTAAACAGGACATATCCAATAGGGAAGGCTTAGCATCTGAGGCTGACTGGTATCACAGGTGCTACAACTCTAGGTAATGATTATCATATATGGATCTGTTACTTCGACTTTCTCAATGACATATTTTTTTATTCTTTATATATTTACATTTTGTGGCTGTGTTCCAGTATTATGCCTATAAAACAGGTTTTGGAAGCAAGGCCTGACATGTGTTTGGTGGCTGAATATCCATCAGCAGAAGGAAGGTTAGATAGTTTTAAGTTAGATTATTTTTGAGTTTTGGTGTGCTGAATTTCTTGCAAGTGGAGGGATTTTTTTTCTTTCATTCTAAAGGTCACCATTTTTTTGTGTTTCTGGATGTCTTGCAGTTACATTGAGACATTTGATGCTGATATGAATAGCGAGATAAGTCTGCCATCACAATTGAGCAGCCACACGTCAGATGGATCAATTTTTATGAGTACATCTGAAAGTAGCTATAATAGTGATCAGGGAAGTGGCAATGAGGATGGTCAAGATGCCAACTATGTGATATATGAGGAAAGCTCAGATGAGATCGACTTTTTGTCCCTCTAGGGAATCCTCGTTGTGAGGCATCAATTGAGAAGGACAGCAATCTAGTGAACTTGGTACTCTCTCTCTCTCTCTCTGGTCATGCGTGCACTTATGTGTGTCGGGGGTGTGGGAGTTTCAAGTTGATTTCTAATGTATAAATATAAAGGCAAATGCTAATAGGTGCTTGAGGTCATTGGTGAAGAAAACAAAACTAGAAAGTATTTATTGAAAAAGAAAGAATTTGTTATATGATAAGGGTCTTGCTAACCATGGGCAGTGCAATTTTATGCATCCCAGTAAAACCTTTTTTTTTAGTTCTTTAACCAGTTGCCCTAAATACAAAAATCATTTAATACTTGTTTTTTTTAAGGGAATTGAAAGTATTTAATAGGGTGTAATAAATGCTCCTTCACCAGTGTCTTCAAGATACTTGCTTTACCCTTTAACAAAAGCATTTACTAGGATAGATTAGCTTTTGCTTTTAGGTTTTGACTTTGGACAACTATGCACATGAACAAGTTTGAAAGCTTACGTAGAATATGATGTTTCGGAGATTGTCATGGTTGGCATTTGAAGTTTTGTTGTCTATCCCATATTGGAAATTAGAGATACCCAATATACTATGTGTCCACAAAAGGGATTTTACAACTTAGTAGTACAATACAATTTGATGCTTCGAAGTTAGTGCTGTCCCATTTCACTAGCTTTGTTCGCCTCTTGGCGTTTCCTAATATTGCGTTTTGAATTTATGGAGTAGGGGAAGAACGATACACCACAGGATGGATGACAACTATGAATCCTGGATTTTTCAACTTTGATTTTGCTTTCTCTCTAATTGAAGTTCTCCAATGTGGAAATTTCAATCTGTGAGGACAATTGGAGATCAGTTGCAATTTTAAAGTTGGGCTCTGTTTTTCCATATTTGCAGAAACGTAAATATACTGCTACTGCTCCATCCCACTGGCTCCCCCCAAGGTTGTTATTTTTCCTCGGTATTAATCCATTTAGTGCTGGGATTTATTTTTGGTTCTAATGTAGAAGAGAAGAGGTCTTCAATTATGTATTTTGTACCCCTTTTAGCTAATTTTCGCAAATAAAATTAAGTAAACAATTCTTTTACTTTTTATTAGTAGTAGGAGATGGGCAGATGATGATGGATCATTCCATGCCCCATTGTTCGTGAGAGGTGACGTCCTTGAAAGATGTGACTTGAACTTATTGCATCATTTCGTGTAGGTATAATAATAATAATACACAAATTATGGAATTGATGTAATATTCTTCCCGACTGGTTCCAAACTTGACAAATTTACTTGGAACTTCCTGTCGAGATGTTCTTGAGGGGCAAATTACATATGAATTTGTTCTCTGATCTGATGACTTTCCAACTTTTTACATAGCAAAAAACGGATGGTTGGCATGTCTGGTTCCAATATCTTGGGATGGCAGGAGATAATTGGAATAGTTTCGGGTTTTAATAAAACTCGGTTAATTTTTTAGTCGACTTTATTTTACATTTTAGACTGTCTCAGCTTAACTCCATGTCTTCCTAAAAAGAAAAACTTCCCTAGTACATGCCATTAAATTCTTAAATTGTAAAATATTATTGTTTAAATTCTTTTTTAGAAAAATAATTGTTTTTAAACATTTACGTTGAAAACTTCGATTATTTTTGGAAATTTTATTTGTGTAAAAGGTGTGATTATTATGTTGAGGTTAAATTTTGTGGATTTTTTATTTATTTAAGTTTTAATGTTAAATTGACAATAAATAGAGAGACCAAATTGATAATAAATTATATAGTTAATTTATTAAATATTTTTTGAAAAAGAATTAACTTATATAGTAATGTATATAGATAACAAGACTCTCTCCTTGACGTTTGTTCTTATTATATCTGATCTCGATGTTTTTTAATCTCTTTTTTTTTTAAATGGACTTTTGTTACACTGACCACTCTCTTGATGTAAAAAATGTTACACTGATCCTCCTTCGGGACTCAAAGTAATGTGAAAATTAAAGGGATATTGCTTGTAATAGAGCAAACTCCAGATATCTTTGTAATTTAACTAAGTGAATAATTTAGAGTTTTAGGAGATGTGATTGTGATGAAGGTTGAAAGAAAGAATTTAGGATTCTAGTTCCATTTTGTCATTTTTACAATATGTTTTTAAGTTATAAATCATTTTACCACATCATTAGTCTATACAAATGCTACATATTTATCCACAATATGACATATGAGCATCAACTACTGAGCTTGAAGTACCAAAATTATAAATTTTAAAATAAAAGGATTTAAATAACATACGAGTATTAGAAATTAAAGGATAAAAAAAAATAGTGTTACACTATTACCGAACGAACTAAGCCCACAAATTGAATGCCCTCCTCCTCGCAGTTGCAGATTTTCAATCAGAGCTTAAAATGAGGGCAGTATTTGTTTCGGTGTTGTTGCCGCTTCCACCCTCTCAATCTCAATCCCATCGATTTCCCAATGGGCACTACCACCACCACCACCACCACCACCGCTTTCCTTCTTCCTTCGCATCATTCCCTATAAACAAAACCCTAGTCTTTGGCGTCAATCCCAACAAAGAGCCTTCCTACTTCGACGAAAATGGCGTTGTCAACGACATGGAGGGTTACCTCAACCACCTCTCCCTCGAATACGACTCTGTCTGGGACACTAAACCCTCTTGGTTCGTTCCTACTTGCTGCCCATTTTACTTAAATTGCTTTCTTGCCTCTTTAATCTTTATCCTTTCTGATATGTATTATTTATTTTGTTTAGGTGTCAACCCTGGACAATAGCGCTCACCGGGGTTTCAATTATTGCCATTAGCTGGTTCATTTTGAATTCCCTCATAATCACTTCACTCATTTCCTCGCTAATATGCGCATGGTGGTACATCTTCCTCTATTCTTATCCCAAGGTAAAGTTCATAATCATAAAGTTGCTTAAGCATTTCAAAAATCATTTTTTTTAGGTCAAAATGGGAAAGTGGGGTTCTTATGTGAGTCAAGAAATAAAATAGGATTTCATGTTTGTTTTGTTGTTAGGCATATTCAGAGATGATTGCTGAGCGCAGAGAAAGAGTTACAAATGGTGTTGAAGACACATTTGGTCAAAGGAAGAATCAGTGATTTGTTTATTATTCTTACTCCTCAGTTGTGCCCATCTTTTACCCCTTCTTTCCTCACTCTGTACCTTTGCTTCTGTATTTTCATATTCAATTACTGAATAGTACTCGTTGAGGCTTCATTCATGTTATGTTACTGCCAATTGGCTTGGACATCATAGGGTGGGTGGTGTACAAGTCTTGACAACTAACTGTATAATAAAATTTGTTCTCTGAATGAATGTGTAAAATTATTTTTGTCAGAACTAAGAAGCAGTTTTCTTTACATAAGATAAAAGACGGTTATTTACCAAATAAAAGTTTCCCTCTTTAGAGATGTTCTTTACCTAATAAAAGTTAGAAGTGAAAGAAGTGGGAAGGAAGGACTCTTCATAGTTAGTATTCAAAGGTGGACGTAGTCAAACAATTTATTGCAGAGTCCACCATCATGACCGTTCTGTATCATGCCATCAATAGAGTGGAAAGACAAAATAATTCCGAAGCCATCAAGTTAAAGTAATTAAAAATTACAGTGTTTCATCCAAAGATGAAAACATAGGAAAAAAACTCAACGAATTTCTTTCAACTTGTGAAATTGAAACTATCAGCAAGAACTATAAGTCTTGTTCAAGCGGTCAAACCTCGTGCTATTATATTTTGGGTGATTATTGAAAATGGAAATGGAAATCAAACATTTGAAGTCTGTGCTTAAAAGTTCAACCAAACTGCCACGCCGTGTTAGTGTTTTTCCTTATAAACAAACAGAACAGAGACTCCTCGACAGTGATACCACTCAAGTTTTTATTCCGCATACCTTTCAGCTCTAATTAAGTAAACCATATATCTAGTAACTAATTTCTGCAAGAAGCAGATTCTGAAATTTATAAACTGCAAGAAATATTCCAGAAGTTCTAACGGAAGGGGCCGGTGGTAAATAATGTAATTGAATTATTAAGAATACAATCTGCCTTTATCAATGTCATCTTTTAAGTTTTGGTCTCTATACATAGAAATTACTCGTTTTAATCCCTACAGATAACACTTTTTAATATGCCTTTATCTGTTATAGTCCTATAGAGACCGTAATAAATTAAAAAGTGTATATGTAAGGACTAAACCAGATTAAATAATAAATGTACAGGTATTAAAGTGTAAAGATTGTAAGGTACATAGACTAAATAAGTAACTAAATCAAGAGAATATAATAGGACAAAGAAAGAGATGAGTTTATGAGTTTCATGTAATCTCTGAAAACGCGATTCTAGAAAACTGTGTAGCTGGCAATACCAGTTTAGCACTCAAGGATAAGATATAATTGAAGTCCTATATTATCGACTACTCATTTTTCCAAGCATACAAAATGAGAGAGAATCCAAGACCTTGCAACTGGGAATCCCTGAACTGCTGAGAATAAGCCCAAGTGAGAACAGAAGGATCAGAAACAGCTTGGCTTGACCACAGCTTCTCCGTTGAAATGCAAGTTTGGAACATAAAAACTGCATTTCCCATAGCATTTCCAAAGAGCCAATTATGCACATCCCAAAACACTTCCACTGGTATTCCATCCACCAAAATGGTGTGGTTTCCCCTAAATTTCCACTTGAGTTGCTTCACCTGGATCACTGTCTTGCTATCAATTCTAATCACAAGACATGGATCATTATTAAGACCAAGTGTGTCACACTCAATCCTAACATCATGCACTTGGCCCTTGTCACAAAACTGAGCCTTTGCACCATAAAGCTTCTTACCAAAAATGTGTTCTCTCTTTGCAATAAAAACGGCTTCGGAGTGAGCACAAGCATAGTCACTATCAATCTTCTTGCATGCCTCCCTTTTCAGATCACCTAGGAGTAACACCATCTCTTTATTGAACACAACAACTAAGTAAAACCCCTCCAACGGTTCTGGCCCGGAACCAAATTTAGCACAGCTCAAGTCCCAAAGTATGTCTATTTTATTAGACTCAACCTCCAAATTCTTTGACCCTTTCCTTTTTGAGAACAACCATGGCTTTATATCAACCTTGCAGAGGCAATGGTTTCCCAACTCATCAATTCCCACACTCAAGCCTTGTCCCATCAAATTTTTGGTCCAAGAGACAGTAATCAAGCATGAACGGCCTCCTAACTTACACTGATAGACACAGGTAACAGCATTTTGTGCTCCCCTTGTGGTACTTGAATAGGATGAATCTACAACTTGAACACCATTTTCTCCAAAACAAGAAGGAAACTCCTTCATGGCAGCAGCAAATTATCTATACTTATTTCCTGAAATCTGATATCTTTATCACAGCAAAAATTCTTCAAGATCAGCTCCAAAACTCTTCATTTTTCATCTGAGCCTATATATATTTTTAGAGGAAAGATAGAGATCAAAAGTGTTTTTTGCTTTACTTGTTAATTGTATGCTGATATATACAACTAAAGTAAAAGCCAAAATGTCTGATTTGAGAGTTGGAAGGAACAGAAAGGAAGGGTAAGTAAAAGAGAATTTGCTTTTGGCACATGGGGTAGCAAAGACAGTGAAGAAATAGAATGGATAAAGCTTGGAATAGAATAGAATAGAACTGAGAGAGTTGGTCAAAGCATGAACTGTGGCAACTGGTTTGGATATGTATGTGCTGCAGAAGAGAGTGGTATTTGTTTTATACATGCTCTCTCATCTTGATCTTGCTCTCTCTCACTTTCTTTTAAATAAATAAAAAAATGGTGCCAGGTCAATTTTTCAAAACTATAATTATGTCACAGCTGAGAAGCAGAGACAATACTAAAACTGTTCAGAATAATTGCCATAAAATAAAATGATTGAAATCATTAGAAATAAACGTAATATTTAAGAATGATATTGGATATGCATCACTGCACAATTGCACATTCTCTATGAGCTGGTATAATTAGAGTGTGTATGAAAAAAAAGGATGAGATTAATTATAAAATGTATAAATACAAAATGATATATAAGCAAGAGAATAACCTTATTTAATGTTAACGATTTTTTTTTTTTTTTGAAGTCATCAACAATGATTTTGATCAAGGATATTTTTGTTAGGGGGAATACCATGACCATACATGAGGATAAAATATTAGTATTTTTTGGTATTCTCTAGAAAAGAAAAGAGAATGAGTCAATAGAATAGAGTGTATTTTGGGATCAAGATCCGAGAAGTGGAAGGTATTAATTAAGTGGGCTCCTTCTCAGTTGAGCCATTAATTGAGAACTAACTCCTAAGTATGCATGCATCTCCAGAGTCCACTATCCAACCCCCCAAACGTGGCTTTTTCCCACAATTAGTGGGGACAATAATCGTGTTTAGCCAACCAAAGATGATTTTGGCAGCAACAATTAACCTAATCAATCCAGTGCTAGCTAGAAGGTTAAAAACTTATTCAGTACTAGTAACTTATAAGCTTTTCCTCCCTGAATAAACCATGGTTATTTCATCGAGGAACTATAATTTGATTCATTCCATTGCCACTGGCTCTAGCTAGTGTCAATTGTGGTCTATTTTCGTGTTCATTTTGAAATGTGGGGTGGACATAGACAGAGACCATTTCTCAAAGTGTTCCAATGGCAATTGCAGACCGTTTGACCATCATCTTCAACAATTAATTTCATGACATAATGTGCCTGGAACATCATCTTGCCTTAATCAAACCACGGTTAAGGTGCATGCCCCACCTAGTCACACTTAGATTATGGACCTGCCAACTGCTTGAAACTTTAGGCATTGATTTTTTAGAAAATTAATTAATTAAGACTGTTACAGGACCATTTAATTAATACTAGTTTCTACTATTATTTCTTACTCCTCAATCATTTTAATGTCTCTCCTATTACAAGGTGGAGGGTATATAGGTTACTTAGCTGTCTCAATAATTTTGCAAGTGGTCTCTTGTTTTTTGATAGTATTATTTGTATGAATATATTAAATTTAGTCTATAATATTATTAATTATTACGTTGATTTATTGATGATGACGATCTCATGATCTTGCAAATTGTGTGCAACAACCAAAACTCTTGCATGGTAGATGTTGTGCATGACATGTGTGTGTTCACCTCCTTTAATTTTGTCCGTTCATAAATGGACATAACCACGGAATTGGAAGGAGTGAGTCAAAACTACTACGATTCAAGTTGGTCAAGCTGCGTCGATCTTGCATGTACAAAAAGTTTTAATAAGCCAAAGAGTGTCCCACGGGTAACATTAATTTGCGCCCCATACGTGTGAATAATGAGAAACTAACTCACGTTAATATGTCAGATTCACAGCAGTCATCACGGACTTTTTTTCGAGCAATGGCAAACATATATGCAAATTGATAAGTCCCAAGAAATAGACCAAATTCACAAGTGTGTCTAAATTAAATTATTATAATCAGTAAATTATGTTTTTTTATTATCCAAAAATTATGAGTGGTTTAAAACTCGATCACAGTAAATCAATCATCACCCATTGGCAAATATTGAAGGAGATCAGAATCGCTAAATAGGACACTGATTTACTACAGTAACGACAGCTCAGGACCCATCATAATTCTGGATTGGGTCGAACAAATTAAGGAATTTAAACTATATATATGCACTGTATCATTCACTTTCAGTGGTCTCAAATTATGTTCTTTGTTAATTGGCCTTAACGTATGTGTCCTTAGCTTAAAAGTTAAAACTAAAGATTAATGAATGTACATTCACTGTTAAACAGCACTTACAAATATTTGTACAGTTCATTATTTAAGGCAAAAAGGCAATGTATATATATAGTGTACAGAATATATAAAAGATTCTATTCTATAGACAAAGCGAGGCAACAAAAAAACAGGAATGATTAAAGGTGATGGAATAATAATGGTAGTAAAGTTTATCAGACAAAACATTGCTTGGAAATTCAGGTTAATATATATATCCCTTATGTAGTGTCAGTGTTAATGTAATTATAAGTGCTATATATATATATATATATATATCAAATCATATATCAGAGAAAAAAGGTAGCATACACTATACACTGCCACGTATGGGGACTAATAAGTTGATGAAAAATTATCCTACTGTCTCCCACCTTTGATGTAATAAGAGCATCTACATACTTACAATCAATTGCTCTCAATGATGGATTTTATGCGTTTTGTTGGATTGCATGGAATTAATGGATTTATTAATTTTCCAATAAAAAATCGACATTTGAGACTTTTTTTCATCACCAAGTTCTGCCAACCTACCCATGTGACGAAAAGTTCCAAATGCATCCAAGTCACAATTGTCTAACAATTAAGGTCATATGGTAACACAAACAATTAAACATCTCATGTGGATTATTTTTTGGTATCCAACTTCTACGGAATGTGTTCGTGGGTTTCATCACACACTACAAATTCTAATGTTGCTGTTTTGTGTTACATTATATGGAGTCTTTTTCTGTACTATATGGAGGGCCAAAATTGCTTAATTTCACTCTGAGAAAGACTTTCAATTTTTGAAGAGCTAGCACAGCAGAGGATCATTGTCGGAAGAAGGAGTGAAATTGAGAAATAATAATTTTCTTTTGGAGGAAGAAGATAATTAAACAAGGCTTGATAATGGTGGGACGAAACCATTTCTTTCTTGTTCAAAAATGAAAAATTCTTATTAATGTGCCTGTTTTTAATTTATTGCTTCCCGTTCAGAACGAAGGAGGACAATTTGGAGATTTTAAAATTATAAAATTAAAAGCAGGTGCAGAAAGTAAGAGACACAGTTGTGTTGGAATGTGTAGAGCGAGCCCAATAAGAGGGTGTGGATTTCTACTAAAAGCATTTTCAATTACTTGTTTTCTTTCTTTCTTTTTTTTCTTTTCTTTTATCAGAAAAAAAAAACAAGTAATTAGAAATGCTTTAAGTACGTGGTGTCTTCCGGAATGGTGTTTATTGTTATAAAAGAAATTATAGTGGTTTCCTTCAAGGAGTGGTAAAATAGAATGATGGGCAAGATGGAAATTATTATATCATTATATTAATATGGTTATTAGATGGTACTTTCTTATCAAATTGTTGGTCTTATAGCGCCTTTTATATTTTACCAAAGTCAGAGACACCTAACAATATAACATCACAACCACATTAGCTAATATAACACCCCAACCACACTACATATATTTCATTATTATATCTTTTGAATCCACACCATAATACGATAGTGTTGATACATATATACAGAACTTAGTGGATTTGTATAAACCTTCACTAAGACGCCAAAGTATGTGTATTTTTCTGCATTGATTAACTTTGAAAATGCTCAAAATTTCATTTTTTTTAGTTTTGAATTTATAGTCACTAACTCAAAACTATAATTAATTGATTAGTAATTACTCTGGTTGTTCTCATATGCATGCATAGAGGATAAGAATCAAGACTACATTGCATATCAAGTATTATGTGGCTTTGAACACATGAATTTGGAGGCTTAATAATTTTCCCTTGGGCAACCAAAGTTATGTTGTTTCTTGTGTACAACAACATCATCCGGAATAGTTACCAATTGAAGAAAATCCACGAAATGCGTAGAAACCAAGAGGGCATAAAATAATAGTGAAGAACAAGTTTTTTTATGTAAGATATATAGTTTGAAAGCGTGAATACCCAGAGAAAGGGTACTTTATAGCCTACACACATGGGTTTAGCTTCTCCCAGTAGTGAAAAAAAAATGTGTGACAAAGACAGCACCGAGTGGGGCATGTTTTTCTTGCATGATTGCACTGAAAAGGAATGAAAATTTGGTAAATTAAATGAGAAGCAGTCCTATTCAAGTCACTATGCTACAAGCAACCCCTTGTTAAAATTGGTCTCATTTTGTTCCAATATTTCACCTACTAATACTATGACCCCAAATCAAAAGTAGTAGCACACATCATCGAATGGGATGGCTTCAGTCCCTTCTCTGCCCTTTGAAGAAGTTCTGGGATCGCATTCATTCAAGCCACAAAAAGTCGTAAGCATGCATTTTTTTTTTCCTTCCATACCATATGATTCAATTTTAAATTATGAAATTCTGGAAGAAAGAATGATTATTTAGTTAGAGAATTGTATTCGATTTTTAACATGTATAAAAAAAAATTATATTAATGACAATCATACACTACAAACAAACAAGAATAGTTTCTAACAATTCAATAAATTGTGAAAAATTCAAAATCTCTCACCTACGACAAGAAAATTGATGAAATTGTGACATTATATATTATCTTTTGTTAATATTTACATTATTGGTTCATAATATATTCGTATCATTAATCTTCATGTTACTATAAAAAAGGATGATACCTTGTGTTGTTTTCAAAAAGAGAGAGAGGAATATACATTTTGTATAAGGATGTGAAGTTTTGTCCTTGCGAAGATGTGCATGTTTTATGGTCCGTATTGGTTGAGTCAGGCGTTATTCCTACTTCTTTGCCATCAAAAGGATGATGAATGAGTCTAATTTACCTTACTACAATTACAAATAAAAAATATATTGATGGGTTTTCATTTCAAGTACATCATATTTAAATTTCAGCATTTTAATTGCTTCATTTTCTCATGTTTTTATGCATGGATTTCTATTTTTTTTTTTCTAGATTCTTATGTGAAAGTGATTTCGTACCGTTCCATAGCTAAACGAGTTGTAAATTACTCGTCACCTTTTTTTTTTCCCAAGGTAAATCTATTATAAGCTAGAGTTGTGATATTTTGCAATTGTAGAGGTGATCATCCACAATGTCGAAATGAAGATTTTTTTTTTTAATTATAAGTATTTTTTATTGAATTTAATCATAATCGAGTCAAGTAAAACTATTATAAATGATAAAAAAAAAAAACTCACTATTTAACGCAATTGATTCAAAATTCAAGATTTCTTATTGAAACAATCATCCGTTTATTAGATATTAGAAGTTACAATTTAAGAATGTTATATCTACCAACATATACTTAACTAGCAGGTTGTTTAAATCCAATTTAAAAATACTAATTCGATTTAAAAAGTCTTTGATTTAATATATATTGTGTAATACTTTTAAAGAAAAAATAATATATTAGAGACAAATTTTATCATGTTTACCTATTTTAAAGAGTTTTTTTTTTGTTATCGTTATTTTAAAAGGAATCGTTATGTTATTTAAGTACATCAATAAATTATAAATGTATAAATTTGTAATATTCACATTACTTTAGTTTCTCATTTTCCTTACATTTTCATATTTTTTTCACATATAACATTGAATATTGAAAAAAAAACAATTTAATGAACCACTATTTTTTTATTATAAAATTTAAAATACCATTAAATTGAATTCTAACTCATTTTATGATATGATTTTAATATTTAGATAATTTTTTTTATTAATATAGGATAAAAATAAAATACTTATGCTTAGGGCTAAATAGCCCAAACTGAATATTTGCATGAGACACGATATACTTAAAACCCATTTTAATCGCAACAGATGAGTTCAAATGGGTCATGTGTTTTTGGGGTTAAAGAATTGAGTTTAAATGGATTTGAGGTCGAGTGTAGGTTTTATTTGTTTAACAACGAAATACTACTCAGTCCACAAATTACTCCTAAATAAAAATCTAACTATAAATACTATACTTACGTGTGTTGTGCCCATTTTTATGTTAGGGAAAAACCTAGCCGCATCGCTCAATCTACCTTCTTTCATTTTCTCTTGAATTTGTAAATCGAGCACTTCATCGAATCTTACTAGCATTTGCCATCCTGGATAAAATAATAAATGTATTCTCCATTTCTCTCTTTTCTCTCGTGTATTACATGTGTTCTTTCATCTCTATTTATTAGTGTATTCTCATCATGTTCTCTATTTCACCATCACCTTCATTTCTTTGATTGTAACATTAGTTTTTAAGTATTTTATTCTTTGAATGGTGTTCTTTGTAGGAACAAATTGAAACCAGAAATTTTGTGGAAACTTGGACCCTAGAATGAAGCCAAAGCTTATCTTGTGTATGGGTGATTGTGAGTGCGATCTCTCTCTCTCTCAGTCTTTCTTTCACACGTGTGTAATTCATCTCTATGTTTTCTTTGTTTTGTCTATATGTTTGTGAGTTTATGTCCTTTGAATTTTATGTTTTTTTTATTATTGTTTGCCATTATAAGGTTGTAAATAAGAACTATTTTTTTCAAAAAAATTATTATAACTAAATCTCATGTATATATACTTTATATAGTGAATTTGTTTTACTATTCACTTTATTTGCTTTTAACATTGAATAATGATCTTTTGTAGGAACAAAATCCTCAATAATCACTAAGAATGGTTAAGATGGTTGAGACAAAAAACTTTATTGAGATCCAAATTCTAAAGTAAGGTTTATAAGGATGGGTATGTGTGCTCCACCATTTGACAATAAACTTTATTGAGAACCAAATTCTAGAGCAAAACTTATATGTATGTGATTGTGAGTATTCTCACTCTTTGTTGTGAATGATTTGTTTGTGTTTTTATTTTTGTTCTATCCATGTGTGTTTGTGTTTTTGTGAATTTGTATCGGATTCTTGGCATATATAGGCCAATGGGAGGAGTGCTGGTTATTGAGCCTTTTTAAAACTAGGAGTTAAAACTCAATTTATATACACTTCATTTTTCTTTAATCTAGTTGATGTGATGAGACTTTCTATTATCTAAAAGTTTGTGTTTTTGTTAATTGTATATCATTTTTATTTTATCATCTTTGTTTTAAATTGGCACTAAATGTCTAAAATGGATTTATGGAGAGAGTTTGAAGAAATAACAAGAAGAAAACCACGAAAGAAAGTTGTAGCAAGGGTTTTAATCATAGAATTGGTATATATATAGAATTGAATATTGTTTACATATGTTGTGTTTGATTTTGAAAGGAATCTGATTTAGGTTTTTCATTTTAATTTTCAAATGCTAAAGTTTTTATTTATTTGTTATAGTATGTTCTTATTACTTTACTTGATTTTTCTATTTCTCCTCTTTAATGCATCCAAAATTTTAAAAGATAGATTTATTAGATATTCAAAAAATTTATTACTCCCATCATTATGACAACCACCGTCACCATTAATATAGTTACTACCGCTGAGGCCACCATTACTACTACCATCATAGTCATCATTCTCGTTGTTGTCGTTAAGCCACCATCACCACCACCAACATGGTTATTGCTGTCGTTTTTGCTATTGTCAAGGTCATCGTTGTCATTACCATCATGGTTGTCGTCTACCAACAATGGTGGTGACCCTAACAATAGGGACGACGACCATAATGATGACGGCAACGACAGCCTTAGTAATACTAACCATGTTGGCGGCGCGACCCTCATGATGATGAGGGCTAACTCTTAGTGATGATGATGATAAGTCTTAGATATTTTAGAACCTTTATTCTTAATCTAATTTAATGGATGAGAATGTTTGTTCTCAATCTAATTTAATACTTAATTAAGAAAATATTTTTTTTTCTCATCATTTATGATAAAATTTATTTCGGAAGAAAATAAAGAATATTTTAGTTTAAATATTTTAATATTAGTTGCTAACATCTTTCAACTAAGATGAACTTAGCAACCTCGTACATAACACAATTTATTATATATTAAAATAATTAATATTTTTAAGAAAACATTTAATACACATATTCAACGCACACTATAATTAAATAATGTATTTATTATGGTTTTTTTTAGAGGATGTATTTATTATGTGTTAAATACCACACATCTGTTACTTTTTATCTTCTTTAAAGGATTTTACGTTTCTTTTAAGGTTTCAAACATTCATTAACTGGTTATTTTGACGCATTTATTATATTTTTAAATTTTACTTTTAAAAAAATAATAATTAATAATAATTAAATAAAATTATTAATATGTATACATTGCTTCATTTATCTTTTTTATTAGTATCTATTTATTGCTTCATTTATTTTTTTTATTAGTATGTATTTATTGCTTCATTTAACAAATTTTCTTGTAGTGTGTGAAGAGTTATGAAATTTATATATTTCATGTTCTTGAATCGTATGTTGCTTCTTATGTCTCATTAATTAAATATATGATGACCATAGTAGAATATTATATAAGTGGCATGTAATTAATCTTACTAATATGTAATTTGTTATTTTGTCTTACCAGTTATATGGTTGAATGTAATGCCAAGCCTCGCTGTTGCGTTATCTGTAATGAATGAGAGCTTCATGCCATGCATTGATGATGGAACTGGGGTTAATCTGATCCACAGTATTCTATAAGATCACTTCAATTCACCAGTCGTGTCTTTTACTTGCTTTTAATAAACTTTTTATGGAGTTGCACAAATAACTTTTTAATAGGATTTTCTGAACTTTGTGCTAGATCTGAAAATCTAATATTAGCTAGGGTGGATACATAGGTATTTATTTATTTATTTATTTATTTATCATGATGTGTGGTGATTTATTATAATCTACTATCTTGGTCAGGTCAAACTTTCCTCGCGTTGATTGTAAGAGATTTATTACTGCAATTCTAGAGAGAGATGATGAGATTACCAGCGTTGCATCAATCAGGTATAAATCTCTATTTAAATTTTCAATTTGCTTATAAATGCTTTAATGCAACTTAGTTATATATGTGTACAAAATGAAGAATATTAGAAATAAATTTAACTTGTGAGTTTATATTTATATTATAATAGAATTCATGGGAACCAACTAGCAGAGATGCCATTTGTTGCAACCCGCTCGGTTTATAGGAAGAAAAGAATGTTCAGCCGGCTGCTAAACGCCATTGAATCTGTGAGTTCATAGTTAAGGTTACATGTTAAATCGTTCACAAGGTTTTGAAAAAATGATCCACAACTTCAATTGTAACCTTAATATCAAGATTATTTTGGTTTTGGTTACTTAAAAATTAACTAACTTGTGTTTATATATATGACTACT
Source organism: Amphicarpaea edgeworthii (assembly GCA_014843725.1). Taxonomy (NCBI): domain Eukaryota; kingdom Viridiplantae; phylum Streptophyta; class Magnoliopsida; order Fabales; family Fabaceae; genus Amphicarpaea; species Amphicarpaea edgeworthii. The sequence continues at coordinate 1,843,980 of CM026322.1, read as the reverse complement.
GCTACAATTTGGCAGGCACTCAGCTTTCTAAATGTTGAGTTATTAGTCATACCAGCCATCAAACAAGTGAAAGAAATTTGGATCCGTTCCTTTGGGTTGAGCCACTTGATTTGAGAAGCAAGAGAACAATAAAGGGTTTGAATCTGTTGGTAATCCGTGGCACCGAAATGTTACAGAAAAAGATACCAAACCGTAATTTTCCCTAATGACAATTTGATTCCAACAAAAGGTACATTTTGTGTATATATCCCTGAACGTACACATCCATTATTCTGTGCCTTTTCTTTCTTTGTCCGAAAATCTTAACTCGGTTTTCTGTGCAATGCAATTTGTTGTAGTTTCCAATCTCAGAAGATCAGCAAGAAAGTGCTGAGGGAAGCAATAATTCTTGAAGAACAAGCTGAACATTGAATTCCTTGTGTGTGTGCAGGTTCTTTGTGTAGGATCTGTAATTATGTAGGGGATTGGCTATTTATGTAAAACAGTTTGGGTACCCTAAACCCCATATTATATAAAAATTCTTCGGCTTATTAAAAAAAATAAAGAGATGCATGGTTGCTAGAGGAGATCGATCTTAATTCTTAACTGTATAGATAATAAAATTACAGTTATATATAACTATTCTATGTTCTTATATAGCTTTTTCACCACTTTTAATTACGTATGAAGTTATAAATTATAATACTATTGCTAGCAGTTAGTTTTTCAGGTTTCACCATTTCATAATACTATTTTTTTTATCTCCTTAATTTACAAATTTTATTACACATTGTTCTCTTTGCTTTCTTCGATCTGTCACTTTAATTGTAAGAAATTTTGTGATTCTGCTCTACAGAAAAATGATTTCTCTCAAGGATATATTTTGACGAGTTGCTGTTGGCATATGCTGGGATAGTAACAACTAGAGTACTGTTCCTCCACCGATAGTACTGTAAACTTTGTCTTTTTTAATTTCTTATCTTGTGCCATGCGACTAGCTAGTGCAGTAGCTAATAGCTATAGTTGGACTCAGCTCAGTCCAAAGACGAGAGAGAAACATGGCTAATTTTAAGTTGCAGTTGGCAACTTGCTATTACAGACCTAATTAATATTTACCACGATGTTAACGAATTGCGACTATTATAACCGCAATTTAGAACAATGTGACCAAAAGTTTGTCAGAATCTTCTGCATGGCTCATAATAACCGCAAATTACGTCTTTTATGCGTCTGCATAGAATCTTGAAGAAACCTGACTATACGAACGAGTATGAGTGTATGACTAAAAAATAGGAACAGTAGTGACACTAAGTGAGAGGATTTCAGCTCGAGACACTAGAGTATAAATAAATAAATAAAAACTGGTTCTCTCTGCAACTTGCAGAGTTCAGACCATTTTATTTGAATGGAAATTGCCTTGTTTGCTTGTTTTCTACGAAACACTTTTTTCTCCAAAATTCTGAATTTCCCAAATTCCGTTCGCTGCATAAACTTTCTAGTTTCAAAAGGATATCTGTAATTATGTATAATGGACGCATGAAAGAAAGTTTTTCGGACATGTTAGGCGAGAAATTAATTAAATAATTAAACTACATGATAAATTAATTATCTCTAAAAGTTCTAAAATGTGATTTCTTTAACTAAAGTGTTGACTCCAGTGCACGAGATTTAAAATCCTAGCCTTGTCCTTAAACATGTCACTTTAATTTTAATTCCAATTTCAAAATTTATATATGCGAGAGAAATAAATAAAAACTAATAATCTCATAACTATTAAGCATCAAAATACTCTAAAAATGTTCATTTCTTCTCTCACATTATTTATTACTATATCTTTAGAATTTAATTTAGTATTTAAAAACTAACTTGACAATTAAATATCTATATTTAATTGTCATGATGTTTGCTTTCAAAAAACTAACTTGACAATTAAATACGTAGTATATATCATGATGTTTGCCTTAAAGAAAAAACAACTTGACAATTAAAATACATGTACATTTAAGCATCATCAATATAACAATTCAAAGTCTAATAATATGACTAAAATGGATTATTTACTCTTCATAAGCTAGGTATTCCCTATTCAAAAGAGGTTTTACCTTACCAAGAGAAAAATTACGTAGTAAATTCATTGTAACAGAAAAATAGTAGCATCATTTGACCTGGTTTTTTTTTCCACTAATTTATATAAAAAAATCTTAATAAAAAAAAGAAAAAAGTTATCAAAAGAAAAGAAGCGAATTAGTGTAGGAAAATCACTATAGTTATAGAAAACCAAAATTTTACTCCATGAAGTAATAATTAATGAGAAATGAAATGCAATTGAAGAAAAAAATGTCAGGTTGATCACGTCCTTCAAATTAGATTATCTATGTGCCAATAAAATAAGAGTAATATTATTCCTGTTCAAAATTTTATAACATTGTTTATAAAATAAGATAAATAATTATATAACAGAGAAAAAAAATGTATTACAAAACTTTATAAGGAGAAAAAACGTGATAAGATATATATAATGATTGGATCCTACAGAGAAGAAAAAGAATAGAAAAGATGCATAAGGAAACGACACCGAATGCATGGCTACGGGGACCAACTTTGGGATCGGGTTCAGGTTTCCCATTCCCCACATGATCTTGATTAACAAACATTAAACAAGAAAAATCAAAGACGTCACTGCTTCCTACAACAAAAATTGTGGAGCAGCACATTAATTAATCACTTTCTGGCACCTACGTTAGATGCACATGCAAATTCGATCTCAACAGTTAACTAACTCGAACATTCACCGCCACCGGGAACGGGATCCTGCGGCGGCGAGTTATAAGATCGCGATATGAGGCTGAGGAGAAAATCAGAAAAAGCACAGAGAATGAACTTATGCGTGCTCTTCGGGTTCAGCGCAAGGTAGCAGAGAAGAAGCTCGTGCAGCTCCCGCCATTTTGCCGCCACGTCCATCAACTCTGGACGCGCCGCCACCATCTCCTCCATCGACTTCCGGAAGTCCGCGTAGGGGTCCGGCGAGTACTTCGTTACCGCAACGCTGCTGCTATCTAATAACGCCTCTGCTGCCGTTGAACCGCAAGTCACACCTATTTGATAAATAAATTTATATTTTATAAATATTAAAAGTTTGAGATTTAGTAGTTTTACTCTTGAGTCGGTCTGGCTGCTGCAGCGGTGACGGCGTGGATGAGGATGTGGTGCAGTCGGTGGTGGCGGTGGCGGTGGATTCGACAATGGAGTTGGAGCGGCCGGGGGAGGTGAAGAAGAAGCGTTGGGAGGCAAAAGCGGTGGCCAAGTCGAGTCCAAGGCTCGGATATGGGTTTTGTGGGGACAAGCTGGTACTGCGATCATAGTTGATCGGGCTTGATGAAGTGGCGGGTGGTGATGGACGGTTGTGATTGTGATCAGCGGTTGAGGAAGTGGCGGTGGGGCTTGTCGGGGGAGATTTCGGTGTGAACGGTTGCATGGGATTTGCGAAACATAGACTCAGGTTCAAGCGGCGGCTGTGGTTGTTTCTTTTTCTTGTTCGCGGCGTGTTTGGCATAGTTAGTTATGTGAAGGAACGAAGGAAGAAAGAAGCTATTTCCTTGGTGGATATATATACTACGTCGTTGTGAAGTGTTTTTTTGTATGAGATCAAAATCTTAGCGCACGGATGAGTTAATTTATTTCTTTTTCTGAAAAGCAAAAAAAAAAAAAAAGGTGAATTATCAAAAGAGAAGGGGATTCGGTGGTTTTTGGTTTTGGGTTCGTACGATTTCAACGGTGACGGGACAGCCGTAAAACACTGTAGTATTAAAATGGACCCACTCTTGCTTTCGTCTAAGGCGCGTAATTGCACGTCCAGAACAGATATTGTCTCTACTTTCTAGCTAGAGAGAAACTGACACCAGAAAAAGGGGATTTTTTTACATCAAGATAAGTCAGTACTCTTTTATTATTAGTAGATAAAATCTCACTAAACGCAGTTATTTAAGATGGTTTTACTTTGTTTTGAAATTTTGTTTTAATAACTTATGCAAATATTTGAATTGAAGAATAATATTAAAATCACTTTAAAAATACAACATTATTCAATTCGAACAAAATTCTTCCTAAAAATATAACTATAGTACACTTTGTAACTTGAAGAATTAATTTCTTAAGATTTCTTTATATCTCTTACTTTCTCTTATTGGATAGTCTTATTTTGACATATATATTCACTCACAAGGTGATTACATTTTAATAGTTTTATGTTAAAAGTGTTTATTCGGATATGAATCAATGGATTAATTAAGAATTTTTAGATTATATATAAGATGCTTGGTTTTAAGTAAAGGTTGTGAGTGGGAATCCTATAAAAAGAATTTGGATTTTCAAAAGGCATAAAGAGATTCTATTGTTTTCTTTTCTTTATTCCTTAATTATTGTGGAGAAGATTGTAGTAATTAAATTATAAGTGCTTTTATATTGCAAAATTCTAGTGGACTCAAAATAAGGGATGATTTAGTAATTTATCATCTTCAATATGTTGATGAACCATATAATTGGTTGCTAGAATTTACATTATATGAGGGTGTCAATTGAGTCCCACTGCTAGGGTTTTTCAAGAATTCTCACTAGAGGGAAGAAGATCAACTGAAGAGGATTACATGAAAGGCCAAGGTGAACATGGTGGGGTTGATGTTACAAATAAAAAGACAGAGAAGAACACAACAATGTTGAAAAATGTTGCAAATTAACACTCTTCTAAAAGTTGAGCGAATGGAGTTATTCAAAACAGTGACAATTGTGAAGCTATGATTCTTACTAAGGTTGAAGTTTGCAATTATTAACCTCTTTATGTGCAACAAAACACGTCTCCAGGGGAGAATGCTTTAATGAACAATATTGTGGGGTCTAGTTAGTGGCCAACACAATGGTTCAAAAAGAAGGCCATGTCTCTTCTATATATATCTCTTGATCTGTAACTAGCACAAGGTGTCCATGAATATTTTTCTCTCATAAATTCGATCTAGCAAGTCTTCATAAAAAGGTTAGGTAATATATATATATATATATATATATATATGGAGGATGGAAATTTTCTTTACGGTCGTATATATAGTCAAATTGTTCCGATAATAATGGAATGTCTGGATATACTAAATATTTATTCAAATAATTAATTAGTAGAACCTATAATTTTCTTGGGATAAAAGCAAAGTTGCGCATAGGGAATGGTTATATATATAAAAGGTATCAAACAAAAGCATAGCACAGAGCACATTGTGATGAGCCTTCAAGTGTCACAGTAAATTTGAATCATATACATATTAACTATATGTACGTACACACACATGCTAATAGAAAATTTATTAAATAAAAGAAGGTTCCAAATAGTACAAGACAAAATCACGATGAACTGGCATACTCATAGAATTGGTCCACTCCAATTTGAAATAATCTCACAGGAAAATGATGTATCAGACGGCTACTATGATCATTTCATGATTCATGCAAAGATATCATAATGAGGACGTGTCCTATGGCTGCCCTCCCTTCCAAGTTCCAACCACTTCTATTTTCCTGTACAAGGAATGCATGCCGCTTGCATACAAATTTAACCGCATACTTACGTCATATTATCAAAATTATTAGTTAAGTTTAAATAACTTCACATCTATTAATTCACGTGTTCACTGATTATCGGAAAGATGTTCTATAGTATAAAAATTGTTCTAGCTTGCTGGAAAATAAATTATTGTCGATGATGGTCGCAAAATTCGTTATTATCTTGTCCATGTTCCTGTGAGTAACATGGATGCGAGCCTGCAATTTCAGAATAACTAAGAGAGACCCCTACTTCACTATTAATCAATGTCCGTGTACCATAAAGTGTTAACTTGATTGGAAACAACATAAGCCACCGAGGGACACATTGCTGAATCACAAGGAATAGAAAATGCCAAAGAGCTAACTTCTAACAACACTTATGTTTTGTTCTATTGGAGGATATGCCGTCGTTGTGTAATCAATTGCATAACAAAGTTGCAAGTGATCATAGACCAACGAAAGTAGGAGCATAAATGCATTATTCTTGCCCCAAAACATTAATTTAAGAGATTCTAATTTTTTGTTCCTTTCAAAAATAAAAATAAAATCTCTTGAGAAGGAATTGATCTAAATTATCTTGTCCACGTTCCTATGGTTATCAATTATCATATATATATATGGCTTGGCGAGTTCATGCAATAGAACATTGTATGCTCGTGTGTGTTTCTAGCGTTGAAAACGAGTAAATCCATGTTCCTATGCTGATGATCATGGCTTGGCTTGGCCAGCCAGCGTGCATTTTCCTGCAATTTCGGAAACACGAAAATGTGACCCCTACTTCAATATTCCATTATTAATGTACGTATTACACTGTTCTCACGCGATGGGGGAACAGCGAAAGACACCTTGCTTAACCACAAGGATATTATATAAGAAAATTGCCAAAGAGCTAACTTCTAAGTTCTAACTCCTTTATATATTTCTTTCATATTCTTTTGGAGCATATATATATAATCAATTAAAATTTTACTCCCATGCATGCAAAAAGATATATATGTAAGAGATCGATATTGGACCAACGAAATAATCTTCAGTTTGTCCGTGCGGCTTCTAATAGAACACATGCAGAACCATAAATTTTGTTCACTATAAAGCTAGCCGTGGTCCTATCTCATCTGTAATACGATTAAAAAAAGAGAGATTTTCATTAATTTTCCTTTCAAAATTATATAATAATAAAAAACGATATTATTGAGCACCCGCAGAAACAAATAAATAAATACATATTGAAGTTTTAATAAATAATATAAACATATTGGATAACTTTAAAAGTTAATGTGAACCAAAATTGAGAGATATGATGCCATGATGGATGAGTAGTACTACGTACGGTACATGTGGAATTAAAAGAAGGATAAAATCATCTGGTAGATAGCCAGAAGATCAAAAAAGGATATATGGTCCAACAACCTTTATAAGGGCTTCACCGGAACCACGTGGTGGGGAATTGTTTTGCTTAGTATAGAGTTAAGAGTTCATATCCATGGACGGGTATTTTGCTTCATTTTGCGTTCAATATCTGGTAAACGTTACCATCCATCAATTCCCAAGTCATATCATATATATCATGCAGTACTTAAAAAACTTCTCACATCTCTTTAATTTGGGGAAATTAATTAAACAGTGAAAAGTTCATATATATATATATATATATATATATATATTACTCAAAAAAAGTCATTTATAGACCAAAATTAAACATTGAATTTTTAGTCACTGTAACTTTTATTTAATAAATATTAAGTTATTTATATTTATATAATAATTTGGTGGCATTAGCATACCGTTTTCAAGAAATAAAGAGTATCGAATGGAGGACTGGAGGAGGACATGAAACTGTTTCTAGAGCAACTGGAAGAGAGTTGAGAATGTGGCATTTAGATTTTTTTTTTTTTTTTACTGATGTTTTATTTTTTGTTGTTTATTTCACCAAGTTCATTAATTTTGTGACGGTGATGAGAATGACCTGAAAGGTCTCCGGTCTGCTGTCATAAGTGTGTATAACATCAGGGCATAAAATAGTGACAGTAAAAAAATATTTACTATTCTTATTTATAAACAATTGTTTTACAGTTGCTTACGTTTGAGTCGGCCCTGTGTAACATCAAGATTGGACAGAAAAGGGTGTTAGACTCAAAATAGGCATGAGAGTGAGCTTGTGTCTGGCTGCCGATAATGGAAGTGGTCAATCTATCTTGAACAGATGCCACCTTTCATCATTATATTCATTTTTATCAATTTTTTATTTTGTTTTTTAATTTATATATTCACTTAATTATATTAAATATAATAATATACATAACTAGAATAAGTATATATTCTTATTCAATTAAATCAATTGTGATTTTATATTTTTTTCGGTTTAAATTTAATGATTTTTTTTATTTTTAAATTTATATGAATAAATTATTATATTTTATTTATTTTTTGTTCGTGAGTTCACATCTTTTGGAAAGTAAAGAATAGGTGCAGTGAGTAATTTGATTCAGTGGGTCAGTTGAGTTCCACCAACGGTCCAAATCCATACATAGCCCACTCATAAGTCATAAACTCGATAGGTTTGAGTTCACTTAATCCACCTGTACATAAAAAATTCAAAAACATGGGTTTAACCTGTGGAAAAAATAATAAACACCACAGTGTATCGCCAAAGAAAATATACATGAATAAAATGAAATAAAACCTGTATATTAATATTTTAAGTGTTCACGGATTATTTTTTTGTTACATTAAGTGTTCACCATTTGATATTGTTAGTTTTGAAAAGATTAAAAAAAAAAAAGTCAACGTAAATCATTTACAAAATATTCCGAAAATGGACCCCTTAAAGACCAGAGGAAAGCTTGATGGATGTTCTCTTATTATAGAATTTATGATAGAAACAATTTATAGTACTCTCTTTTTTTTGTACAAGATCATTTTTGTACTTGTTTACTTGTAAGTATTAAATATTAGATTCAGTTGTACTTTTTCTTTTTTAATTAATGTGTAATTTTGATCTTTTAGTTAATCTTCTTTAATAATTTTTTTTTATATTTTTTAATATTATAAATATTTAATTCTCTCAACTTTCCTTTACATTAAATTGTAAATTTGTAATGAATTATTTAGAGAGTACTTAAAATAAAATAAAATAAAACTCAAACTAGTCGTTATATTGATTCAAAACGTGACTTGACTTCCATCAAGTAACAATATTGACCGTGTTGACACATCAACGGTTATTAAAGTATAAAATAATTGTAATTTTATAGCTGTAGTCTGTTATGACTTACAACTATAGAATAATAGTTATTTGTTATGACTTATAGCTGTATCCCTTATGCTATTTCTTTCTCCCTTCTATATAAAGTTATTATGATGTATTTATTATTTAGTGAATGAGAATGATCTATTTTCTCTCATCTCCTTTATCAAGTCACTAAATCTAATATGGTATACAGAGCCTAGTTTCCTTTTTTTTTTTTTTGCTTCCATGGCTGCCTCTGATTTTTCAAACACTTCCCTTCCTCTTCCACCTTTCCTACTTTTTCTTCAGTTAAGCTCACTGATGCCAATTTCTTACTATGACGTCAGCAAGTTGAGCCAGTCATCAAGTCCCATAAGCTCCAGTGGTTTGCTGTTAACCCTCAAGTTCCTCTTCGTTACCTCTCTGAAGAAGATCACTTAATAAAGAAGGAAAACCCAGCTTATGAAGCTTGGGAGCATCTTGATTAAGTTCTAATGACCTGACTCCAATCGACCTTGTCTGAGTTGTTTCTTTCACATATCCTTGGTAGCTCTCGTTCCTTCCAAGTCTGGGAGAAAATCCATGCCTACTTCAACAAACAGACCTCAGCTTGGGCTAGACAGCTACGCACTGAGTTGAGGAATGTCAAACTCTAAGGAAAACCCATGAAGAAGTATCTCATTTGCATCAAAGCTCTAGTCAATGCACTCGCTTCTGTTGGTTCTGCTGTTTCAAACCAGGAGCACATGGACTCCATTCTTGAGGGCCTTTCACGTGACTATAGCTCTATCATGACGATCATTGAGAGTCGCTTTAAACCTCTAAATATTGAGGAAATCGAAGTGCTCCTCCTTACGCATGAAGCATACATGGAAAAATATAACTCTGATGTTCCTATGGTGAACTTTACCACAACGTCTCACTATTTTGTGCCAAACAAGGGCACCAACAACACTAGGTTTCCAGCGCGTGGTGGATCTGGTTGTGGTGGTGGCTTCCATGGTTGTGGTGGTCGTTATGGTGGTGACCACAACCATGGTGGTGGTGGCCATGGTCGTGGTGGTCGTGGTTGTGGTCGTTTTGCAAATTTTCAATGTCAAGTCTGCTACAAGTTTAGTCATACAACCTCTCATTGCTTCAATCGTTATGACAACAACTTTCAACCCAACTCTGCCTTTACACTCCAAGACCTCGGGTTAAACCAGTACCAAACCTACCAACAACAGTACTATCAAAACCTAATCTCTAACTCCCAAACCCCAAACATTCAACCTACCTCACAGCCTTCTACCATGGTTGTCAGTGACAACAATGGAAATTCTGGAAACACTACCTAGATTCCTAACTCAGGAGCTTCGTATCATGTCACTGGTGAATCTCACAACATCCAGCAACTTAACCATTTTGAAGGTCTTGACCAAATCTACATTGGTAATGGCCAAGGTTTGCAAATCCATACCTCTGGTTCTACTACTCTTACCTCTGCTCATAACTTTAATTTTCCCTTTATTCTTAAAAATTTGCTGCATGTTCCTTCAATTACCAAAAATCTTATTAGTGTTAATCAATTCTCAAAGGATAATGGTGTCTATTTTGAATTCCATCCTAATCTTTGTGTGGTTAAATCTTAGGCAACTAATGCTATTCTTCTTAAGGGCAAAGTGGGGTCTGATGGTCTCTACTACTTCCAAAACATGTATCCTCAAAGTCCAATTGTTTCTCATGGTCTCTCCAACAAAGCCCTCCTCTCTACCTCTTCACCTATTTGTTGTTTATTAAGCACTCAGTCCTCTGCTGTCAATTCCACTAGTCCCCAGTCTAAGATTAAATGTAATAGGACCAGCTCATTATGGCACATTAGGCTAGGCCATCCTAATTGTCATGTCTTAAAACTTATCATGAAGAGTTGTAATATCTCTAATATTAATACCAATTTTACTAAATTTTGTGATGCTTGTCACATTGGAAAGTCTCATTGTTTGCCATTTAAACTATCCTTTATTGTCTATAATGCACCTCTTGAATTGGTTTTCAGTTATTTGTGGGGTTCCTCTCATGTTCCATCCACTAATGGTTACACCCATTATATATCTTTTCTTGATGCCTACTCTAGATTTACTTGGCTTTATCTGTTGAAAAGCAAATCTGAAGCATTTTCTATCTTTAAACAATTCAAAACAATGGCTGAGCTTCAATTCAATACCAAACTAAAAGCCCTACAAACTGACTAGGGGGTGAATTTAGGCCTTTGGCTCCCTTTCTTTCCAATCTTGGCATCACACATCACCTAATTTGCCCTCACACTCATCACCAAAATGGTGTTATTGAGAGGAAACATAGACACATCACTGAACTTGGCCTTACACTTCTCAATCATGCCTCCCTTCCTTTAAAATTTTGGGACTTTGCATTCACAACCGATGTCTACCTAATTAATAGATTGCCCACAGCCTCACTTAAGTTTGCTATCCCCTATACCACACTCTTTGGCAAGCTACTAGATTACACAATTTTAAAGTCCTTTGGTTGTTCCTGCTTCCCTCACACCAGGCCTTACAACAAACACAAATTTGAGTTTAGGTCTCAAGAATGCCTATTTTTAAGGTACTCTAGCTCTCATAAAGGGTACAAATGTCTATCATCTTTTGGGAAACTCTTCATTTCTAAGGATGTGGTTTTTAATGAGCATAAATTTTTTTATCATGAGCTATTTCCTAAATCTGCTATGATTGATACTTTTCAGTCTCCCCACTCTAGTCACTTTCCTTTTAGTCCTATTCCCAACTTTCTTGAACAGTCCTCTATCACTTCCTTCTCCACATCTCATTCCGTCACTCTTGACACAAATGTCTCCAGTCCTACACATTCCTAAAATACCAATTATGTCCCTGCTACAGAAACACCATCCAATTCTGATCCCATTTCTGCAGCAGATCTTGTCTTTACATTAAATCCCGTTTCTGATATTTCTCGACCCACAACTAATTATGCCTCTGCATCAGATGCTATTTCTAATGCCTCTCCACCTATACCCACTAGCATACATCCTATGCAAACCTGGTCAAAGTCAGGAATATTTCTTCATAGAATTAATCCTCAGCTTCTTCTCACTCATTGTGAACCTAAATCAGTCAAACAAACTCTTGGTGTTCTTGAATGACACTCTACCATACAGCAAGAATATTATGCACTTTTACAAAATCACACCTAGGACCTTTACCCTCTGCCCTCTTCCCTCTAACAAGTCTGCTACTAGCTGTAAATGGGTTTTTAAAATAAAGGAAAATGCTGATGACACTATAGGCAAATATAAAGCTAGACTTGTAGCTAAAGGTTTTCACCAAATTCTTGGTTTTGATTTCTCAGAAACCTTTTCCCCAGTTGTCAAACCGGTCACCATCAGAATTATTCTTACTCTAGCCCTCACACATAGCTAGCAACTTCTTCAATTAGATATGAACAATGCCTTTCTCAATGGCAATCTAACTGAAACTGTTTACATGAGTCAACCCCCTGGTTTCATCAACTCTGATCTCTCTCTTGTTTGTAAACTCAACAAAGCCCTTTATGGGCTTAAACAAGCTCCCAGATAATGGTTTGAAAAACTCCAATCTACCCTTGTTGAGTTTGGTTTTGTGGCCAGCAAATGTGACCCTTCTCTCTTTATCCTAAAGTCTGCCATCTCCACAATCTATTTGTTAATGTATGTTGATGATATTATCATCACTAGCAGCTCTTCTACACTCCTCCAACATGTCACTGAAAAATTAAATGCCAGATTCTCTCTCAAATAGTTGGGTCAGTGATAATCGCTTTATATACATAAATAATTGCATCATATTTTGTAGTGATTATCCAATGTTCTTAGGATTTTTAGCTTAGTTTGAAATCATTTAATATAGATTTGTATAGTTTGATAATTCTAACCCTAGGAAGCTATTTTGTGAGAAATATACTCTAATTTATGTGTGCAAGCCTAGATTCAACAGTAAAGGGAGAACACAAGAAGAAGACATATCTCGCTTAACGACACATCTCGCTCAGCGCTTAACTCGTTGAGCGCAACATCAAGCTACGCGAGCTAGGCGGCCTATGACTCGTTGAGCGCCATAATGCGCTAAGCGACATTTTCATTCGAATTGAAGAATCGCTTAGCGGGACATCGCGCTTAGCGGATGTTGCTTTCGAACTAAATATGCGCTTAGCAGAAGATTGCGCTTAGAGGAACACTTGTTCTGAGATGCATTATGCAGTGTCGCGCTTAGAGGAAAGTTGTGCTAAGCAAGAATTCGACTATATAAGCTGCACTTATAATAATTTTTTATTCATTTAGACTTGGTTGATAGTTGGAGCTGTTTTCCTCTGTTCTCTTTCTTTCATTTTGTAACATTTTCAAAGCTTCTCATGACAATGAGAGGCTAATCTATTAGTGTTGAGGACTTGGAACTAGGTGCTGACCATGTAAACGCTTTTCTTCATATCTATTCATTGAAATATTCAGTTTAATGTTCATTACTCTATTTTATCGCTTGTTATATGCTTCGGTCCATTATATATGCATGCTGTGGAGTTTGATTGTCATAGACATATGCTTTTGAACTTGGAACTGAGAATAGGAAAGAGTATATCACTAGACATAGGGTAAACTCCATCCTTTCTCTATTTTTATTATATGTTATATGATTGGCCAGTTATATATGCATGTTGCGGGGTTTGGATGTCGTAGACATATGCTTTCGAATTCAGAACTGAGAGTGGATTCTAATGAAATGTATTTCTAGACACAGGATAGATTTCATTAGCTTCGTAAAGATCTCCAAGCTTCACTAAACCACTCAATTGAACTTACCGAGACATCGGGAGTGAGGTTGAGTAGTTTAGGCTTGATTTGATGAGACATCACGTTTTGAGCACTTTTAAATCGAAGTTAATCTAAATTATTGCTTTGAATAGAGAATATATTTTGTATGTTTACATGGAAGCAAACCGATTGAACCAAAGCCTTAACATATCCATCATTATTGTCCCACATCTATGCATTCCAACTGCTCGATCCTTGTTCTTGAATCAAGTCTCTTATCTTGTTATTTATCTTTATAATGTTTAGTTTAATTTCTGCTGTTATTCATGTTCTGCAAAACAAACCAACACTAAAACCAAACTAATGTTTAGGAACTGATAATCTTACTAGTAGTCAATATGGACAATTCCCTGTAGATTCGATACTGGGATCTTCCCTTTTAAACTACTTATGCAATATTTGGTACGCTTGCCAAAATAGTCCATTAATCAGCTAGATTATTTTTGGGTATTGAGGTCAAATTTCTTGCAACTCACTCCTTCTTGCTCACTCAAAGCAAGTATATCAGGGATCTACTACAGAAAACCCATATGACTGAAGCCCAACCCATATCCTCTTCTATGATCACCTTTCTCAAATTATCTAAAAATGGGCCTGACACTTTCTTTGATCCCACTCTTTACAGATCTATAGTTGGGGCATTACAGTATCTCATCATAACCAGACCAGAAATTAGCTTTGTTGTGAATAAAGTGTGTCAATTTATGTCCCAACCTTTGGAGTCTCACTAGACAACCACTGAAAGGATCCTACGATATCTAAAAGGCTCTATACATCATGGTCTACTTCTTTGGCTTACGAATCTAGGTCATCCTTATCCTATTCGAGGTCTTTGTGATGCTAATTGGGAAAATGATGTTGATGATCGAAAATCTGTCTTCGGAGCAGTTATCTATTTTGGTCCTAATTTAGTTTCATGGTGGTCTAAGAAATAAAAAAATTGTGGCTTGTTCTAGCACTGAGGCTGAATACAGAAGTTTGGCTCAAACCTCTACTGAAGTTCTATGGATTCAGACTCTTCTTACTGAATTTGGTGTTTCTTTCTTACCTCCTGTCATCTTTTGTGACAATGAAAGTGAGTGCAGTGACCCTTACTCATAACCCGATTCTGCATGCCAAAACCAAGCATATTGAAATTAACATCTTCTTTGTCAAAGATCAGGTCCTCTCCAAACAACTACTTGTTAAACACATCGCTGCCACGGATCAATAGGCTGATGCTCTTACCAAGCCTCTCTCTCCTACCAGATTCCTGTTTCTAAGGACCAAACTTAATGTTGCTGAGCCTCTCAAGAACAGTCACCCACCTTGAGTTTGCAGGGGAGTATTAGAGTATAAAATAATTGTAATTCTACAACTATAGTCTATTATGACTTACAACTATAGAATAATAGTTATCTGTTATGACTTATAGCTGTAGGTATTTTCAAAATATCCTGATTGACAACTGTATCCTTTATCTTCTTTCTCTCTCCCTTTTATATAAAACTATTATGATGTATTTATTATTTAGTAAATGAGAATTACCTATTTTCTCTCATCTCCTTTATCAAGTCACTAAACCTAATAACGGTGTGCTTGGATAACACGTAAAAACCAATTCTACTTTCATAAAATTATGATGAAACTATAAAAAAAAAAAAAAGTATTTATTGCTTTACCTTTAGTACGTGCATTCTTTAGGATGTACATTATCTTTGAGATATTTGAGCAAAAATATTTCCATTTCAATTTCATGTTGAGGCTACCCAGAGAAACAATGGGATTTAGCTAGGGGGAATTTGCTTGCTTGCTAGGTGACCATATTTTTATATTAAAATCCATCAATTCAAGAGGTTAATTATTTTGATTTTCTAGAATATTACATTATTTAAAGCAAGTTAAGGAAAGATTCGCAAACAAAAGACAATGACTAACTTACCTTTGTATATTTAACCAAAGCCATTTTCTCTATACTCAACCTAATAACCAGCATTCTCCCATCCACAAGTTTGATGGTACATGATCAGATGAG
This sequence comes from Amphicarpaea edgeworthii, assembly GCA_014843725.1. NCBI lineage: Eukaryota > Viridiplantae > Streptophyta > Magnoliopsida > Fabales > Fabaceae > Amphicarpaea > Amphicarpaea edgeworthii. The sequence goes on along the minus strand of CM026322.1, from coordinate 1,828,311 downwards.
GTTACAAAGTGGTTGTTGAAGCTTGGGAGAGGGTTAGATGGTGCATGATGCATCATTATCTTTAAGAGTTAACAAGGTATATATGTACTAGCTTACCATGTGCAAATTCATGGTTTGGTACTTGAGTTGTAGATTTGTTGATTTCTATGAAGAGGGAATTAAAGAAATGAAAATTGTCTCCAACAATTAGAATAAACGTTTTTGTGGTGATATTAGAATACTTAAAGTTAATAGAGTTACTAGATAACTAACGGTAGAGACTAAAATATATATATATATATATATATATATATAAAAGAACTACTAAAACAAAAAATTAATAATTATAACAACTAAAACTTAAAGTGTTAGTAAATGTAGGATTCAAATGAACGATTTAGGTTAATTTAAATTATTGAAATGTATAAAAAAATATTAATGATGCTACATATAGATATGATAAAAATAGAGAATAAGTAATGTACTTTCACATCATAAATTATTATATAAGATATATTTCTTATTTTTTATGATAATTATCTTAAAAATAATATTAATATCATGGTCCTATATTGACAATACAAACTTATTAAGTAAATTTAATTAAAATGAAAATATTTATAATATACTAATATAAAACAATTAAAAAAATCATTTAATACTTAAATTTAAACATTGCATAAATATATACAGCCCTCCCCTTAAATGAAATAATAAATGCTTGTACTTACCTTCAATCCTTCATTAAGCAGTTGTCTATCAACCTTGCGAAGAAAATGGGCACAACCCGCCATGCCTGGTTTCTTACATCACTCGCCAAACCAACTCAACAACATACACAGAGAGAAGGGCAAAATGGTAACACCACACAATCCGTCCGTTACAAGATGAAAATGTCATATTCGTAAATAAGCACATTTACCCATACACACCCACCACTGTGCAATTGCGATATATCCCACTCTCACACTCTTTCCAGATCCCTTCAAACTTTCCCTTCGTCTTCATTTTCTTCTTCTTCTTCCCCTTTTATTTTAATTTAATTTCTAATTTTATTTTTCCCCTCCGCCACTTTAACTCATTGCTATAAAACAAACCCCAACTCGAAGAAAAGTAGAACAATCAGTTCCATCACTCACTAATCGGTATTTTCCTTCTACTTGTTCATAAAATGAAAAATTAAATATTAATACCCAACACTGCATGTTCTTATTTTTCTTAAGATCGACCCACTCATGCGTTAATGTCTGTTTTTCATTTCTCTCTTATTTTTGACTTTTTTTATTTCTGATTTTGCAGCATCTTAGAAACTTTTGATTTTGTGCAGGTTTCAATTTGTTTCTGGGGAGATCCGGTTGATCCGATCCACTAGGGAAGCGATTCGGATTTGTAACCGTGTAACGACGCCGTTTCTGAAACCTCTTACTACAACACAACACAACACAACACATTCCTCTGAATCGTTTGATTGATGTTACAAATGGAGACACTCGTTGTTGTGGCGCATCATAGGAAGTACCAGTGTTACACCAGGTCGAAACCCCAAGGCTCTTCAAGAGAGTTTAGGGGCATAAATTGCAGATCTTTCCAAACGGGGTGTGGTATTCTTCCAACCCCACTCAAATCCCACACTTCACCACCACCCTTAACTAAACGCCCCAAAACGCCGTTAACTCCTTCAAACCCTAACAAAACCCGTTCCAAAACCACTCCCAGTAGCGCCCAAGTTCCCATTAATCACAGAAAGGAGAAAGGTTTCAATGTTCATGTTCCTGATGAGGCCATTTTGCTCTCTGAACTTTGGGCTGGGCCCACTTACTCCAATTCTCCACCACCAAGTTCATTGCCTATTCCCAAATTCTCTGTTAGACCTAAGAGGACTGTGTCCCTTGATCTCCCTGGTTCTTGCCCTGAAGTTGAAATGCAGTTACGTGCTAACTCTGCACCATCCTCCCCTAGCAGGGAGCATTCCCCCTGTGCCAGAGATGATGATGATCTCTTTGATTCCGCGACAAAGACGCTGCGTCGCATCCTCAATCTTAACTTGGATAATGATGATGATGAATGAGACTGGAGGAGCAGCAGGCTCCTGTAAATAACAAGTGCTATTGGTTAATGAAGTTCTGTTAGTGGTGTTAGATTAGGTGTGCATAGAGTGACCAAATAAAAGTGTGTAGTTTTAGTTTGTGTAGCTTTCAGTATAGTGGTGGTGCCCTTGATGATGGGATATGGCTGTAGTGGGTTGTCCATGATTGGAGATCATGGAAATGTTGGGCTCTTTTGTGGCATGGATGAATGGTTGGGAAGCTGAATGGGTGTGATAGCGGGTTGGTTGGAGTGGCATGGATGATGATAATGCAGAAAGTTATTAGTTTATATATTCAAGATGAATACATATATCATGATCTGTAGTTGTTCATAGTATATTCTCCTCACAGAAAGAATGGATATACCTTCTGAGTCTAGTAAAGGATTTAGGTCTCTTGTTTTAGTACAATACTGCAGATATTAGAACCCATGCACTTACAAAAGCCTATAGAGCTAAACACTTTGGTCCTTTTTCACCCTTCAAATCTTCTTTTCTTATTAGTTTATTACCATAACTTATATCTTTCTATTCTGGTCTTGTAGATGGTCCACTGTTTACTAGTTTGTAGATACTACTTTGCTTAATGATCCTCCTCCTTCTCTGTAAAGCTTAAGCTTTCCTTTCTTAGTTGCCTTCTGAGAGGGCATAGTTTGTCCCTTCACCATCTTTTCAGTTTTTACAAAGAAAAGTTGGAAGGGGTTCAGTTATATAACCTTTTGCTTCTAAGTTCTAACTGATGTAGCTTTTAGTGTTAATCTGTGTCACACAACCTGTTATCAAGCCCCCCAATGTTTTTCCATTTTAGCCTTTGGTCTTCACCTGGCTTATCCTTGATGGAGAGTGTCGACCATACTATGCCATAATCGAGGTAAGATATTGCTTGATTCCCATGCTTTTGCTTTGTTATTTTCATGCCATAAACTGCAGTTACTGAAAATTGTTTCAATGTGAATCAGGGAGGCGAAACTGTACCGAGGCTGTTTTGTTCAAAAGATGTGGTCATGATCTTTTTCTAGGTCCTAGTTAGTTTTCAAGTTCGGATTACTTCCTGATGTCCTTTGTGGTTCGAAACTTGTGTTTCTTTCTTTTTGAGCTTCTGTAAGACTGTAACTGGTGGTGGAACTTGTATGGTCTGCTGAAATAAATTATCGATGACTATTTATGTTTTATCTGCTGAAGCTGTTCACTACTAATTTATATTCCGTTTTTTTTTTCAAATCTATGACAGCACCATTTTGAAGAAGGATTTTTTTGTTTTCTTCTGAAACTCATATACCAACCAATTGTGTGTTTGGATTGGTGTTGAGTTGAACTCATGATTTTTAGAAGCAACAAATTGTTGTTTTTGCTGTGAACTTGTCATGATTTTGCAAACACCATGTTTTTCTGCCACAAAACCAAACACACAAACACACTATTAATATGACACGGATTGGGTTTAATATGATATGGATGAAAGGTAAGAGAAATTATTAAAAATTTAAGTTACAATACAGTTTAGATATGCTAAGTGCAAACGTAATTTTTTTAGAAATGCTTTGACTAAAAGCATAATATTTGTAAACGGATATTAATCAATTATCAGTAATCCGTGACTATATTCATGGATGACAATCACAATTTAAAAACAAAACAATTACTTGTAATCAGTATAAATAGTTACACCTTTTGTTTTTTCTCATCAGAATCTATAGCCTTCCTTATGAACAAGTCACAAGAATTACAATCCTTTTTTTTCAACCCATTTCAGAATGTGTAATATAACATCATTAGTCTTATTACTTGTACTCATAAAAGACTAGTTACATATCTTTTGTTTCTTTTTCCTCATGTCAGAATATATTACCTTATGAACATGGCACACGAATAACATAAGAATTAGTCTCGTTCAAAGATGTTGATTTTTATATGATTGTTTGCTAATTGTCTACTATTCAAACAACATTTATTTTATTTTTCTTTTACTTATATCTTTCATATTTTCTCTCTATGTGATGTGAGCATTAAAGATAAAATATATGAGCTGTACGTAAATTTACTTTTACTACGATTCAATGTATGGGAGCCTTATCTCAAACGAATTGGTCGATTGAAATTTGAAAAAGTAGAAGCAAAACTTGAAGATGCTCCCTGGATAGATATTTAGGAGTATTGCACGCGTGTTGCTAATTTGCTATTGGATATGCATGGGTATGATACCATTTTTTTAAAACTTTTTTGGAGAATCGAGCTCTATAGATTTTTTCTATATGTTGCTTTATATGCATTATTGTTATATAATTTATTTATTTTTATTCGTAATTTACGTATCAAAAAATTCACAACAGCTTATGTACTCTGTACTAGAATTCCTTCATAATTGTTATAGTATAATCTTAAACTGGATTCCGGTGGTCTCAATATTAATTGGAACTTGGGCTATAAAGTATAAATATTTGCGTTAGTGATTCATGCATACAATAATTTGGTGGTGACATTTGCACCAATTTAAATTCTCGGTTAGTGTTGTTCTGATCAGTTTTAATTTTTAAGATCTTCAAATTTCAATAACTCTAGACTGTGTTTCACTTTTTAATTGTTAGTCTTTCTGATAGCCCCCACAGGCCACTCCTCAATTCTCATATACCCAGTGTGCGACGACTTACATTAAGAAATACAACATACTTGACATCATTTGCAACATGCTTCTTACTATTACTCTATTAGACAAATTTTGTATGTTTACTAATAAAAATCATTAGACTTAGTTTTTATTTAGGGATTTTTACGTAAAATATGAATGTTGTGATAAAAATTGATTCAGAAATACGACTGAGTTGTTCGTGAACTGCATTATCATGTCTTCGTGATTTTGGAAAAAGTGAAATTATGTCATTTATAAATTTGAATTCTCATTCTTAACGGATTTTTTTTAATAATTATTTTAAATTTTTTTATCTAGAATATGTATAGGAGTTATTCTTTAAATAAAAAAATTTTATGAGTTTAACAAAAATACACCGATATGAGTGTATAAATATTTTTTACACCATTTTTAATCACAAATTATTAGTTATAATAAAATTATTAATTTGTATTATAAATTATCTTAAAAAGCACCGTATTAATTGTAGTTTCTAATTTATGGTTTATTTAAAGCACATATACCTATTAAACTGATCTATTTATTATTCCACACCCTTAACTAATGCGTAGTAAGTTATTCATTTATTATCGATTAGGTGATACTCTGATATATTCATCCTTTCTAGAGTATATTGGATTATTTCAATTATGCTTTGAATGTTATTAAGTTGTTTAATACTAATGCAGTCTATTTTATTAAATACTTTTAATAACGTAAAACTTACGTGTCTACGTTATTACTAGCCAGAACACTTCTATTTAGGTAAGTGCAGCATTCTTAACTTCTCACGTTTCAGAAAACCTGTGCCGTAGGTTATGCGGTTCCACAGACAAAACATCAATAGTCAAGTTTATAATTACAGCCACCCTATCAAAATTCATGAGTCATCACATGAATTATCCATAGCTAGACAGAACACGTACCTCGAAAAAGAAATTTATCATTTGCTTTAGAATCACATTTGACAAACACTTCATAATCATTCCTTAAAATAAGAATATTCAATCTAAACACTTCCCCAGAAATACAAACCCCCTCATAATCTCATCCATATATAATTTTCAACCATGCTATGAGCCTATGACGCTAATATGCGATCGTTCATAAAATAGAGTTATTGCGCCCTAAATCTATTATTGATAGTGGCATCACATAGCTGGCATGGCGAGTTCCTTTTAAAAAAATCAATCTGCATGCAACACAAATATAACAAAAAACTTTGCAGGATAATTTCGTAAAATCTCACAAGTAAATTTCCTTCAAGTTTTATACCATGCACAGTACTTTGATTAATTTTTTTTGCAAATTTCTCTTGTATAGATATTATTATATATGCGGCAAAATTTTCAGGACAAAAAAACTTTACAGAGTCTACAAATTAAACTTCGATTAGTGAGAAAGTTTTAGGCAATCATTGCTAAAAAGGAACTACATAAAGAAAAGTGGGGGTGATTATGAGTTAAGTTGTTAGGTCATATCTGTTTTAAAATAGACAAACTTGAAGTAATCAAATTGGATATTGATTTTTTTTTTTTTTGGATATTGATCGATCGAGTTTGAAAATTTTCATCCGATTCAACCTTATTAGTTTTCACTCAATTGTTATTGGATTGGCTGTTGAATTGAGTTGGCTCACAAAAACTTGACAAACCCAATTTTACCCATCACTTTTATGACTTTAATCAATTTCAACTTAAAAATTCTGCCAAACTTATTTAGTCTGACCCTAGTTAACCTTTAATAAAAAAAAATGTAGGAAACGTGCAAAGAAATTCTTAACCACCGATAATTCTATATGGGTGGGTATGTTATATTATATGTGATGGTGTAAAAATTCTATATAAAAAAAATTAAAACAATTCATTCATCAATTAAAATAAGTAGATGATGAGAGTATTTAAAAACCCGAGTAACTAATCCTATATATATATAAATCCAAAATTGCATACATGTAAAAAGATAATTGTATATTTGTCAATTTTATTTTAGTTAAAAAATATTTTAAATAAAAAAAAGTTGAAGAAAATTTACAATAAACACATGAAAAGTACTACGAATAAGAAACAACTCCAAATAAAGGGTGATAATACTAGCCAGCAACTTACAAACTTGACCCACTCCATTACTTCGAACCCCTATACCTATAGCCTCTACCGATTATTGCCCCCTATCGTATGACCCACGAACCCCAAACTTTAGTCAGATAGTCACACCATTTCACAAAGCTACTACTTCTAATCATCGCTTATAAAAAAATCTACTTCCAATAATCGTTAATTGACTTCTATAGTACTAACATCTCTTTTGTCGATTTCATCAACATATAGTACAAGTTAGTAAGTGGATTAGGATAAAAAAAAAAGAAAAATGAAAATAGGGTTTCACCTTTATTAATAAATAAAATTTCCTTTCGTTATCATTTCACCCCCCAAAATCTATGTTTAGTTTCTTCTAATAATACTACATCTATTTAGTAATATTTAAGATACAACTAAAAGCATTCGGGGTAAATCAAAAGTTCAAGTATACTATCAGCAATAAAAAAAAAAAATGAATGTTGAGCCATTATTCTTTCTTTGGTCAAAATCTTTGTACATTTTTTATTATCATTTGAAAAATGTTATACGTAGTAATACATGCATATATAATTTATCTCACATTTGATGGCTTCATTTCTAATTCTTGAGCATACTACTATATAAAGTGATATGAGTTTTGTTGTATAGCAATCAATTAACTTTGCCTTTTGATGAATGCGTATATGTATAGCGTTGGAGATTATCCTGTTCTCGTAGATATCCTTAGGTGTCACAACGACGATTGTATATTTCTCATCTGTCACTACACTGAAAAGATGCCGAAGGAGTCGCCATCTGTAGGTTCCCTTTTGTTTGTTCTTTATTATTATCATCCACTGAGCATCTAATGCACGCGCACTTTTTACTAATTCTTTGGGTCCCGATTCTGTTGTGTTCATTCTTCACTGTTGCACCCTGCAATATTTCTACATCTCAATTTCTTCTCTATTAATGCTTCACCACCCACTGCACACGCTAGTTTAAGGTTGTTGTTTGTTGGTCGTTGTTTACTTATCTATTGCTCGATCTGTTTAGTTAACTCGTGTTTGCCATTTGCTTTCTCATTGTAGGACACGTGTCACAGTTTTTGGTCATGAAGCATTCCACTAATCATCTGAAGAATTTTTGGTTTATGTGGTATTAAACCAAACGCCCACTTAATAAATTAAGAATGTGATAATTCTAAATTAAACTAAAAAAAACAAAAACACTTTAAAGGAGATGTTTCTTTTGTATTCCATAATGGTGGAAACATTGGAGTCGGAAAGTCATTCATCTTCAAAATGGGTAATATGGGATCTCTTATCCATTTATCCCACCTGCCCCCCAAACTATAGTTACCAGAAATGTGTAAAGCCAATGATTTATTGAAACCCAAGATGGGGCAAGAGAGAAAGGAGATATAGCTAGTGCATTAAGTCTGATTGAATACAAGGTTATATGGGCTTTATGTGACTTCTCTATTGAAAATGTGTATTTTTTCAAGAGAGAAATTTCTAAAAATCCTTTTAAGTCACAACCAAAGAGGCTCTAAACAGACTCTAAAGCTTATCATATCATAGTATAAGACATTAGAACACCTTTACCTCATCTCTTTTGGCCTTTTTCTTTTGGTTACATAAATCTTTCGGCTTTTCAACTCCATTTTCGTTCCTTTAATGATGTCTCCAGTTATTTCCATACCTTTTTTGTTGTCTGACTATATGCTTGATCGGAACACATGATTTGTTGGCAATGAATTATAAGATAGTTGGATAGTTAAAAGAAACAAGAGATAAAAAAATCTTGTATTTGACTATTTTCACTAACATATTAATTAACGACTGATATTTACGAATTGAAAAAAAAAAACAATCATAGTTTGTTGGCATTACTATTATGGATTAGGACTAAGGTGTAAGGGATGTGAAATAAGAATTTTGGGTATTTAATTAATTGATTAGAAGCGGCTTTTATCCCCTAAGTTTGAAAAAGTAGTATTCTGTATGCTATACGTATCAAAGTTTCCAAGCTTATAACCTAATATTCAAATAATTGGATAATGAAGTAATGGGTAAAGAAAAGGACATTTAACAATTGTATATTTTTGTGTCATTGTCAGTTTTGTAGAGTATTATAATGGTTAGCTGAATTGTTTATCAACTCAACCGAGGGGTGATAATAGCAGAGGCTAAGGATAATAAATAATTAATAATAATATTAGAGTACATGCAAAGAGAGAGAGAGGGAATCTTTGTGAGAAATAATTAACCGGTCCCCTTCTAAGACAATAGGCACAGCACCATCATTATCATAAAACTCAAAGAGATGAAGAAATAAAGAAAAGGCACTGTTTTCAATCACACATCATCGTCTGCTTCACCCTAAAACAATGGTAGCAAAACCAGAAGAAGCAAGCGAATTAGGCTTCACTTGGAACCAACTCTACAACATCCTCTCTTATCTCTATTTGCAAAGGGAGAAGATGCAAAAAGCAAAAGACTTCTTCAAAAACAGAAAGGGTGGAAAAAAAGGACCTTATACTGATTACAGTGAAACACTAACTAGTTACTGCTGCTACCTAGTCATACAATAAAATCATTATGAATGGAAAATTTGGATTTGACTTTGTGCGTTTTTTCTGGTTATTATCCTCTCCATCAAAATGCAGGACTTTACGGCCACGGTGCATGCAAATATCACGCAAGTGAAGTCAAGACTCAAGAATAACCATTGCTTTCAAACTCTAGATTTTCTATCCCATCTAACATCATTTCTCTGTGGCGGCATTCCCTGCTGCAGAAAGCTTTTTCTCCTCTGCAAAAACAACAACTTATTCACTACCTCAAATAAGATCAATAAATAACGGCATAAAAAAAAAACTTTTGAGTTTTGTTTTGTTTTGTTTGAAGGCTAATAAGATTAAAAATAATAATAATAATGCAAATTGCAAAGGGTTGGTATTAGAAAAAGTTGATGTACCTATAAATAAAGATGTCCTTTGTCTGGTCAAGATGTTTCTTGCAAGTGTAGCAGAAGCTGAGGAAATTTGTGGAGGTAGCAGAGTGAGAGTTTTGGGTTTGGGGAGGAAGAGAATAATGGGTCTCCACCACAATGCAATTATTGAATATGTGTGTGGCTTTTGGGTTAGGTCCATGGGATATCACGCATGTATATTCCTCAGAAAGCTCCATCTCACTCCAAGACAGAACGCTTGCACTTGTTGCAGAAGAAGAAGCACAACAATCCTTTGCTGATGAGTTTTTTGAACCATTTGATTTGGTGGTTCCAAAATCATCAGCACAAGTTTGAAACTGAGACTCAAATGGGATTTGGATTTTCACTCTAAGCAGGACAGTTCCTTTGTTGTGTTCAGAGTTGTCACGAACTGGGTTATCATCATAATCATCATCTTTGAGAGCACCAACAAGGGCAAGTCCAATGCCTTTTGAATCAGGTTTGTCCCAAAAGGTTTTGTTTGGTGAGGAGGCTTTGTTTTGAAGAGTTGAGAGTGTGTTTCCAAAGGCAAAAGAGGATGATAATGCTCTGCCATCAAGAATTGAAGTCGGGCTTCTTAAGGCCTCGGTTCCTGAAGAGAGACACTTGTTGGTGAAATCTCTGAATTTTGGTGACCCAAATAGAGAGGGTATGGTTTTAGCATAGTTTTGATTTGGAGAATTCTGGGTGCTGTGATCAGCCATCAAACCTGGCTTGGTCACTGCCCTTGATCTGTTCCTCAGCAGCATAAGTGATATCAAAATGATCCCACCAGGAAAATTAACTCCTAAAGAAAGATCAAATCAAAATTAGAATAAATGACTAATAATAATCATAATAATAATATGTTACAAGAAAGGTGAAATATTTATGATGAAAACAAGTAAAAAAACTCACCCAAATGACTATAACAATAACAAACCACTCTGACAGATGCAGGTTGCTATTTCCAAAAACACCAGCAAAGTGCAAGTGCAATTTATTTATTTTTTTTCTGATTCTAACACTGAGAACTAGCTACTAAGAATGTTTCTGTACTTGTTGTTGTTGTTGATGTCACACACTCACTCACAAAACTGAAACTGTGGGGTGAACAGAATTGCCTCCTCAGCTATGTTTTTGTCAGTTTTGATATTGAACGAGGAAAAGTAGTGAAAGGCATGTGATTAGTAGAAGCTCTGCCATTTGAGATCACGAAAAAATGAATTGGAATTTGATGCTGTATGTGAGAAGAAGAAAACGCATCATCCAAACAATGAACTCTTTGGCTTTGTTTGGTTTGCGTTACCAAGCACATGATTCCTAACTCTTTTTTGATTTTTCATTTTTTTTTTCCTGTTTCAATGGTGCAAAGCGTGGGAGTTTAAATAAAAGAGCATTGGGTTTGGAGCAATCAATAAGAGAAGAAAAAGAGGGAAGCTTAGGAGAGAGAAAGAGGAGAGAGTCGTGTTTGGACTCATATGCCAGTTCAGAGTTAAATGTAGGAGAAGCAAAGGAGTCGTGTGCATGAAAATCAAAAGTTATTTGCTTTATATGTTTTTTTTTTGTGCAAATTTACTTTATATGTTAAAATATGTTTTTGTCTTCATGTGTATAATGTTATTTTGTTCGAATAAAATCTGTTTTCAACTTTAATTTTTGTTGTTAGAAAAAAAAACTTAATTCTTGTAAATACAACTATTTTTTATTTTCTCTTAGTCATGGCATGAAGTAGTGTCAGTATAATTTACTCAATAAAAAAGAAATATATATTAAATTTAAGAATATAAAATATAATATTTTTATTTTTATGTTTTGGCTATCATGTTAATATTATTATATTTCACAGTAAAATCATATTAATTTCATGAAAATATGGTTTTGTAACAACAATAAATAAATATTGACATAATAATGTTGAGTTTCAAATTAATTATATGTTGACATTGAATTAAAATATAAATGAACAAATAATATTATATATAATGATAAAAATTATATGTAAATATATTTTATAATTATATTATAGTTTTATTAATGATAAAAAAATTAAAGTTTATCCATATCTTTGACTTTTTTCCACTTCACTTTTACTTTTATATTTTATTATAAAGGAAAGAAAATAAAAATCAAAGATACTTATATGAATTATGAGGACAGATGTGGTTTTGGCCATTCGTGATTACGTATAATCTTAAAATATTAAATTCATAATCTTAAAATATTAACTTCAAATATACGCTTAGACAAGGAAATAATGTTGCAAACATTCTTGCTAAGTCAAGAGTTAAATCCTCTTCCTCATTTATTTTATTAAATTCTTATCCAGCTTCAACTTTGAATTACTTAGTTGGCTGATGTCTCAGACACTTTCTTTTGTAGGTTTTAGTGCCATTTTTTAATTTTTTTATTCATAAAAAAAAAAACACTCTTGTTATTTTTTTTTTTACATTTCTCTATTGATATTTTTTGTTTTTTTTTATTATATACTTTTCTCTTTGACTCACTTTTATTTTTTCCTTTCTAAGTTGATGTCTACCATTTTTTTTTTTTTGCAAAATAATAATTTTGATAAAGAAAAACATTATTTTTATTAAATGATCGTTAATTATTTAAAAACAAATTAATGTACTAATTGTTACAGTTTCTTATGATCATAAACATGAATACATGTTATTTAATAGTATTTTTTTTAAGCATTATTACGCTATAAATATTGCTTCCATTTTAAATCTGACCTTTTTCATTTTTCTTTTAAATATAAATTCTCTTCCCATCCAATCCAAAAGTGTGAATAATCAGGCTGATATTCGTCCTTTTTGAAAATTTCAATCTTTCTTGCTGATGGAAGGTATTTTGTCCAAAGGAAACTGACGCAACAGCTAATCTTATCATTTTATTTTAGAAGTAAGTTTGAGTTGAGGATTAGTTCATAATCATAGATCTATATATTTTATTATATGTGTGTAAGTACAAAGCTCTAAAAGTATCAAATAAATGTTCCTGATTAAAAATAATATATATATATATATATATATATATAAATATATATATATATATATATATATATATATATAAATATTGGGGTTGTGAACTTTTTCAACCAACTTCAAAATATTTTGAATTAAAATAAATTTTATTTTTATTTAAAATAATTTTTTAATAATATTATAATAATTTAATACTTAACTAAAAAAATATTTTTTTTTCTCTTCATTTATGATAATTTATTTCGAAAAAAAAATTAATTATTAAACGAGAGAGAAATAATTTATATTTAATTAAATATTAAATTATTAAAATATCTTTATTTAATAAAAAAATAAAAGAAATAAAGGTTATTTTAATCCAAAATATTTTGATATTGATTACCGTCAATAATTGGATAAAAAGATAGAGAAAAAAGTAATTGAGATAGAGATGATAAAGTCTCGTAATAATACACTTAATATTAGAATTTAATCTGATACGTTTATTATTTTTAATTGTAATCAAATGATTAAAATGATTTATTCTCATGTTCTCATATTAAAATTTATTCTCACTTGAAATGTTACATATAAAATAAGTTTAAATATATTTTTTTCTCGAAATTTTATTTTTTACGATTTTTATCTCCAAATTTTTTTTCAATACTCTTGGTCCCCAATTTTAGTATTTATGTTATTTTTTTTACATTTACCCTTAGTTTTTTTTTTTTTATGTTGACAATGATAATATGTGTGTTGTTGATGTATTAGGTGTGGCTTTGACGGTAGCGGTGACAATGATGTTGTGATGATGGCGACACTTAAAGTCTCATTCAAGCTGGTTGTTAACTTTTTATTTTAAAATGTAATTTCAAAACAAAACGTGTTGACAAAAAATAGAACTAACTTAATTTTGAAATAATTTTATATTATTTTGTTAACAGATATATCAAAACTGTTAAAAAAATAATTTCGAGAGACAAAAGTGATAAAAAAAAAAATTAAGAGACTAAAATTGTAAAAAAAAAAATTTGATGAACCAAAATTACAATTAAGTCTATAAAATATTATATTATCATTCAATTATTTTCTATCATTTACATGACTTTTAAGATAATTTTATAAGAATGAATATACTTAAATAAAAATGTAAAACTATTTCATCTTTTTTTTTTTTTTCATATAACAGTTTTAAATACTTTTATATATGTGTCAATCTCATTTGAAGAAAATTTTTACATTTGTCATCACTAAATTAAAAATTACTTTACTAATTTTTTATTTCGGGTAATTAATTTTTATAATAAAAATATTTTTATTTAAAATAAAAACTAAAATAAAATTGTAGTTGATAAATGATTAAAATTAAAATATAATAAATAAATTATTTATAAACTAGATTGTACGAAATATTTAAATTTATTATAAATAATATATAATTTTCGAATCTTATCTTATATATATTAATACAATGAAAGTTTTATATATGTGATCACCATATTAAAAAAAAATTTAATAATTTTTTTTTTATTATAGATAATTAATAATTTTACATGGTCTAAGAAAGAATCAATAATTTAAAAAAAAATATATTATATATTCTGTTTATTACGATAAAAAAAAAAAAATAACGTAATGTTCAACATAATATAATATATATATATATATATAAAATTTAATTAGAACCTTGGTAGGCAAGTATCATTGCTGATGAGTCTTTATTTACAATTCTTACGGAACAATAAAATAAAAAGCCAGCATTAGATAATTTTTTTTTATATAAAAAGAGAAAAATATAAAACACCCCATGCAAACTAAACTGTAAACTTAGGTCAACCAACCTGCTCTATTTTCTTCTTTATATATTCCTACACGAGCATGGTCATAATTGAGTGCATAGTAGTTAATAGTTGCTTAATATGATTAAAAAAAACAACGCCGATAAAATTGAATTGAATTATACATCAATGAAGCTAAGCCAGTTGATTGAGTTAATCATTTAACAGAGTCTAATTTAATATAATATTTTGCATTTAGATTAATAAATGATGTAACGTACAGAGAGAGAGAGAGAGACGTAGACTGCATAATGCATATTGCTTATCCTCGTGGGATGGGGCCCACTAATGAAACCCACCTGTCCCACGTAACGTACTTCTATTATCCGTTGGCTCAAGGTGGGCCCACCCAAAGAGGCGTGTCTTTTTCGATGCTATCCAGGGCCCACTTTCTCCCTTACTGGGCCGTGTACCCTGTAGTATACATAAAGACAAAAATATATTTTGTGGCAAAACTGAAAGTTATTTTTTATTTTCATATTTTTATTTATTAATTTGTTAAAATTTTAAATATTTTATTATGAAATAATTTAAATTTTCTTTTTTGAGTTGTATTGTAGTATTCGTAATCGATTGCAAAGGCATCTACCTAATAATTTAAAAATTGAAGTGGCAAACATCGAAATGACGCAACGATCCATTTTTTTCTTGAGTGGATTAGAATTTGGCCTAAACAACTAATTTTTGTTCTAAATACAAATATCAGCACCAGTCCACGTGGCTGGGTTGTGTTTGTTTGCAGGAGAAGATTTGTCAACTTGACCAATGACCACCCAGTTGATGTATTCATGTGAAAAGGTCTGCTACGTACATTACTTACCACCTCAACGTCAAGGTTTTGAGATTCAATTTCGAAATTTTCATATTGAAAGTATTCAAATCGATGTTTAATTTACAAATTGCGACGCCAATTTTATCTAACACACTTTAAACTTTAAAGTAAACATAAACATGACATTTGTCTAACGCACATTAAATGATTTATGCATCACTGATCAACATTAACAATATGATACATCTTATTGGTAAATATTTTTATTAATATAAATAAATTGATATATATTATTGATACATTATATTATTATTATTATTATTATTATAAACTTTACAATATTTATACTAGAAAATTAATTTATGTTAAAAAGTATATATTAATAAAAAAAAAAAAGTGTCCCATGTAATTGTGAAGGACTAATTTGAACAATATGTAGTTGGAAATCTAATTATAATCTTAAACAAATTTATAGACCCTAACATAATAATAATAAAAACACTATGTACAAAACCACAAAAAGGAAGAGGAAAATCAATGTAATTGAAACTCATAAATATGCAATAATTAAATTGTAAAACAGATAATGAATTTCAAACATTGAAAATATATTTCAGTCCTAATTAATCACTGATAAAATTAAGAGTGCTGAATGAATCTAGAAAAGCATTATAGATTGAAGGGGTATTGTAGGATATATTTGAAATATCTTCATGTGATACTTATAAGTTATACCCTCCTTATAAGAGTAAACAAGGGTAGTTAAACAACCCGGAATCGTATGAGATGCTTTAGTACCAGGATATATACTTCTTTCTGCTTTAAGAACTTATACATGTATATACTATCTTTATTTTAGAATTTATGTTGAGAAATAATGCAAGAATTATGTATACGTAGTATATGTTTAGAACTTTTCAAATAAAAAAGAAGTATGCTAAACTTTAATACCTGTGTAAGTGACTAAGTGCATGTAACTCAAATAATGTATTCTTAATTTATATAACTTTAGGGATTGAAACTGCCCCTTATATATACAGCACATAATGTTTGGTTTTTATTTGTCGTGGAGATTTAGTTAGTTTGATAACGATTTTGGGTAGGAAAGTATATTTCGTCACGGTTCGTGTTATATGTAGTTTCAATAAGATTTTAGTTACAGGTTGTTTAAGCTCAAAATATAATTTTATACTAATATATTGAAAAGTTTATAATTTTCATTTTACGATAAATTGTTGAAATATTTGTTAAGATTTTTAATTTTTAAAAAGTATTATATGATTACAAGGAATCTATCTCAGTTAATTTAACAGAATGTGTGATTATTGTAAATCCGTGGATTAAAAAAAAAAGTATTATATGATTGTTGTTAGTTTATAAAATAAATTCTTTTAATTAAAAAAAATCTTTTTTTTTCTTTTCTAAACTACATAAACGATATTTCAACATTTTCCATTTCCCTGTTTCATAGTCACGCACGAGGACAAATAAAACGTGGAGAAAGAGGAGTGTGGAAATCGCATACTGAAATACATACTTGGCCTGTCTTTTGAATAATTGGATAACATTAATAACATGAGATGTTTGGGTCATATACTGAAATATTCATTTCCAAAATTATACAAACGACAAATTCGTAAAGGAAAAAAATTGGGATGCCCGGTTTTATTTTCATTATGAAGGAAGGAAGCATGAGAGGAAAAACCAGGTGACCCCTCTAATAGTAGTGCATGTTGTTTTTAAGAAGAGTACTCATTTTACACAGATAATGTACTAGCTTACATGTCAAAATTGGAATATATACAAACTAAAATTCAAGTGGGATTAATGCCAATCAAACAATAAAAAATTATAAGACGGATATATAATATGTAAATGTGTTTGGTAAGTATTATTCTTTTTTCCATATTGAGTGCAAATTAAAGTGAACTTTATTGACATGTGAAAACAATAAGAAAAAAGCACAATTTTTTAAAGAGATTTGAACTAATAATTAGTTGCATTCGAACTAATTGGTAATACAAAAATGAAATAGAATAAAATTTATTTTTATCGTAATAGTGTATAATTTTTTTTAAAAAAATTGAATTTTTTTTTCTTTATTTAATGTATGAAAATCAAATCTATATAGGACGGCTAAAATTAATTAGTAGAACACCCTTGTCAAGTATAACCTTGTGTTAAAATGATTGTCGTGTGTCTATATAGGACGGCTAAAATTAATTAATGTATTAAACTAATAAAAATAATTTGAATTTGAATAAAATTTGACTTGACTTGTTTTGAACTCTTTGGCTCCATATCAGGTCAGAAGTTAAAAAAATATAAAAATAATTTTTAGATCATTTTTTTTCTTTTTAAAATTAAAGCCTACATGCATAAACCCCTTTTCCAATTTAATTAAGAAACGGTTAATTTAATTTTCCAATACAAAATAGATTAAAAAAATTGAATGTGTAAAATGATCAAAGAGATTGCAATTAAATACCCAATTTAAATCGTATATGTACAAGGAAAGAAAATGTAACCCATGTGCGTAAATCGATACAAATAGTGTAAGTTGGGTTGAATTGATTGCTTTGTCTAGCTAGAAGAGTTCAACCATGTAGTGATGGAGCAATGAGCTGCTAATTAAGTTAATTAGCAACAAAACCTCCCAATGAATTAGGTAGAGTGCCACTGCCACCACTAGTACTACGTTCGTTGATGATCTTAAATTAAACTATATATGCTCCACAGCAACGTGAACAATTGAAATTAGAACTGCATTTGCATGCGCAGAAGGCGCTGCCAATGACCATAGTCAAAACCCCACAAGTGTTTGATCTTAACTAGCATTTAGTTTTAAGAGGGTTCACAAACACAAACTATGCCAAATTATAATTAACATCGGTAGTGCCGTAGTGGAACAATCGCAAAGAAACATACTCGTACCTCGTACGTGACTGGGTTAATTGCTGTATTGGATAAGGTTGGCCTTATTAATTGGCATAACCTCTACAATAATATTACTTCAATCATTGACGTGCAGCTATTTTTCCAGATAAGTGTAAAAAAGGACCACAGTGTCAGAACCATACTTTCAAGTTATTAGTATTTTATGTACGTAGCTGTAATAATTTCATTTTGTATATTTACATTTTTGTTGTTTTTGTGTGTATGTTATCTACATTTTTTATTATCTGATATGACATGATATTTAACCAGCTACATAAATTACTCTTAAAATGCATAAATATAACAAAAGAATAGAACTCTTTAATTAATTTGTTTTAACTAGGTTCTTTAAATCTCAATTTCACTAAAAAAAATTGTCTGAATATTTCCGTTTGTACAACTACAAATATCTTTCTTGACTTTATACATATGTGGATCTTAATATCTTTCCTAAAATGATAGTGAGAGTCGTGGCACTGCACGCATCTTGTGTCATATCATGTCATACCACTGTTTCTCATTTGCTCTTTGTAGTAAAGATTAGATAGCCACGTCGGATCTACCAAACAATTATTCAATGCAGTAGTTCTCCATCAACAAAACCATTATATCTCAAAATAATTAGTATTAGAAGAGGATACAATATCATGCATGGTGCAATAGCTATGGTTGTGGTTAAAGACTGTAAAACGATTTTGTTAATTGATTTTAACTTTTAAACAATTGTGATTGTCCCATAAAATTATCCGTTCATTATATATTTCTAACTTCACTATGAGTGATTTATTTGAAATTATATACATACAGTTGCTTGTATCTAAAGCAGTTTTTCTTTTTTGGTGTGTGAAACTATTAGTTAGAGAAGCAAATGACTGGAATTGGTTGGTTGAGCCATCGGTCATTGATGGGATCAATCCAATCATTTTGATTGTTATTCATTTTTTTTCACCTTGGTGCTGATGTGTTGATATATGATTGATATGATGACATGGGGCCAAAATACGATATTGATGGATGGAACAATCTTGTTTACAAAGCCAAAAAAAAACTCATTGACTATGGGGAATATAAAGTATAAACTCATTTACCCGAAAAATAAGAAAACAAACAAATTGGAATGAAAATGTGATCATGACAAGTCCTAAAGAAGTTTAATGAACAAATTGGATGAAAAGAAAAAGAAAAAGTATGAGTAATATTTTAAAAATTTTAAGTATTGGACGTAAAAAAAATTTGAAATAAAAAATAAAAGTAATGTGTTAAAAAGATTAAAAAAATAAAAATTTTAAAAATATGACAAAATAAGATAAATGTCTTGAAAAAAACTGAATTTTTTAAAATTTTTTTTTAAAAATCAAACACTATAAGAAAAACTGTTATTTATTATTGATATATTTAAATTGTTATTGCAAAAATAACATATGTGAAAAAATTGTCGTCGAAGGTTGTTATAAAAAAAGTTTTTTACACCAACATTTAATGTCGTTATCATTACTTATATTTGACTAAATTATAACTGTTATTATTTATGTTTTGTCAATCATAATTGTTGTTGTCATTTTCACACATTTACCATTGTTATAAGTAATTTATAACAATCAATGAAATTGTTCCTAATTATTGTTATTATCAAAATACATTACTTTTCATCAACCAAAGTTGTTATAATAACCAAAGTTGTTATAATAAGATAATTTTTCGCAAAAATTAAATTTATTAGAATAAAAAAAATCAACATAAAAGATTAATTATTACTTATCTTTTTTTATAACAAAAATTTGTGACTATAAATAGCTAGGTATACATAAAACGCATTTAGGACACCATAACACCATAGTTACTAACTAATAAAAGATTGAAGGAGATATATGTGTTAAAACTTAAAATAAATAATATTCAAAATTTACTTTTGATGTGTAAGAACTTCAACACTTTCAATGGGCAAAGACAAATTATTCTTTGCAATTTTAATTATCCACCCAGTATAAATATTTAAAACAATCATAATTTTAATTTTAATTAAAAAATATTTTATTATGCAAAATAAGTAAATTATTACACTTTATTAATATTTAATTACTAATATTCATACTTGTTGAAAAAGTATGTATTATTTTTTTCCTCAATTTGTTTGTCAGTTCTTTTTTGAAGTGTTCTTTAACTTTTTTACATTTGTTTTTATAGTTTGACATTTTTGACACTCATATGTTATTTTTTCATGTAACAAATATTCCTTTGGTTGGTTGAAGAGCAACCACCAAGACTACGACAATAATCGAATTTCTTTCCTACAACTGATTGAAAAGCTAAATTAACAAGTTGATTTTTATCCGTCTCAAACTTCTTCAAAGCAACCTCTTCAACCCTTACCTAGAAAAAATTTAAATCATACTAATAATTAAGCTCCCTTTGAGTCCTGGGATCTATCTAAAATTATATTTCAAAACACTTAAATTATTATTGCAATAAATTAAATCATATATAGCATGAACAATTTATAAAACTACAATAATAAATAAACAATAATAAAATTATATTTTCAAAAATAACTTCCTTTCTCATATCTTGAAAATTTGAAAACACAAGTGGAGTGTCTTGAAAATTTTGAATAAAAATATGAAAAATTAAGATTAATTTTTCAAAATTTGATTTTTTTAAATATGAAAAGAAACAGTAATGTTTTAAAATTTTGAATAAAAAAATGAATATTTATAAAATATGAAAAAATAAGAATAATATCTTTAAAAATTTGAAAAAAAAATTAGTATTTTGAAAATATGAAAAAATAACAGTAATATTTTGAAAACACTGATAAAAAAAAATGGAAATTTTAAAACATTTGATAAAACAAAAGTAATATCTTGCTATATTGACAAAAAAAAATATTGAAAGTGTTAAAAAACAAAAGAAATATCTTGACAAACTTGAATATTTTTAAAAATATGAAAATTCCACAGTAATGTCCTGAAAATTTGATAATTTTTTTTTAAAGAAAAAGTTCAAAAAGCAAGGGTAATATCTTCCAAATTTGAAAAAAAATATATTATTTTAAAATATGAAAAATAAGAGTAATTTCTTTAAAATTTGAAAAAAAAAATAAAAACTTTTAAAAATATGAAAATACAATAGTAATGTCTTTAAAAATGTTGAAAAAATGATTTTTTTTTAAAAGTATAAAAAATATAGAAATGTTTTGAAATTTTGAAAAAAAAAAGTAAAAAAAATTGAAAATAAGAAAAACCAAGACGTACTTCTTGAATAATTTGAAAAATAAAAATAAAAATATGAAAAATAAGAAAAAAAAAAACAAGAGTAATGTCTTCAAAATTTGATTTTTTTAAAGTAGATTAAAAAAAAGAATAATGTATTCTAAATTTGAAAAAAATGAAAATTTAAAAAATATGAAAAATTAAGAATAATTTTTTGAAATTTCGAAAAAAAATATATTTGGAACTTTCTTAAAACAATGAATATTTGAAAAATATGAAAAAAAAAACAAGGGGAATGTCTTGGACAATTTAAAGAAACGAAAAAATTGAAAAAAACAAAAGAAAAAACATGACTAATGTTTTTATATTTAAAAATAAAAATAAAAATTTTGAAGTTATGAAAAAAACATAGAATGTCTTGAAAAATGTGATAAAAAAGAATATTTCAAAAAATATGAAAATTCCATGGTAATGTCTTGAAAATTTGATAAAATAATAGAAATTTTAAAAAATTGAAAAAGCAAAAGTAATATCTTCAAAATTAAAAAAAAACAGAAGAAAATTTCAAAAAAATATGAAAAAACAATTGTAGTTTGTAATTTTTTTTAAAAAAATATGAAAAAACAAGACTAATGTCTTGAAAAAGTTAAAAAAAATGAAATTTTTAAAAAATATGAAAAATCAAGAGGTGTTTCTTAAAAATATAAAAAATTAAAATTAAAAAAAGTAATGTTTTCAAAATTTGAAAAAAAATGAAAATTTTCAAATAAATCAACACACAAGAATAATGTCTTCTAAATTTGAAAAAAAAAATGAAACTTTAGAAAATATAAAATTTTTAGAATAATGTTTTGAAATTTTGATAAAAAAAATTATTTAAAAATTTATTAATGAAATCGTATGTTTTACCTAAATTGAAACCAATAATATTTAAGGTTTTATTAATAAAATCATAAATTATATCCTAGATTGAAATCCTAGAGATTTTGGGTTTTATAAATAAATAAATCACTAAATATTTAGAATTTCATAAATGAATTATTAAATTGAAACTATTATATTTAAGGCTTCAATTTGTGGTTTCTTTTGTAAAATTCTAAATATTTAAGGTTTCAAATATATTTAGGGTTTAAATTTAAATTCTAATTTAAAACCCTAAATATTTAAGACTTCATAAATAAAATCATAAATTAAAATCCTAAATATTTATGGTTTCATACATGAAACATTAAATCAAAACCTTAGATTTTTAAATTTTCACAAATGAAACCATAATTATTTAAGGTTTAAGGTAAATGGTTTGATAAATAAACCCTAAATAATTATGGTTTCAATAATAAATCCTTGATTATTCAAGGTTTCATAAATGAAATCGTAAATTGAAACAATAAATATTTAGAGTTTCATTAATGAAACCCTAATTATATAAGGTTTTATTATTGAAATCCTAAATTTATCCTAAATAGAAAAACTAAATATTTAGGTGTTCCTCGATAAAATCCTAAATATACAGTGTGTCATAAATGAAACTTTAAATAAAAATCGTAAATATTATGTAGGACTTAATTAATGAAAACCCAACTTTCACTTAAATAAAAAATCTTAAATATTTAGGATTTTATAAGTGAAACACTAATTATTTAGGGTTTCATTAATGAAATTCTAAATTACATCTTAAATTAAAACCCTAAATATTTAATGTTTAATCAATGAAATATTAAATCAAAATCATAAATATTTAGGGTTATATTAATGAAACTTAAAATTTCATTCTAATTATTGGGGGTTTCATTTAACCCTTAATATTTATGGTTTAATTAATGAAATTTTAAAATATTTAAGGTTCTATTTATGAAACCCTAAATATATAGGGTTTAATTTAGGGTTTTATTATTCAATCCCTAAATATTTAATGTTTCATTAATGAAACCCTAAATATTTGAGATTTCAATTTAAAGTTTTATTTATTAAATCTTAAATATTTATCGTGAAATTTAGGATTTTATTTATGAAATACTAAATATTTAGATTTCAATTTTATGATTTTATTGTTGAAACCCTAAATATTTGGGGTTTCAATAATGATTTTGGATTCGGGGTTTTAATTTAGGGTTTCATAAATGAAAATATAATTATTCAAGGTTTTGATTTATGGTTTTATTTATCAAACCTTAAAAATTTTGTGTTTCATTTATGGAATTTCAAATATTTAAAGTTTTATTTAAGAAATGTATTTATGGTTTCATTAATGAAACCTCAAATATTTACGATTTTATTTATGAAACATCAAATATTTAGGGTTTTAGTTATGAAACCCTAAATATTTAAAATTATTATTGAAACCTTAAATATTTAACATTTAATTAAAGGTGAAATTTAAAGTTTCATTACTAAAATCATAAATAAATATGATTTCATTTATGAACCCTAAATATTTAGAGTTTTGATTTATTATTTCAATTTACAAACCCTAAATATTTAGAATTTCAATTGAAGGTTTAATTTATAAAACTCTCAATATATAGTGTTTCATTTATGAAATTCTAAATAGTTAAAGTTTTATTATTGAAACCCTAAATATTTAACTTTTAACTTAGGGTGAAATTTAAGGTTTCATTAATGAAACCCTAAATAAATAATATTTCTTTTATGAAACCCTAAATATTTAAGATTTTGATTTATGATTTCAATTATGAAATCCTAAATATTTAGGGTTTCAATAATGCTTTTGGACTTAGGGTTTTAATTTAGGATTTCATAAATAAGAATGTAATTATTTCAGGTTTTAATTTATGGTTTCATTTATCAATACCTAAGTATTGATGATTTCATTAATGAAACGTCAAATATTTAGGATTTTATTTGTGAAACATTAAATATTTAAGTTTTTATTTATGAAATCCTAAATATATAGGGTTTAATTTAGGGTTTTATTATTCAATCCCTAAATATTTAATGTTTCATTAATGAAACCATAAATATTTTAGATTTCAATTTATTTTTAATTTATTAAACCCTAAATATTAATCGTGAAATTTAGGGTTTTATTTATGAAATACTAAATATATAGATTTTAATTTTATGATTTTATTGTTGAAACCCTAAATATTTAGGATTTCAATTTAGGATTTCATATATAAAAACATAATTATTCAAAGTTTTGATTTATGATTTCATTTCTCAAATCTTAAGTATTTAGGAATCATTTATGAAACCTCAAATATTTAAAGTTTTATTTAAAAAATGTATTTATGGTTTCATTAACGAAATCTCAAATATTTAAGGTTTTATTTATGAAACCTCAAATATTTAGGGCCCTAAATATATAGGATTTTAATAATGAAATCCTAAATATTTAAAATTATTATTGAAATCTTAAATATTTAACTTTTAATTAAAGATGAAATTTAAGGTTTCATTAATGAAATTATAAATAAATTTGATTTTATTTATGAAACCCTAAATATGTAGGGTTTTGATTTATTATTTCAATTTACAAACCCTAAATATTTAGGATTTCAATTTAAGTTTTAATTTATAAAACCTTAGATATATAGGGTTTTATTTATAAAATCTTAAATAGTTAAAGTTTTATTATTGAAACCATAAATATTTAGGGTAAAATTTAGGATTTTATTAATGAAACTTTAAATAAATAATATTTCATTTACGAAATCCTAAATATTTAGGGTTACGATTTATGGTTTCAATTATGAAACCCTAAATATTTAGGGTTTTATTAATGCTTTTAGACTTAGGGTTTTAATTTAGGGTTTCATAAATGAGAACATAATTATTTTGGGCTTTAATTTATGGTTTCATTTGTCAAAACCTAAGTATTGATGGTTTCATTAATGAAACCACAATATTTAAGGCTTTATTATGAAACCTCCAATATTTTAGATTTTATTTATGAAACCCTAAATATATAGGGTTTAATTTAGGGTTTTATTATTCAATCCCTAAATATTTAATGATTTGTTAATGAATGAAACCCTAAATATTTAAGGTTTAAGTTAGAATTTCAATTTAAAGTTTTATTTTATTAAATCATAAATATTTGTTGTGAAATTTGGGATTTTATTTATGAAATACTAAATATTTAGATTTTAATTTTATTATTTTATTATTAAAATCCTAAATATTTAGGGTTTCAATTTAGGGTTTCATAAATGATAACATGATTATTCAAGGTTTTGATTTATAATTTCATTTCTCAAACCTTAAGTATTTAGGGTTTCATTTATGAAACCACAAATATTTAAAGTTTTATTTAAGAAATGTATTTATGGTTTTATTAATGAAACCTCAAATATTTAGAGTTTTATTTATGAAACCTCAAATATTTAGGATTTTAATTAGGAAACCCTAAATATGTAAGGTTTAATTTAGGGTTTTATTAATGAAAACCTAAATATTTAAAATTATTATTGAAACCTTAACTATATAACTTTTAATTAATGGTGAAATTTAAGGTTTCGTTAATGAAACCATAAATAAATATGATTTCATTTATGAAACCTTAAATATTTAGAAATTTGATTTATGGTTTCAATTATGAAATCCTAAATATTTAGGGTATCATTAATGCTTTTGGACTTAGGGTTTCATAAATGAGAACATAATTATTTTGGGTTTTAATTTATGGTTTTATTTATCAAAACCTAAGTATTGATGGTTTCATTAATGAAATCTCAAATATTTATGGTTTTATTTATGAAGCTCTAAATATATAAGGTTTAATTTAGGGTTTTATTATTCAATCCCTAAATATTTAATATTTTATTAATGAAATCTTAAAAATTTAGGATTTAATTTAGGATTTCATTAATGAAACCCTAAATATTTTGAATTTCAATTTAAAGTTTTATTTATTAAATCCTAAATTTTTGTCGTGAAATTTAAGGTTTTATTTATGAAATACTAAATATTTGTATTTTAATTTTATGATTTTATTGTTGAAACCCTAAATATTTGAGGTTTTAATAATGCTTTTGGATTTGGGGTTTCATTTTAAGGTTTCATAAATGAAAACATAATTATTCAAGGTTTTGATTTATGGTTTCATTTCTCAAACCTGAAGTATTTAGGGTTTCATTTATGAAATCTCAAATATTTAAAGTTTTATTTAAGAAATATATTTATGGTTTCAATAATGAAACCTTAAATATGTAGGGTTTAATTTAGGGTTTTATTAATGAAACCTTAAATATTTAAAATTATTATTAAAACCTTAAATATGTAACTTTTAATTAATTGTGAAATTTAAGGTTTCGTTAATGAAACCATAAATAAATATGATTTCATTTATGAAACCTAAATATTTATGGTTTTGATTTATTATTTCAATTTACAAACCCTAAATATTTAGGATTTCAATTTAAGGTTTAATTTATAAAACCCTAAATATATAGGGTTTCATTTATGAAATCCTAAATAGTTAAAGTTTTATTATTGAAACCTTAAATATTTAGGTTTTAATCTAAAGTTTCATTAATGAAATCCTAAATAAATAAGATTTCGTTCACAAAACCCTAAATATTTAAGGTTTCAATTTATGGTTTTAACGATGAAATCCTAAATAATTAGGGTTTCATTAATGCTTTTGGAGTTACGATTTTAATTTAGGATTTCATAAATGAGAACATAATTATGTTGGGTTTTAATTTACGGTTTTGTAAATGAGAACATAATTATTTCAAGTTTTAATTTATGGTTTCATTTATCAAAATCTAAGTATTGATGGTTTCATTAATGAAACCTCAAATATTTAGGGTTTTATTTATTAAACTTCAAATATTTAGGATTTTATTTATGAAATCCTAAATATATAAGGCTTAATTTAGGGTTTTATTATTTAATCCTTAAATATTTAATGTTTTATTAATGAAACCATAAATATTTAGGGTTTTATTAATAAAATCCTAAATATTTTGGATTTCAATTTAAATTTTATTTATTAAATCCTAAATATTTATCGTGAAATTTAGAGTCTTATTTATGAAATACTAAATATTTAGATTTTAATTTCATGATTTTATTGTTGAAACCCTAAAAATTAGGGGTTTCAATAATGCTTTTGGATTCGATGTTTCAATTTAGTGTTTCATAAATGAAAATATAATTATTCAAGGTTTTGATTTATGGTTTCATTTCTCAAACCTTAAGTATTAAGGATTACGTTTATAAAACCTTAAATATTTAAAGTTTTATTTAAGAAATGTATTTATGATTTCATTAATGAAATCTCAAATATTTAAGGTTTTATTTATGAAACCTCAAATATTTAGGATTTTAATTATGAAACCCTAAATATGTAGAGTTTAATTTAGGGTTTTATTAATGAAATCCTAAATATTTAAAATTATTATTGAAACCTTAAATATGTAAATTTTAATTAATGATGAAATTGAAGGTTTCTTTAATGAAACCATAAATAAATATAATTTCATTTAAAAAACCCTAAATATTTATGGTTTTGATTTATTATTTCAATTTTCAAACCTTAAATATTTAGGATTTCAATTTAAGGTTTAATTTATAAAACCCTATATATATAGGGTTTCATTTATGAAATCCTAAATAGTTAAAGTTTTATTATTGAAACCTTAAATATTTAGGATTTCGATTTAGGGTTTTATTTATGAAACCTTATATATTTAAGGTTTCATTAATTCTTTTGGACTTAGGATTTTAAATTTAAATTGAAACTATAAATGTTTAAGATTTCATTAATAAAATATTTAATTGAAATCCTAAATATTTAGTGTTTCATAAAAAAAACATTAAATCAAAATCCTAAATATTGATGATTTCATAAATAAAATCCTAATTATTTAACATTTTATTAATGAAAGCCTAAAATTCACCCTAATTTGAAACACTTAATATTTTAGATTTCATAAATAAAATAAAAATATCTACCATTTCATATATAAAATCCTAAATTGATCCATAAATATTTAAGATTTCATTTATAAAACCTAAATTCATTCTAAAATTCAGCCTAAATATATAATGTTTCATAAATAAAATTCTAAATATTTACTAAACGTTAAATCAAAATTTTAAATATTTAGAATTTTAATTCAAAGTTTCCATTATAAAACTCACAATATTTACGATGAAATTTAGTATTTCATTTAAAAAATCATAAATATTAAAGGTTTTGACCATAGTTTTATAGTTTCATTTATGAAATTATAAATATTTATGATGAAATTTAGGATTTCATAAATTAAATATACATATTTAAAAAAAACAAAAATTATGAAAAAAAAAAACAAGAGTTATGTCATTTAAAATTTTGAAAAAAATATTAAAAAACCAAGGGACATGTTTTTTCAATTTGAAAATAATGAAATTTTTTAAGATATAAAAAAAAGAAAAGTAATTTTAATAAATTATAAAAAATTGAAAAAAGAAGAGTGATATCTTCAAAATTTAAATAAAAAAAAATAATGCCTTCTTAATTTGGAAAAAAGAAGAAGTAAAGTTTAAAAATATAAAAAAAAAAAATCAAGAATAATGACTTAAAATTTTGAAAAAAGTAATGAATATTTAAGAAATATGAAAAACCAATAAGAATGTCATGAAAAAATTGAAAAAAAATGAAATTTTTAAATAATAATAATAAATAATAGACTTAATAGTAGTTTTGAGAAATTTGAGAATCAATAGACTTATATGTAATAATAAATAATAGATTCTAACTTAACAAGCCCGAATGTTAACAAGGAGGAGCAGTTTCCCCCTCCATTTTTTCATGGAATTCGTCTGCTGAATACGCAACCAAAGAAACTCGCAAACACGGAACAAAATTGTCATGGTATCGTTCATGAAATCTTACTACACTGCACTCATTGATAACAGTTACAACATGTTAAGGACTATTTAAAATGCATACAACAAAATTGATGGCAATCTGGTTTTGATATTTCAGATGCACAGTTTTATCAGAAAAATAGATGGATCGTCAAGAATAGTCTTTGGAAACTAGTGATCAAGAAAACCATGCTAAGCTGCCTCATATTTAATAAAAACAAAATAAATTAATTAATTAATTAACCATCCTATGCCTTGCGTTTTCTGTCATTTCTGCTTTTCTTCCTATATTCCCTATTCTCTGAAGGGTATTGTTTTTTTATCAATAGGTTGCGCATTGCTGTTTTGACAGCTTCGGCTGCAGCTAAAAAGGCATTGTCGTCAACGGATGCAGATCCTTGCAACGTTTCTAGCAGCTCTTCTCCCCCAGGTATGTTATCATCTCCCAGAACAACTGGCTCTTGCTCAACATCAATACCAGAAATTACTCGGACACGAGCCCAAGAGGGATAATTACTACCAGAGACACCAGTAACCATCCATAATTTCCCTGTCAAGGGGCTGCTCCCCAAGCAGGTAGGGACAAAGGCCTCTGCAGCAATGGAAACCACCTGCAGTGTTCCCATCATTTTAGATACCTTCACCTTTAGAAAACAAATATTTTTCTTCTTATGTGTCAACAGTTAGTTTTGCTTTCATAACAATAACACATGGAAATCTAACTTCACACATGAAAAATAGAAACAGACCCTAACTATATATGACCCATAGTGATGCAAGTCAATGTCAATGGTCATTTCAAGCATGTGTTAACAGCCATTACCTTGGCAACAGAAAGAGTTTGTGCAGAAACATTGCAACTCAACAATACTATTCCTTGCAAGCTACAGGGTATCAAATAAAACTTATCAGTAATCAAAACAAATTCTCCCAAAGAGAAATATGGCAGAATGCTAGTCAGAGAATTACCTCTGAATGGCCACTGCAACAAGTAAACCATCCAGAACAGTGCATAAATCAGTAATGGCATGGCCATGCTCCTCTGCTTTACCATTAGACTCTAAAAGTCCTGCCTTTGGAAACAGAGAATGCAAAACAAGAAACTAAAAACCCAGTGCAACAGCAAAAAGAGATAAAAAAAACATAACTTTATTGGAATCACTAGAATTGATTTTATTTAATGTGAACAAGAATTGACTAGTCCAGTAATAATTTTCAAAATGCTTCATAGTGAAGATAGAGAAAAATTACACAACTCTGAGAAATATAAGAAATACCTTAATTGCAACCTCACAAGTATCTAGAAGTGCTCCAGAGTCAATATTCCACAATCGAACCTGCGAAAAGAAATTCACATTACTTTCATCAAAAAGAGAATCATAAAGAAAATAAGCAGGGATGTTTAATGAATTACTAACTGTGGAATCACCACTGCCAGAGAGAAGAAGGCCTTGAGGGCATTCCTGAGCCTCAATGAAGGCAAGGGAAGAAACAAACCTGCAAATAGATAGATCTTATTTATCTAGAAACAGTAAGAAAAACTTTTATTTAGCAACAATACATGTCAACTGCACTAATTTTTCTAGAAGTAAAAGTAAAAGTAGGAAAAAAAGAATCCTGCTGAAAATATCTGATGTTGTAAAATTCTTATAAGATGACCTCAATTACTTGAATTGAATGAATTATGTAATGTAATACTCAGTATCCACAATCATGAAAAGTTGGTATTGTCAATATCAAATTCAAAAATAATGGAAGCAACTCTTACTCTGTATGACCGAGACAGAAACTTTGTATCTGGTGAGCTCCATTTAAGGGCTTCTTGGGGAAATTAGTAACCTGTGATGTGCATAAAATGATTATAATCATAATCATAATAATAAAAAAGGAGCCGTAACACACAAGAATTTTGAAATGTTAGCTTACGCGAATTTTGAAATCACGGTCGGCGCTTAAAATAAAACGACCATCTGGTGAAAAATCCTGAAGAAGACAATCAATCACTTAATAAGGAAAAATAAATAACTTAATTCGGAAAACAAAAAGAAGCAATAAGACGTGAAGTGGTGACAGACCAAGCTAGTGATGATACTGCAATAGTGAGAAAGAAGCGGTGCCGGTTTCTTATCGCGTGACGGAGGATCAAGATCCACAACCCAAACAACGCCGAATTTGTCAGCGAAGCACACGAAGGTTCCGTCGTTGCTAATTGCAACTGCAGTTACTCTCTTCTCGGAGGACCTGATAATTTCATCAAAGGAAGGAACTAAATTACTGAATTGGAAAGAGTGCATGTAACGAGACAGAGAGAGAGGTTATTATTACACTGTGGTGATGCAACGCCAGGACTGTGTTGACCAGACCTTGACGGTTTTATCGTCACCGGCGGAAACGAAGAGTTTTCCTTTGGCGCCGAAGCGAATGGCTCTGATGCTGTCCTTGTGGAATGCGACGCCATCAGAGTCGTCCGTTAAAGAAGCTGCAGAACCGCTACTGTGGGTTTATCAGCATAATAGTAATAACTAATTTGATTTGAAATGAGACGATGTTGGGAAAGCTTACACAAAGTCGAAGACACGGAGGTGAGGGCCTACTGCGACGGCGACGGAGGATTGGTCGGGGTGAACGGCGATTAAGGCCGGAGCGACTTCGACGTCGTTCTTGGATTCCGATTCCATGCTATTGCTCTTGCTGATGTTGCCACTCACAAACTAACCTCC
This sequence comes from Amphicarpaea edgeworthii, assembly GCA_014843725.1. Classification (NCBI taxonomy): domain Eukaryota; kingdom Viridiplantae; phylum Streptophyta; class Magnoliopsida; order Fabales; family Fabaceae; genus Amphicarpaea; species Amphicarpaea edgeworthii. Next base: position 1,796,315 of record CM026322.1, on the reverse strand, counting down.
GTCGTCTTAGGGTTTGGCGCTTCTCCGTCCAAATATTGGGCTTTCTATTCTATCTACTCTCTCTTCGGCCCGCTTGACCCGCCAAGGAAAAATCACAAAAACTATAAAATTGTTTATATTTGCATATATGAAGATATTATATAAACAAAAATGCACGTTTCAGTTTCTCTATAAAAAAAAATGGTTACATCCTACCTTCCAACCTAGATAACTTTTAGATGCTTAACTATGTTAGAAAAAAGTGTGATGCACGTACATTCTACCTAGGATCATTATGATATTATTGTAGGATCTTTCTTATTTATTATTATTTTATTAACAGTTAATCTTCTTAAGAAAAATTGATGGATATATTTAGTAAGATCTTCCCTCCAATCCAACCACACTTTCTCATTCAAAGACTCACTCCATGCCTTAAATGCTTGAGAAATTCTTAATTTACTTCTAGAGTAAAATAAAATACTTAAATTTTTTTCTCTAATTATAAATGGTGCACTTAATCTTTGAATGTTTACTTTAAGAGGAGTGAACTATTCAAAGTTAAAACAATCAAATTTGAGTGTTTAAATGATTTGTCCTTGTGAAGTGACAAATTTCACGGTGGGAATAGGAATAGCACCGATTTGTTGCCTTGTTAAAGGTGATCCTTAACTGTTTTACTACAAACAGAACAGATACAGAAACTCACCTCGTTACTGCATGTGATGATCAACTTAAAAACAAGGACAAATATTATGGCTTACATACAAAACAGGGAAGCCATTGAACAACCGATTCTTTGTCTAGTTGAAGCGATCCAAATCCTGAGCACAAATTAGTGAATTACACTAGAACCTATTCCTAAATTCTCAGCAGTGTACAACCAAGAATAGTACCATGACACCGTGTCATCGGAGCTGCTTGGCGCCATGTTGGTCTCTCACTTCCAAGTGTGAGAACATCAACTTCGGATAATGGCTTAATGTCCCAATTCCATCTATCTGGTCCAATGAAGCCTCCAATCACGTATAAATCATCACCTAGTCCAGTCATTGCAAAGCCAATTCTCTTTCGAAACTCGGATGCAGAACCTACAACCTTTCTCACTTCTCTGTCCTGCTTGAAGATTAATCCATGGCTCATCACGTAAAGTGCATCGCGGACAACTGCCATCTGACCTTGGAGCCATGCACATTCCTCAACTGTCCACCCAGGCCCTGCATTGTCTAAAACTTGCACTGTTGACATATCCTTGTGCAGCACATGCACCTTTCCCCCAATCACTACTCCGGAACAGGCTGAATTATGAGTGCGATGAAGATCGGGCATGGGAATCCAAACATCCTTGTCTGGATCATACATTTCTGCTTGAGATATTGATTTTCTGCAGCTAGTGAAGCCCCCGGCCACAACAATTTTCCCATTCAAAGCACAGCATGCAAACATAGAACGGGGAACAAGCATTGATGCACGAGGGGCCCACTGCCGGACTACAGGGTCATATGACCAGACTTCATCTGTTGCAAAACAACCATCTTGATCACCAGTCAAAGGATCGACAGCGTCACTTCCACCACCAATCACAAACAACTTTCCAGCAGTGGAAACAGCACCAAAGTTGGAAAGGTGCCTGATCTTTGAGGGAAGAACAGGAAGTGTAATCCAAAGATCTCGCATAGGGTCATACAGCTGCCATGAGTTCTCTGGATCAAAAGCACAGACACATAACAGATCCTCAGTCGAACCAACCTCCTGCCGAGCTTTAAATAGTTCAGGGCTACGAATAGCTGCCTGCCAAGAATGAGAGACAAGCTCCAGCACTGGGTGGAGGTAGAAGGGAACCCTTGCAAGGCACCTAATTGCAACAGCGTCAGGAAGTCCTTCAATCAGTCCAGACATTATAAATCTATAACATATGTTTCATGTATTTCTGATAACTCTCCACCACTGACTTTCTGGTATTATAGAAGGTGCACCTGCAATCACAATATTTATCCATTAATGTAAACTGATACTTTAATATTTAAATTCAATGTGTTAGATGAAGTACAAATTTGAAAGACACATAGACTTTGAATAAAATTCAAATTTATTAATAATTGTACTGATTGAAGGGAGAAGGGGGGAGGGAGAGGTCGCGGGTTGTTCAACTCCCTCTCACTAACAAAAACTAACATTTGCCGATAAAAAAAAGTCATGTTGAAATGCAGACACTCACACATAATTTATTTCCTAAGAGTCGAACAAAGACAAGCAGATTGTTTAAGATGAAGCCAAAAAAGCCTTCAAAGATATCTCACATTTTCACCCTCTCAGCCCCATCAACTGTCACATGTTCTCTCATAATCTTCAAACTAATCATGAATACTGCTTTCATGTGTCAACATCACCCACTGGAAAAAAATTTAAAAGAAACAAAAACTTATTTCTTGATTCATAGTTTGAATCCTGGATAGCAGCACGTAGCAGCTGGACCTAAAAACTCTATAGCAGGATAGGCGCTATTTTGAAATTTTTTATGTAGTTTATATAATGTAATATATACATAATTACATATAAATTCTAAAAAATTACTCAAAATTAATCACATTCATAATTAACAATAAAAAGTCATAGGTGTCTTCAACAAAACATACATGTAAATACTTACAAAAGTCAAATACAAGTTTCCTAGATAGGAATCATCAATCATCATCTTCTAAATCCAAGTTGTCTTATTTAAAATCTTCACTACTATTATAGTTGTAGATTTAATTTTTTGAAATTGAAATCCCAAAAATACCTCCCCTCACCCAAAAAAAATTCCCTAACTTCTTTGTTCAATGGGGTTTCTGGAATCAACACACAGCGCCACTATTCAGCCTACTATTTGGACTGCTACAGCCACTACACTAAACTGCTTCGCACTGCTATGCTGCTATAGCAGTGCTAAAGCGCACTAACATATGTACAATTAGGGACCTAACAATTAGACAATTGGAGTGTAAAATCCAGGTTTATAAAGGAAACAGGAAGAACAAAAATGCAACCCAGTATCATCCAATGCTGATTCCCTATATAAAGGACACGAGAAGAAAGAGTGATTACTCTCTATTAAATAAATAAGACCATCCCTTCACTCTGCACATTCTCGAGGTTTTACTTTTAACACCAATTTTCAATATACTTATGGGAATAAGCAGGTAAAATCCTATAATGATTAATCAACCAGCAGCATCTAATTCTCAAATCATGCCCAAATACCGACCTGTTCTTTCTATGCTTTACATTTTGCATTCTATGCCTGGACCTGTTATTGAAAGTTACATAGACCCTCCCTAAGCTGCATTAACTTTAGCTTTGCACAGCTCAGTTTCAATCCCAATACTGAAGCATAGACTAAATGCCCAGCCCCAACAATAGAGCATTAAAAAGCATAAACTAGTCATAAGTGAGCAGTTAAGGAAATACCAAAACCAGAGACACCTAATTCACTGAATGTAAGATGGTCATATACCAGACTCCTCTCCTTATCAAGCACAAAATAAAGCAAAATGTTTATTTGTCATCTTATATTGAACCTTCAGATGCAGATGCAGATGCTCCCAAGCAAAAGCAAAGGTAAAAAAAAAAAAGAATATAATATTTACATAGGACAATATATTTCATTGGAAATTATATGCCATAGCAAACACATGTGAATACAATGCAATGGTTTCATAATAGGATGTTGCATACGTTCAAAGGAAGAAAAAATGGCCCAAAAACACCTCTAATTCCCAGTTTCAGTGCACGACCCAAAACAAACGAAACTGAAAGTTTCGGAAAATGTCTTCAATAGGGAGCAACAAAGAAGCCAAATTCACTTCTACAAAGAATAAAGCAATGAACAAAGTCAAATGGGAAAAACAAACTCATGAACCACTTCGCGTACACAAACCTCTCAGAATTCAAATAGGGATTCCAGACCTAACATTTCTCAGCACTCCGAAAATAAATAAAATTGCAATAACAAAAGAAGGGACAAGTACGAGAATTGTGACAAAGTGGTAAAGCAAAAAAGAGTCGAAATTCGAAATTAATAGAGCAATGGGTATTGGATCAACTCCAAACAGAACCAAAATCAAAAACAAATTAAGTACCATCCCTCACTCACGATTAATTCGAATTACAAAAAATAGCAGAGAGATAGGGGAAGGTGATTTACCTCAGCGAAGAAGAAAGGGATTGCGAAGAGAGAGAGAGAGAGAAAAAAAGGAAGGGAATTGGTATGGTATAAAGAAACGGCACGCTGAAATGAATTAACGAGTTTACAATGTGAATGTGAATGTTGTGCGTTACTTCCTCTTCCCTAAGGTTTTCTTTTTCAAAAATGTGAAACGAAACGATCTAGATTAGGTTATAGTTATAGTTCTGATTTGGTATTTTAAGAATGAAAATGAAAATAAATAATAATAATAATAATAACTCGTGTAAGTGTAAGTCATATATAAATATATCAATAATAAAGTGATTAATTTTTCTTTTCCCTTTGCGTGCCCCAATTCAATACTCCTCCTTATGCAGACGAATGCCTCTCAGCATATTCTAAATTCCTTCCCCCACAACTTCTGGAATCTCTATTTTTATTTATTATTATTTTTTCTCTTTGGGTTTGGACTATTCTCTTTTGTTTTATTTTCCGTGATTGAAAACTATGATGGGAATTCTATTCTATATAATTCCAATTCACGTTAGGTTGACATGCGAATTGCGCGTGGACAACAAAATTGAACAAGAAAAGAAAGTAACACTCAACTCAACAACAACGACGTTTTTTTCTTTTTTTCTCACATGATGAGAGTTTTTTTTTATTATTATTTTACATAGCACTGGCCCATTCAATCCATAGCTGGCTACGTTGATTTGGATATTGACTCTTGATTTCGTATGGACCAGGTAATCAATCTACTTATTCTCTTCTTTGGTTTAAATAAAACATGATTTTACTTTTAGATTTTAACTTATAAGAAATTAAAAATAAAATATTAATATATTTTATTTATTCATAAAAAATAATCAATATCAATTCAATTAGACAAATAAGTTTTTGTCTACTTCAATAGTTACTTAAATCAAGAATCTCTATTCATAGAAGAAATCAGTGGTACTGGTACTTTACTGGGTCGGTCTGAGCACTTGATCATGGCAACGTGAACATGGTTTCAAAATTATCCCAAAACATTACTCATAAAAAATATATATCTAGTCATAATTATAAATAAATAAACTTGTATAGTATTTAAAGAATAGATTTTGAGTAACAAAAAAATTGATATTTCACACTTGTAAATTGTAATGTGACAACTTTAAACAATTTTTTTTTTTTTAAATTACTACATAAGGTTCAATTTTCTCCATAGCTGTTTAAAAAAGTCAGTAGTTTCGTGTATCTGTAACTAATTGATGAGGTCCATGCGTGATTTGAAAATTCACGTTGAGACTAAAATTTTTTATTATAAATTTATGGAATTTAATGGGCAGTGTACTTTAGAAAGAAAAACATAAATAATAATAATAATAGATGACAAAATAACTCGTCGAATTCTTTCTAAGTAAGATATTGATTTTTTTTATATATATGAAAAGCAATTAATGAGAAGATTAATTTCAAAAAATTATAATGTTTCGTTTCAAATATAATTTCTCCAAAAATAAAAAACATGTAGACTTAAATTAAAGGTTAAATGATAGTGTTGGTAATTTATATTTTAGTTTATGTATTTTTTATGTTTAAGTTTATAAATGAGTTAAAATAATTTTTTGAAATAATGTTTATTTTCAATTTTATGATGTAATTTTAAATATTTTTTGAGAAATTTGAGATGTAAAATTTATTTTATTAGATTCATTTACATAAAAACTGTGTAACTGATGTACAAATCAAGAGATGATCAAACATAATAAAAATTATGTGAAAAAATGAGTACGATGAACAATTAAAAAAATTAATATTATATTTTTCATTATTTTGGTTGTTCTTTGGATATACTTTTCATGAAATTTGTAATATGTTTATCATTTTTTTTATTTAAACATTAGTTGGGTTTCATAATTCTCATGTAAGTAAATTTAATAAAATAATTTTTACGTTTTAAATTAATAAAATAATATTCAAAATTACATCACAAAATTCAAAATCATGTTTATTTTTAAAATGATCATTTTGACTCATTTCTAAAAGGAACAAATTGAGTCATTTTAAAAACAAACTAAATTGAAACTTTTTAAATATAAAAGACCAAACTGAAAAAAACTAAAACATAAACTAACAAATTGAAATTCAGCCTAAATTAAAAAATCAAGCATTTGTTTATTAACTACTTATATGTGTATCAATTTCCTCCATAGCTGTTTATAAAAGTCTTAGTTTTGTACCTAATTGATAAGGTCCATGCGTGATATACACTTTTACTATAAATTTATGGAATTTAATGATCAGTGTACTTTAGAAAGAAAATCATATGGGTTTTTGACTTTGTGTAAATCATATTGAAAAACATCCATTGACACAGTTTTGTAGTTTTAATTGTGAAATAAATTGTTAATTAAGCATGCTTTACTGTGTCATCTTAATTTTAACACTTAAATCATTCTTTTAACATGTGTGAAAGTAGTATTAAGGATGTGTGCATTTTTATATTGGTCTTCACAGCTTTATACATGTCAAAATAAAAATATAAATATAAATGCTTGTGTTATGGTTAGATATTTACAGGGGTGATAAAATAGGATAATCCACCATTATCCCTTGTTGACTGGTAAAAAAAATTAAATGGGTTGAGATAGATTCGCTTTTAATGAAGTGAATTTGAAAATTTTAACTCGTCTGTAAGAAAATAAAAGTCAATGCATCAACCTGCTAAAAAAATAAAAGAATTCAAACATACAGCCATACAAAATTTATTGGTAATATATTTCTCAGATGACTGGCAATATATTTCTCAGACTTAAACCTAACACTAAGTTTTATGACACCCTATACGTCTCAGTTTTGTTCAACTGCATAATTAACTTAATTAGGCATACCTAACTTGTTCCAATCACACAAGTCATGACCTTTATGTAATGTGACTTGACTATCACGATTCCTAAAATTTGTTACACGAGTAGTAACTTGGCTGAAAATATTTTATGAGTCACGGAGCACTGATGTATCGCTTAACCTATCGAGATTTGAAAGCATGGAATGAACACTCTCTCATGCGTATCAACACAATCAAACACTCTTATTTCAATTAATAACTATTTATTACATGGCACCCTAGCTAGATTAGCTCAACATATGTGAAGATATTAATATTTCAATTCTACTTAACTTGTTAGATATGGTAGAATGGAATGGAGAGTATTGTTTCAACTCAGTGGGTTGACCCGTAATTTTGGCAGTTATGTTACGATATGAAACTAGGAATCAAGGCACATATCTTAGACATCATTGGAAGAAAAACAGAAATAAAAATGTACATCAAATATACAGGGGAAATTTCAATCCTAACTTTTTTTAATACTAATAATAAGGATAAAGGACAAGTGATACCAGTGAGTGGGTATGCTCGAAACAGTAGAAGATAATAACAAGGTTTAAAAAATATGTGCAGTCACGTTGTCTAGGTCTTGATGGTGAAAGTCAAAGTCGTTGCAAGGACAAACATGATGACAAGCAAAGAACATGGCATTTTTGTTGAACTTGAATTTCCATGATATGAGGCACCGACACTTCTACTGCCTCCGGTCGTTGATGATACAGTATTTGATCCAATTCCTATGCCAATCAAAATTTCAATTTCACTGTGCTAACTGCTGACTAACATTAACAATAATCAAACTGAGGCAAACATATATAGACCAAATTGCTCACATTTCTTTCTGGTGTTGAAGAAAATGTCAGTCTAATGCAATAAGTATGTCATAAAGGAAAACTATTCACAGTTTTTCTCTGGGACTAATTTTGTGACACTCTTTGCTATAGTGTAAAATTCATGTTGAACTTTTACTAAGCAAGAAATTAGACCCAATATATAAAAAAAGTGAGTCTCTCCTCATATTGTATTGAAAAGAGTCTAGCATTATTATGAGTTTATGATTCTGATCAATCTCTACATAGCGAGTATTCATTTTTTTTTTAATTTATAAAAAAGAAATAATAATGTGTAGTAAGAATCATGATAATTCCGGTTCATCTAATAAGACATCTTTATTACCCCAAATTTGTGAGCATGTGTCATTGTCACATCTATTACTATTTCTTAGTTAAACTGATTTTTTAATGTAACACACCTCAATGATCAAAGTAAGACAAATGTTTTACTTTAAAAAGCATATATGAATTTCTCTGTCTGGTACCTGAAGGGGAATTTGGAAAGTTGGAAACAGAAACACCTTGTGAGGAAGAACCTGAGGCTGAAATCATGACATGACAAGGTAATAAGATTTTCAGTTTTCACATGTCTCATTTACAACATAGGGTAAAAAAAATCAGGTAAAAATTGAAGTCATACACATACCAGTGCAGGTGCTAATAGGAGGTATCTGAACACTGCAAGAAGTAGGGAGTGCCAAAGCCCTAGTCTGATTAATGTTGAAACTTGCAGCAATAGATGAAGCACCACCACTAACAACCTCACATAAACACAATGGCTGTGACCTCACCACAAATTCAAGCTGAGAGCAGCAAGAAGAGGAAGGGGCAGAGGCATTTCCTGTTACATAGTCAAGGCATGGAGAAAGACTTATGAACACATTGGTGCAGCTTGATGATTCAGATTGAGCCAATGTGACACCCCAAAGAGTTATCACAACAAGGGAAATGCTCAGCAGCATCTCAATTCTTCTTGGTGCTGCCATGATACTGATATTCCCCCACCAATGTTGGTGTGATCAAATGAGAATATTTAAATTCTGAAGCCTCAATGAGTTTCTTTGGATTTTTTTGAGGTGGAAAAGTTCAAAAGAGAATGGCTTATTGTGACAAAAAGGAGTGTGAATTAAAGAGTGGCAGTTGGCAGCAGATTCTTTGTTAAGAATCTGAGTGAAACTTTACCATTTTTGATTTAATAAAGCTGCCCTATGTGTCGTTCTATCCTAGTTCTTGTCTTTTCTTTGTTGATATTTTGATATGAGTAAATGTTGTTGCGGGTATTGAAAGGAGCGAATATGTTATATGTAATATCATCTTTTCATGATGGCTTTACTTTTGAGAATGATTTGTGGTGGAATTAGTGTGCCTGCTATGCAATGTTTCATGCTTTTTTTAGTGCAATAATTATGATGTATAATGGAGCGGGCTACTTTAAGAGAGTTAAAATGTTAACGCATTGAATAATGACAAAAAAGAATGCTTAGAAGAGAAGGCATGTTGTGGGCATGCCCGTTGAAACAAACATGGGATACTTTTTTTCAACAACTTTTCCATTTTTCTGTTTCCTATGCATGCACAGATGATCACGCTAAGAATAGGAAAAAAATAAAATAAATGACAATATGATTAATATTAAACTAATAGATCATTGGTCAAAGAAATTAAGTAAAATTAAGTTAAGTCTTCTTTGGTAAGATGTCATATATCGGATTTGAATCTTATAAATAAAAAATCATGATTAAAAAAATAAATTTATTTAAAGATAAATTTTTCAACAATGATCATGTTTTATATTAGTTTGTATACGATTTTCTAACACAAATGCCAAAAATCCTAAAAATCAATTTTCATCAAACTATTGAAATTGGTCTAGCCAACCATACCAAATTGCAAGTTTGTAACAAATAACCGGGGCAACTGACAGAGTGACAGGAATTGATGGTCTTCATTGGAAATGTTAGTCAAGTTATTAGTTGAACTCCCTTATCATATTCGTGTCTACTATATCTCTATTGTTGCATATAAAACCATCCCTTATCTTAGTGTAATCGAACATAGACCATCCTATTACACATTACACAATACATCAATCTTCCATCTAAGATGATGCTAGCAATCCTTATACTGGCTTCAGTAAAATTGGTTAATGGTCAAGTTAGTACGTCCTGCACAACCTCTATGATGAGTACTTTCACACCATGTGCCAATATCATTACAGGAAGCACTAATAATAATGGTTTAGTGGCACCAAGTAGTACTTGTTGTGATTCATTAAGGTCTTTGATGAGCACTAATATGGATTGTGCTTGTCTCGTTATCTCTGCTAATGCTCCATTTTTCCAACCCCTTGGCCAAGCTCTTGCCCTCTCCCTCTCACAAGCATGCAACATTAATGGAGCTCCTCTACAGTGCAAAGGTGCAAATTCAAACCATGATGCATTGAGTTTAATGATATTACAATAACAATCTAAAATTATTTTACATTTTCAATTAATTACCATTAAACTCTCTACTTACATTTTGATAAACTTTGATTTTTTCATTTTCATTACTTGGTAAACCAATTAGATTTCTAATCATGTTTTTTTCTTTTTTGCATTTCACAAAATTTTTGGTACTTTTGATATATATTACTGCATTTCCCAAAATTCAGTTGTATGCATTACTGTTACTTTTGGTATATCTTTATCTAGGTAAAAATTCCATTAACACTATTTTTTTATTAAATTTTTATTTGTAATCAAGATTATCAAAATATTTTAAAAGTAAAATATTTATAAATTGGTGTAAAATCATTTTATATCATCGATTAATCATGACACGCCGTTGTAATAACTTTTGAAATAATTTCATAAAAGTAAATTATCTTATCATACATGGAGGTTTGTGATTGACAATGTAAAATAATTTTACACTGGTGATACATAAACTTTTTTTATCATATTTTAATTTGGAAAATTTGTTTTTTTATTCTTTCAATTATTTTATTTCTTTGGTAAAAAAAAAAAAAAAACAGCTAAGAAGATTTTTTGGCAGGCCCTGAAGTTCTTGGACCGAACAGCCCAACTTCGCCTTTAATTGCTACATCGCCCTTAAGCCCACAAGGTATAACTAAAGTGCTCAAAGCAGGTTTATAAAAAAAAAAAAAAAAGTGGACTTAAATCCACAAATAACAATTAAAAAATTAACTTGTATGCATTGGTAGTGTAAAATTTTCTACTTAAAAAAAATACTTTTGGTGTGACTTTTCCAATAATAATTATTAAAAAAAAATATTTTTTTAATATGTAAGAATAATTTGTTATAAAATGACGGTGTAAGAATCAGTTACACTATCAATTTATTTTAATTAAATTTTACAATTAAAGAAAATAAATAAAATATCTAGCAAGTTAAAATATAAAAGCACCATTTGTAGATGAAATTGGTATAATTGTAACAAAATATGGATACAACTTTTACAGAAGAATTTATAACATAGACAATTGGGTATACATAAGGGTAATTTATTTTCTTAGTATGAAAATGATGTAAATAAATAAGAATTGAATTAAAATAAAATACATTGTTACTTTAAAAAATCTTTTCAGCTATCATTTAATTATAAATATGATAAATTGTTGACTTTTTTTTTTATTAATTCTTTTGAAAGTCATGTTTGTAATAGTTTCTGATTTATTGACAATATTGAAATATTTACAGTAACAATAAATAAAAAGTAACTCAAAAAACAATTTGTTGAGTTTGGAAATATAACTAATATAACTGTTTAAAACTTGAAAATAAATATATTTTTCTTCCTAACTCACTTTATACATTCATGTAATCAATGAGTGCAAGACATAAGTTGCACCTTTAAAAGAAAAAAGTTTAATTTCTATGTACTTCCACTAAACTGAGAAATTGAGGAGCAGATTCAAAAATGGTGTTTATGGGAGAAGAACAGAAATATGAGGAAGTACAATTGGCACGAGAACTGGCACCAGCATCATCACAATCAGCAGTGGAAGCAGAAGCACCCACTCCCACTCCCACTCCCACTATAACTACAATTCCACAAATCCGACCAGTGTTGACTCCACGTCCTTCACCGTCTCATTCATCTTTTTTCCCCCCCTCACCTTTTGCATTCTTCATAGGAAGCATGGTTTTTGGCCTCACTATTAGTAATTGTTAATGTTGTAGTACAATGTATAACAGCAAACCCTATGTCTAACTTGCCTATTTTGTCTAAGTTTCTGCCATCTTATTATACTGATACACATATTAATGTTTGAATGCAAGTCTTTTATATATATTGTTACTCCATTATATTGTCTTTCTCAATAAAATAAACCTTTTAAGTTTTAAGTTTCTTGATTTGATTTATTAACTAGGTTTGACTTATACATTTGATGGGGGTTAAGTAATATCCGACAAATGATCTAATTCACAATTAAATAACATAACCATTATATAAACTCTTACAATATACTTTGATAGTATGATTTTTTTTTTTGAGGGAATGATAGTATGATTCTTGAAGATGACAAACAATCCGAAACATCAAATATTGCTACATGAATTTATGTGGGTTTTTGTGAGAGAACTAAAAACCATTTTTTTATAGTTTAAAAAAACTAAAAGGCCCAAATAGTTTCAAACTAGAAAGCCCATCTAAAACTCAAATGGACTAATCAATAATTGACCCATAAACCCAATGCAAAGGCATTCAAATACAGGGAATGGTTCTACTACAGTGTGACAGAGGTCGGAGTTGGGAACTGTGGTTTCATGCTTGGGTGTGTTGATTGTTATGTTTAAAAAACTGGACCAAATCTGTCGATCGGACCAGGACCCGATGGTCTGCTCGAGTCGATTTCGACACTCGTGTAATCAAATTGCTTTAATCCGTTATAACTCGATCAGATTTGCTGTTAAATCGTGACTGAATGATGGATCACTTAATAAAAAAAAGCGTGAACCATGAAACGGTGCCGTTTAGAAAAATCACGAAAATAGTCTGCGTCTTCGGCTTCGTGCTGTTTGCTCGCCGCCACGCCACCAGCCGCCCGCCACGCTCGCCGGCCAGGCTCGGCCGCCAAGCTCGGACGCTCGCGTTCTGCTGTTGCCGCTGCTGTCTCCGCCAGGCTCGCGCGCCCTCCACCACGCTCGCCCTCTGCTTGCGCGCGGTCTGCTGCGCTGTCACCGCTCCCTCCATGCTCGCCCTCTGCTCGCGCCATCCGCCACGCCCAGCCGTGCGCAACCGCGCACCCTCCGCCGCGCCCTCCGACCACCACGCCCTCTGCCACGCCCCAGGTAATTTCTTTGAAGTTTTGTGTCTCTTGTTCTCTGTTTTGTTTAATGTGTCTCTGTTCTGTTCTCTGTTTATGTTCAATTTTTTTTAATGGCTCTTTGTTCTGTTAATGTGTGTTTATGTGCTGATTGATCATGTTTGATGTTTGAGTAGTGAACTGAATACAAAATAGTGAATAATGAGTAGTTGTTGTTTTGTTTGTGATTGTTATAGAGATGATATCCAATGAGACACTAACATCCCAAGAAGCCTTCACTCAAAATTCAAGGCAAAAACTGATATAGGTTGGGGACATTGTAAGTTGATTCAAGAGGGAAAGAAAAATGTTATGATGTGTATCTACTATGATAAAGTTGTTAGGGGAGGTGGAAAGAGTCCGTTGATATATGAGTTTGAACTCATGTAAGTTATCATTTTGGAAGTTTGAAGTTTATGTCATAAGATTGTGGAATTATATAAATTTGTAGTGAATTATTTTTTTAGGACTTTTTCAAATCTTGAGACAAGTATCAAAAATTGTATTTTTTTTAATATAGACTAGGTGAAGTTAACAAGTGATCCATTGATTCGGCCATTAACCTAATGACCCAATGTCTTGACCAGTTTGGTCTCCAGGTTGGTTCTTAAAACTATGGTTGATTGATGACCATGACCATGGTAGACCAATAGACAAAGCAAGGTGTTGTTGTTAATGCTATGCACAACATTAGTAATTTGTCTTGTCTTTCTCTTTATCAAATGCAAATGAAGAAATGAGTCAATGGCCACCAACCACCAATTCTTATCTCGATGAGACATATAATCTTACTTATTAGCGACCCATTAGGTTTCGGGGATTTTTCTTTAACTTGTTTTTAGTTTCTAGTGCTGAAAGTTTAAACTTTCCGTTGCTCATGTCAACTTTCAATTTTTTGTTGTTCCTTCTGGTTTAAAAAAATGCTCACTACTTTTTGTGAACATAAATATGACTTATTTGTACTTTTGTCGTGTAACATCTGGTATGGATTTTGTTTACCAACGGACACTTTGAATGTACAGGTTTTTATTGAATTCATTCTTAAATTCATCTTCACAAAGTTGTTGATAGTTGAATATGCTTGCTATAAGAAAGCTCAAAACAGGACCTGATTTCCCTTTTGTTTTATATGTCATAGTTGCTAATTGCAATTATGGCACAGCCAGAGTTTCTAGTAACAAAAGTTTCCAGTCTATTGTTAAGTCTGTTGGCCTTTGTTCAGCCAACTCAAGTTCACAAGCATATCCACTGGGATTCGAGAATAAATTTACTCTTCAAGGACTATATTTCTCTAGTGTGGCTGAAAGAATCCTGGTCCAGGCTCAAGATCCAGCCAAAGTTAATTTGGAGATACAAAATGCTATCGACGAATCAATTTAGATTATTCATGGAAATTATTTGAGCAGCATATGCATATGGAGGGATTTCCCCGAAAATCTGTCATCAGCAAGCTTGTAACAAGTAACGTGGACAGCCTTGATACACAATGGCTAGGAAAAGCTTATGAATTGGTCAAACGTGCTATTGAGGAAGGTAAACAAGACTTGTTAGAAAAGGAAGTGCTTATCTACCTTAGCTTTGGCCTTGCAAAAGCCAGACTACCAGTGCTTGGTGTAACTCGTCAAGTTGGAGCTATAATTAATTTTGGAAAAACATTAGATTGATGATGATAATAATAATAATAATAATAATATGATTTTCAAAAAAAAAAAAACTAAGTAGAAAGTTAAAGAAGTGGTGAGAAAATTTTTGACGTTTGGAAATAAAGATGATTATCCTTAAACTCAACGCAAGGTTCTTATAAATGAATTTCGTAAATCCAAGTAATAAAATCAGTTTTAAAACTTTTTGCAGCCTCAAGTATGAAGCAAGATGGTATCGACAAGCACAAGTACTAAAACGATTATTATTACATATATTTATACAATGCTAAAATCTGATAATCAAATAATTTAGTATCTATTGAAATAGGATGCTCTCATAACATACACTTTTAATAACACCTACTGAATTAATTGTAAATGATAAACTATGGTTTAAGATTCAAAATAAAGTCATATAGGAAAAGTAATCTAGTACGTATTGGTTAAAGTTTAACCTTTAGAATTATATAACTTCAAAATATAAGACTACTTGTTCAAAAACCTCATTATCACTTAACAAAATAGCTTAGAGTCATAGCTTCCAACAAGACAAGTCCCTCCTAAAGTCACACACATATATATATATATAGACGACGTATCAAGTGAAATGATATATTTATTATAAGAGATGAGAAGTTTAAATAATAGTCATTGATTAAATCTTAATGGTCCAGATGTAATTTTAAATTAAAATTAAATGTAATTATCATCCTATACAATCATATCTCTTTTAATTATTGCGCATTTACACACAGTTGCCTCCATCACCATGACCACTGCCGCCGCCACCAACAAGGCCACCATTATGGTCGTCATCATCGTTGTTGCCGCCATCACTATCGACGATGATGGTGGCGGCAACAACGGGGACAACGACCATGATGGTGGTGGTGGTGGCCTTGTTAGTGGCGACGACAAAAATGACGATGGTGACCATGTTGGTGGTGGCGGTATTGGTTATGGTGATAAGACAATAAATGCATAATAATTAAGAAAGATATGATTGTATAAGGTGAATATCACATTTAATTTTAATTCAAAATTATATCTGAACCATTAAGATTTAATTAATAATTGTTATTTAAATCATCTCTCATAATAAACATGTCCTCTCATTTGAAATGCCCTATATGTATAGAACAACTAGCACAAAACAACACAAAGTAAGGAGAAGATTCTCCGGCTATATAATCGCCTTTAGTATCCTCCTGTGACACTAGATTGTGGCTTCTTCGTTGTATTTACTCCTCCTATTGACCAACAGGTAATAAATCCATACAACATAAGGGAAAAAGGAGTGAGGTTGTGGTAATGTACAAGCCTAAACAATAGAGATTTATAAGAACACAACATACATATAAATTTGCCACAAGAATTCAAATTTAAACATCATTGCACATCAATTACATAACAAGAACACTTAAGCACATGACAATAAAATTCACAACCCCATTCTCAAATGATTAGCCACGCATTTCTTAAAATATGCCATGATGCATGTATGCAAATTAATATTTATCTTTCAATTACATGTAATGTGCATGAATATCCGGATTTATATGGCGCTAAGCCGTTGTTACGAGCCCAAAAGTTGGCACTTAACCAATGGTTGCACCTAGCTGGGATTTAGCACTAAGCATAGAATCCATTGGAAGCATGAATCACACAATCCACGGAAGCATGAATCACACAGATTCAACCTTAAATGGTGTAACGGCTTTACAAGGATTTACACCTAGCTTGGATCCACAATTGAGTAGGAAGGACACTAAGCCCAGGATGCCATGATGCATGAATCACTTTCCAATCTTTTATCTTTTCATTATAAAGATGAGATGGATTGGATGAACAAATGGTATTTCCCCAAGATTGTACACTGAGTACATATGCCATGATCACAAAACTTTTTTTTTCCATAGTTCAAAATTGATTTCTTGGCAGCCTAGTTCATCTCCAATCTCATCTTACATTATTCATGGGGAATTCTCTAAAAATGAAAACAGAGTAATTCCAACTTTCAGAATTCAACAAACATGTCCAGTGTAAGGCAAAAATATAAATAAATCATAATCACCACCACAAAAATACAGAAATCATTGGTTGCAGCCGCTGCCCAGAGGAAAAATGCAAACGGAGTCCACACCATAACACAGCACCACCAAAAAGGACTAATAAATCTACAGCACCACAAAAAAGGAATTTAAAACAAAGTCCTTCAATAATTACAGTCCACACCATAACACAGGGCAGTTTTGTCTAGAATTTCCAACATGCAATATTCAAGGTTTTAAGTCATTCATTTGCTTTTAAAATCATGTTCACTACTAGGAATTAATAGTGTAGATTACTTGTTTAAAATAGAACTCAGAATTCACATTCTAATACATCACTTAACATCATTTGCCACTTGCTTTTCAGATTTCAACTATTCCCTCACCACCAATGTAATTTGTTAGAATATATATATTATCTTTATATTATCTTGTTAGTTATAATTTATCTTTATCTTCATATGATGTAATTAAGAGGGTTTCCTCAATATAAATAGAGAAGAGGTGTGACTTTCTCCCACACACATTCAATAAAATACATAATTCTAATATAATTAACACTAGATTTGATTATAATCCTCTTAATTGAAAACACTAAATCAGATTACAACATAAAAGGATATTTTAATTGAGTTGAAACCTTGACATGTATAGGATTCATAAGTCATAAATTGCATAATTAAACATAAACTATATCAACAAATGCTTTTTAAGCAATTCAATCGCTTTACGCTGGGTTTACCAAATAGAGAGATAACAATTTTGCACTCTTGACAACATCATTAATTATACTTGTAACAAGAAAATGGCGGTGTGTACACAAAAACATTAAGAGTGGGGAACTTCTAACTCTCTCTTTAAGTCGTAATGTACATTTACCCCTCATTCTCTGCTTACTTGAGTTTTGCTAGAGCTCTTTGAGAACGCTGCGTTGATATAACTTGCATGTAGACGCTACCCCTCGATCGCCGTAAATTCTTATATATAGAGAATGAAAGAAAAAGAAAAAATTGGAAATCGTCAAGTTAAAGAACACAGTGAGAATTGGATTCTCAAAACGAGGGATTGGAATTTACCCACTAAATTCAGAAATGAAAATGTAGCTGGAACCTCAAAGAAGGTCTGCAACTGGGATGGTGAAGATGAAGTCAAAACTGTACTATACATGCAAAAGGGAAAAATGAGCATTTGGGAAAAATCTAGAAATCTGAGAGAGAATGGGTTCATAGATATGAGAACAAAAGCCATTAAAGGAGGAAGTCAATACATTATATGTCATTCACGATGGAGCAAGGAACGAGCCTGAGCTACGCATACTTGCAAGCTTCACACCAAGTAGAAGAGGAAATGAAAGAGAGGATTTTTTTTCTTTCTGTTTTTCGTTAGAAATGGAAAGGATGAAAGAAAATGGGTGACTTGTAAATTGGAATGGGAACGAATGAAAGGGGAAAGGTAGATAGCTAATCCCACTACTCAGCTTGCAAGGTAAAATAAGGTTTAAGGAAAAAAGATTAAATTGGGAGTTAAATAAAACTTAAATCATAAGAATAAAATTAATATATTCAGATATAATAGGGATACAATAAAATTTAAAGATTCCAAATATCTTAATAAGTTTATTTTAGAATTTTGATTATTTTAGGAGATAGGAATTGTGCTCTTTAATTGATCACTTTAGCTCTAAATGATTTCTAAAGTGTTTGATCCATCTCGTAAATATTAGTGATTATAAAATCACCAATTTAAGTGCGTATCACTAAAACTGAACTGGTCTATAGTCAAGAATCTTACTATAATTAAAGTAGTAAAATAACTCATGTAATCTCATATACATGACGACAACACTTAAGCACACAAGACACACTATATAACAACGTTTAATAACTAATTCCTAAAAACAGAATGTTACACTTGGTCTGCAGTTTTGGCACACATGTCACAAACAGCAGAGGGAAGTTACCTTGCTGCTGAGTTGATTCAAGAAATAGGTTATTTGTTCCAAAACAATAGAGTAGATCCACGTAAAAAGAGCAATACACCTTTGATAGCCATGAAACTAAACACTGCTGCTTTCAACATTGCTCTGGCAGGGTGTCTCTTATTTGAGACATCAAGGAAGGCAGAGGAGCTTCTTAATATGATGCCTCGAATTGGTGTCAATGCTGATGCAAACTTACTGATAATAATGGCACGTGTATATGAGAAAAATGGGAGAGAAGAGCTCGAGAAGTTGCAAAGGCACATAGAGGAAGCTCCAAATCTAACTGATTTACAGTTCAGACAGTTCTATAATTGTTCGTTGACATGCCATTTGAAATTTGGGGATCTAGATTCTGCATCAAACATGGTTTTGGAAATGCTTAGGAAAGCAAAGGAAGCAAGAAATTCTCTTGCAGCTTCCAAATTTATGACAAATGCTGCTGAAATTGATCGTAGCCACTCTCCTGGACTGGCTTCTGTGCATAGTTTTAACAACAGTACAGATTTAGATAGTTTAGAAAATAACAGGCCAATTAGCAATGTTGTATTATCTTATGAGGTGTTTTCTAAAGATAGAAACTTCTCAAAGCTTGAATCAGAGTGAAAAGTTATACTTGGTACTTTATTGGCTAAGTTGCAGATACATGTGGACTTGATTACAACCAAACATGGTATACTGCAGCCAACCGAAACAATTTATGTGAAATTAGTTAAAGCTCTTGTAGAAGCCGACAAGACCAAGGATCTAGCAATGTTTCTTCTCAAGGCAGAAAGAGAAGATTGCCCCTTTTCCAATGACAACTCAGCCTTGGTTCATGTTATTAATGCGTGCATTTCACTTGGATGGCTGGATCAAGCACACGATCTCCTCGATGAGATGCGTCTAGCCGGAGTTAGAACCGGCTCATCTGTGTACTCCTCTCTTTTGAAAGCGTATTGCCGGGTAAATAGGGCTGTAGATGTCACATCACTTCTGAGGGATGCTAAGATGGCTGGTATCCAGCTTGACTCAAGCTCTTATGAGGCAATGATCCAATTCAGGGTGCTCCAACAAGACACACAGGGAGCACTCCAACTATTTAAAGAGAGGAAAGAGGCTAGAATTCCAAAAGCCACTCAACAAAACTCTGGCATGATGGCTAAAAGTGGTGCAGAGACAGATGAAGCTGGGCTAGTGACCAAGCTGTTGCAGGAAATCAAGGAAGGGCAGAGTGTGGATTGTGGAGTTCATGACTGGAAGAATGTAATCCATTTTTTTTTTTTTGCAAGAAGAGGCTGATGCAAGATGCAGAAAAGGCTCTAAAGAAGATGAGAAGCTTAGGCCTTCCGCCGAATGCGCAAACTTTTCATTCTATGGTAACCGGGTATGCTGCCGTTGGAGGGATTATCAAGTAGTGACAAAACTGTGGGGTGAGATGAAAGCTCTTGGTTCTTCTATCTCCATGAAGTTTGATCAGAAACTTCTCGATGCCATGCTGTATACATTTGTGAGGAGCGAATTCTTCGTTCGAGCCAATGAAGTTGTGGCGATGATGGAAAAAGGAAAAATGTTTATTGACAAGTACAAGTACCGAATGCCATTCTTGAAATACCATAAATCACTTTACAAAGGGAAGGCTCCAAAATTTCAGACAGAATCCCAATTAAACAAAAGGGAAGCAGCCCTGGCTTTTAAAAGGTGGATATGATTGAATTGAATTGAGGAAAGTATCAACCAAACCAAGTATTTGTAGCTCTTGCATGTTTCAAGCCACCATTTACAGGGTTAACACTAATGTACCACCAATGTGAATAAACCAACACATTATTTCATTTAAAATAGTATTCAATTAAGTTATAGATTTTTAGTTCCATCATTTTTAGGCACCAAATAGAAGATTGTGTGACACATATCACATGCATCCATATGCATGCATGGCTTGGTCCATAGGAATGTAGTCCTTCCACAATATCTGTTGATGTTTTTTGTCAATGCTGAGATTGAGAACATTGTTATTTATGAATTCTGTCTTCTGTTCTGAGACACCAGGGTAGTGACAGAAGCAAAGAAATTGAAAGGATTTGCGTGATTGTAGTACATGTAGATGCACGGCTCAGCAATACAGCATAAACTGGTTAATACCATTAACAATAGCAGCATAGTTGGAAAAGCAAGAGGTTTTGCTTTTGCCTGCACTAAGCATCAAGAAATGGGTCATAGAAAGTTAATTACTGAAAAGTAATCTTACGCCAACAATGATATCACTTGCTGATACATTCCACTCAATGCAACTGACAATTTGTACAGCAATAGCATTGTAGAAAGACTAATGTTATTTTAACATCAATTTTCTACAGTCACTTTTTCTCCTCCATTTATTCCACTCATTACATATCTTATCTCCTGTTTCCTCACTTCTTTTCTTATCATTTTCCTAATTTTAAAAATTGTTGTAAAAAAAGTGGTTAAGAAAAACATTTTATTTTGATATAAATTTTCTATATAAAGTATAATTTTTGTTAATCATCCCATTAATATTTGTAATTATAATTTCATATTTTTTTTTAACAAGTCATTGATGAGATGGGAAAAAATTGGAAGCGTAAAATGTACGAAAAAATTATTGAAATACAGTAAAAGTATGCACTTATTTAGGCAATAATCCCATTCTCAAGTTAATTCAAAATAGTAAAAAAAAAAAAAAAAAAGGAAAAAGTAGGGAGTCAAAACACTTTATCTTTATCTTTTGTTAATTGTTTCTTGAAGGTGTTGCCTCTTTAAACTGCAGTCGTTCCAATGCTTTTGATATGTGTTTGATTTGACGAACACAAACAAACTAGCAAGATTTGACAATGACGTCGTAAACGCAACTTAAACTAATCACTTTCGATATTAGCGGGAAAACAAAGTCCAATAATTGCGATACGAAGAATAACGAACTTAATGTGTGTGTGTGTGTGGGAATAATTGCTCTCTCTTGTATATAAAACATTTTTAATTTTTTTTCTGCAAGAAGTTGACAACACACGATTATTGTTTTTCTTTTTATCCCAATTCAATTGTATTAAGTATTAACGTATGATAAGCTTAAACTTACGTACATACCTTCGTTCCAAAATCAATTCGGGTAATTACTTTAACTAGAATCTTAAGTGCTGTATTTTTTTTGTTATATTTATATTTTTCTAGCTCATTGTAACAAAGGCTATTCGTTTATAATACTTTGATTATAGTTGATTTAAAGAATTTTCACGCACAATAAAAATTAAATATAAATTTAACCATTCTTTTAACACGTCAACTCAAAATATTTAACAAATATGTAAACCGTAAAGTTCTTTTAAGTCTTGTATATACCTTAATTAACGTGTACTAGTTAAAATGCTAGTATAATGAATAAAAAAATGCTTTTTTTTTAGGAAAAAAAATGCTAGTTTATTAACATATACACGCGTCTTCTAGTTTATAAAAAGCAAATCCACATCTTCATAAAGAGACCCTTTTTTCTGTACATGACAAATGCAAATAAACAAGTGATGTGTACTATTAATGCATTAACTCATAACGAGGGCATATGGATTGAGCATCAAATTCAATGGTGGATTTGTCCTACAAAACACTTGTTTACTTGAGAATTTATTGGGAAGGTTAATGGAAGCTGCATCCATGATGTTATTGATGGTGGTCCACATTTTAGATTTTGATTTTGACAACATAGACGTGGGTCATCATTATTGAGGTCATAAAATTTCTTCTCTCAAATGATCAATTAGTCAAGCAAAAAGTACACACTTTGGTACGTACATCTCTTTCTTTTAGTACATAGCTTAAAACAATTTATGTCATTCTTTAACGGATTAGCTTTTTTGTTTTTGGTGTAACAAATTATTTAGACAACATCATTCTTCTTAACATTATTATGTGAATTGAAACTATTCCTTTAAGATTAAACATCGACTGGGACTGAACAAATGTTGCTCAAAGAAACGTGCCCGAATCAGAATGAAACAAAAGGAAAGAGGTTTAGGCATTGGGTACAAATAATGAGTTACTGGTAAAAGCCAACAAAGCAGTTTAATAAGTAGTGTGGTTCCTTTTTCCTTTTTGTTGCAACTTATTCAGAAAAACAAAATTGAAAAACAACAATGTAAATTTTACTCAGTAGCTTCAATGATTCTCATTAAAGCTGGCTGCTATAAGAAAATAATAGGGTGTGGTTAATAAGGTAATTAACACAAGGTACAAATATTCCCTCAGTTTATCTCAATTGTGTTAAAGAATAAGTCAAACACCTTGGTTAGAATCTTCAAATCCTGCAAAAAATAACATTGGCAAGAAAATTAGTGAAGTAAAACTACTACTTGTTGCTTCACCAAGTCATAGAATGAGTTAATTTTAGTTACATAGTCTTTTTGTTGTTGTTGTTGAATCTGAGGTATCCTTCATCTCAGACTCAAAGACTAATCTTTTGAAGTACTGAGATCTATACAAGAGACTAACCTCTCATTCATGAGAATTGAGAATAGATGCTGTATATTTTCTTTGATCCACATAGCCATTATCCATAGTTAGTGCAAGCACACAAACTCTGCAGCTGCAACAACAAGGTATGGAGAAGGTTTAGCGGTTATAGAAAGAAAAAAAATACAGAGAAACTGAGAAAAGGAAAGAGGGGGAAAGGACAACCTTGTTTTGGAGTGTGAGGGTAACAGAATGTCTCGATCATCATTGTGGCTGGCAATTGCTCACTGTGTTGCCAACCTAAAAGAGGAGGGGCCCCCAGTCAAGGATAGGATAAGGCTTGCATGACATCTCAACTATAAACTTTATTAGGAAGAACGACATGGTCAAATCCATTACTTTCAAGAAATCTCTGAAATATTCATAGCATCAACCTCTGCAGACTCTAATTAATTGCCAAGAACAGACAATATACGTACTTATTCCTTGAAATGGATCTTGTGGTTAGGAATGCCTACTTATTTGGTGAAAGTAGGAACGGCTAGACTAAACTATTTGATCAATTAGAAATTAAGTAACTAATTTTGAAGACTAAGACCAGTTAGAAGCCTTGTGCATATTGGATCTTGACCTTCATTGAATTTTGAAGTTGTAACAAATACAATTAATGGCAAAGCCGAGTTTAATGGAATTTTCTTGTTGAGGTGAATTACCTTGTGTGGTACACTGAGCTGTTTAATTTCAGTTCCCTCAAAATAGTCAAGTTGATCCTCATTGAATAAGAATTATTGGCATTCATCAAAAGTAGTTCATATCAATGTAGCTGTAACCATGTGAATGTGGAAACAACTCTTCTACTTCAATCCTGGAACTGGAGCTTTTCTTTATTTGGTTACAGCTACCAGACTCAACTTCTGCCAAGAATATGCTATAAACTGGCCTATGATCAGAAAATCTTGACTCACCGCGAACATATGATAATTGGTGAAGGCCCCTTCCATACCACAAGATACGATCACACCTTCATGAATAGAGATTGGTTTATGTACATAAATAATTATATAACTTCAAAATATGATCCAAGACATTTCATTGATTCACACAAGAAGTTATTTGCAAGAAAGAAGACTACCATGCTGGAGTTCTTCTCTTTTGTTTTGAGCGTCTGTCATCACCTGCATATCTGTCTGAATTGTTCGAATACTTATAAGTTGGAGGGAAATATATTTTCCCTTCATTCCATCCTTCAAAGACGCGACCTTGCCTCTGCTCTATACACAGCTGAAAGAAAAAGATATCAAATGGTCAGGTATAATAACTTAGAAGCAATATGAGAAAGGAACAAAGATTAATCAGAATTACATGTAAAGGGACAAAGAAGTAACATGCCTGGTCATTTTCTAACAAAGTCTTCCAATCATGCATCTCAACAAGAGCTTTTGCTGCACGGTAAGAAAGGGCTATCCGATAATTTAAATCCCCCAGCCAAATTATTCGACTACACACCAGTTAAACAAAAAGTTTAGTTCCTAACTAGGATACAAGTTAGCACTTAGTAGTGAACTTTATTTAAATTCACAATCACCAAGTATCAGATGCATGGTATAGATCAATTAAGTAGAGATTAGGGGCTTACTCATGTTCCAGAATTGTCTGAGGAGAATACTCATCGCCAATGTCATGGACAGGAGGAAACCTTGTCTTTCTGAGAATCTCCATTACATCTGAATTTCTCCGTAACTCATCGCCGTCCTTTTGTCCAGAAGTCAAATGACTACAAATGAAGCAAAAGCTTGTTTGCTGCAATGACATACTAATTGATATTGATCCCTGGAAAATCCAACAGAATGAAATGGTCTCCTTCCAACACAATGAAATGGTCTCATTATAAACTCTGCTATTGAAAAAGATTGTCAAATGTACCTTGTTTCCAAGATATCCCATCAACCCTCTGCCAACACAAGAAACTTTCATGTTGTGAACATCATCTCTTATATCACTTTTTACCCAAACAGTTAGAAACACCCCAACCATTTGCTTACTAGCAACCAAGCAGTATCTCGAGTGTCCTGTCTGTCTGTCACTGTCCTCCGTCATCAAGAAACAACCGCCGCCATATGACATTGGTGAATATTGTGTTGTAATTGGTGAGTCACCAGCGCCATTTTCTTCATCCGAGGAACCCCACCGATAATTGGGGTCATAGTCACTAGTTCTGTGACCAAACATCACTCTATCACAGACACTGAAACGGCGATCAAGACAAGCTTGGGGCATGAACATATCGTTATCAATTCTCATACTACGGCTCAAGGATTGGAAGGATCTTCGTTGGAAGAAAGAAGTTGCCTTCTGCCTCATTGATCCCTCAAAATCAGCATCTAGCTCTACAATAGGATTAGGGAGGGGTGAAGGAGTGTGGCATCCGCCACTTGTTCCTGGAAGGTTGTTCAGTGTCCTCCTAATAAGGGCTAGCCATTTTCTTGCAGGACCATTGTCTTCTGTTCCCAAAACATTACCAGCATTAAGAGGCACAATTTCTTGAAACCTGAGGCCAAGAAAATGCAAAACATTTTTCAGTGTAAGTAAAGAAGATGGAACAATATATATAGTCAATAACTTACCCAAGAACATAGATATCAGCAGGTGGAGATGTGTGAAGCCAATCTTCAAGGCTCAAATAACTTGGAGGTGACTTCCCTGCTACATTCCAAGTGGCAGCAAAGATTCTGAATCCAAAAGAGGGAAAAGAAGCTCAGTAGAATAAAAATTCTTAAATTTCATTGCAATAGTAACATCCAGGATAATAATGAAGTACCAATACACAGCTACATGAAGCATACCTATAGTTATACACATCTGTAACCTGAGCTTCATCAAGTTCATTCTTACCTCCTCGCATTCTGTCTGAGTACCATCTGCTTGATCTCTCTATGTATCAAAATGGAGATTAAACATCTGAGATTAGTATAAAACAAAAGAATAGAAAAGGAATAAGAATAAGAAGAAAGAACAAATAGAGGGATTTGGAATTATGTGGTCCTAAGAGATATGAAGGTGAAGAAGACACTGAACCTGATTTGCTTTTCCTGATGGTGCATGCCTCCCTTTCTGAGTAGTTGCTGCTACACTCTTCATCAACACCTGAAAAGGAAAGCCATAAAGTTAACAAAGCTGTGCTCTTTTCATGGTCATTTTTATCATCCTACTGAATCAAAAAAAAAAAAAAAGCAGAATAATTTTTATACCAAAAGGGTAGTATTAGAAACCATGGAACCAGGAAAACAACAAAGGGCAGATCTTGTGCTGCAAGTAGCATACATACCCTTTGAAACAGACAGGAATAAAAATTATTTTTAAAATATTGTTTGGTGCACACACACAGACAAATTAGTTGAACTAGAAGCAGAAGAAATGCTCTTTTTTGGTTTCAAAACAAAGGTTAAGATTCCCAATTAGATAGCCCCAAAGTGATGGGAAAAATTGAAGAATCACCTTGGGAGAGAACATCATCTGCCTGAAAATCCTCAGCTTTGCTCTTGATATTGAACCACTTCTTGACCAATGATTTCGGCCAAAAAAGCTTGAACAAGAAAAACAGGGTAAGCAATGTCAATCCCAGAAATGAAATGCAAATGAATTTGAAGGAGAGCTGGCATTTTCTCAAACCTTGCTCTTCTTCGAGTTCTCATCTCTCATTGTTGGGACAAAGCTCACAACTTCATGTAGCTTTCTCTATTCACGGATACAAAGGTTCTGAATTGATGTCACACTGTCTCTTATTCCTTCTTTCAATCGACGCTCCTTAGTCCTTAGTTACTCTCATGAACCAAGTGAGTGTAAGTTAGAAGACAGTTTTATGTGTCAGAACAGGACAACATTAATTTCTGTTGAGTTTCATGTTTTGGTTTATGTCTCTCTAAAGAAAAAGGCTTTGGTGATAAAAGCAATGTGATGAAGGTGAAGAATATGGAGAAGTAAGAGAGGATTAAGTGCTGCCCCAGTTGTGAAGTTTAAGGTTTTGAGGGTGAAGTGATGAAGAAGAAGAAGACAATGTAAAAGACATGAAGAGATAGATAGAGAGAGAGAGAGAGAGAGGAAAGTAGCAGCGAATTTGAAGGGAGGCAAGTTTTGGTTTGGCACTCTATGGAGGCCTTTTACTTACTTACAGGTTACAACAGCAAATCCAAGGCCTAACTCACCCACCCAAAACCTGCAACTATGGCTCCTTATATATATTGCTAATGGTCACATTCGTTCACACCCAAACACTGTCTAGTCGCTCTCTCAGTCTTTAACTGATTAAAAATCTCATTTCCAATTCCAACCAAACACGGTGTAATGTGTGGTTGTTTAGAATGAGTGTGAGTATGTGTCTGAATTAGCATCTATGTGATCCGTGTTTGATCAAAATTTTTACTTTAAGATGCACAAAAATAACTATAAGTTGCTTCTCTCCACGTTTATTTGGTGTTTGAATGAAAATCGTATAGTTGGTTTTTTGGTGAATTCATCGTGATTTAACATTTACCATGCTCCTTATACATGTGATATTTAAGCCGTTTGTGTATATATCTATACTATTCTATATTATTATTATTATTATTATGTAAAAGGAATATGTTTTAGTAGCTATTTTTTTATGTACATATTTTTTAGCCATTTTATCCCTATAATAATTATATCAATTAATTACTATAACATTACTAACTAATCTCTATTATTTTGTTTTTTGTTTTTTTTTTAAATGAGAACTGAACCTAGTTATACATAATGACAATAATGAGGATTGAATCTTGGTCTTTATACCTTTATTTCTACCTCTATCACTAGGTCAACTTAACAGGTTTAAGTCGTATGTATACGAAAGAACATTTACTAAAACTTGAGAGAAATTAATTTCTTAAACAAATTTTGGTACTATGACTTTTAGTTGGAGATATCTAGGTAAAATAAACTTCATTTCCATTTATTAATTTCTTTTCACTTCTCATTTTAGTCCTTACAAATCAGATGGTTGAATAAGAGCTTTGTAAATATAAATATTTTATAAGTATCACTACTTTAGTCATAATTGAATAAGACGTTTTATTTTATTAAATGTCATTTAATTTCTTTATCATTATATATTTTCATTAAATATTAAATGAAATAATGTTTTTCAAAATAGGAAAAAAGTTATATCAGTGTTTAAATTTTCAGAAAAAAAAAACTATAAAATGAAGGTTTACTATTAAATACTCCTATTACCCAACTCTTATACATGAGTAAAACATTAGATTACGAATGAAGAATGTATAGTAAGTAAGTAGTTTCAAACAATTTTGGTATCCAAGACAGGTAGTTGTGCCACGTAGCATAAAGTTAGGTTTGATCTTAATATCTAAGCATTGGTGACCCATCTTACATTTGGCATGTAGGAGAGAAAGCAGTTAAAGAAGATATATAAAAGATAAAGTGAAATAATATATGTGGAGGATTGTTTTTCCCTTCCCTTTCTCTTGTTCTTGCTTCTTTAACTTCTCTCCTTGTTTTGACATTGTCTTTGAAACAAACGACAAAAATCATTTATATTTTTCACTTTGTCCACCAATTTTATTTCTTATTTTTAGGTTTGTAAAAGCCCATCGAAGTATATCTTAATTATAATTAAACATTGTGTATATATGTGGCATAGTTGAAGAGAATGTTTCGTGTTTTAAGGAAAAAGTGGAGAGTAGTACTACTTCTAATTCCAAAGCCACGCTATTTTTGCCATGGGTGAATGTGAATGTATTTTTTTTTAATATATATAAATGAGATGTTTTTAGTTTTATATATAGTGTGTGCATGTTGGGGTTAGCAAATTCAAAGGACTCATTGGTTCTGCAAGCCACATAACACTATGTCTCCTCAAAAACTTCATTTATAGCTTTTTGAAAAGAAAAATTATTGAAGAAATGAAACTTTGGCTTTTGTTTTTGTGTGAACCCTAGACTCATCATGTCCAAGAAGACAAAAGGCAATTTTTCCGAATTATGGATCTCGTATTGAGTACTTTTTCATTTTGTACAAGCTCGCTTGCACCTGCACATGGATCAGTGTATATTTATGCTTTGCATGAGGTGACGCATCGTTCAATTCATCACTCATCAGCAAGAATGCATGTTTATATTTTCATATTATATAAAGAATTTAATTGGAATATATATTCTCAGTATAAATATTTTTTTTACATTATCTAATCATATATTATCATATGGTGTAAGATGATTAAAATGAATTCTAATTAATTAATACTTTAGATCGATGATATATAAAATGGTTTAATCCCGGATCAATTTGAACACTGCCATAAATAAATTGATTTTACCGTCCAATTTGAATTGAATTCATTATTAGTCGGTTAACTCATCTAATTCAATTCATTTTGACATTCCTACTATAGTTTATAATTCATCTTCCTATTCAATATACGTGATCTCACAGTGTCCTAAGTGAAACCATGCATCTATCTGTATGAAATCATAGTTAAGATATTTTTTCTCGATGACCTTTTGCATTTTTAATATCAATCAAGCTCTTAATAAGTTTTGATGTTAGAAACTTCAAATCTTATGAATTTAAGATAAGAAGAGAGATTCAAAGAACGTACCCCAGCTCAATCTTTGTGTTGGAAATTCAAATGAACCCAACATACTGACCCACTAGCTTCAGTGAAGCTTCCACTACCACCATATAAGCCTTACCCTCAATAGTGCATAGGTTGTCAAGGGCAGTAAATGTGTTTGTCCCAAAATACCCTGCTTTTGCTAACTATACGGGTCGTGTCCTGTCACCTTATCATATGATACGATTACATCATGAGAGAAAAACACACACACACACACATATAAGGAATATTTAGTTTCTTCAGCAATATGTATTTCCTCTCTTTTTAAAGCGAAACACTTTAATAAATATATATATTTTTTATTTTCTAATTTAGAAACTGTTCATAAAATAGAAACAAGAAAACTATCTAAATAAAGCAGGAATAATGTAGTCTGTAAGGTAATACATGCTATAAGATTTACGTGTTTGCATCTAGTCAGTCAAGCATACAAATTCATATATATGAAATTAAAATTCACAAATAATCGGAGCTGTTTTAAAAAAAAAAAATCTCATAACATTTTCATGTAGTTATGCAACATTAAATTTTAATCATTTATATACAGCTGTATATATATAACTTCAATTTAATTATGGGACATATGTATGTATGCATTAATTAGGTTGTTTGTCCGGCCAATGTTCTAATAATGTTGAACGAAAATAGCTTTGTTTGTTTCTTCATGTAAATCGTCTTAGGAATCATTCACCAAACATGAAGTTACAAGTCAACCAATTTCATTTTTTGAAATTGGAGCTCCTTAAGCTATTGATAATTCACAACGTTGGCTAAGAAAAAAGAATTATATGTATATCCGAAACCGACAGGTGAAAGGTCACAATTGCATATTTTCTTCTTTTTTTTCTGTATTCCCTTCATAATAGTGCCAATGATGCTTACAAGAAAGGGCAGTATCAAAATTAAATATGAATGGGTCCAATTCATGGAATGCACAACTAATTAAAGGGGATAGCGTTTACCCTACAATTTGAATCTTCTAAATTGCCTAGGGAAAAGTTGCTGCCTATTAGATACTACTTTGTCAAGAAGATTGAGATTTATCATCCACAGGGGGGGCACCCTATTATTGGATTCAATAATGAATGAAATACTATCTGTTATCATTGATTAGGGTTTAGTTCAGCATTCTCTCCCTTTCTCTTAATCATTTTCTACAATTAATTTACAAAACTAACACTAGAGTACTAGAGTTAGTGTGTCCTCCCACTATATATATCTGCCACGTGATTGTCATATGGCAACAACTTAATACTTTATTAATTAGCATTAATGAAATTGTTTACAAATTACAATGATATTATAATCATACATAATTTAAATAATTGATGTCTAGTTTCACACTAAATAACGATCTAGTAAGAGATTTTGTATTCCATTCTTATGGTATTAAAAAAAAATTTAGACCAACAAAATTCATATATTCTAAGTAAAATTAGTTTTTAATCTAATATCCATAATCTATGATTTAAGACCATTTTTTTTTTATAATCATTAATGTTTACAATACCATCTTCTTGACTTTTTAAACATATTCCACTTTCTTTTAAATTTCTCAATTTTTTCACAAAAAAATTGTGCTAATTAAGTTCATTATGAATGAGTTAGAAAAATGGATGATATTATATAGATTAACGAGGCAGTCAAAGAAAGGATGATATCTTGAATTGTACTTTAACTAAAGTAAGTTAGATCTAGGATGATGGATGGAACGAGGTCTCTTTCTATTTCTTTAATTTGCTTTTGCAGCTTTGAAAAATCTCTTGTTATTATCGTACTTTCTTTTTCTCCCACATGAAGGTGTCAATTTGGGCTTCTGAATTTTATTTTATTTTTCTTTTGTCATTTAGAATTAAATTTTCTGTCATTTTCTTCACAATCTGGCAAAGGAGAGATGTAACTGGTACTGTTTGTACACTTAGCTTGCACTTGGTGATATAGATAGATACTAACTGATGTAAACATCGTGGCTTTTACTTCTCAACTGCATTTTTATTTTTATATATACGTATGCCCTTACACTACAAAAATATTAATGACGATATGGACTATGGACCACCACAAGAGTTATTACTTATTACTTCAATATAGCTAAACGATTTTAATAGCAATGTTATAGTTGAGTTGGTTGAGTAAGACGTAAGAGTATTATAAATTTATAATATTATGTTTGATTTTATGGACAAAAAATAAGTTAAATGAATTTTATAATTAAAAAAAAAAACACGACAAAAAGTTTCTCCAGCTATCATGGTATTATTCCTCCCTCATACTATTTTTTTCTAGGTCAATCAAAACTTGGACTTATTATTATTGCTCAATCATGGGGGGCCATTACTTGAACGGCCACATATATACAATATTTATCCTTAAAATCTCAATGATTTTATTTATCTGAATAAATGGAAAGCAGACTACAGTTGTTGAATTCTAATCATATTACAGGACACTTTTTTTTTGGCACACACATATATGGATGGAACTCACCATGTGTCAATTTAAGATTCTTTTTTCTTCATTTAATTGTATTCAAGTGGTACGTGGATAACCTTAATTATGTGCACCTATTTAGATTAATCATAACGAATTATCAGCAATATTTTTGTAATAGTTACATCTCAAACTTAATTATGTGCACCTGTTTAGATTAATTGTATATAGAGTGTTTGTTAATAATAATAATCCTAGGAAGAGCCCCCATACAAAAAAAAAAGGTGCATAGTCGTTGCTTGGTGTTGGAAGCAGAAACAGCATTGTGCAGAGTAAATGGAATACCAGAATGGGCCCAGCATTATTAAAGGGATAATAAAGCAGAAGAATGCAAAGAAGCAGCAAGGAATGTATATCTCTTGGACTCTTCTCACAAGAAGATCATCATATGACACATGCATGGCCAAACAATGCATATAAAACAATGGAACTGTTAATAATTACAAAAATGACTTGCAGTTTGTGTGAAAAAAGATTAATAATAATTTAAGGCTGTTGTGTTGACTTTATATATAAGGCTGATATTGATAGTGATGTTGATGTGAAGCTTTTTACCATAGGGTAAAAAATTAAATGAGAGGGTTATTAATGTTATTTATGGTTGAGTGAGTAACTTGAGACAATATTTTCATTTCCTCGTTTTCATAGAACTAGACAAAAGATAGTATTGTTTTCTCTGTTTGCCATGCTTTTTGCATCACACTGTCTTTAATTCCTGCCAGACCAAACCCACGCATGCAACCCTTTCTTGCATGTTGGATCATCTCACATCAGCACTGGTTTAATTTATACTAGTTCACATTTTAGCAACTGTGTAAGCAACATGATTGTTTCTCCTATAAGAAATTTTCAAAAATATGCTTATTCTTTTAGTACTTTTCAAGAGGTTAAGATGATTCATTGCAGATGATGATGCACATTACACACACCTACACCTAGCTAGGGGAGCTAGGAAAACGACATGGTATGCATGAGAGTAAAACCGTGGCCTGATTTGGAAAGTGAACTTTAGGTAAAAATATTTCACTCCCTTAAGATTACTATAAAGAAGGCCTTTTTTTTTTTATGGATCTTTGCTTTATCCTGGCAGTCAACAGACAAAAGAATGCACAATTTTTGCATGCAAAACAGTGCTCTCAAGCTTAGAGTTATCCATGATGTTCTTGACTGTACACATTTAACTTGTTCAACTTTTTTTTCCTTTTTACTTTTCTTAATGTTCTTGACTGTTCATATTTAAATTGGCCACGGTTTTACTCTTATGCACGCATTACTTTTTCTAAATGATCTTTTAGCCTTATACGATGTAGAAAATTGCTACATCCCTTTGGTACAACAACATTATTGGTCTTCAAAATGAATATATGTGCATAATTTAGACTTCTCTTTCATTTCATGCAGTGGGCAGAACTTCTCATCCGAAGGAATTTTTCACAAACTTTGTTAATATATTTTTTGAGAATGTTGGCTTCTTTTTAACTCAACCCTAAAACTTATGTATACACTATGATAGTCATACCACTAGTTAAATATAGACTCTCTAGCATATTTTTGTCACACCAAGGATTAAATCAATATCTCAACCCTAAAGTTTGCAGATAATTCGGTGGTATATTCAATGTTTTAAATACGCCACCCTCGAATTAGATAGGTTGGTAATAAGTTTGGTGGATATTGTTTATAGTACTTTATAGTTAATACGCTTGAATGGAGAGTGTTTGAAAACTTGAAATAGTTGCTAAGAGTAGTTGTCTATTTGAGTGTTAATTTGTAGTTATTCCTAGTTGTGCGCTGTAGTGCGTTCATTAAACTCGTGGATTTTCCCTCAAACCTTTTACATAACAAAAATGTGACGTGACACAACAACAATAATTAATACGATAATTTGGATACGACAATATCTCTCTTTTTACCTCAGCATGATAAGGAAAATAATACTGAGAAAAAAGATAACCCCAATGTCCCTCTTTCGTCCTCTTTGTCACACCACATTCGTTTTAGCACTTTTGTTCATGTATTAATTTGTCCATAACACTGGGTTAATCTTTAAGATTAAAATTTAGAAATGAAAATATTTCACGTCCAAAACAAAAGGGAAGAAAACAGACAAAAAGATAGGAGAGAATCATGAGTATTCATCTCGTGATTCTCCTCACTCAACATCATTTTTGGTTAGGAAAATGTCTAAGATACGTATAATCCTAAATTCTGTTATAATAAATAAACCGAGAACAATTACTAAAATTCTGCATAAGTTAGGTTGCCATTTTTTTTTTCCAAAATCGACGAAAAGGACAATGCGCATCTTTCTCTTGATCACAGATTGCGATTTTCAGGTTGCTAGCTCCAAGGGCAAAGCATTTTCCAAGTTGCATTGGCCAATATTTCATAATGGATATCTTGGCTAATTAGCCAAATCATATAGATTCATGGTCCTATCTTGGCCTAGAGAAGCAACATGATCCAATGCAGCTGCCAGACTTGTTGACATGTAAATTAGATTGATTGACTGCTAGACAGTGTCACGTGTATCTTCCTAATAGTAGCTGGAGTTGTTCTGCAGCAGCCACCTACAAGGGAAGCCCCTAACTCACACCATTTATTTACATATGAGATAAAATCTTCATCTTTAACACCAGTATTTTGCTGCAAAAACAACAGCATAATATCAGTATCACAGTATACATAATTATTTGGTTTCTCAAAACAAGAAGGATGTGTACGATATGATGTGTTTATCAACTTTAACAAACCATCAATTTCATAAACTTGTAAAATACAATAAACTAGATAAACATAGCTGAAAACAGACACATAACTTAAGGAGTTAAGGTTAGGTTAAGCATAAGCTTCTACTTTTCTGCACTCATGTCCATGTGGGTTCCATTAATTTCATATGATATCATGATACCTGAACTGTTTGCTATTGTATTCCAAGAAATATAGAAAATTGCACTGGCTGAACATGATTAAATAATCGCTAATCTCTCTTACTATGTCCAACGTGGTTTAAAATCATGTATCACTAGTACAAGAAAATGGTTTAGGTCCAAAAGAGCAATACAAAAACCTTCCCACCATGAGTGCAACATTAATTTCAAGATCACTACAAATTTATCAACTATCCATGATGTAAGGTTAAATGAGAAAAAAACATTTTATACATAGGGGCCAAAACAGGGAAAAAATTAAGAGGACGAAAAAGAAAACAACCCTATATTAATAGGGACTAAAAAACTATCTCCATATGTACTTTTATACGATTATCAATAAAAGGATGTGAAATCTGTCATCCATACCAGTTACCAAGCTACCACTTATACTAAGACTCCTACTTCTGAGTAATTTCTATTTTAAATGATAAATCACACATCACACAACAATCTGAATCAGTTGTACAGTTCAAATAAAATGAATAAAATGATTTCACCAAAAAGGAAAAGAGAAGGAATAGGCACACACCTATATACTTTTACCCTTTAGTTAAGTTTTCCTTTAGAGCTTCTTTCTTTTATATGACAGCATATGAATTGCTTTAAACCAAGCAGAATAATTTCCACAATCCAATTTTCCAATGCATAGTGGTTCATTTTTTATATGATAATTTAGATACCATAGTTTTATATTCTATAATAAATATTTTTATTCAATTTTTAAGACAACGTAGGCCTGCCTATCCTTTAAAATGTAATAGTACAACCACATGAAATAAACTTACCACCCACTTCTTTAGGTCGGCATCATAAGTTTCCCCACTGTTTGGATAAACAACAATTGGTTTTGTAGTCACCTGAAGATATTATATGTGAATAAAGAATAAGTATTCCACAAAGACAAGTCCCATAACTATAATATAATAGCTTATTAACACTGGCACATTTCCGTACATGAAAGTAACACATAAAAACAAGGGGGAAAAGACATTATCTACATTTCTAGAGACAAATAGTTGCACATTAATGTGAAAACTGTATCAGGGTATGGGTTAAGTACTTTACTGAAAGAAGTTTACATTCATATAAGTCATCTTCATAAAAAAAAAATGTTGAAGGCTATACAGATTCCGTGGATACTAAGTTACTAACACTATTAGAACTGAAACTGCAGTAATTAATAATGACCTAAAAGAGAAGGAGACACTGATAAAAACAAAACATTATGAATTTGTGATAAGTGTAAAAAATAAGTTCAACAATTAGCCTACACACAACATAATATTTAGTTGGAAACGAGAGAACTCAAGTTTTACCTTCTTAAGCAAAACAATCAGATCATGTATAAATCTAGGCGGGGTACAGTTTATTCCAACAGCAACAACTTTATTACATGATTCAGCAATAGAGCCACATTCCATTAAAGAATCACCACTAACAACATTAACTCCATCCTTAGAGTTAAAAGAAAACCATGCTGGAATCTTTAAGTCCTCTTCTTTCAGAAGCTGAGCAAAAGCCTGCTTAGTCAATAAGTATAGTTAGGTAAATTCAGGAGTCAAGACAAAAATGAACATAGCTAGTGAGGACTTACAAATTTTAATTGTCCAAGACTAATATATTTACCTTTAGATAACTGTTATTTTGCACTTGGTCTGGGAGTTTAATTGATTATATATGTCTTAGTGAGTTACTCATTATAGTTACTTTACTAATGATTTTACCCTTCAATAAAAGCAATGGAACCTCCAGAATAGAAATTTAATGCTTTCTAGGTTTCCTGTTGTGTAGGGAAGCAAGGCAGAATTTGGGCCAAATTTAGTTCAGAAGAATATTTAATGAAGAGAAGGTTGCATCGATTGAAATTTGAAAGAGAACAATATTACAACAGGTGCAGCTTTTTGCTCTTTTCTTTATCCAGAAATATCATTTAACAACCTGCTAGGTCTTCTGACTGCAGTTTAAACTAAACATTTAAGCAAAAGGGCTATGAACAGCAAAAAATACATAGAACAAGTGATTAGAAAGAAAAAAAACCTGATTGACAATTAGGCTACATTTTTTATAAGAGATATAAACCTTGCATAGTAATATGCCTGTAAATGACATGCAGTACTAATGTAAAAGTCTGAAAGTAATGTCAACATGTCTATACGTTTAATTTGAGGGTTTTCCATATGAGCAGGATTGCTATTTGTTTTGATTGCTTTTGTTGAAAACTTCTTCCCTCAAAGAAAACATGCATCAAAATTTTACATAATTCACATTTCACAGTAACATGGAACAAAAACACATCAACCAAAATGAATTATACAAATACACACAATTTCTTCAATCATCAAGAATTTACTATCCCTTCCCTTAATTATCTGGATTTTAAGGTTATTGCACTTTATAACAAGGTCGTTAGATAGCCTCAATTATAAGCAAAACAAGTTCATTTGACTGAATTACCCTTATTAAAATACTCAAAATATTATTATGATTCTATTGATCTTCCCTCACTCATAAATATTAAGAGTAAAGTTAGAAAAATATTATGCTTCAATAATTTTGAAGAGACAGATGACACTTTCTACAGAGATAAAAAAAAATAACATGGGAGTAGATTTTAGGATTTGGGTGTCCAAAGCTTTAGGATACCTCAGCTTCAAGCTTATTGGGCACTGTTTCAAATGCAAGCAGGTCAGCACCTGAATCTGCTAAAATTTGAACCCTTCTCCTATGAAAATCTTTAAGAGTTTCCACAGTGATAGCATCACCATAATTCCCACTGTTAGAAACAAAATACCAAGAAATGTGACAATACAAAAATATAATTTCTATCAGTGCTGAGAACAGCAGCAAAACTTAATGAACATGAAGAAAAAAGCTCAAAATTGTAAGCACAAGATGGAGCTAGAAATTAATTTCATACAACAACTTACTGATGCCATTCCCTTTAAGAACAAGAAAGAAACACTACATGTAATGATCATGAATATCATCTTGATTGTTAGTCAATAAATGGGCTACATAGCAACAGGTACAAGAAAACGAATATCAATGACAACGCTAAGACTCAGTTTAGATAAACTTCTCCATAAGCATTTATACAGGAAAAGAAAACAATAAGATAAAATGAGTTGAACCTCTCTCAATAAACTAAAATCAACTTTCACACTATAGCTTTTGGAGAAACTAGATAAGATGATTTTCGCATGAGAGAAGTTGAATTCATTTAACCTCCTTATTTTCTCTTCCTATATTAGTGATTATGGAGAAGTTTATCCAAATAGAGTCTACAAGCCTGTTTAGATACAAGCTAGAAGTTAGAAGTTCTTTTAAGAGCTTCTCTATTAGAAATATAGAACATTTTTCAGTAGAGAACCTGTCAAAAACACTTCTAGGATTGTATCAGACAGGCTCTAAATACTAAATCTTAATCAATCATTTGATTCATTTCACCTGTACTCTGATCCGTTGGCCAAATAAGCACCATAGCTCCCCACTGATGCAGCAACCAGGATAGTCCGCTGTTTGAGGATTCTACCATCGTTCCCATCACCCGAAGAGCATCCAGCGCAATTTTTAAAGTAAACTTCACGCGCTTCGCATGCAATTTCAACACTCCTTCTGAGCATGGCTTCGCTCTCTTCATCAGAAAAGCCTTTAGCTTTAAACCCTTGAATGGTGGCCTGAGCACAAAAAAAACAACAGCCTCGGCTTCAGCATTAGCAGCAACAAACAAAGAAACAAGACACTGCTCGTTGCTCAACCAAACCAAGCCAAACTCACTTGGTACGAAGCTGTAATTATAATGTCTGCACCATTTTCCAAGTAATCAATGTGCACCTGCTCCATTTAGCAACTCAATCGTTACTTTAACAATCATAATTCAATTAAGCAAAAAATAGTAACATTGCAATTCAAGTTCGTCGAAATGAATTAACATTGTGATGACATGAAATCAGAGGGATTTATTTAGGGAAAAAAAAAAAAAGAATTAGAATAAGAACTTGAGAGTAAAAACGGTGCGTTTGAATCGCGCAAAACGAAGGAGAGTGTACCTGGCGAATGAGGTGAGGGGAGGAAAAGAGGCACTTGGCGCTCCATAGGGGATCGTTGAGGTCGGCGCCATGGCGCTCCAGCTCCGTCGCCAGACCGCCGTCGATGACGGCGGTGCCGCCTGTTTGACGGAGTAAATCTGTTATCAACGACGACATTTTTACGCCGGGAAGAGTTACTGTTTTTTTCGCATTTTCATTTATCCCTTTATCTTCTAATTAAAGCCCAGCCCAATCACTATATGGATTCGCCATGGCCCAATCACACACAAAAGGTAAATAATTTATTTATCTTCAAAGTATAATGTGCATGTATTTTTCTGGATAGCATTGAATAATTATTTTATGAATTTTCATATAATTTTTTGTTAATTACCCTTCAAACTTCTAGTGTGTTTATATATAGCAATATTTTGTTTTATATATGGAGGATACAACATATCATCGGGAAAGAAGTCTGCTGCAACATCGACATATTCGATGGTCCAGACACTTTTTTTAATTTATTTATTTTTCAAAAGATAAATACAAAATAAAAAATAAAAAATCATATGATATGAATAAATGGGACAAGAAATTAAAGTTGGAAATAGTAATAAAGTGAGAAAGAGTGTTTGAATGTGTGCACATGGGATTGATAATTGGTTCTCCTTGGCGTATGTTAGTTATCTAACATAACAACATCATGACAAATTATATCATAGGTAGGACTCATCGATAATATCTTCAGCTTTGGCCTTTTGGCATAACAAATTAAAGTGCGTACAGTTACTATTATTCGCATAACTTTGTAGTTACATTCGTTTGAGCCAGACAACGAGGAACGTGGGACCATATGGAAGGGCTTTCCAATTTCTAATACCAGCATTTGCGAGCATCTAAACGGAGTTTTAAGTTCTTTTGTAGTATTTCATTTCTAATCTAAACAATATATGACAATCATGACGTTAAAACCTTTATGATTAAATGACCCAACGAGGCAACGAAGAACCAAATTTTTGCCGTCATTAGCGCCTCACCTCATCTCCCCTAGTCCCCACTATTGTTTGTGGTTCCACTTTCTAAATTCTTCTGCTCTGTCTTTAGAATTCAAACTTTGATCACAAGACATAATTCGATTATGATTTTATCAAACAAATAGATAACACTCAATTTAATGTACAAAATATATTTTAAACATGCACCCAGGTCTTGATTTCTCTTTCTAAAGGGTTAAACATTGGCATCACCATACAGTAATAGTAGAATCTATAATTGATAATTGATGCAGCTTTTGGAGCAACGGTTCCATTTCCATCGAAGTGGGAGTTGCAAAAATAACAATGTCAGCTTTGTTTGTGTTTCTTGGTGCATGTTACTATGTTTTACCATACTTTTGCTGTAGTTACGGTAAGCCTTAGAAATTAAAGAAGCAGAAAATGCCAGTTGTTGTTGGATCACGCTACTTTTATAAAGTGGGGGAATCCCTTTCCACTTTTGCTTGCTAGCGATCTCATCCATCCACATGTTCCGATCGTCGATCGATGATTAAAAATATTATATAGGCCCAAAAAAGTAATAACAATTTAGATCCCATAATTAGTGTTTGATCAGTTAATTAATTAGGGGGACTTTGTAGTCGTTTTGAATCCTTACTATAGTCCGAATCAAATCTCATTTTAACTGTTGTTTTGTGATGAGAAAATCTACTCTTTTTTTTTAATTGTTTATTGTTTAATGGTTGCTGGAGCATTGATTCTTCAGATGTTGTCAACTATCATAAATAATTCATAAGAGGTTTGGGACGAAATAGATAGAGGGGGGTTATAGAGTAGCAACTAGCAAGTAGTGAGTGTTTGCTTCCATTAAGGGGAAGTTACGTTTACTTACACTGATGGATTCAAAAGTAATGCCCTGTTTCTTTCGGGTGTTTTTAGTGTCAACATGCAATTGCAGCCTGTAAACCTTTTGTCTCTTGTGCTTAATCTTCTATATATCATATCTTATGCTTAAGGTTAGTTTTACTATTAACTTCAATGTTTTAGATTATCCAAAAAAAAAAAACAAAACTGTTGGACAACTCATTTAATTCACCAAAAGTCACATGGGTTATCAATAGTTGTGTTGATCATGTGTGGTCTCTTTACTCGTTCGTGCACGTTTACCTATATGTTTTGGCTGGGTTTTAAGAGAGAACCATATGTAACGTGATGATAAGCATTTAAATGTAACCACCCACATAAATAATCAAAACCTTATCTTAGTGCCATGTGCAGACTTGTACAGAAAGTAGAACAGTTACATCCTATATATACAAACGTTAAGGTGAAGTTGGAACTTGAAGACTGTGATTATTACAGTATATGGTCGATCTACGCGTGCCATTCAGCTCACAACCACACATGCGCAACTCATGGCATAAGATAACATATAAAGCAAAACCTTTACTACAAATTACTAATAAATTAAGTATTGGAATCACAAATTTATAGAGGAGTTTATATATGATGATTATAACTTTAAAACTTAGCCTATAACACATAAAAAGATCATGCATACTCATAAGATTTTATGATTATAAATCAGACCAAATTTAAGTTTAATTACCAAAGCCTAATTTGGCGTGCCCATTTCTATCTCTACACAGAGTCAACAAACTTAGTCTGTTTGGGAAGTGAAAGATTCCCTTCTTCGATCGATCATTGTCGTGAAGGTTC
Organism: Amphicarpaea edgeworthii; assembly: GCA_014843725.1. Classification (NCBI taxonomy): domain Eukaryota; kingdom Viridiplantae; phylum Streptophyta; class Magnoliopsida; order Fabales; family Fabaceae; genus Amphicarpaea; species Amphicarpaea edgeworthii. The sequence goes on along the minus strand of CM026322.1, from coordinate 1,754,213 downwards.
CGATAATTATGGGTGTTTTTGGTTGCATAATGGGTTGGTAGCTAAGGCTTGAAATTTTGATGAACTTGTAAAAGAGTTATGATAAATTAAAACATGTTTCAACTTTTAAAATATGTTAACAAAATAAAAAGTCATCACAAGTGTGGCTTGTGACATTCACATTATTATAGTGTTCCCAACGATGATTCCCGATTAGGAAGCGAAAGTGTAATGTCTATCTATCAATTTATAAAAGAAAGTTTAATGTATTTTTTTAATTTATTTTTTACTAGAGTTAAATATCTTTCTATACATAAGAATTGAGTATTATTCAAATATAATTTCTTTTTATATTTTTTTTATCTCATTTTATATTACTTATGTTTCTTTTTTGTTTTCTTTCAAAATAAATAAATAAAGATCCGCGGGTCAATTTACTATCATCATTTATCTCATATATGTATAGTGTGTTGGGATGATTAATGATAATAAAATTAAGTTTGAAAGGAAGAATTGATTTTATAAAATTAATTTTAAATGTTTTTGTTTTGAAATTAAAGTATGAATAAAATTCAGTAAAAAAATTGTATTTAATGGTCAGCTCAACATAAATTTCTAAACTTAAAAACAAAAACTTGGTGTTACAAAAACTAATGTTTAACATTTTTGTCGATAAAAAAAAAAAAACAATTATACTATTATTATTTTGTCATCTCCCACAGGTGCACGACAAAGTCGTGTGATTCTCGAAATGGGACAAAGGAATTTGCTGGGGCGGTGTGATGACACGAGTGATGTTACAAGTTCACCGTCCTTAGCATGTCCACCACTCCCTCCTCATTCTAAATTCATCCACACTTGTAATTTTCTCCCTTAGTTTACACCTCCTTCAATTACCTTGTTGTTCTATATTTATATACCACTCTTTATTCAACTGATCTAAATTGTTTTTTTTTTTTTAAGTTTGTTTTTAAAATTTATCAATTATTTATAAATCATCGTTATATAATTTTTAACATTATTCGTACATATAATTATTTGTTCATATTAAAGTACAAGTTAGATTAGATTTTTTACTTGTAATATCTCTGTATAGTTTTTTTTTCGTTGAAATTCACTGCTACAATGTTACATGATTGATGAATATATTATCTAAGCTAGTAGATTTTATTTTTTTTAAATCCAGAGTTCGAATTTCCTTCTTAAGACCATGAAAATAGCACGAAGTACTCCAAATGGCTTGTCGGTTTGACTTGTGAAGGGCTCAAGGCAATTAAATAATACAAATACAAAAAAATATTGATTATTATGGGAGTAAAAACAGAAAAAGCAAGTAATTACGTATTTTTATGGATTTTAAAATGTGGGAGCGTATGACTTTTGTTTGGTACAACCATTGCTTTTTGGCACACAATAATAACAGTGTTGCTTTTTTCCACATTTTTATTGTTCACCCAGTGATGCACCGTTCTGCAACGGCATCAACCATTGTTATTACTTACTATTATTATTACATGGAATAAATTCACCCTAGAGTCAGCAACGTATTTGAAATTTCTGGTAATGCTAAACTCGTAAAATACACGCAACCTATGTTTCATACTACTTTTATCAGCAATTTATATTAACAAATAACTTCATTCTCATTAAATATTTTATATTTTCGTTTTAGTAATAACTAATAACCATTATTATTATTATTATTATTAATGACGATGCAAAATTCTAGTAACGGGAAGAAATTGATAATCCAAATTATATATTTCTTTCCATTGGGGTTACTTCTACCACAATCTCTCGTTTTCATTTTTCAATGTTACAAATTAATGTGAGCAATGTGGGAGTATCAGATTCTAAATTACTCATTAATGGTTTTTTATTTTTATTTAACATCTCATTAATGAAATTTGATTATACTTACCTTTTTATTTAGTTTTTTCTTAATAGTCATGTTTCCTTTTATTTTTATTTTTCTCTGCCAACTTGTTATGATTTTGTTTTCTTTTCCACTTTACCAGTTCTGAGACGCTGAGAGACAGTACCACCAACCTATACTGCATAAAAAGCAAAGCTGAGAAAGAAAGAGAGAGAAGCAAAGAACATTGTCCGCAAAACAGAGAAATCTAAGCAACATGGGGTGACTCAGAAAATGGAATAACAAAGAAAAAAGAGAGAAGTAAAGCAGTTGAAGTTGTTTATGGCCGTTGGTCGGTTGGTGTTAATTGGAACCGAATGTCTCACGTTTGAATTTTGTTTTTTTGGTGAGTTAACATGTTACATGAACTATTAGCTTTATGTTGTACTTGTTGAGCTTTGATCTCTTGCCCATGATCTCATGTTCACAAGTGATCTTCAAGAAAAAAATATACTTTTTTTTTGTATTTTCTGACATGCACATAGTTTATGTTCTTGTTTACTGGCCAATTCTGTTAACATTTTTTTTCGTGGTTCTATTTGCAGTTTTGTGTCAGATGTTTGTTTGTTGATTCATTCACTCTTGGAACTTGAGAGTTTAACTGAACTGGTATGTTTTTCTTTCTCTTTTTGGTTTTGGTGCTGTTTCTGATAATTTACTTTTGCTTTGATGAGAGTAAAGGTGTGTCCGTGATTTATTTATCTGAAACTGAACCATTTGCATTTCTTTCGTTTTTGTTTATTCCAATGACTTATATGATGCAAGCAGAAAGAGAAAGAGAAAGACAGCATCATCATATCTGTTGTGTAACTGTGTTAAGGTGATTCTGGTTGTACTTTCATTGAACCGAGTACCTTCAACATCAGAAGACACGGTGTTGGTGTTGGTGTTGGTGTTGGTTTACTTGGCCGGAGCCATGGCGACTCTGTCCCATGCTGATTCTAGAAGAATGTATTCATGGTGGTGGGACAGTCACATTAGCCCCAAGAACTCGAAATGGCTCCAAGAGAATCTCACAGGTAATGTAATTCTGGTTTTGGAAGCAATTCTGTTTAAGATGGTAACAACGATAACAGTTCTTATTCAGCACCTGGCATCTTAATGGTTGGAGATTAAATTACACCCATTTCTTGTTTTCTCATGTATATTGGACAAATAAGTGTTTTTGTTAAACAGGGAACAAAATCTATTTGAGCACTATACTATACTTCTTTTTAAAAATCTAGTTTTATTGTTTGTTTGTTATCATAGTCTCATAGATAGTTACTGAGAATGATATAGGACCTTATACACTCGGGCTTTTGAAATATTTGTTGCTAAAACCTTAGGTTATTGGACCTTATATCATCTTATACCCTGAAACACATTAATTTATCTCAAACGATAACTCCTCATGAACAGATATGGATTCCAAGGTGAAGCAAATGATCAAGGTTATTGAAGAAGATGCAGATTCTTTTGCCAGGAGGGCAGAAATGTATTACAAGAAACGGCCAGAGCTTATGAAATTAGTTGAAGAGTTTTACCGCGCATACCGGGCATTGGCTGAGAGATATGATCATGCAACCGGAGTGATACGTCAGGCGCATCGTACCATGGCTGAAGCATTTCCTAATCAAGTCCCTCCGGCGCCAGCAGATGATTCACCTGGAGCATCTTCCATGGAGAATGAACCACATACACCAGAGACACTCCACTTTTCCCGTGCATTTCTTGACTCAGATGAACTGCAAAAGGATACTGCTTCAACTCATTTCCATGCCATCAAACGAAACGGTTCTTATACTGATGAGGCTGATTCTGGTATAAGCAGAAAGGGTTTGAAACAGCTCAATGATCTATTCATGTCGGGAGAATCTGCAAGTCATGCAAAGTCTGTTAGAAGGGGGCTCAATTTTCTTGACATGGAGGAAATTAATGTGCATGACAATGTCTTATCAGAGTCTGAACGCATGACCAAAGCTGAGACAGAAATTTTGGCCTTAAAGAAAGCCCTTGCTAAGTTAGAAAGTGAGAAGGAGGCTGGTTTGCTTCAGTATCAGCAGAGTTTGGAGAGATTGTCTAATCTGGAATCCGAAATGTCTTATGCAAGAGAGAATTCTCAAGGACTTAACGAACGCGCAAACAAAGCTGAAGCTGAAGTTCAAGCCTTGAAGGAAGCTCTTACTGAATTGCAGGCTGAAAGAGAAGCTAATCTACTTCAGTACCAGCAATGCTTGGAGAAAATATATAACCTGGAGAACAATATTTCTTCTGTTCAAAAGGAAGTTGGAGAACTTGATGAACGCGCTGCTAGAGCTGAAACTGAAGCTGAATCATTAAAGCAAGACCTTGTTAGAGTAGAAGCTGAAAAGGAAGCTGCCCTTGTTCAATATAATCAGTCCCTGGAGATGTTGTTTAAATTAGAGGAGAAATTGGTGCAAGCCGAAGAGAATGCAAGGAGAATTAATGAGCAAGCTAATGCAGCAAAAAATGAAATTGAGGGCATGAAGTTAGAAATTGCTAAACTTACTGAAGAGAAGGAAGATTCAGCTCTTTGTTATCAACAATGCTTGGAGATAATTTCCAGTTTGGAGCATAAACTCTCTTGTGCCAAAGAAGAGGTGCATAGGCTAAATTGCAAGGTAAATGATGGGGTTGAAAAGTTACATAGTTCTGAGAAGAAGTGTATTCTCTTGGAAACATCGAATGAGACTCTGCAATCTGAATTGAAGTCTTTGGCACTCAAGTTGGGATCTCAAAGTGATGAACTTAGTGAGAAGCAGAAGGAGTTGGGTAGACTCTGGACTTGCATACAAGAGGAGCGATTGCGATTCATCGAAGCTGAAACTGCTTTCCAAACTCTTCAGAATTTGCATTCTCAATCTCAGGAAGAGCTAAGATCTCTTGCCACCGAACTTCATTGTAAAGCTGAAATTCTGGAGAATACAGAGACGCATAAGCAGGATTTAGAGGATGAAGTGCACAAGACCAAAGAGGAAAACAAAACTCTAAATGAACTCAAATTATCTTCATCTTTGTCTATGAAAAAATTGCAGGATGAGATATTAAATCTGAGGGAGATAATAAAGAAACTTGAGCTGGAGGTTGGACTGCAAGTAGATGAAAGAAATGCTCTTCAGCAAGAAATTTACTGTCTTAAAGATGAGCTTAATGATGTGAATAAAAGACATGAATCCATGAAGGAGGATGTCAGATCAACTGACTTAGATCCACAATGCTTTGCCTCATCTGTGAAGAAATTGCAAGATGAGAATTCAAAGCTGAATGAAAGATGTGAGACCTACAAAGATGAGAAAGAAGCTCTAAAGGAAAAACTGGACATCATGGAGAAGCTTTTGGAGAAGAATGCTGTTTTGGAGAGATCCCTTTCAGTTTTGACTGTTGAGCTTGAGAGTGCTCGAGGAAAGGTAAAGGTATTGGAAGAAACTTGTGAATCTTTGCTTGCGGAGAAATCCACTCTTGCTGCTGAGAAAGCCACCTTGTTTTCTCAGTTACAAACCACAGCCAAGAATCTGGAGAACCTCTCAGAAAAAAACCACCTTTTAGAAAGTTCACTATGTGATGTGAATGCTGAGCTTGAAGGATTAAGGATAAAGTCAAAGGTTTTAGAAGACTCTTGTATGTTGTTTGACAATGAAAAGTCCAGTCTCACCTCTGAGAAAGAAAAGTTGGTTTCACAACTGAACATCACTCATCAAACCCTGCAAGATCTTGGGAAACAACACAGTGAATTGGAACTGAAGCATTTGGAACAGAAAGCAGAAAGGGAGTCTGCACTTCAAAAGTTGGAAGAGCTACTTGTTTCCTTATATGCTGAGAGGGAAGAGCATTCCAGAATTGTGCAATTGAATGATTGTCAATTGGCCGAGAAGGAATTGCAAATTTTTGTTCTCCAAGAAGATGCAGATTACCAGAAAAAGGAATATGAAGAGGAACTGGACAGAGCTGTGAATGCTCAAATGGAAATTTTTGTCTTGCAGAAATGTATCCAGGATTTGGAGCAAAAGAACTTCTCCCTTCTAGTTGAGTGTCAGAGACTCTTGGAGGCTTCCAAACTGTCTGATAGATTGATATCTAAATTGGAGAATGACAATGTTCAAAAGCAAGTTGATGTGAATTCGTTGTCCGAGAAAATTAAAATACTACGGATTGGTCTTCTTCAGGTGCTAAAGACTCTTGACGTTAGCAGCGAGCCTTGGTGTGAAGATAACGAAGACCAGGAGCTTCTGAACCATATACATGAAAAACTTCAGTTGACACAGAATTCCTTTGTCATAATTTTCAATGAAAGCCAGCAAGTGGCCATTGAGAATTCAGTTCTTGTTGCATTCCTTGGCCAGTTGAAATTAAAGGCCGAGAATCTTTTGACAAAAAGAGATTCTCTTGATAAGGAGTTGAGAACCCAGTCTAAGCAGTTCTTGGCATTGCAAGAAGAGGTACAACAAATACTGGAGAAGAATCAGGAATTGAAGTTGACAATAAGCAAAGGAGAAGAGAAAATGAAAGTAATGGCAACTGAAATAGAGAATCTATGCAAACAGTTGTTAGACTTGAAAGAGGATCACCGAAACATAAAGGAAGAAAGTTGCAAAACCTTTGAAGAGAAAAATTCTTTGATGAGAAGATTTCTGGACCTGGGTGAAGAGAAAAGTAAGTTGGAAGAAGAAATCTGCATTATGATTCATGAAACAATAACACAATCTAATCTTTCTCTGATGTACCAGAACATTGTCTTTGAAAAACTCTGGGCACTTAAAGAGCTAAGCAAAGATCTTGATAGACTTTGTTCAGTAAATACTGACCTTGAGGAGAAACTAAAAATAATGATGGGCAAATTAGAAGATGTACAAATGGAAAACTCGGATCTTAAAGAGTCCTTTGTAGCATCAAGCATTGAACTAAAATTAGTTCAATCAGTTAATGATCAATTGAATTGTCAGATTAGGAATGGAAAGGAATTGTTGTCTCAAAAGGAAAATGAGATTTTGGAAGCCTCAAAGATGTTTAGTGTTTTACATGATGAGAAAACAGAATTGCAAAGATTGGTGGAAGATCTGAAGAGCAAGTATGATGAAGCCAGGGTGATACTTGAAGATCAAGCTAGTCAAATTTTAAAATTATCCTCAGACAAGGACCGTCAAAATGATGAACTTGGATGCCTTTGTGAAGTGAATCAGAAGTTGGAGGCTGAAATGAGGCACCTGCATCAAGAACTTGGAGAAATTAAACTGAGGGAAGAGAAGCTAAATTGTGAACTGCTCAAGGGAACAAATGAGATTGAACAATGGGAAACTCAGGCTGCCACACTCTATACCAGACTGCAGATTTCTGCTGTCAACGAGACATTATTTGAAGAGAAGGTCCACGAACTAGCTGATGCATGTGAAGATCTTGAACGCAGAAGCAACTTCAAAGGTATGGAAAGTGAAATGCTGAAAGAAAGAGTTAACAAGTTGGAAGGTGAAAACGGGAGACTACGTGGTCAGTTGGCTGCTTATGTCCCAGCTGTCGGTGCTTTGAATGATTGTATAACATCCTTGGAGATGCAGACACTTGCACATTCAAAACCACATAGCTACAAAGTATTAAAGGTAATTTACATGATATCTTCAACTGAGAACTAGACACTTGCATTTTTTTATATTGATGTAATTTGTTTAAACTTTTGTTTCCAGGTTAAAGATTTGACGGATCACAAATATGCTGAAGATCAGAATGCTATGGCAACAGATGCACTTCCAGACTTCCAAGACTTGCAGAAAAGGATCAATGCAGTTGAAATGGCTGTTAAACAGATGAATGAAAGTTTTAAAGCTAAGGATGAAATGAGAGAGATTCAAGTGTTGAAATCTGGAATCAGCTGGCGCCAAGGAAATAATAGTACTCAGGCAAGCAAGTATGTTACTGAGATGGATGAAGCAAAGGAGCAGCATCATCAAGGTGGTGAACAGAAGACAAGAAAATCAGTGTCGGATGTCCCTGTAGCAGAAATTGAAGTTCTGCCAAAAGACATCATGCTTGATCAAACGTCTGAATGTTCATACGGGATACGAAGGAGAGGGACTCTCGAGAATGATGATCAGATGCTTGAATTGTGGGAAACTGCTAATAAGGATGGCATTATTGGCCTCACAGTTGGCAAGGCGCAGAAGACGGCCATTGCACCTACTAGATACCATCAAAAGAGAGCAATCAAGGAACCAAAAAACAAATATCCTTCAGTAGAGTCCTTGATTGAGAAGGAGTTGAGTGTGGACAAATTAGAGATCTCAAGAAGAAGGTTGACACATCCACATCTACATCCTCATCCTCATGAAGATGGCAACAAGAGGAAGATTTTAGAAAGGCTTGACTCTGATGCTCAGAAGTTGACAAACCTTGAAATCACGGTGCAAGACTTGATGAGCAAGATAGAAATTACTGAGAGCGCAAAGGGAGAAGATAGTGAGTATGATACTGTGAGAGGACAGCTTGAAGGTACTCAGGAAGCCATCACAAAGTTGTTTGATGCCAACCAGAAGTTGAAGAAGAATGTAGAAGATGGTACCGCAGAAGCAGATGAAAGTGGAAGTGTCAGCAGCAGAAGGAGAGTTTCAGAACAGGCGCGGAGAGGGTCTGAGAAAATAGGAAGGCTTCAGTTGGAACTGCAAAGACTGCAATTTTTACTTCTGAAGTTGAATGATGAAAAGGAAAAAGAAGGCAAAGGAAAAGCAATGATGGATGAACGGAATTCAAAAGTTCTTTTGAGAGATTATCTCTACGGTGGTGGCACGAGAAGAAACAACTACCAAAAGATAAAGAAGAAGAAGAAAGCACCCTTTTGTGCATGCATGCAACCTCCCACTAAGGGAGATTAAGTCGGCAGGATTTAATTTAACATAGTTTAAATTACTTGAGACATTTGCTTCTTGTTTGTAAATCTTTCTTTATAATCTAGAGATGGTTCAAGACCCTACAAGTTTTTCTGCGGAGATGATCTATTGTTCTAATTTGTAGCGTAGAGATCCTGCTGTACATGTTATGTAATGTTATTGTTCAATCAGAAGAAGCTAGGATGGAATTTTCACCATTTCATTTTCTGAGCAATCCCCTCCATCTATCTTACTTCCTTCTTGGTTAGACTTGCCGTTATTGTCTAGCTATTACTTTGATTACCATTGTGGTGTCATTCAATTATCTTCCGTTTTTTTCTTTGTTTTGTTTTGTGTCTTGAGCATCGTTTGTTCAGCGTAAATGCAACAAGACAGAAGACATTAGTACTCATTTCTTTCAATATTAATTAATTAACATTAACAAAAAACAAGGGGATAAATCCCAACTCCCAACCCAAAAAACGGAGCAAAATTCAGTTTCATAAGATCAACAACAGAATGCCGAAGTCAAATTTTAGATCAGATGTACAAAGATCTCATATATCATCAGAACTACCATGAACATCTAATTACATTCCTGTTGCAAATGCTTGGCCAAATTATCTTTCATGGTCCTCCCCAAAGGATCAACTTGCTTGCAACATTGTTCTTGATATCCAGAATCATGATGATCAGACAAGGCAACATCCAGTTGCAAGGCATCTCCACAGTCAACGATTATATTATGGAGCAAACAACATGTTAAGATAATGCTGGGCAATTTCCTCTTATCAGGTCTCCACATAACCTTACTCAGGATTCTCCAACTTCCTTTTAACAGTGAGAATGCCCTCACAGCAAGTAGCTTTGCAGCTCCATGTTTGTCATTGAAAGTGGACTGTGAAACTGATATGCCATTAGCCCCATTAGTTTCATAAGGAGTCATAAGCCATGGAAGAAGAGGATAACTGCACCCACCAACCACGTATTCTCTAATAACATCTCCGCCTAAAGCTTTCACGTTTCCGTTCAAACGCTCACCATTCTCCGATAGCTTGAAAAATGCCGAACACTTCAACAATCTGGAAACTGACATGCCCCCTGGCAAACCTGTCATGATATCAATAAATCTCATTTCATGATCAACAATTCCCTGCAGCAACATGCTGTAGTTCTTCTCTTGATCACACCAATCATCCGAGGTTTGGACAGCTGGAAGGGTCATCATGATGTGTGTTGCATCAATGGCTCCACAGCAATTAGGCAAGCCATAGGACACTTTGAAACCAAGCTTGATTTCCTGCATTCGATTGAAATCCGGCCAATTGAGATGATGCCTGGCGCGCTCCTCCAGCGCTTCTATGAATCTCCAAGTCACCTGAGACACTGTTGACTGGCCAACCCCAAAGGCAGCTCCAACTGAGACTTGAGACTCACCAGATGCCAACCTTCTAAGGGCAATGGCAACCTGCTTCTCAACACTAAGAAGCCTTCCCTCAATGTTGATGAGCCCTGATGGGGGCCTTGATATGAGATCCTCCCTCACAAGGGAACATATGTATTCAAAAGTAGTCTTTGACACCCTGAAAAAATACTTAAACCCTTCTGCCTCATCACCAGGTACAGTGTATCCTGCAGGTTTGCACATCAATCATATCCATAAAAATCATTTTTTTTTTCAAAATCAAAGCAATCATATGCATAACACCATCCAAAAAACAAAATAATTGAAATGATATATATCATTACCCTAAAGAATAAATGGGGTGTGAGAATAAATGAAAATCCATGGGTAGAATCCCTATCATTTCTTCACCAACTAGACACAAACAGCAGGATTGTTGAATGATAAAGTGGTAACAGTAGAGAAACCCATGCATGAAAAGGTTCCTCCCAGAACAACATGAATGAAAAAATCATTAAAGTTTGAAACTTTGAAATGATTAGAAAGTGGGGAGATACCTGGGACAGTAGAATTCTTGTGCCAGAAAGAGTCCCACCAATCGGTCTCATTGGTTCTGGGCTCAACGGTGACCAGGCTCACCTGTTTGTGCTTTTTGAACTTCTTGGTTTTCTTTTTGGTCTTCGATTTTTTCTGGAAGGGTGCCATTGAACATCAGCAGGAAAACGTAACTGTTTAGCAGAGTCGAGATTGCAGAGAGTAGAGACAGAAGAAGTGAAGAAGAGTTCAGAGAGTGAAGTGAATGTTACTCGGAACACGCGATCTTTGTCTTTGGTTCTTTTTGCTCTCCAATTTGAGGATTTTATATTTTTTTTACTATATTTGAGAATTTTAATATTTTTTTGACCATACTTAAAAAATCGAATTTGATAATCAGGGACCAACTTGTTAGTTGAGGATTTTAATATGATTAGTCCTATGGGAACTTTGGGCTGCTCTGGTCTACCTAGAAAGAAAAACCCTTTTTAAAATTTGGAGAAATCATTTCTATTTTTATTCTTTTTGTTGTAAAATCCCTCTCTATAACTAACAAACTCATTTCATACATTTCATAGTTTTCACTCTAAATTCTGACCAAGACGAAGATATTTTACAGTAAAAACAATGTCTTTTTTTAGTTAGTGTTTAATTAAAGGAAGTGGATAATTGTAATATTTCGTAAAATCCTAACGGAGGGAATTGTTTTCTCCACAAAAAATGCGATTCATGGTTGTTGTTAAAGAAACTACTAGATACAAGAGGAATCGATAACAAGATTATTTTATCACAAGGTCTTTGACAAAAAGTCAAGTATAACTATTAGAGAGAAAGTGGATCTTATTGCACAAAAACTAATTAAAAATAATTCGACGTAGATGATATTTGATCATTACCTCGTAGTTACGCATTGAAGTTCAATTTTTGGTTCACCAACAACCAAGATATAGCCCTAGACTATTTTCCTAGCTAGTCTCAGTTTAGTTTATCAAAATAAAAGTTTTTTGTTGGTCATGACTTCAATAGTTGGCAAGCCTATAAAGGTGGATTCCAATGCCTTACGGATGGAAAAAGATGATATGATTTGTTGGAGTCTGTATGAAAATAATGTTGACTTAACTAATTAATTGTGGGTAAGGTCCGGCTGAATGAACATTGGAATAAAGGTAAAAACATGAAGGACCCTATTAAATTATATTTTGCATATTGTATTTTTTTTTTTTGGCATTTTTAATTTAGTTTAATTTGTAACAACGACTAAAAAAAACCATAACAAAATGTGAAAATGAAAGAGATGGGAACAAAATTAAAATTTTATTTATAATTTTCAGTGATCATTGAAAAGCTCTACAACATTTCTTCTGAATTCCATTGCAGCCACTTTCTATTTGAATAGATTATTAAGCATGACATATAAAAATTAAACAGCCTATGTTGGAAACTTTCTTCCAACTCAGTATCTTGAGAAATTAAAATACTCATGCAACTATCACTCTCTAAACCTTGTGCAGCTAGCATGATTCTCAAACTCTCATGCTACATAGTGTAGTAAACAATGCTTTTATTTTATTAGGCATTGTTCCAACCTTCTGATTCATCTTTCATGGGGTTCGGTTTGTATGTATGGAGCATGAAGTTGCATGCACCAACAGCCTCTTCAACTGTCAGATAGATCCATTTTTGCCCCAGTTCATCAAGGAACTTCGATTTGTTCAGCTTCTTCATCACCTCACTTCCAGGATTGACCAAAGCAAGCTACAATCATAAGAAGGAATACATATGATTACAAAAACATCAATTTAAGTGTCTTTAAAGGTAAAAACTAGTCAGTAACAGAAAAATGTTACCAACACACTTTCTCACACAATATTTCAAACATTTTTTATCAACCAAAATTTATTAGAAATCACGAAATTTTGTAAACTCGGATTCTTATTTAATGAATAAGAGTGGAAATAAATAATTACTTGTAACCCTCTTCTGTCAACACTCTTCTTGCACTCTTCAAGCATGCTTATTCCACTTGTATCAATGTTAGCAACAGCTGCCAATAAAATTACATTGCAAGTTAGATTAATATTAATCTTACTAATTACATTGTCATTTACTTACTTCATTTCTTTAATCAATAATTTACCAGTCATATCCATTATAACATATTGCAAACTGGTTTGCCCTGTAGCTTTAATTCTATCTTCCTCTTCATCAATCCACCTTGTGATCCTAAGAACAAAATTTTGTGGTAAATATATATACAATTTCATTGGTGGCAATATTTCTTGCATGCAATTAGGACTTGGGAGCTAACCTTTCTCTTAAATAGCTTGCATTGGGAAAGTAAATGGGTGCATCAATTTCAAGAATTAGGATTCCAGGAACATGATTTGCATTTGGATATTGTTCCACGTTTCTGTATACTGCAGAATTTGGAATGTTGCCTAAGAGAAATGTTCTTGGCCTTGCAATAAATAGAAGTACTCGAAGTAGAGACACTGCAACCTGAATATTCACAAAAAACACATTAACTTCCTTAACCCTTGTTGTGATTTTTTTATTGAGAAGTTTATTGAAATAGGATTTAAGACAGATTAGCATACTGCTATGACTAGGCCAATTTCAACACTGCCAAAGACAACGCCAACATAAGCACTGAAGCACACAAAGAAATCAAATTTGTCGACTTTCCACAAATGAATTGCTGCTTGATAATCTATGAGGCCGAGCATTGCTGACACAATTATGGCTGACAACACCACAAGGGGAGTGAAATGAAACAAGGGTGTTAAGAATAACAATGTCAACATCACTGCTACTGCCATTACAATGTTTGATGCAGCGGTTTTGCACCCAGCATTGTAGTTCACTGCTGAACGCGAAAATGGTCCTGAAAACAACAACATTCAATATTTTAATTTATGCCAAGTTTGTTAGCAATTGTTCATTTGATTAAACAATTAATTACCTGTGGTGAGATAGCAAGAGGTGAAGGAACCGAAAATATTCATGGTTCCAATAGCAATCATCTCTTTGTTTCCATCAATATGATAGTTTTTAAACATTGCAAAGCTTCTTCCCACTGCTATTCCTTCCTGCATGCACAATGATCAACAATTAAGTCCTTAAGATCTTGTTGACATTTAACATACAATTATGCTCTTCATTTTCTTTTAAAATATACACAAATATAAAATAGATTTCAAATGTTATGTTATAGGCTACTATAGTGACATTTATTAAAAAATAAATTAAAACACCATTTACATGCACCTAGTTGAAGCAAGCATAGTATTATTTTTGTATAAAAAGCATTTGGAAGACTTTCGATCAGATCATCAGAGGTCGACAAAAAAAAAAAGAAAAAGAAAGTGATCTGATTCTGATGTGACTGTACGTTATTTTGCTTGGTCAACAACAGTGCTTTGCAAAGACCAAACACGACACCACCAAATTAGGAAAGGATCCGGACCGTGTGATCATTGCTTGCTTCTATTTTTTTTTTTTTTTCATTTAACAAAATTTATTTTATAAATGTTCAAGTAAACTATCTATTATATATGCTCAAAGCATCTGTTGATTAAGTTTAAGAAGTTAAAAATTGTATAATTATAACTGATTAGAGTTGAAATAGATACTTAACCGCAAGTGCTATAATGCCAGTGACAAGTCCAGTTTTTATGGCAGTGCCCATATAAGGTGACACAAACACCAAATCCGACACCGAAGGTGGATTCAGCCCCTTCTTCAAATTTCCTATCTGAAACAACATTCCAATAAATAATATTCATGATTGCTATCACTTGGCTTCACAAAATAAAACATTAGCAAAGTCCAAATTAATGTTTCAATTATTATTAAATTTTTAATTTTTTTTATCAGTAAAAATCGAACACTTAATTTTTAATCTTAATCAAATCATTTGAATGATAACAAGAAAATGGTATTCACAAATGGTTAAAGTGAATGGGGTCCAATAATTAAAGGGTCCCACAAGAGTGGTGGTTGGGTTGTGTGGTAGGGCATGCAGGACAATAATAATTTGGGATTGGGCCAATGACAAGAACCCAAAAGGCCTTAATACATGTGAGCCTCAGTGTCTGTCCTATTCCTATCAACTAGTGCCTTGTTTGGTCGATAAGTGCGTTTGGAAAATGGAAAAAACAGTACTCACCACTTGAACACCATGCTTCTCAGCGTGTGTGAGATAAACCAGCACACTTCCAAGTATAACGGATGTCAGTGGTGCCATTGCTGACACCCAGAAGAACTTTGGCTGTCGTTTGCTCTGCCATCATAATCACAAATCGCAAAAACTTTAGATTATGTTCGGATAAAAGTTGAGAACAAATTTTGAATTTTAAGATACAATGAAGAAAGAAAATTTTGTTGTTTCAGAAGTATAAAAAAAGACTTTCCGCCTTCCTACTTATTAAAATGTGCATTTTAATTAAAGAGGTACTTTTTCATAAGAAAATTCAAACAAACAGGTCCTAAAGTTTCAAACATATTATTAGTACTGTACATTATCTTTAAACAATTGTAATATCATGAGAATAGCAATGTGAATGGAATTATGTCCTTTTCCTTCAGGTTCATCGAATAATAGCTCCCAAGTGGGAACCGAATGGAAACAAGCTAGTTTGATTAGTTTGACTACGTACAATAGTATTATATTATAGTATAGTAGAAAAATGAACATTATTCACTATATATAGTCTATGGTATAATATACTATGTTACTTTGTCATGATTGTAGTTGGGAACATCACAAAAAAAAATGATATATAAGTCAGAAAAACTTTTTAACTTTGAATAAGGGATCAAATTAAAGGGGGAAGGTGGGTTAGGATGGAAAATAGAGTTGATCAAAAGAATAAGTTAACCATTTTAAAATCCCAATCCTAGAAAAATAGGGCATTAATAAAAGAAAGGAAAAGAGTTATCGGGGTTAGGATCTTGTCCCGTCACACTTCAACAGTTTATAAAGTCATGGATCTTGGTATAATATAACATTTGGTTATTTCTTAGTTTGGTTAGCCTTACAACTTTACTTGAGGAATAATAATAAAATAAAAACAAAGAAATGAAAGGATTATATGCAACGTAATGTGCCTTCCTCTAATATACCTTCCTCTAATCTAAACTTTTAGCCACCAAATAATGCAACAAAATACACAAATCTAATAATGAAACGTGGAATTGCTCCACTGAGTGTAGAATAATTAAGGCATGGTTAGCTAGATATCACTTACGAAGTATCTTGTGACAAGGAGGAAGAAAATAAAGCAGCAGCCCAACACAGCACTTTCCCACCTCCACTGCATATAGATAAATAATATAGTCAAGAACAAAATTATCCTACAACCAAATGAGTTTTTTTTTTTTTTTTTCTCATCAGGTATATTTTATTATTGAAATAAAGATTAATTTCATATGCAATATTCAAAATAATAGTTATTCCTTATTATATATTTATACATTTAATTTCTTTTATATCTCACCTCTTCTTCATTTTTTCTTTCTATATCTCTCTTCATCATTTCTTATATCTATAAATTTCATTCTCTTCTTTTTAGTTCCACTCTCTCTCTTCTTTAATTTTCACCAAAAATGGGATGCATGTTAAGAAATTTCCCCCAGTCATAGAGCTGTGTGTGTGTGTGGTGAGAATGATATATAGTTGGCAGTTGGTGTGAAGTATGGCAATAATGCATGTGTTGTAACTTGTACGGTGTTGTATAAAAAATAGTTGAAAGAAGGGGAAGCGTACAAGTTGTTATATATATACAAGTACGTACCTGATGAGTTTGGGAAAAAACAGAGCGCATAACTGAGACGAGATCAGCCTCGTGGGTAAAATGCTCGAGTCCAAGAATTGATTTTAGCTGTTGCAGACAAACCACTGTAGCTGCTCCACCCATGAACCCTACTATGGTTGCATGTGACAGAAAATCCACGATAAACCCTAACCTGCACATCACATGCTTCCTCCCTCATCAATTAAACGTACACAACACAACCATCACTTATTTCTTTTTATGAGTATAAAAATTACTCCATCTAATACAAATCAGTATTCATCAAAGTACTGAAACTGAATGTTGAGTAGCCAATAGGCCAATCGCACTGCACAAGCTGAGATTCCAGAATTTTATATTTTATTGTAATATCTATATATATATTCGTTACGAAATGGGGGTGGGGGTTGAATCGATCTCATAATTGCAAACTACGAATATGGTTTCACGAGACAAATTATGACCAAAGGACAAAAAACTCCAGCCCATAGTGAACTACACAACACTGCAGAAAATATTTCCGGTTAATAATTTCCCTTTAAAATAATACAAGTATGCTTATAAATTAATTAAGTTTTAAAGATAAAAGATATTACTCCACTGACAAGAACATGCCGATCATTTTTGTTTGCATTTTAAGGTACATTTTAGCTAAATACTTTATGTATTTATTTAATAAAGTCTTATTTTGTAGACCCTGTCATAAATTTGACTATAAAATTTATTGAAATAAACTAAAAAGCTCGAGTATTATAAACTTTTTCCACTCAAACAGCTTGTAGACAAAAAAAAAAAAAAAAACATATGGGTGGAAAGCCAATAAAGTTTGACTCAAATTTGACTTAAATTTTTTTTTTCAACATACCCAAACAGCTTGTAATTAAACGCACTCATATAATGAAATAACCATTGTTATTACAACTAGGCTATAGATAAAACATAGGTTGGCCATAATATCTAAACTATTTTCACATGTGAAAAAATGATTTGACAGAAAAAATTGTATTTGATTTTATTTGTGTAAAATTCTTTTAGGTTTGGAAAAAACGAACTTTAAATGAGATTAGTTTGTTTGACCCAATGAGTTAGGATACTAAAAAAAAAATTAGGGTATAAATGAGTTTTAATTATCATGATAATAAATTATGGCAACGTAGAAGTATGTATGATAAAATACCTGAAGAGACCGAGTGATGCCTGCAAAACTCCAGCAAAGAAAGTGGCAGTGAAAGCCAAGTGGAGAAAAAGCTTCGGGTTCTCAGAGGAATTGACGACTCGACCCAACATGGAAGCCATGAGAAGCGATCCAACCGCGACAGTTCCCACTGCCAAATCCCTTGAGCTTCCCATCATTGCATAAATCAACGGCGGTATAAAGCTCGAATCTGCACTCATTCATATCGTATACTACGTGTGAACATTATACTAGGAGAATGGAGAAAAGAATATATAATAATGAGTAACTTACAGAGTCCAAGAATTGGAGGGAGGTTGGCAAGCTTGGCATAGCTGATGCCCTGAGGAATGGCCAGGCTGGCAATGGTGATGCCGGAGATGAGGTCAGACTTGAGGAAGTTGAGAGTGTATTTGGGCGCCCAGTCGAAGATGGGGAAGAAGTACTGAAGGCCAAGCACGAGCCTCTTGGAGGCTGGCTGGTTCTTAAACTTCCTAAAGGGGTCATCTGGGAAAAGGGTCTCTTTCAAAGAGTATTTGAAGGACTTCAGGAAGGGTTGAGGGGGTGGAATGGCCACTCTGTGCACGCACTCCGAAGTAGGGTATGCATACTCTGTGTTACCCATTTATGTTGAAATGCTTTTGTAGTTCGATCTCTAGTTAGCTAGCTATAGGACTGAATATATGTTAATTAAGTGTTTAGTGTTGAGGAGAGGAAAGGGGTATGAGTGTGTGAGAGTTGTGAACGATATGGCTTTATATAGAGGGAGAGTGGCAGTTATGTACGTCAATATGTCACATGTGTGTGGTCGATCGGAGAATCGATGGAATGCTGAGGTGTGGGATCATTATTATTCTTTTTTTTTTTTTCATGTATTAAATCTAAATGAGTTGAATTCCAAAAATTCTAGATGAAAACATATTCGAGGATTTACTAAGGCCTTACACAAATTATCGATCCTCACGTTTTAAATAATTATAACATAAAGATTCTCACTTTATACAAATTTATTTCTTATTCCATTAATTTATTTAAAATTATAATAAATGTTTATAAAATAAGTAATTATTAGATAATTAATTATTTTATAAATAGATAGGATTTGTTTATTTAAATAAATAAAAAATAATATTTTAAATTAAAATAATTTAAATAAATATATTAAAAATATAAATAATTATTTATTTTATTAAAATAAATAATTATTTTACTAAATAAATTTAAACAAACGGACGAAACTTTTCCCCTGCTCATTCTTTCTCTGATACTATATATTTCTACTTTCTTTGTTCGTTTTTCCAATCACAATTATCCTCTACCACGGATAATAATCTTATACTAGTAGTATATAGGAACATCTATAGTACATAGTACAGTAGAGTTAACTATTCTAGTGACAATTTTTTTGAGTACCATGTGGTTTCAATGTTTCACAATGATTGTTGCAAGAATGATCGAAATTCGATTTTATTTTTTTTTAAACTATATATCAGATTTGTTGGTATTTGTCGGATTTTTTTTTAGTTAAATTTCTTATTTCAATTATGTTTCTTTTATCTAAAGACTCAAACTTGAAACTTATTTTAAGGAATTTGGACTCAATTTCATTTGAACTCAATGTTGGTAAAATCATGGATTTTTTGCCTATAAAAAAAATAATGATTAACTTAAACCTTTTGACCCCTTAATAAAAAATAAAGATCAGTGACCAATGTTTCTAAAAACATCGACTACTTTGAGTTGTATTATATTCATAAACAATTCATATGATATTTTATACAATAATTTTTTGTATGTTTATTTCTCCTTATCGTATCATTTATTATATTTTATAACTATATTTTCTTCGCTCTTAATTTAGTTGTAAAATTTATAGTATAAATATTGTGCAAATAACATTTTTCGTTGACTAATTGTTGAACAAAATGAACAATCCCCATGAACCATTCATTACAATATATATTAATATTTTGTTGGAGAATGAGGCTAAAATAGAGACTTGATTGAGAAAAATCTAAATTATTTTATATATGAAACTAAAAATTTATTGGACTTTGCCTACGACTATTTTGGACTCTTTCTTTATAATTATGTTTCTTTTTTTCTATAAACTTCGAACTCTAGACGTCTCTTAAAATAATCGATTTTAATTCCAATTCCACTAAAACTCACAAACTAATTGGTAAAATGAACTCTCGCTGTTTTCTTTATTTTTTCTATTTATTGACAAATGATAACCATGAAGAAAAAAGTGGAAGGTTTTTTCTCCTTTTAAGGTTTAAGCGTGTTGGAAGGGGCCCATTAAATAGTCAGAATTTAGTGGCGGAGGAAAGGGTGACATGCTAACCAAGGATCTCAACTTTAACATATACATTATTTCTAGCTAGCTAAATAATATTTAAATATTAACAATATATTCTATATATCTAACTCTGGACCTGCCCACCTCGTGCAATTAATATACATAATTGTGTCCAACACATACGAATAGCAAGGAAGCTCTCACGCATCTTCTTACCAATTAAGTTGGGTGAGAAAGAGAGAGTATATATGGCTAATGGCTTATGACTTCACTCCCTATCTCAGCTTCAGATACTTTCGACACTAAGATCATTGATTCCATCTTTTTCCCTTGTGACGTGGATCTTGTTACAATTATGATAATGTTTTATTGTTTTTCATTTATAGATTCACTTTAGGTAGCCTAGATTTTGTCGGGTTTTATTGGTATTAATAAAGATCAAAGCATGTCTATGTATAACAAAACTATAGGTTATTTCCAGTTAAATATCCTCAAACCATTCTCACCTAATAATTAACGGCCCTCGAGATTTTTCTTCGTAGAAATTATTAAAATGTGAAACTTTACTGTATAAAAATAATTTTATATATCGATGAATCATAATTTTTCATTTATAATAAGTTAATTAATTTTTACTATATGCAAGCCCATAATTAATATACGTTTATCATTAGTCATATATATCACATAATATTAACAACTTGTTCTTAAACAGATTTAGCTGTATTTGGGTAAATTAAGTTGCATACTGATTAACACGAATTGTGGACCCAAAGTTGCGTGAAGCAAAGAAACTACCACGGTTTTCGTGAATACAGAGAGTCAAATCTCATCTGTTCTTCCTTAAAATGTTACGACATTATCTTCAGCATAGAGGTACGTTTCTTGATGGTAAAAGAATTAAATTATTATTGCAAATTAAATTCTTTGGCATATAATGATATGGCCATTTTGGTCGCTTGCGGAATGCAATAATTATTAGAATCTTGTGATTTAATCGTAGGTACGGTTGTATTTATAAAGGTAATTAAAGTCTTGGTTATAATTTTCTGCTAAAGTACTTAACAATTCTTTAAGAAGAAGAAAAAAAATATATATTGTGTAGCAGTAGGTTTTATCAATATACATATATCTTTGCTTATAAAAAAAAAAAACATAATGAGTTCTTTTTTCTGATTTCTGTGTTAATCCATTAGACTGTATTAAATAAACCCTTATGTAATAATTGTTCTGTGTTTATTATATTATTGTATTTGGATGGAAAGCACTCCTTATATACATTCCTTTAATTAAATTATGTTGGCTGCAAGAATTCCTCTGCGAGTTTGTTCATAAAGAAAACTAGTACATTAACATCCCGTGACCAACGTGACAACTTGGAGAAAAAAAAAATGAACAAAGAAAAGTTGATTAATTATAGAAGTTGTTATATGGATTGAATTGTTCATTAAAGTTTTGTGAACCCATGCATGGAACGGCGAAGCGAAAGAAAAACTGAAATCTAGCATATAAAATAATTAATGAAGTGATAATTTTATTAATTAGACTTGAGCAATGTGAATGCATGCTGCAAGCTTGTCATTACGTACCTTGATCTCATTGCATTGTTAAAGAAACAAATTCCGTGATTCACACTGTAACAATGTCACGAGCCTGTACTCTTTTTTCCCGTAATACAAAAGGAACAATAATTAATTTCCAATAATTAAAATTTCTATCAAACATATGATTGGATAGATATATATATATATATATATATACTTTTCTAATAAATATAAAGAGATATTGGCTGCAGAGATTTAAGAGTTATTGAGTTAACACTTAACTTATATCGAGAAAAAAAAAAATTAACAGTTAACTTGGTGGTATAAAATTTGTCAAACTATTCGCAATATACACAATAAAAAAGTAGAGTTAATTAGTTACTGCCATATAAACTTTAGCTCCTTTCTTTTAAAAAATCATTCACACATATATTATTAATTAAGTCAAGTCAAGTCAAGAGTACTAAGTTGTCAAAAGTTAAATAATGATTTTAATTATTAACATTTGAAAATCTAACATTAAAAGTTATATAATGGAAGGTAGGTGAGAGATCTGGTTTTGTTTATTTATTTATCTATTACATTTACTTAATTCAGATATGTTAATATATATTTACATTTTTTAATTGAAGTACGTTGATAAGTTACACTCTTGTGAGTCTACTTTACTCCAATTAAAAGACAATTTTTTTTTATGAGTGCATTTTTTTTTTCTTATCAATCAACTAAAAGACAATTAAGTTTACATATTAACAAATCCCTTACTGAATAACTTTACTTATTGTCTTAAATTTTCATCTTCATCCTCATAAAAGACAATTTAAAGCTACAAGTTGATTTTATTATAAAATATAATGGCACGTCTTGGGCCCTTGGCTTGGCTTAAAGGTCAGATATCAAATAGTCTATTCATAAAGAAATAGTATTGATTTACTTGGCCTTTTGAGTTTTGCCCACAACCTCTTATAAAAAAGAATGATGATTGTACGTATAAAAAAAAATTGTAACATTTTTATATTTCATATTATTATCTAATATTTTTATATAATTATATAAAGATTATTGTAATTATGTTTTAAAGTAATTATGACAGAAAGAAAAACAATAATCTTGTCCCACATAATAATTAACGAATATATAATAGTATAAAAAACTTATATTATGTGTGTGAGTATCATTATTAAAAAAAAAACTTAATTATTAATTAGGAGCCTAGAATGTAGTCTATTACGCGTATACGGTGTGTTTAAAATAATTGAACAGGATAAGACGAGCATTACGACAAAGGGGAAACAGATAGGGAGAATATGAGAGTTGAATCAAATCAATGTCTATATATATAGTAAAACAAAATTAAATTATTGAATATTAATTCAGTATTATTATTAATAAAAAACATCTGAAACTTAATTAAAAAACAACTAAGATACAACTTTGGTCTCCTATTTTATCAAATACGTAATTTTGATCATTTATATTAGAGTATTTATAATTTTGGTGAAATTCCCAAATTTGAAATAAATTATAAGCAGTTAATCTAAAACTACCTTTCACAAGGTTAAACAAATAAATACAGTGCTTTTTTTCTTTTTCTTTTTTTTCTCTAAACAAATAAATACAGTGCTAGTTGAAGTGGGAGTCAATCTGCACCGACACCAAGTAATGTCTTTTTTCTTCTATTATATTTTTTTTCTCCAAATAAAAAGCATCATCTATGTACAACTCTTTTACATTTTCTTGGGAAAAAGAATTGTAAAGGCCTATGTTGTTGCGGTATACCATGTCGTACCCAGCAAATGGTTCTGATTCCTAAAAGCAGACTGTGAACATAGACAATGCAATTTTGTAGCTGGGTTTCGGTCCCACCGCTTTATATGGTGCAGTTTCTTCGCATATGGATTTGCCGATCCAAATGTTCAACCTCCTTTGACCTTTGTTTTTCCCCTCTCATGTGCGTAGTCACTATCCACTCTTTTGCTAGCTACTGCTTCCTTTGAATTTCAGTTTTCTCAAGCATTCATTCAACAGCTTTAATTCATTTGAAGTCTTCTGATTGTACTAAATGACCAATTCTTCTATAAACGAATAGTAGTCGATCGATTTTGTTCATAAAAAAAATCAAGTTTATTTTAGGCCTTACTCAATGTAATACTGGATCAACCTTGATTCTCCTCCCTTCATTAGTTCATTTGTGAATTGTGATTATGTGATTTTCCTTTTTCATAGTTTTTCAATTGAGATTTGTGTCATTCTAAATTTGTGATTTATGTACCTTTCATCTGACTATTATTTAGTATCTGTTTGTATTGTCGTTAAACAAATTCAAATTTCAATTTCAAGAAATAACTCTTTATTTACGTTTATATTGAATGTCATAGTTGTTTATTATAATATTTTTCTATAAATATTAATACACATCGTTAAAAACTGTTTATATGTAGATTCAAATGTCAAACGTCTATCTCTCCATCATTGTTAAAAACTGTTTCTAAACACAAAACTATAAGCGTGGCATTTGTTTCACTCTTTTAGGGGTGGTAAATAAACAATTTGTGTCATCCAAGTTTTCTTTTTTTAGTTTAATTTGCATACAAATATACAATCCATATATAATGATAAAGTTGGGCGTTGACTTCATGAACATGGATTCGATTCGATATCTCTTTATCAGTATTATTGCAGGACAACTATGTTGGGTAACATACAAATGCATGTAATGATGATAGCTAAGACATCAATCTCCAAATTTTCTTTTAAGTACCTACCTAGACATATAGCATACAAGAACATAAATTTTGGGCGGTTATTAGAATGGTACATTACATATATGAGCATTGACTAGTGATTCATTTGATGGCATGAAGAGATTCTTTTGATATATGGCTCCAATATTGTCTGCTGCATTTGGGACCCCTACGTTGTGGCTGAAATCCATTTAGGATAATAATAATTGAGTTATAGGCTTATAGCAACGCATGTTTGAACAAGGACCCCCCACTAAAATAATATTCTAACATGGAGAAACTGTGCCTTGCGTCACCCAATAGTTTTATATTATTGACCCTTATTATAGACTTATGGTCTTGGGTTGGACCCTTAGAAACATGGTACATGTGCATGTTTTAGGGTATGCTTGGGTATATATTGGATGAAATAACATATATTTAATTTAAAGTTTTTTATTTAATGATGTCATTTGAAGGTTTTTTGACTAAAAATCAAACATATAATTAATTAATTTGTTAGGGAGACCAGATAAAACCAAGAATTGAAAGAGAGTTGTGGATGAGGTCATGCAATAAAAACTAGTCAAATTAGTGTAACTAGATTTTTTGTTCAGACCTTCATATGGTTTGATTTGGGTCTAATTTTTATGAAAATAGTTATATATATTTCTTTTACATCGTTGTTAGTCGTTTAATTTGTTGTGCTATTTAAAAATTTTAAGCTATATTTGATTCTATATATTAGTGTTGGAATAGTAGAAAATAAATTATAGATTTTATTTTATAGTAATATTTAAACAAACAAAAATTAAAACGATTCTTAACCCTTATATTCAAGGTTGTAAAAAAAAAACCTTATATTCAATACAAACTAAATAAATACTCTATACATTAGCAATGTAATAGGTTTTTAGAGTAACATTCAATTACAAAAATGTTATATTTATAATAATTATTTTAAAAATCATAATAAAAATAATTATTTATTAATTCATAGTGTAATTTTCTAAACTCACAATACATATAAATTAAGAAAAAAATGGTGATACACAAGATAAAATAGTTTTACATTGTATTTATGATAAGTTATTTGATTTTTATAAAAATCATTAAAATAGTAGATTGTAATTAATTCATAGTGTAAAATTATTTTAAATTGATAAATTAAACTATTAATTTTATATTAAATTAGTTTGGTTTGAAAAAGAAAATGTATGAGCCTAATTAAATCGAATGAAGGGTTCTAATCTATTTGGATTTTGGATATAACCTGGACATGTAATTGACAATTCAAGACTAGTCCACCATATTTACTTATAAAATCCGGAAAATAAATGTTATTTTTATTCGCAAAAATTGAAGACAGGTACTAAAATATTTATAATAACTAATCTAAAGCATTGATGTAACGAGAAAATTCACATTGTATTTCTATCGTGTACAATTTTTTTTGTACAAGTAATAATTACACTTTATAAATAAAGACTAAACTATATACTAGTAAAATTATAATTTATCATCGGTTAATTATAATTTATTATTGTAATAATTTTTAAAATAATTTTATAAAAACTAATTGTTTTATCATAAATAAAAAATTATAATTAAATGATAACATAAAATAATTTTAAAAAAATATATATAAGCTTTTTTCTTATAAATAAAATTAGTCTATCACCTAATGTTTCGTGCATGTGAAGCATGGCCATGCCACACCGAAAGGTAGACGAATTGAAGTCAAGTGATCAAAGCCCTATTCGAAGATTGTACGAGATTAAAGGTGCAGAACTGAATAAATTTTTGCTATATATATATTTCATAGATAACGTAAGAAGGATTTGATATTTGTGGTTTTGATCGGGCTACGAGCCTACGTCTAAGCTCTGAGTTGACAAGGGAAGAAACATATGGTGCAAATTTTAGTGTTATAGAGTGCCATCATTGAATTAACGAAACAAGATTTTAGAGAAATCTTTTAGTGTTTAAGAGTAGAATATTTGGTTCTTTAAAAAAGAGAATAGAATATTAATTTGGTGACTTAATTGGAATCTTTGGTGAAATATTGTGCGTCATTTGTAAACACTTCAATAATCAATATTCGATCAAAGTGGTGTATGGCAATGAGAAAAAAAAACAGTGGCTCGTAAGTTGTGAGAAACCTCGTCCTCGTAATATCAAATAAATAAATAAATATCCTCGAGCATCTGAGTTTTGTTTTAGGTTAATTATTGTTGAGTCCTTTTCCAGTTAAAACTGAAAAGGTTTCCGTAAATGGAAAGCCAGTGTATATCGATTTCCTGTAGAATGAAAAAATGTTAAACCTAAAGCCACACCACATATAGTGCTTCCTTAATTAATTGATCACAGATGACTCACTATTCACACTACCTTAGCATTTGTTGGGTGATAGCTACGGTACGTAATCAATGTTGGTTGGTCGACATTATATGTTTTGTGAATTTTATTGATTTCTTTCTTTTTAATTTTTTTATTCTTAAATAAAGCTAAAAAACTTTCACTGTGCTTTTCGTTTTCAATATATTGTATGGTTGTGATCATATGAAAATCAATACTCGTGCTTAATCCAATTATATGTTCGCTTTATTTTGAATTTTCCAGATAATACATTGTTTTTTTCATATGACTTTACTCATAAATATATAGGCCACTAATTAATTGGTCTTGTTTTTTTGTGGATGTATATACTTATTAGCACTACAATTTAATAGATAGGAAACATTCAAATTACGGTTTCATGCTTCTTATTATTTCTGTTTTTTTTTTTTTTTTTACAGAATCATGCTTCGTATTATAAATGTTGAAAGAAAGTCCTGCAGCACATATATAAAAATCAAATTGGCCACTTATTACTTATTAGGCATAAAATATAAGTTCATAACATTATTATTTTTCGCAAAATGTTGCAATAATTATATGATTTTAACAAACAAACAAAATTAACCTAGATAGTTGAATTGGTTCACACTTGGTCAACTAATCATGAACAAATTTGTGTTAATTGAATATATATGTTTCATTTTACTTTACATAATATATTAAATACTAAAAAATAAATTAAGATACCAATAGAATATAATCCAGTTAACTAAGTAGGATGCGTAAGTTGTTGTAAATAGTTAAACAATATTGTATATATAAGTCATTAAAAAAAAAAAAACCCTTTAAACTAGTCTAACGGATTTTTGTAGTTCTTTCATCAGTTTGGTCAATTATATATTTTATAGATTTATTAATATAAGTTAAATGAATCAAGCACATAACGAGTTCATCATTATCTTAATTGAAAGAACAAGTTCAGTTTAATTATTATTTTTTTATCAATGATTTTATGGGACATGAGTACATGACTATGGTGCAACAATGAATCCATATATATCTCCAATTCTGTGCAGTTTATCTTCAACGTAACCCAATTTCATTTAATGAGCCTTATTGAGTGCTACTGTGTAACTCTACTAAGCCCATTCTAATAAAAATAACGAAGTAACTAGGGCTTTGTTATTCCCACTCCATCTTTTGGTAAGTTCATCTACGAATTTTCAGTATTACACAATTATAGAAACATATTTCTGTTGAATTATAGGAGTGAGATTCTTCAATACATAACAGAAACATGTTAAATACTTAAATGTATTTCTATTGTGTGTTTGTATTTCAGACGAAATATACAAGAAAAATGTATGGGATATATAATTTAACAGCATATTTCCTATATTTGAGAAAATTGTTTACCTATAGATTGTTATAAAAATTTATTGAAAATATAAAGTGTAGAAGTATTAAAATTAATAATATATATAATTGCTTACAGAGGAAACTTATCTTCCTCTCTCTCTTATAAGTAGATGTAGAGAAGTTTAAATAAAACAATCACGCTTGTCGGTGTACAAGTTTTTTTGTTCATTAATTAAGTGGTTGAAGTTTAATAATTCATAAAGGTAAATGACATTTGCAAACTACTCGCGATACCCTTTTCAAGTAGGAGGGTAGAAAAATGAGACAATATTTCGAGACATGTGTTCTTTTCAAACAAAAAGACATTATAATAAGATGTAATAAGAAAAAAAACAATGCTTCAATAAGTGATATAGTATGTAAATAGTGCCACCATATTTCATTATTATATATGTTTTGAGAAAATAAAGGTGCATAGATAAGTAATATACTACGATTTGTTGTTTTTTAGGCCAAAAGTGATATACGAATTAAAAAAAAAATTATGGACAAATTTGCTAAAAAGAAGATATGGACAACCTAACTTAAATTAACTTAGAATTGACAATGAAAGAACTAAAAACCTAACTACAAGGGAAAGCGGTTCTTATGAAGTTGGAGACATATCAACAATGAGCATTAATTGTATGATTAATGCAATTATTATTGGTTATCGACTTTATGAAGTATACATACTCATATTTTAAATTAATTTATGATTAAACGAATTAGATACATGATTAAACGAATTAAAAGTCTGTATAGAAAGTGACGTTTGGTAGGAGAAGTTTTTTTTTTTTTTTCATACATGGGAATTATATTTTGGTTATCATAATTCATTAATTCCTGTAAATGATTCAAGTCTATTTGTTAGTCATAATTTTTTTTGGAAATGTTTACACATTTTTAAAAATCAAAGATTATTGTGTTAGTTTCAATAGTAAAATTCTAAATACTCATAGTGAAATAACTTCATTATATATACTTCTTAACTCACAATTATAGATAACAATAAAGAGTGTGTTTAAAGGATTGGGTTAGAAAATATATTACTATCTATTTTTTTTTTTATCACGATTTTACTATCTATCTAAATACCCATATAAACCTATTTTAATATAAAAATGGAAAAGAAACAAAAAAGATGAATTATACTAAATTTAATTAATATTTAATATTAATTATTGTAATTATTGAATAGTGATAATAACCCGCCAATGTCAAATTAATGATTTTAACTATTAATTAATGATAGTAACTCCCCCAATTTTTTGTTTACCATCATTAAAACCAATAATTTGATAAAATAAATAATGGAATAAAAAAAATAAAACAACAAAATTTTGGTTGAGAGAAAAGAAAGATAAAAGTGAAATTAATATTCGAGATAAATAGAAGAGAAGAAAATATTTTAAAGTTTAAAAAAATATAAGAAATATAATTGAATATGAAAAGATTGTTAGTAACGTATTGTCATTAGCACACATATTTTGAAGAAGCAAAAAGAGAAAAAGACATGATGCGTATCTGGTGCGGTGAGGCTATGAATAAGGTGCGTTTATCATAATTAAATTTAATCATGCCACAACACCCGTGCACCTCTTTTGTCGTTAAGTGCTCTCCCTTTCCACGATAAAGCTTTTACACTTATATTATTTATTTATAATCTGTTGTTTATAATATTATATTTTCATTTTTTCATCGTATTAATCACTTTATACTAGTATATAGTTATTTTTTCTTCTTCTTTTACAATAGTACAAGTTTTTGCATGAAAAAATTATGTTAATATAATTTCACATTTTGGAATCACAAGTCGCTTTTGCGTGCACTTTCGTTCTTCTTCGGTTTTGGCGCTCTCTCTCTTTCTAATATTGATTGCCTGATTTCAAAATAAAATAATAAAAGCAACTAATAAAAATAAAATAAAGTAAGAGCAACAACATTATAAAATCATAGTATTTATATTAATATTATTATATGATATGATATGATATGGTTATGCTAACTTAGAATATTAACAGGGGCTGCTCAGTGCTCACCTTCTCAAAACTGCAACTGCAAATTTCTCTGTAACTTTGCCAAATTGCGTTTTCAATTTCATGAATTCAGCTTCTTTTCTCTAAGTAAGAGTTTATTTCAAATTCTGCTCTTATTGTGCTATCTGTGTATGTAGCTTTTGCCTTGTAAGGTTACTTGTTTGTTGTCTTTTTGTTCTGCTTTGTGTACGTTTCTGAGAATTCCATGTTTTCCGTTTCAGTTTTCGTTAGTTGTTTATTTTTTGTCATTTTTGGTTATTAATTATTTGTCAAATTTCACAGCTTGTCGAAATATGATTAACTGCCAACTTGATATTCTGAATTGTGCACGTATGAATTACAATCATATTTCATATAACTGGGTTTTTCATGAAGTTGATTTTCTGCGTTTTGTTCCACTTTTTACTTTTTAGTTAGCAAGTTTGAATTTAAATTTCTAAAAAAGTTCAAATTTTGGGGTGTGGGGTGGTCTTGTAAACATGTCTTTCGTCCTGGGTAAGATTAATAAGTAGATGGACTCAAGAATGCTCAATCCTTGGAACTGAAGATATTACGGACAACCTATTCAGCAGTGTTGAGTGATTGCCCTTAAAGCCTAGCCTCATAGTTGCTGGTCATGGCCTTGAACAATTAAAGGAAGTTAAAGAACCAAACCAGAACTAGTTGGCCACATTTGGTGCTCTTTATTACACATCTCTTGTATTGTATGACAGCCTTCCTAAATTGTGAGACAATTTAGAAACTTAGGGCTTTACTACCATTTACTTTTTGGAAATGATGAGTCTCTTAATGAGAGAGGTACATGTCTCTCAGAAAGTGTTGAATGCTTATCTGATTTTAGCGGTGTTCTATTTCTTTGTCCAGACTCCAGAATTGTTTCTTGTGTCTGTACTAGTTGCCTAGCATCAGGAGCTGAAAACTGAAATACATTCTGGAGCTGAAAATTGGGTTTTTAAATCTCCTGTGGTAGACAGACTTTGCCAGGTAACATTGTTACATGGAGTTTGATTTGTGTTGTAAAGCATGTTGCCACAAAATATGTGGCTAGGGTTAGAGAGTAAATTTGTGCATCATATTGTTCTGAATCTGATTATCAGTTGTTGTTATTGGAAATAGCTCAACATATTTGTAGGGCAATGAATTATGTTACATTATGGGTGTTATTGTTAATATTTATCTATGATGAGTAATTAACTTAATGTTGCTAACATTACTCTATCATTGATAGTGAGGGGTAAAGTGGTTTAAGTTCAAATGGAGCAGTATGAAATTCTAGAACAGATTGGAAAAGGTGCATTTGGTTCTGCCCTGCTTGTGAGGCACAAGCACGAAAAGAAAAAGTGAGGATCATTCAACCTCTTGTCGAAATGTGTTTTAAGATATAATGTATTCTTTTGCAGGTTAGGTTAATTTGTCAAAATTATTTATTTGTGAACTTATGAGTGTTGCTAATATTAATGACCTGTTATATCATATGGTGTTTTTTTTTTTTTTAATTTGTATCATTTATGTTTTAGGTATGTCCTTAAAAAGATTCGTCTTGCTCGTCAAACTGACAGAACCCGTAGATCTGCTCACCAGGAGGTAATCCACTTTCATTTTTATTTCCCACTCCAGTTGTTAGAGGAAAACTGAATCGAGTGCTTAAGTGGTTTTCCTCTTTCTTTGGGTTTTAATGAATAATTGTCCTTTTTTTCTGGAAGAGATTAACAAAGGCATCATGTTTTGATGTTGAAAATGACACATTCATTCTTGTATATTTTCTATATTATGTTGTGCTGCTTTTGCAGCTTGAAAATTTGAAGTTGATCTTTAAGCCTATGTTTTATTCATTCCAGTCATTTTTACATTTGAATTTTATTGTAATATTTAAGATTGATTTCTTTCTTGTCATTTTATATCCTTAATGTCTTTCTCATTTATTAGATTGTAAGATGCTTTGTTGGTTCCTTGTCTTGCAGATGGAGCTTATATCTAAAGTTCGAAATCCATTTATTGTGGAGTATAAAGATTCCTGGGTAGAGAAGGTCAGACTTGTTTTCAATCAGAACTTCCTAATTCTGTTGTTTTTCATGTTTGTGTGTGTGCACGAGCGTGTTTTCAATCAGACTTTTATTTATTTATTTTTTCCATACTAATGGAAATGTTGATAGCAGAACCTCTTTTGTAGCCCATCATATTGGTTTATAAACTTGATTGATTTACGATACTGAAATTGGCTAAGCCGGTATTTTTATTTCCAGGGTTGTTTTGTGTGTATCATCATTGGCTATTGTGAAGGAGGGGATATGTAAGTCATAATTTGCACTGAATTCAAATATTTGAGGAAGTTAGAGAATTTATTAACACATATTGTCTTTTACATGCCATTATGTAGTCTTTTGACAGTTTTTTTTCTGTTGTACAGGGCTGAAGCTATTAAAAAGACTAATGGTGTTAACTTTGCTGAAGAGGTTTGATCACTCTTGCAGCAACTCCTTTCACATATGAGCCTGACAGATAGTTTTCATTCCTATTTCCAAGCTCTTTGGAACTATATGAAATAATGGATATTCGTCAAATTTTGCATGTAGAAACTTTGTAAGTGGCTTGTTCAATTGCTGATGGCACTTGATTACTTGCATGGAAATCATATTCTTCATCGTGACGTCAAGGTAATGGACAGGACTTCTTTAAGTTAAATAACAGTTCATGTTATGTAGCTAATATCTCCGAATTTTGAGGACCAGCTTTATGTTGATGTTAGATTTTCATCTGTTTCAGTGTTCAAATATATTCTTGACAAAAGATCAAGATATACGTCTAGGTAAATATCCTTTACCCATTTTATCCTCACACTGCACTATATGCTTGATCTCTAAACTGGGATTTGGTGTGTTGTATAATATCCTTTATGTTATGCATGCTGGATGCAGGTGACTTTGGTCTTGCTAAAATGTTGACATCTGATGATCTTGCTTCCTCGGTGAGTAGTGTTGCCAAAACATTGTTATGTTCATTGTTTCAGCATTTTTTTTTTCTGAATTAATTGCTGTTTGTTCTTGTACTAAACTTAGGTTGTTGGGACTCCAAGTTATATGTGCCCAGAGCTTCTTGCTGATATACCTTATGGCTCTAAGTCAGATATCTGGTCTTTGGGTAGGATAAATTGCTTATGTACTCCTGAGATTGCCTAAACTTAGTTACTCTTTTGGATTCCCTCTTTCACAATACCTTTTTAACTGCATTTGTCATTTGTTTTGACAACATTTGACAGGATGCTGTATCTATGAAATGGCTGCTCACAAGTCAGCTTTTAAAGCTTTTGTAAGTTGTGATCTAAAGCTTTTGTAGTCATTTTTTTTAATGAAATGTTATTCACAAAACTTTTTAATCTGAAGTAGGAGTATTTACTAGGGGATACAATAATGTGTTTAAAACTCTTAAAATTATGTTGTTGGATTATAAGCATCCATGATCATGTTTGAGACTTTAAATTATATTGTTTTGGTAAACATTTGCTTCTCAATCATTCATTTATGATCCCAAGCTTTTGTATTCATTTTTTTTTTTATGAAATGTTACAAAACTTTGTAGTCTTCAGTTGGAAAGTTTACTAGGTGTGCAAAGATCTCGTTTAAAACACTTACAACTATGTTGTTGGATTATAAGCATTCGTGGTCATGTTTGAAACTCTTGAGTTATATTATTTTGGAAAGAATTTGTTTCTCATTCATTTATGATGGCTTAGTGACTTTCAGTCACATTTGACATTTCTGAAGTTTGGTGCCCAACATTAAATCATTGACTCTTTATTATTATTATTTTTTATTTGTGTGTTGTCTTCATTTGAGCAGGACATACAATCATTGATTATCAAAATAAATAAGTGTATAGTAGCTCCCCTGCCAACTATGTATTCTGCTGCTTTGTAAGTCCTCTGTTTCGTGATAATCTTTAGTTATTTAGAATTATCTGTTTTTAACTACTTTATCTAACTGATATGTTAGTTAGTGTCTCTAGTTACTGAATTTGAAAAACGCCAATGGCTGGTTTATGTGTGTACACATGCAGATATTAGTCAAATTTGTAATTGGTAATGACCCTCCTACATTCATAGTTAACAAGACCTGCCACTAGAGTTTATGGCAATTATTGTAGAGTTGGAAGTTTAAGTGCTCTTCCATCGTGGAGTGATCCTTGTTAATTGTCAAGTGTCATGTCATTTAAAATTTGATAGCATCTTTCAATACTCAATTTACAAACTTACCATTCATTATGGTAGAACTAGAAGGATGGCTCTTAATTCAGTCCGGGGATTTGGTTTACCACTATACATTTTGCAATGCTACCTTTCTCTGTTAGCAGTGAGCAATCCTTTTCTGTTTAACTCCTGATATATGCCCTGGCCTGTATATATTATATCTCATTTATTCTCCTTATAATTTGATCTTTGCAGTTATAATATTTTTTCCTTCTTTAAGTTATGGACCTCATTCAGTAACCTAATTTGTGTAACTTGTGATATTTCTTCTTTCAGTCGAGGGCTTGTCAAAAGTATGCTGCGGAAAAATCCAGAGTTGAGGCCAACTGTAAGTTCTATCTATAGGGTATTTCTTTGCATTTATTAAGGCAATGCTGATTTATTCATAGATTAAAACTAGTTTCTAAAAGAAAAATTATTTGCATATGCCACTGTCTATATGGCTTACCGCTTACATGATTACATCGTTTTAAGTGATAAATATGACTCAGATGTTATCAGTCTGACAAATTTAAAGGCAGATTTATATTTGTGCTCTCATATTTTCCCCTTACAAAAAAAAAAACCCTAAATTGTGAGGCTACCACTTTCATCACTTTATAAGAAGATATGTATGTAGTTAGAAAGGAGGAAAAACATTTGAGCATGCATATTAGTATACAAAAACTAATGGTAGATCTATGCAAAATTTGCATGGCATTGGCCCTTGGCTATTAGAGAACAATATTGGCTAACTTTATTTTGGTGGATTTTTTCAAAACAAACTAACCACAATCTGTTTTGACAGGCTGCAGAATTACTAAACCATCCGCACCTTCAGCCTTACATTCATAAAATTCACCTAAAATTAAATAGCCCCAGAAGAAGTACTTTTCCATTCCAATGGTCCGAGTCAAATTATGTAAGGAGAACTCGGTTCGTTGAGCCAGAGTCTGTTTCTACTCTTTCTGACCTAGATAAATGCTTCTCAGTATTTAGCAACGACAGGACCTTGAATCCTAGTATTTCTGGAACTGAACAAGTTTCTCAGTGTTCTACTCAAAGAGCACATGGAATATCCACTTGTTCAGAAGAGAAGATCTATGAACTATCTGTAGGTTGTGTCCGTAACAAATGCAATACTGATAAATCAAAATCCACAAAGCTCTCAACTGTTGAGAGAGCACCAAGATCAAGAGCAGTTACGGTTTCCGCCACTACCAAAAGGCAAACAATGGCACCATCAAAGACAACCCGTTCTGGTCCAAACCGTGATTCAGTAAGTTATTCCTCTGCATGACTCAATATTTACATGCTGCATGGATGAACATGTCTACTTCCTATATTAGCTAAAGACTGATGACATTTTTGCACTGTTATTTAATCACAAACCATTATGCATATTAAGTTTGTTGATTTTTATAATGACTACCTTTAAACTTTAATTGATTGTATAAATTTTTCTAGTGATAGAGCATAGAAATTAAACTCAAGAAATATTCCCTTATTTTGTAAAAGTTCTCTTAGAAAAAATGATAAAAATAATCGGTTATTTCTTCAAATAAGCCGAGTCAAGCTATATACTTATTATATTTCTGGTTTTGGTTTCAGGTTCCAGTGTCTCATGGAAAGTTTTCCACACCACCAAGAGCCAGGGCAACACCAAACTTGTACACCAATGTTGGTCTCCTTGGAAGTGTAGACTCTCTTGATGTTTCAGTTAATGCGCCACGAATTGACAAGATGGCTGAATTCCCAATGACTCTATGTGAGGATCCTTTTTTCCCTATCCGTGGACCATCATCAACATCAGCACGCTGCTCTTCTAGCTCAGCAGAGTGTGCTGCTGATTTCTCCATCACAAAGGACAAGTGTACAATCCAGGAGGACAAAGTCACTCTCCTCCCCACCAGTATCAGTGATGCTTTCCCTGGTCCAAAGGCCACTGAATTCTCCCCTGAGCATGTCAAAGCTTGTGTCTCAAGCCATTCCTCAGCAGCTGAGTTGGATCAACGCCGGTTTGACACCTCGTCATACCAGCAACGCGCGGAGGCACTGGAGGGGTTGCTGGAGTTCAGTGCCAGGCTCCTACAACAAGAGAGGTTTGATGAGCTTGGGGTGCTGCTGAAGCCATTCGGGCATGAGAAGGTTTCTCCAAGGGAAACAGCTATTTGGTTGACCAAGAGCATTAAACAAAATGCTGTCTGAGTTTTTATTTTCATGCACGTATATATGTGATCATTGCTAACGGATAGTGGTGTACATAATGTTGTACATTGACGATAGAATAATAATGAAGAGTGCACTTATCCAAATGTTGATATTCTAGTGTGGCTCTATTTGATTTCTGGTATGGAATGAAACATTGGCTGTTGTTTCCTGCACCTCTTTTTGGCTTCCAGAATGATCAGTCCGGAAGGTAAAATTACATTTCAGAATTTGTTGCAAACTTTAGTTTTTGGAATGGTCATTCTGAAAGGTAAAAAAACATTTCAAAAAAGGTGCAGGAAGCAATAGCCTGAAACATTTTGTGTTAGTCCTTAGAATCTTTGTTGGAAAACAAACGGCTCATAAGAATAAGGAAAATGGGCCGTTTAGTTCGTGAATTGGAGACCCAAGAAATCTTAACCAAAAGCATAAAGCTCTGGCATAAATTGGCCACGGGTAAGTCATAAGAAAGAGGTTAGTATGGAATTGAAAAAGGAATAAAGTAGGGTTGTTTCTTTTGGCATATTATTCAGTGAGAAAGGATGCATAGCATAATGTTAGTGAATGGGTTGGGAGTAACGAAAGTGGAACCGTATGAGTAACTGGAACTGGGAATACATGTTTATGGAAATGTATGATCCCAAGGAGAGAATTGTCCTTTCGGAAAGGAAAGCCACTCCTCACAGTTATTGGAGAATCTGCTGCTGAGTGCTCACATAATCTCAAAAGGGGACCTTCGCTAAACCCTAGACATAGGAGTATTTTATTTAGAGATTGTAGACAAATATCAACAACACAAATTAACTATTTACATTTTGATTTTGGTCCTTTTAAAAAATTTCTTTTGATTTTAGTCCCTATAAAGCTGCTCAAATTGTTGCCCCACTACTCCCTACCAAGGTACGAGACTTATCTCTTCCACACGCAATCATATATTTTTCTTAATGCCTCCAAAGTCCCAACCCAAACTACTATTGTGAACTCACCCACTTCCTTCACGTACAACCATTCCTTTATTTCATGCATGAAGATGATGAAATCTCCTTTGCGATGAAAAGTTAAATGGGAATAATATTGTGGCAATTGAGGGAGAAAGATTTTATTTTTTTGTAAAATTTTCAAAAAGCTTAAACTGAAGTATAACTTTTTTAAATGTCACGGACGACTAAGTCATTGGTAATTATCTCATCATATAGTAGTATCTCATAGTATATCAATATAAAAAAGTGTTGTTCATGACCCAAATGATATTAAGGTGGTGGCCAATAAAGAATGGGGCATGCATTTGATTCCTTTCTCTCTCTCTCTCTCTCTTGGCTTCTCTGTGCTGTGGTTTTCGGTCAACATTCCCTACTGCTACACATTTGGCTGTGTCAGGAGATATATGTCGGGCAAGGTTAGGTTTGTGCCTCCTGTGTTTAATTTTGTCCTCGTTCACCAAACCCTTTGGCTTAAATTAAGGGGAACATTGTATTAATTACCCACATTTATTTTAGCAACATTACCCATATTAGTAATTTAAATGTCATTTTCCTCGTTGGTGATGTTTCTTTTGACCCTTTAAATAGTCTGGCCAAAAATAGCACACCTGCAAAGTGTGTATGGGGGATTTGTAACTATGCATGGAGAACTCCTCTTTCTTAAGTAAATAAAGTTAAAAAGAAAAAAGAAAAGGATGAAAAAAAAAAAGAAGAAGAAGTGGGGCTGTGATAGAAGAAACAAAAATGTCCATATACCTTTTTGTACAATGAAGACTGAAGAGTAGCCATTAGGTTGTAATAGGTCGCGCTTTGTCATGCATTCCATGGTGTTGGTGGTCCAAAAGGGTACCCAAATTTGACTTGTAAAGTGAACTCATTAGATGTAAAAATGTAAACAAAAATAAAATAAAAGGGTCCTTCTATCTTTCTTTCTTTTCTCTTGAAAAAAAACACAAACAAAGCACATTTGAATAGCAATGGAAATCGAAAGGGAGCAATTATTAGTGAGAAAATGAGGCAAAAGGAATAAAGGTTGCGTCTTTTGTCAGAAATTATTATATGAAGGACAGAACAAAATAGCAGCACCACCCAAAAGCAAAGGCTGTGGAGTTTGTCATAGCCTTTCAGAAAATGATGAGATTATGTTCATACTCATGGCTCTGGAAATTTTGAATAAAGCATAGGAGGAGTTGATGACGTCTCTAGGCACGCGCATTTTAGCTTAGGTCCCCTTCTGGAACACAGTGTGGAGTGGAGATAGATAAAAATACACATAAAAATAAAAATGACTCTGCTGCAATAGCATTTGTTTGCACTTCCTAACATGTCGGCCTTGGACGTAGCCAACACCTATAACAAGAAAGAAGGAACACCATCACTACTCACTACTCACTACTCACTACTCACTTCATTCACAAAGCCTATACACTCTGTCATTTTTTCAGATGTAATGTCAGAGCCGCAGTAGCATCTACCCCCATTGCTCCAAAATGTGTTTGATTTAAAGTTAAACCTGTTATGATTAAAGTAAAAGTTTGTATTTTTTTGATTCAAATGGTTTCTAAATCTTTTAACGTTAAATTAAACATGCACCAGTTTTATAACTCAATAAAATCAAACCAAGTTGAATGTATTATTCATCTACTTGGTTCTTGCATCCTAAAAATGTTATTTAACCTTCTTTTTTCTATTAATTTAATGTCTAATGAACTTTACTTGAACACAGATAATTCTACTTAGCACTCAAAGCTTCTTTTGGATTTGAACTAATAATTGCAGCTGTTTAGTATGTTAGATTCTTCCAAAGTTTTTTCCAAGTGTTGTCAATGAGTTGATTTGTTGTTATATAACGGCCTCGGTCTGTCGAACATTCTCCGAGGAAACATCATCTTACATCCTGTAGTCTTGTAATAAATTATTTCAAGTGTCCTATCATTTCTAGTAAGCCTTTAAAGGAAAATCAGTAACATCAGCCCTATTTTGATGGATAAGGTGGATGAAAGATAACTCATTTAAAACAACATAATGCTACTGTGATTTATTCTTTGTTCTTTCAAGCTTTTGAACATTGTTTTATCTTTTTATACTTTTTTTTACTTTCTACTCCTTAACTAATAAAACCTTTTGAGTGTGTTTTGTTGGTTATTTGAAAATATAAAGGGTTGAAATAAGAAAGAACAAAAGTAAAAATATTTTAAATGCAGAAGGCTTAATTTTATTGATTAGCAGATGTGAGTTTTATACAACAATAAGATACTAATAAGAATCACATAAAATTTGCTATTAATTAACATAACAAAGATTCTGATTGTGACAACTAATTGACTCTTTATTGCCTAAGAGTAAGAAAAAAAAAACTAATTGATAGTTTCATGAGTGATTCCAATAACACTCCTCCTTAACACAGGATGTGCATATTAATTGCAAGTCTTTTCCTAAGAACTCAAATCTACCTTTAGGAAGTGCGTTTGTTAGGATGTTAGCATTCTGATGTTTAGTTTCTCTAACAGGTTCTTCATCTACATCTTCATTCTTCTTCTGAAATTCAATCTTGTCTTCTTTCCAACTCCATCTGTCTAACTCCAAGAATATTTCAGATCCCATGCTTCAAACGGTGTCATTTTTCTTTTCAATTTGCATCTTGCACTTGCTTTGGTTTCTACCCAAGTTCATGTAGGAAGTTCCTATTCCAATCAAGGAATTTTTTGGCAAGGTTGTTCTTCCTCATTAAGGGTTTGTTTAGTAAAATTTTATAGAACATGCTTACAAATGAAGAAAATAAGACAAAAAAAAATCCCCATAAGCTTAATTTAGCCTAATCATAAGTTAAAAAAAAATAAAAATTGAAGGTTACATGTTGTAGAGAAAGTAGTAGCGCAATTATGGCAGCCAGGTCCAAACGTGGCCCAAGTCATTCGGCTGTCTCGCATTATCTTTTTGTCTCTTGCCCATAATTATGTCCGCTCTCAACTTAGATTTCTTCATGAATTCATTCTTTGGGATGCGAGTAAATGGTAAACACACACACACCCCATTCCGCTGCTTGATTCCTTTCTATGACATCACATCATTCTCTCAAATCAAATCCTCAAATATTGTCACGTGAATCAGTCACTAAGAAACATCTGAACGATGCTTTGTTATACGATCGAAGGGATCTTATTTTAATTGATTAAATAGTAACAAGAAGCTGTGTGAAAGGAGAATCCCATGTTAGTAATAATGGTGTGGTGAAATTTATTTTAAAATGTATCGGATTATATTGGATTAGAATTATTTAAAATTTTAAAAGATTTTTTTTTAAATGTAAATATCTTTGTATATTTAATCAAAATTTTATGATAAATAAAATTTTAATGGTATTAAATTAAAATTATTAATATTTTTTTTTGAAATTAATGAAATTTTATGTTATTTAATTGAGATTTTAAATAATTTATAAAAATTTTAAAAATTATTTTCTGATTAGATTTTGATGTATAATTGACTTTTTATTGGGTGACATAATCTCCGATTTAATGTTTCAATTTTTTTTTTAAGGTGAGACTTTTTATATGATGCATTCATATTCCTAAATATGAAACTTGTATCACCTGACTAATGTATTCCATTCCACTTTAGATTTAGAAATTCCTAATAAAAAAAATTGTCATAAAAAAAATAGATATAAGTATGAAGGAAATTATAAGTCAACCCGAATAAACAATCAAATCAATATTTTAAAAGATCTGAATGAAAATTATTACAATCAATTTTAAAAAAATACACAATTTAATAAAAAAAAAAAGTCATGTTTGAAATATTATAAAAAAAAAAATTAGATATAAGATGACACAAATGGTTATGTGACAACTGATTTGCTTAATGCTAAAGTAAATAATGACTTGTCATCATAATTTTTATTTTAAATATTCTTTAAATTAGACAAATGATTAATATTTTAATAATCTTATAAATTCAAACTACAAAAATCTTATAAAAAAATCTTAAAATTTTTTACATTCCTATAAAATCTTTAAAATTTACAAGATTTTTTTTTATGATAAAATAATTTTTTAAATCCTAATCCAATACATCTCTTAAATTATTAATATACCATTAAAAAAAAGTTATTTAAATTCTTAACCATTACAATAAAGCATTAATGCTTGACGACAAAAGTACTTGAAACTAGAGTTTTGAGTTTTGACCATTCCTTAGGCCATTTGAACATTTGCTGACATGTGACTGCGATCTTCATTAGCATTTAAACATTCTCCATTCCTTCCCTCCCACCAAAAAACAGAGTGTGTTACTATATATATATATATATATTCATGCTGCCACTACATCTTCAAACATTTCAACTCATCTATGGAGCCAAAGTGCAGCACCATAAACTGTCGGCGGCCGGAGTTTGTTCCGACCCCTCTGCCGGAGAGTCCTCGAGTGCCGATGGAGTTTCTCTCACGCTCATGGAGTGCCTCTGCTCTTGAAGTCTCAAAAGCTCTTGCATCTCACTCTTCTTACACGCCCAATAATTCCAACAACAACACTTCCATTATTCCTGAAGAAATTGCTGCGTCTTCTAACAACAACAACTCTTTCTCTGAGGACTTCTCAAGCATGTCGTCTAAGAATCAGTTCTCTTTTGCTTCCTCTGCTACATCCCAGCTCGTACTTGAACGCATTATGTCGCAGTCCACAAGAGAGGTGCTTATAGCTTGTACTTGAGACTTGTAACATTGTTACATATATGTACATTGTTTTTACTTTTTAATCTCGATGTCAACGATGTGGGGTTTTTTTTAAGATGTTTTATAATTGACTATGTGACAGGAAGTGTCTCCATTAACTTCTGGAAGATTATCTCACAGCAGCGAGCCTTTGAATGGTGGTGGTTCCTTAACCGGAACAGATAGCCCTCCCATTTCACCTTCAGATGAATTTGACGACGTTGTTAAGGTTCATTCTTTTTAGTTTTTTTTTTTCTTTTCTTTTCTTGTGGGTGGGACCCACATGAGAGAGGTGCAATAGTTTTTTTTTATGTTTGAGAAAAGAAAACACTCTCACACTCTCACTTTGGTTTATCTACTTTTCTTGTTGAGAAAATATCAATTTAGTAAAAAAAAAAT
This sequence comes from Amphicarpaea edgeworthii, assembly GCA_014843725.1. Taxonomy (NCBI): domain Eukaryota; kingdom Viridiplantae; phylum Streptophyta; class Magnoliopsida; order Fabales; family Fabaceae; genus Amphicarpaea; species Amphicarpaea edgeworthii. Next base: position 1,711,687 of record CM026322.1, on the reverse strand, counting down.
AAAAAAATTGGAGAATACATACAGCATTTGTTTTGTTTTCTCTGATTATTAGTCTTACAATCTTACAATACAAGACATGGAAGAAGATTCTCTTCTTAAAAGACACGTAAAGAAAGTAATTAAAAAATGTAAAAGATTTTGCAAAAACAGAATTGGGGGCCCCATCTGTCTCCCTATAGGGTGGGGATTCATTCAGTGCTGTTTATAGCTTACTGTAAGTAGCTCCTATGGTGTGTGTGTGTGTGTGTGTGAATGCATGGAAGAAACTAAGGTCTCTGTTCATTAAAATAGAATACTAGTAATTCGTTGGAACTTGGTGCTTTCAAAAAAAGGGGAGAGTTTAATGACTTGGGAACAACTTTATCTTCCCCCACTTTGCACGGAAAATGGAGTGTGAAAAGAAAGGGAAAGAATGGGAACTAGAGCTGTGAAGATGAATAAATGAGAGTCATGTCTCAATGAAATGAAACAGGCAAAGTGCTGAATGCTGAAGTAAATAAATGTCGCAAATTACTGATTAAAGGAGTGTGTGGTGGTGTTAACGATGTTGTGTGTTCAAGTCAACTTGCCGGATTTGTTGATTCTGTTTGCTTCACACTGCTCTTTCTCTCTACATTCAGGCAAACAATTTCACCTTTTAGTCTTTAGAAAGAAGAAAGGAAAGAGTCTTTGATTTTGTTTATTTAAGTTGGAGATTACTATATAGGATGTATTTCGTACCTTTGGTTTTGTTTGTTTTTCTTCACTGCTGAGACTAATCAATGAAAACTAACATAATCTGACGAGGAAAAGACACGTGCTAGTGATTATAAGGACAGCCGTGAACGTTGTTAGCAGTCCTATGATATGTTTTTTTCTTGAAATGAAAGAGGAAACAGCTCTATAATGTTAAATCAATACAAGTACACAACATGACAGACTAAGACTTCATGTTTTTTTTTTCTAAAAAGGGAAAAATCAAATCAAGTTAAACTTGAAGTTACTCAAGGGTTTGTATGTGTTTTTACCATGCAAAAAAACACAAAGTAGTGCTTATGCTTTTGGGGTTTAAGTTTAAGTGTTTAACCATCCTTATCAATGTGGATGCAGTTTTTTCGGGCAAACAATTCCATTCACCCTTTATTCAATGGTGGAAGAGCCAGTGCAACTATTGGCAATGGCACTGCTTGCTCAGGACCTAAAACTGTTGGAAGATGGTTGAAGGACCGAAGAGAAAAGAAGAAAGAAGAGAACAGAACCCACATTGCTCAGCTGCATGCCACTATATCAGTGGCTGCAGTGGCTGCTGCTGTAGCAGCCATTGCTGCTGCAACAGCAGGCTCATCTGCACCCACCAAGGATGAGAAGATGGCCAAGACTGACATGGCTGTTGCTTCTGCAGCAACATTAGTTGCTGCACAGTGTGTTGAGGCTGCCGAAGCAATGGGTGCTGAACGTGACCACCTTGCTTCAGTGGTTAGCTCTGCTGTGAATGTCCGTTCTCATGATGATATCACTACTCTCACTGCTGCAGCTGCCACAGGTAGAGTTTTTTGCACTCATTTAAGCATCCATTTATGTAAATAGTGGATACCTTTTCAGAACAAGAAATCATTATGCCATTAGGTTTTACTGTTAAGTTTATACACCAAAATTCATTTGCAAATGTCGTGGACTCAACCATACAGATGACTAATTAAGCTGTTTCAATTGTCAAGTATCAACTAAAGTCTATATTTCAATGTTAATTAGTCCCTTTACCATGGATAAAATGTGTCTCATGTTCATGTTTTGGTTTCCTTATATTGATAGCTAATGATTTTTTGTCTTTCATATGCAGCTCTACGGGGAGCAGCAACTTTAAAAGCAAGAGCTTTGAAAGAGGTATGGAATATTGCTACAGTGACACCACTAGAGAGAGGTATAGGTGGGATTGGACTCTGTGGTAAAAGTATTAACAGTAATACAAGCAATACCAGCACTAGTGATAGTGGGGAAGTTTTCAATGGAGAGAATTTTCTAGGTTCCTGCAGCCAAGAGGTACTTGCTAAGGGCAGTGAATTACTCAAGCGCACCCGTAAAGGTAATATCAATAAAAATTATTGCTATTAGCAGCACTAACTCAGTCTTTTTCTTCTTTGCAAAAAAGATTAAACTCCATTTTGGTGGTAAATGCAGGCGATCTTCACTGGAAAATAGTGTCGGTTTATATACATCGAACAGGCCAGGTAATTTTTCTTTTTAAGAATTCACAGCAGATGGAGATGGTTTAATTTAATGTCCATTCATTCAATCACAAGGCTTGTAAACATTTCAGGTAATGCTGAAAATGAAGAGCAGACATGTTGCAGGAACCATTACCAAAAAGAACAAGAGTAAGCAGACATTAGATATTTAGATGACAACTTTGTTTTCACTAGCTAGCACTGAATCAGCCATAAACAATTAAAAAGCTCATAACTTGTGCTCTAAATTTTGCAGATGTTGTGTTAGATATATGCACAGATTTAGCAGCATGGCCAGGAAGACATCTTCTTGATGATGGTGAAAAGCGACGGTACTTTGGATTGAAGACAGACTCAAGGGGGATTGTGGAGTTTGAGTGTCGAAATCAAAGAGAATATGATATTTGGACACAAGGGGTCTCAAGGCTTCTCTCCGTTGTTGCACAAAGACAAAATAGATATGGAAATTGAACTTAATTCATCTTATTACTACCTACAGAGTGTAGCTAGCTATTGCTGAGTACTGAACTCAATTCAAACTATTTGTATTGAGATGTAATTTGCCTCAAATTGGCAAGGACTCAAATGGACTTGGTGACTTCTGCAAGAAAATACCATTTGTTTTGCTGTCTAAATTTGTTAATTGTAAGAGTTTTTCTCACCCCAGAGACAATGCGCATGTCAAGTCACCTATAGTGATATTGCAAACTTGCAATGTTGTCATGGATAGCTTATAAATATAAAACGATTCATGTGTTTTCACTTTTCATTCAACAACTTCAGCTTTGGAGAATTAATTGTTAAGTGACTAGGCATTTGAGTTTTCATTGTCAATAGTTTGATCTCCTGCTCCCCTTATTATTATTTTAAGTAAATCAGACAATACAGTTGACAGCGTGTAGCCAACAGTGTTCGTTTGGACTAAATTAATTCCTCTGAAATAGTGCTCGTTTGGACTTTTAGATAGTTTGTCAACATCCAATACAGTTTCACACTATTTGGAACATCAAATAGAATCCAACACGAAACAGAATAGAGGTATTTGTACGAAAAATCCAACTGTTGTACTTATATTAGTACTTATCAGCTAGGCACAATAAAGGGCAGATAAATCGTAAAAAGCATATAACAGTTATGTGAGAGCCAACAAGAAGAAAAGTATCAAGATGGAAAATGTATATTTACAATTCAGTGCAAAATTCCATCTTCTAATCAACAACTTAGCAGCAGCTTGACAATCACAAGGAATTACTGAAGAGATAACTTGATGAGAAGTGAGAACAATATGTTAAAATATTTTGCAATGGATCAGTATTAATCAATAATTATTAACATTACCTTTTAGGATCGTCAACCGATAATTAAAGATATTATAATTGTTATATAAATATTATGGATATTGAATGAGATTATAAATAAAATTGAAGTTATGATAGGTTGGGTCAATTATTTAGTAAATAGTCAATTGAGAGGTCCCTAACTCGTGCTAGCTTATTGGCTTATTATAAATTTGTTATCCTATTAAACAAATTTACACTCTTTTACATTAGTAGTCTCTTGGGATTGTCTATCACGGAAGAATGCAAATTCAGATTTGTCTTTGATAAACTTAATTTTATAGTTTTAGTTACATGCTATGCTATGCTATGATTTGTATCTACTTGTAATTATATTATTATTTTCCATCACAATCTTTTGAATAACATTCTATTTCCTTAATTAAAGCAAACAACGCATGTACTAAGGCAAGGAATATATACTACAAGAATGATGTCCTAGCTAGTAGCTCTAAAGACAGTTAGCAGAGAAAGGAAGAGGTTGATGACATCTAAGTACAAGGAGACAGAAGCCCATATGTACTGATCGTAGGTGTGCCTCTTGATGAGGTTGTCTGTGTCATATATGATGTAGCCACAAAATATAATTGATGCCACAACCCCATAGATCATCGTTGACAACTTACCAAGGGGAAACAGAAGCTGCAAGGAAAAAGAACAACACACTATAAGAGGGGCTAATAGCCCAATAGTAATTGATGCATATCAAGCACAAAGCTTTCATGGCACAAATACCTGTATAAAGCCGAAGACTATAAGAACTATCAAAGACCCGAACAAGAAGGGCCCCATAAACTGGAAATCATGGCCTCTCCTTGCGGCCTAAAAGGTGTATAGAGTCAGGCTGACCACCACTACTGTAGTCAATATCACAGATTCCAGAATAATTTTCCCTGTATCCAGTTTCCAGCTTCATTAGAATTTTTTTTTGCAATTCTCAACTCAAGAATGAAACCTATTCACAAGCCAACACAAGAGACAGAAAAAAATGCTAACTTGTGACTACCAGAAGAATGAAATGCTTGCTCTTAGATGGGGAATTCAATACTTGTGCCAGCACAATTTCTTAGACGTTGAGGTAGAAACTGATTCTCTAATGGCTGTTAATTGTGTGCTAATAGATGAAGGGAATCCAGAATTTTAATTCTAGGATGCTTAGGGAGGCTAATAGACCTGCAAAGTACCTAATTAATGAGGTGCTTATGGTGTAAACTCATGATGCTCTTGCTATTTTATCTTAATAAAGTTTCCACCTTTAAAAAAATAATAAAAAGCAGGTCATGGATGTATTAAATTCCGCTAATCTAAAGTAAACCCAAATGAAATTAAATAAAAAAAGGGTTAAGAACAAGGTTGACATCCTCCTCTTGGTACGCCTAAAACATGAAATGCTATTAGAATAACGCAAATACAAAGTAACTAAGCAACCAACATGTGACCCCTAAAAAAGCAGGGTCATCATGATCAATGATAAACCATTTCTTACAGTACTTTCCCATGAAAAACACACATTCTACTATATGTATAATCATGATAGAAAGAATGTAAAAGAAGAAAAAAGATGAATATGGAGAAGTTACCGCTAGTGAAGGCGCAAGTCAATCCAACGGCAAAAGCCAAGGTAACGGTGAAAATGAAGAGAAGGAAGTAATTGAGAGGGTGTTTCTGGTGGTAATAGTAAAGCGGACACAACGCTGCAATTAATAATATATATGCCACAAAATTAAAAAAAGAAGAATTATTATTATAAAATAAGTAAGAAACATGGGATCTATTAAGGTAAGTGACACGTAACGTACTTATGAATGGAACGAAGATGAGGACAATGTAGAGAACAAGTCCTGGGGTGGAGGAGACGAAGAAGTTGGCGATGGGGCGAACGAAGACAACGACGGAGGCGACGGCGACGGTGAGAAGCAACTGGAATGTGAGAATGGAGTACACCTTACGTATGAAGGACCAACGCAGTTGCGGATTCTCGAGCATGGTAGGGTAAAGAGGCCTTGGATTTCCATCCCTAGTACCACCGCTTTCCACGTCATCTCTTTTCATCATCATCTTCTCTTCTCTTTTCAAACTGTGTTGTTGTTTCTTCTGTTTTTAAGAACAGAGGAGATTCTTATATTCTTATAATAGTATTATTTGTTACCCCTTCAACTGAGGAAAGGATAGCATGTGTCATATGATATGTATATGTTTGTTCATTCTGTAATTCTGTTGTTGTTGTTACTTGTTACCTGTCTTCTAGGCCTTTCTCGCACTCTACCACCTTCTTAAGTTGTTTCTGCCGACTCGTTTTATTTCTCACGAGTTTAATGCTATGCGCACCCACGTCGTCTCCAAATTATTACTTTGTCTATTTCTTTTAGGATCAAATATATACTTTTCTTATTTTTCTCAAATATTTGTCTTGTCTTCCTTAATCTTTAGAGGGACATAAAAAAAATTAATATAGTTTTTTTATAAAAGAAATTATAATTATAATTATATAAATTTTTGTTATATAAAATAAAACAATCATCAGTCAACTCATTATCAATGAGTGATATTTTTACTTATCAACTAAAATTTATCTTATTTTAAAAAAAAAATTATTCATAATTTCCAGTAAAGAGAAAAGTATGAACATACCGTATACACGGTATCTTTTTATTTTGAAAAAAATTATTTTTACACCAAATGATAAGTGATATAATAAAATTAAAAAAAAAAGAAGAAATATTAGTGAGATGTTTGAAAGAAATAAATATTTAAATATTTCCATACTTTATTTCTCACAAGTCGGAATGTGAATCTTCTCACTCTCTTTCCTTAACAAGGTAACAAACCTTAAACTTTCTCTCTCTCTCTCTTCCCCAATTCTTCTCTCTCTAATATCTCTGTTGCCCTCTTGTCAAAAAAAAAAAATATCTATGTTGCCCTAGTCTCCCGGACCACTTGAACTAAAAAGTTGTAACGACTAACTGTGTCATAACTCATAAGTTTATTTTTTTAAAAGATTTTTTTTGTAGTTTAATTGAGTACAACTCTAAAATTTGTTATTTCATTTATGAACGAATTTTGTAATAAAAAATAGAAAATAACAATATTTAAATGGTTACAATGACATAATTTTTCTGTTTGTACATAACACAAAAAATCGCACCAAAAACTCCGGTTCAACTCTGTGGGACAATAAAATTAATTAAAAAAAAAAACGTTAAAGCATATAGAGCTAAGTGAGAGGCGAACAGATATAAGAAAGGTGTGAAGATGCATATATGGTAAATGATTTGTATTTACAAAATCAGTGCAATAATAGCAATAGATTACATCATAAGAACTCTGTTTTCAAATACTACCTAGTAGCTAGCTCTCTATAATCTGAAGCAGTTGAAAGTTGAAGGAAGAGGTTGATGATGTAGCCACTGATGCTACGCACGTATAGATCGCGTGTGACAACTTACCTGTATGAGGCCGAAGCCAATAATAGCTAGTAAAGCTCCACACAAGAAGGGGCCCAATAAATTTAAACCATGGGCTTTCCGTACGGCCCAAAAGTGTAGAGAGTCAGGCTCGCCGCCATCACTACTATAGCTTCCACAAAATTAGAAAGGTTAATGAAATGAATCATCAAGAATGAAAAGTTATACATTTGAGCATGCAATAGAGTGAGTATGATGAGAGGAATCCAAACATGCACCTAGATTTGTAGGTTCAAACTAAATTGTTGTCACTTGGGATGAAGGTAGGATGTAGGAAGAGAATGACAAAGGATGAATGAGAATGCTAAACCAAAATCACAATATTTTTGTGTAGGGTTAAAAGTATTAATATGTCACTTCTATTAACTAATGTGACAGAATTAATTGAAAAAGCTATTATGATATTAAAAATATAATAAATTGAAGGACCGGACTTAAAAAAGGATTAGTGGAGTAGTTATTTAGCACTTTTCTTTGGGAGTAATTAAAAGTATTTAATAATGTTAAAACATATTCTGACTAGTATTTTTAGAAAACTTCATTGGTAAGATTCTAAAAATAAATATGAAAAGTGTAAATAAATAAAATTGAATATTTATATAGAAATTAAAATATAAATGTATAAAAACTTACAATAAAATAATGAACAATACGGTGAATAGTTGAATATATTACTTTTTTTTAAAGCAATATATTCAGTTATCCACCGTATTGTTTTATTGTAGATACGTAAATAATTTATGAACTGCGACGCATCACAATTCACAATACGACGCAAAAGATCAAAGAGATATTCCGTCACATTTTTCTTATTCTCTATTGATAGAGTAATTATGTGGTTGTTGTTCATCTTTTTGCACGTTATCATTTTCTATCAATCTTAATTGAGATAATGGTATCTGTATAATAAAAAATTACAACATATACAATAATTAAAATTATAAAATAATATGAGTGATTAACAAAAATAAAAATATAAAAAAGTATCATAAAATTATGTCATGTTATTCACTTATTCGTAGGAAATTTTTAGAATAGGAGAAGATAACAAAATTTATTTTCACAATAATATTTGGTTTTCTTCTGTAAAAGTACAAGGATTAATTGTATGCATTTGTCATATGCAATTATGCATTTCCAAACCACATCCTAAGACTTATCCTATCAACAAAAATTATTATTTCGTAGGATTCACTCTGTTCACATTCTTTGAGAAAACGAAAGGTCGACGATGTTCACACAAAAAAATTAAAATAAATTATTTCAAGGTTACATTATAAATAATAAGATAAAAACATTATAATTTCCCACATGCATTTTTCTATTAATATTATTTTTGTTTCAGGTTCCAAGTATAGTTTTCATGTCACTGTTTATTTTACTTAAATTTGTTTCATATTTAAAATTAAAATACGTTATTATTCAAAACATAGTGAAAAAAGTCAATTTTTTTTAAAAGTAGGTTAATAATAATAATAATTATTATTATTATTATTATTATTATTAACCTACTCTGGTGTCAGCATTTTCAATTTCAATTCCGAAGGAAAAAAGTTTTCAAGTGTGAAGCAACAGTGGCCGTAATTTGTATGCTCTGTCTCCGGGGAAAGGAAAGTGAGATACTTTCCCTTTCACCAAACAAAAAAAGTTAGTTTAAAGTCCCAATTTTTCAATTTGATTTTCCTCTGCAGATTCAATTCGCAGTTGAACTCTCTCGATCAATTCTCAGGGTCAGCTGATTCGGTGAGTTACATTTTTCTGCTTGAAATCTCTCCTAGTCATTAATAACGGGGCTTGCTTTGTTTTATTTTATGCTGAACCGAACTCAAGAGACTAAGCACATTAGAATAATTAAATTAAACTTCATTTTATTTTATTGCTGGTTGGTTGGTTGGTTGGTTGCACCTAATCTTTAGCATGAGATTGATTGTTGTGTTGTGTTTGTTGGCAGTGGAATGAGCCCCCAATTTGTGAAGTTTTGATTTTGAAGTGAAAGGGTGTGGTGCTGTTGTGGAGATCCGAGATTTGTTTCGTCTCTTATGCCCCATGAGGGGTTTCTTCCCTGCTGAATCCTGTAAAGAGGCTCACCCAAATGCTTTGAATCCTCAGTCTTGGCTTCAAATTGAAAGAGGGAAACTTCCCAAGTTGTCATCACACCCCTCATCTGCCTCAATGTGAGTTTCTCTCTCTCTCTCAACTTACCCTTTATTAAATTTCAATCTAAAGTTTTCTTTTTGCCAATTTAATTTGGTGGTGTTGTTTTTTGGTGGGGTTGGGGTGTGGTGTTTCATGTTTGTTTGCTGTCATCTGCTTTAGAGAATCTCTGATCAAGGTCCCACAGCCAGCTATACTGCCATTCTTTAAGCTTGTTGATTATGTTGAAGTTTTAGCTCAAATCCATGAAGAACTTGAGTCTTGTCCTCCACAGGAGAGGTCGAACTTGTTTTTGTTACAATACCAGGTCTTCAGGGGCCTTGGGGAAGTTAAACTGATGCGTAGAAGCCTCCAGGGAGCTTGGCAGAGAGCCCACACTGTTCATGAGAAGATTGTATTTGGGGCATGGTTGAAATATGAGAAGCAAGAGGAAGAGCTAATAGCTGACTTGCTTGGAAATTGTGGTAAATGTGCGAAGGAGTTTGCACCTGTAGATATATCGGCTCATCTTCGATTTGATGTGAATGCAGGTTCTGAGGGGAGAATGACCAATGAGAACCACATTTCTCAAAATGTTACTTTTATGATTGGAAATGAAAAGATAGTTTGTGATAGACAAAAAATTTCAGAACTTTCAGCACCCTTTCATGCAATGCTAAAGGGGCATTTCAGCGAATCGCTCTTTGAGACTATAGATTTGTCAGAAAACAATATCTCTCCTTCAGGTATGAAGGCAATAAGTGATTTCAGTTCAAATGGCAGTTTGATCGAGGTCCCTCCAAATCTTTTGTTGGAGATATTAGTTTTTGCAAACAAGTATTGTTGTGAAAGACTTAAAGATGCTTGCGATAGAAGACTTGCATCCTTAGTTTCCTCCAAAGAAGATGCCGTGGAGCTCATGGAATATGCTCTTGATGAACATTCAAGTGTCCTTGCTGCATCATGTTTACAAGTCCTTTTGCGTGACCTTCCAAACTGTTTGAATGACAATCGGGTGGTGGAGATATTTGTTCATGCTAATAAGCAGCAGCTAGCAGTCATGGTTGGGCCAGGTATATTTTCACTTTTCTGTTTCTTAAGTGAAGTTTCTATGAACCTTAATTCTAGTTCAGACACAACAGCTCATATCCTGGAACGGTTAGTTGAGTTTGCTGAGAATGACAAGCAGAGACTGCTAGCTTTACATCAATTGGGATGTGTACGACTCTTAAGGAAAGAATATGATGATGCACGTTGTCTTTTTGAAGGGGCTGTAAATGCAGGCCATATATATTCTGTGGCAGGTTTAGCTAGACTGGACAATATAAAGGGAGACAAACTTTTGTCTTATGGGCAGCTCAGCTCAGTCATTTCATCTGTTACTCCACTTGGATGGATGTATCAGGAAAGATCACTATACTGTGATGGTGACAAAAGGTGGGAGGACCTTGAGAAAGCAAGTAATCTGGATCCTACTCTTATATATCCTTACATGCACCGGGCTGCCTCTTTAATGAAGACGCAGAATGCTCAAGCTGCACTAGGAGAAATCAATCGGATTCTTGGGTTCAAACTTTCTCTAGAATGCTTGGAAATTCGATTTTTTATCCACCTTTCTCTTGAGGACTACAAAGCAGCTCTATGTGATGTTCAAACAATTCTTACTTTGCGTTCAGATTATAGAATGTTTGAGGGGCGTGTTGCTGCATCCCAACTCTGTACACTTGTGCGTGAGCATGTTGAACGTTGGACAACTGCAGATTGTTGGGCACGGTTATATGATTGTTGGTCTGCAGTTGATGATATTGGGTCTCTGTCTGTTATCTACCAGATGCTTGAATCTGATGCAGCAAAAGGTATTCTATACTTCAGACAGTCATTGCTTCTCCTAAGGTACGTTATGAACTTTTGGAAGTCACTTGGATTGAGTCAGTGATCAAGGACTTAGTTTTGCAGAAAGTCATAGTAGGCCCAAACCTGCATATTGAAATCTCCCTCCCATTTCCCCGAACAAAATGTTACAGATATTTGGTAACTGTCATTAATTGTTCAAAGCTTTGAACTTAACATGCCATCATGTATATTAGGAATCCAACATAGTACCTGGTGTTTTATGTTCACTATATTGTATCACATTGTAAATTTCATAGCTAAGAACAGATTAATGATAGCTACTTTTTATCTGCCGGTTACTTTCACTTGAAACTCTGTTCTTTTAGAAGTTGCACATCTGTGAGACTGTGACAATAAGCTCAACCACAGGAGGAAAAATCCACAGAACATAATATTTTACTTTGAAATGCAAGTTACCCCTGTGAAATTGTGTCTGGAAAGGAAAATTCTCGGGCTTCAGGGTCTTTATTTGTCTAAATATTGAGTGTGTTTTATATGATGACTCTATAAATCTGATGTCTTTTATTTATTTGACTTAGGTTGAACTGTCCTGAGGCTGCTATGCAGAGTTTACAGTTAGCTCGGCAACATGCATCAAGTGAGCATGAACGACTTGTATATGAGGGGTGGATCTTATATGATACAGGTCATTATGAGGAAGGGCTCCGGAAAGCTGAAGAGTCTATCAATATAAAAAGATCTTTTGAGGCCTTTTTCCTGAAGGCCTATGCATTGGCTGACTCTAGTATAGATCCATCATGTCCACCAATTGTTATTTCACTTCTGGAAGATGCCTTGAAGTGTCCTTCAGATAATCTGCGCAAAGGTCAGGTATGATTCTATTGTTCTACTTTTGCAAAAATATTTCACTTTTGTCAATTGTGTGATTCTAGACTTTCTAAAGTTACAACAAACATTAGGCCTAAAGTTATAAGCTTACTTTACTCCACTTACGAACATTTCCTATATGTTATAAGCTTACCTCACTCACATTTTGAACTTTAGTCTAGAAGTTACAAACAATATGGCAAGCATATAATCTGTTTCCTATTCTACATACAGAATGTATCAACTCCTTAAAAGGAATATTAAGACATTGTATTGTTGAACTATTTATCATGACTTTCAAAATGCTTATTATCCCACTCCCTCTCCCTCAGTCCCTCAGTCCCTCTGCATTCTGAATTCTGAATTTGTATGCCCATGTATTATGGTGGTTGTAAGTTTTGGTTACTCTGTAAAAGTCCAAAAGCTGAACTATGAAGTTCTGGTGTTTGAGCTGAACTGATGAACACATAAAATCAATAAGTTATTATACTCTGTTATAACTTATAATATTCATATATTTCTGCAACTTTGGACATAGTTTGTATTTTAATGAAATATAATTCTATTTACTTTTCAGGCACTGAACAATCTTGGAAGTGTTTATGTTGACTGTGGTAAATTGGACTTGGCTGCTGATTGTTATATCAATGCCCTTAAAATCCGACACACCCGAGCTCATCATGGTCTTGCTCGTGTTCATTGTCTAAAAAATGATAAGGCTGCTTCTTATATGGAAATGACCGAACTTATTAAGAAGGCAAAAAACAATGCATCTGCTTATGAGAAGAGGTCTGAGTACTGTGATCGTGAGCAAGCAAAAGCAGATCTGGAGATGGTCACTAGATTAGATCCCCTTCGGGTGTATCCTTATAGATATCGCGCTGCAGGTAAGTATTTTACCTAACTGACTTGTGTTGTGTCCTCGTAAATCATAATGTCTAACTAAGGATAGCAAGCAAATATGCAAAAATCTGGATTTTTCTGCTAGATTCTATTTAAATTCAACGCATTCCATGGCATTGCTTGAGTAGATGTAGTTGGTGTGTTGCAGTATTGATGGACAACCACAAGGAAGAGGAAGCCATTGCAGAACTCTCTAGAGCAATTGCATTTAAAGCTGATTTGCACCTCTTGCATCTACGTGCAGCATTCCATGAACATAAAGAGGATGTCTTAGGTGCTCAAAGAGACTGTCGTGCTGCCCTCTCAGTGGACCCAAACCACCAAGAAATGTTGGAACTTCATAGTCGAGTCAATAGACACGAGCCATGAGTCAAAAACATTATGACCTTGGCTTTGAAAGAATGGATATTATTATTGGAGTCAAATCAAATCAAATCAAATTTGTAACATAGGAGAAAGTATAGTTAAATTATTACCATCCTCTGTCTATAGTAATGAACATGTGAATTATTACCATTCTTTTGTTGCCCCGGGGGAGTGGTCCCAATTTTGTAATTGTTAATCTTGATTATTTTTTGGGGTCTATTATGAGTGTCAAATGTGTTGTTTATCTATCTCCCCTTTTGGTTCTTGATTAAAATTGTGTGCAAGGCATTATATGAAAATGTTTAGTTTACTGCTATAATCACCACATGCATGAAATATTGTTTTCTAAAGAAGCGAGGGAAACAGAGATCCTACCTACTCGTCCTTCCATTTCCGCGCGTGCTTTTTTTGCTTTATGGATACTTTAATTCATTTTCTCTTCTTATTTTATTCTTCTAATATAAATACTTTTTGAGAAGTTTATACAAACATACCTTTATCAAGGTTCAAAAGCATTTTCATGGAAAAAAAAAATCGACGTTGTAGCAAAAAGAAACCTTCAACAGGAAAATATAATTTTTTTTTATGAATTTTAAGTGTTTCATAATTAATATCAACCATTACTTTTTCAAACCAAAAAGTTTAAATAATTCATGACGCAGGGACTGGTTACAGTTTATTGATTTTGATTGTGATTGAACCGTACGTAGTTCTTTGATAATAATTAAATGTATTTAATAATAAAATAAAATAATATAAATTATTAAAATCAAGTAAGATAAACTATTAATTAAAATAAGTAATTTACTTATATGTTAGTTATTTACATTTAATTCAAAACTATGCTAATCACCATATTACTTATATGTTAGTTATTTCCATAATTTAAGCAAATTGTCTCCAATAGGTTGGGAACTGTTCCGGAAAAGAAAGAAGAAACAAAACAGAAACTATCGTTTCAAAGGAGGGAAGAAAACAGAGACCACCAATAACGTACCAAACAGAAAAGAATCACTAATAGTAAGTGTGCCAAATTAAAAATAGCATGTAAGGTGATAAAAAAATATAGTACTTAAAAAAAAAAACATTCATTAGATTAATTCCATAATAAAAATATTATTCAGTAGATTTTTCTTGTTACGTGTCATTAGGATATCCTATCCACACCATCTCCGCAATATAATAACACTTGCCATCGCTTAAGAACAAGAACTAAGAACAACGATACATGTTATTTTTTATATTATAGTACTCAAAGTAGTCAATAAGGTGACGATGCACAAAATATTAAAAGGGGTGATATTGTGACTGGCTTAAGATTAGACAAATGCAACTTGGACATATAATAACCCAATATGACTCATTCACTCATATTCCAAGGACATAGAGTATAGGTTACGTGTCACACAACCAATTGTCAACAAATGCTTCTTGTTGCATTCTTTGCCTACAATTGTCTTCCACTTTGAAAATCTAAATGGTATAAACTATACTATATTTCATCTATGCGAGTATATTTTTAATTATATATAGTTCACCCTTTTAAGAGTATCTCAATATCAGGGTTTTTTTTTTTTTTTCTCATATGGGATTTCGGATGACTCTCATTATGCGTCTTGGTTCTGCTGTTACATTGTAAATTTGAGAAAATCTTTAAGCACAATTATCTGATTTAATCATAAAAATAATTTACAATTTCATTATTTGTATCAAATTAAATATATTTAAATTTTGAATTTTTTTTTATATATAGTTTAATTCATTAATAAACACCATTAGGGTGTGCCCCTTAATTGTATAGTGATTTTTTACTATTATTTATGTAACCCCTTGTATAGTGTTATTATGATAAATAAGGAAAGTAAAATCTCATATAAAATAATGGATTCAAAAGGGTTTTTCTATAGAAAAGGTGAACGTTACACGTTAAGAAAAAAAAAATCAATAGGAAAATATCGTTTTAAGAATCTTAGTGTACGTATACTACAGTAAATATCCATTTAGGTTAAAGTTAAAAAAAGGGCAGAAACTGTCTTCTCAAGGTGGGAGTGGGGGCACCAGTATATAACACGTCAAATGATATAAATCTAGTAGTTTCGAGAACGTTGTAGAAGTAGAACATATTCATCGAAATTGTTTTTATAAGCTTAAGATTTTATAGATTTTGGTGTCAACAAAAAAGATTTTATAGATTTTTCCAACTACGTGCCATTAGCATAGTGTGTCCACATGCTCCTCAAGTACTCATACAATATAATATATCACGTATTAGAACCAATGCGAAACGATATATGTTCCTTTTTTAATTGGGTCACAAAGTATAGTATATTATTATATACTGAATAAGATGACGATGCGCATTATTAATATATTAAAAGGGGTGACATATCCTATATATTATATATATAGATACTGCAGTGCTGGCTATTCTATATTAGAAATACAGGTTGGACATTGTGGTGCTAAAGAAGCTTCTGGAGTTTCTGGGGTATGCAAGCATGGGCTGTGCTGTGCATGGCTGACTCACTCACTCATATCGAGGGAATGGATATATATGTTGGCACTTAGCATGCCAACAAATTAATTAAATGCTCTATGGTTTCCCTACATTAATCATGTTGTGTTTTCTGCTTTGCAGGTTGCAGCATGGAAGTGTAGAATAACGAGAGGTTTATTTTTAGATATTCATATAATTATACATCTAAATGTTGTGGTTTTTGTTTTTGGAAAAGTAATTTGATCTTCTTTTATATATATATATATATTCTTCTTATATATATTTGACTCTAGCGAAATAATTAATTAGAAAAAAGTATAAATATGATAAATGTTATAATGACATAAAAAGAAAGAGATAAAGTCATAAAACCAATTGATAAGTATTTAAGGTGTATTGTTATTCTTTTAGTACTCGTTGTAATGGCAAAGATTAAGTACAAATATCGTTATATTTTTTTTTGACAGAAATATTGTTATATTTTATTAGGATATATAATCATGGCCTAAAAACAAGAAATATTTATTTGTATGAATTAAAGACAAAAAAATCTCTACATATGTCATCAGTTTTTAAATATATAATTTATATTTGTTTAAATTGATATAGTATATTTTTATGAAAAGGAATGTTGCAAATGTTATAAATTACTAATAAAATGAAATATCTATGATTTCACCCAAAAAAAAGAAGAAGAAATATCTATGATTTTTTTTTTAGTTGGATGAAAGTTAAAAATATTTATAACCAAAACATATATTTATGAAAACTATAAGTAACTTGGACAAAAGTATATATGAAAGATTCGAAATTTTGTTCTTTTAGTTGTTTTTTTCCTTCATTGAAATATTTATGATTCCCCCCCCCCCCCAAAACTAGACAATTTTATTATTTAAATATAAAAATTGACAACATACATAATATTGCATGCAATTATTTTCGTTTTCTATTTTTATATGACATATTTTCAAACCACAGTACATTAAAAATTAAGGAAACAACTTTTTTTTATTGTTCACGAAAAGTAAGCAGTGAGGTGACATTAGATTTTTATGTACGGAAATACTAAGCAAAGGTATTTTGTCGGATTTAGTGGCAGAGTTAAGCTCACCTCCCTCACCAATGAAAAATAAGTAAATAATAACACAAATAAAACATCAAAAAAAAAAAAACATCAAAATTTTGTTCTGACAACAAATCCGGTGTTTCTTCATCCATCCATCCATCTACTTCCGAAAATCCTTCCTTTTTTGTGGTTTGAATCTTATACAATTTTAATGAACCAAATGGCTTCTTTTACATGTGTAATATGTTACCACTGGAGTGAGGAAAAGGGGATCAAACTTGCCACTATTTGGGATCATATATTAAAAAAATAATATAAATATTCCAATCCAATTCAAGAATCAAAACCACTCTTCCAAATTCCAACATGTGAATCCCACAGCATTAAAAAACCAGACATCCCCCACCACTACACCGTGTGCTTGCCTCTTTAACTTCCAGAACTTTCCGAGCCATGTACCCAAATCCACCCACTCTCTTTCTCTCTCTTCCACTTGCTATTTGTGGAAATGAATTAAATAAATTAATAAAATAGCAACAATGTTTCTCCCAGTGTGTCTAGAATGTTCTAATTAAATATCCTTTTATTTTATTATTATTATCCACATAATATTTTTATTTTTATTTTTTCTTGTACACTCCCCTATTAATTTCTTTCTTTCTATATAAACCCTCAAAACACCTTCACTAGCTTTCTTCCTAGATAGGTAGGAGTATGTGTTATGACTTATGACCAACACTACATCCTATTTTTTTCAACTGCTTAAACGACTTTCCAAATAAGGAAACAGAGTCCTCTGCATTCTTCAAATTCCAAAGCTTCACTTTTTTTCTCCACCTTTCCCTGAATCCCATTCGGATTACGCTGCATTATGCCCTGTTTTCCTCTGTTTTTTTCTTTTATTCCTCTTCTTCCTTCTCCTCTGTTTCGATGTATTTTCCACTTGTAATTTTCTTCTCTGTTTATTTTCAAGTCTATCCTTATGGAGAAACCTCAAACGCTAAATCAACGTGATCGTTAGAAGAGTGAATTGAATTAACAAATCGGAACCATAACTCATCAAGTTTGTTCATTTTTCCAAAAAATGAACTACTTGTACACTGTGAAAGAAGAGTACTTTGAATCGCCGCCGTTGTTGTCGTCATCGCCGACGTCTCCAGGGGGAGTTGATGAGTCAGCAATGGTTCCTCCACCAAGGCCAATGGAGGGGCTTAACGAAATGGGGCCACCCCCATTTCTGACCAAGACTTACGATGCAGTGGAGGACCCCACCACTAGCCACATAGTTTCATGGAACAGAGGAGGTGCCAGCTTTGTGGTTTGGGATCCACACGCTTTCTCCAGAGACCTTCTTCCTAGATACTTCAAGCACAACAATTTCTCAAGCTTTGTCCGGCAACTAAACACTTACGTAAGTCCTTTCTTCACCACCATCTTCACTTGTTTTGTCTCTACATTCCCCTTCCAGTTTCATGGGATTAATGTCTGTACAAAACTTAAATGCAGGTTCATAAGTACTTTTACATTGTTCTCTAGTCAGAATTGGATTTTCATGTCATCAGTCTGTATTAACATTTTAATAAAAACTTTCATAAGTAGAACTTCAATTTTTTTGATTGAAAAACTGTACCAAAAATATCTAAGAAATTGCATCTAAGTTTTGTTTTGTTTCCTTTACTGGCAAAAATAAGTAATAATCCAATTAAGAAACAATCCAATGTTTTATTTGAATGAAAGATATGTTCTCTATCACATTTTTTTCTGTAGCTTTTGTAGTGGAATATAATTATTTCACTGTTCTATTATCTAGTGCTTTCTTTCCTCCTAGTCACAGTTGTGAGTTTTCATCTATTATTACTAATTACTAAAACTAATTAAAAGAATATTATATGGTACTGTACTATTTAAATATTTAAAGTCACATGTTGTTTTGTGGATTTTTTCTAGACTTCTAGATTTCTCTTTTTCTCCTGTCCCATCTGCTCCTTCTGCTGTTGCCAGTGGTATAGTTTGGCCTCACATTCTACCACTTTGTTCGTTTCCTATAATAATTATAGCAGTTATGGTTCCAATTTATTTAGTGTGTGTTGAGTTTTTTTTTTCTTTTTTCTTTTTGGATTTTGGTACTAAAAAATATGGGGGTTAAATTTCATAGGGTTTTAGAAAAATTGATCCAGATAAGTGGGAGTTTGCAAATGAAGGGTTCCTGAGAGGGCACAGGCACCTGTTGGGAAACATAAGAAGAAAGAAGCAACCTTCTCATCCCTCTTCTTCATCACAACAAGCACAAGGTCACTGTGTTGAAGTTGGTAGTTTTGGACTTGATGAAGAGGTTGATCGTTTGAGGCGTGACAAGCACGTGTTGATGATGGAGCTAGTGAGGCTGAGGCAGCAGCAACAGAACACAAGGTCATGCCTTCAAGCAATGGAGGAGAGGCTAAGAGGGACAGAGATTAAGCAGCAACAGATGATGGCTTTCTTGGCTAGAGCTTTGAAGAATCCAACCTTCATTCAGCAGCTACTTCAGCAGAAAGAAAAAAGGAAGGAGCTTGAAGAGGCCATGTCCAAGAAGAGGAGAAGGCCAATTGAGCAAGGGCCAAGTGGGGTTGGAGAATCAAGCAGTGTCAAAGTTGAGCCTCTAGTACTGTTAGGGGAATATGGTTTTGGAGTGTCAGAGTTGGAAGTGCTGGCTATGGAGATGCAAGGTTATGGTAGGGGAAGGAGGGAACAAGAGGAGGAGGAGGAGGAGGAGCCTGAGGCATTAGAATCACAGCAAGAGAGGCTGGAGAAAGAGCTTGATGAAGGGTTCTGGGAAGAACTTTTCAGTGAGGGTTTTGAGGGTGAATTAGATATTCCAACTTCACAAGACCAAGATGAAGATGAAGAAGAAGATGTCAATGTGTTGGCCAATCGCTTTGGTTACTTGGGTTCAAGTCCTAAATGAACCAACCACATAGAGATAGAGTCATCAAAATTATTATTATTATTATCAGTTAACCTTGTTCATTAATTTGGTTCAAGTTAGTGTGAGTTTTGATCAAGAGGTGGCAGTGGCAGTACTCATGTGATGGAGGAGGCATCCCATTTGGCAGAATCCATGTGGAAAAATGATTTACTTTTTGGTGTTTCTAACCCCCATTATATGATGATGTCGTCCTTTTGTAGCACTTTGAAGAACCTCAAATTTTCTCACTTTTTTTCTCTATGTTTGATTATTAGGTAGGTTGCAGCTGTTGCTTGGACAAGAATCTATGGTAGTGATAGCGAACGTTATTTAAGCAAGGTTCAATTTTTATGTCGTTTTCTTTTTAGCCACATCACTCAAACCCAGCTATTGTCTTTTCCTTTGTAATGTTCAACCCAGCTATTGTCTCTATTGTCTCTTTGTTGTTTTGATCATATTACCTTACCGAATGTAGATTATTCAGAAGCCGTAGAATGGATACAAATTCAAAGTAGCTGGTCCTCCAAGAATCATTCATAACTGATTGTTGCTTTTGAACCAAGATCCGGTTGGTTGTCGGTTTGATTTTTTTTCCTCCTACCTATACATTTTCATTGCTTTGGACTTCGTCATGTGGCTAGAAATAAAACAAGGCCACACACGTCGAATTTCATGATATATAAATATGGACAAATTTTGTTAGGAATCTTAATGCTTTCAAGATTCCGTTCACGTTTAAACCTTAAAAACAAAACAACAAAAATCATATCATATGCGGGTGTCTGCTCTCTCTTTCAACTTTCAAGTCGAAACGTCTCATGAGAAATCTAGGGCATAGTAATCAAAACAATGAAAATGACCATTTTGGGTGAATTGGCCACCTTAATTCGGATTCTTGTCGCAGCCCCCTCTTAACTTGTGCTAGGTTATCAGAATATTAATGTATTAAAACTTGTAATTAAGCCATTCATTTTTAGAAAATAACATGCATGTGGTTAGCCATTGATTTTTAGAACATAACATGTGGTTAATTATCTTCGATTAACATAGGCAACAGATGTTGATGATGTTTCACCTTCATTATTTCCCTTACTCCTCCTTCAATAGTGTCTTACTCAGTCTACTTTTCAATGGCAAACAATTATCTCATGCATTTGAATCATTCAGAATTAAATATCCCTTCTCATCAAACAGTCTCAAAGTCATTGACATTCTTGCTTTGATTCTTCTTGTAAGGTATATTCATTGCGAGTTTTTCATTCCTTTTAAATGTACCTTTTTTTTCTCACACTTTTTGAAAATGTTGAAGTTACTGCATGAGAGAGAATGTATAGTAGTTTCATAAGACGGGTTGTGAAAGTTCTCAAAAGTTAAGTACTTGTACTAGAAACTTTTATAATCGATTCCAAGATTGTTCTATTCTTTCAAACCTGTGTCTTTACTGGTGTCCATATTCAACTTCAAATTTTTCTGTTATAATATGAAAATATTGGTGTTTGTTTTGTTACTGTCATTGATGGGTGCGCTTCTTTAATAGTGTTCGTTCCTTGGTTGAATTTATTATCAAGTGAATAGATTTTGTTTTATTGTGTAAGAAATGTGATTCTATTTTCTATAAAAAAAAAAATATAACAACATATTTAACAAATATTAAAAAAAAAAATATATATATATATATATATATAGCATTTTAGGATTTTTTGTTTATGATTTCATGGTTTAAGATTTAGGATGAATTATTTCATAATTTATAATTTAAGATTTTGGATTTCATACTTTAAAATCTAGGGTTTCATTGTTTATGATTTAAGAGTTAAATTAAGATTTATAGTTAATGATTCATGATTTATGGTTTACGGTTTAATTTATGAAATCTTGAATTAGGATTTAGGCTTCCAATTAAGATTTAGGATTTAATAAATGAAACTTTAAGGATTTAGAATTTCGTAAATGAAATTTAGAAATTTGAAATGTAACAAAATGATTTAGGATTTTGTTAATGAAATCCTAATGATTTAGGATTTTTTAATTAAAATCTTAAGAATTTAAAATTTTATAAATAAAATCTTTAAAGTTTTATAAATGTAACCTTAAACTGTAAAAGAAATCATAAGGATTTAGAGTTATATAAATGAAAACTCATTATTTTTAATATTTTATTATTGTTGTTTTTTCATATTTTTAACATTTTTTATTTTTTCAAATTTTTAAAATATTATTATTGGTTTTTATATTTTTCCAAGTTTAAATACATTATTCTTGTTTTCTCAAATTTTTAAGATATTCATCTTATTTTTTAATATTTTTAAAAATTTCCAAGACAATACTTTTATTTTTTTATATTTAAAAAAATTATTTTTTTTTAAATTTTCAATACGTTATTCTTATATAATTTTTCATATTTTTAAATTTTCATGACATTATTTTGGTTTTTTTAATTTTTTTTCTAAATTTTCATGAAATTATTTTTTACTTTTCGTATTTTTTAAATTTATAGACATTATTCTTATTTTTTATATTTTGAAAATTTTATTTTTTAATTTTTTATATTGTTCTCATCGAGAGAAACAATTTTAAATATAGAGTTGAGTGTTAGTGGTTTAATTTATTTTTATTTTTTTACCGAATGGTTAGAGCATTAGTCCCTAGCCACATAGAGAGTAGTGGTTTAGTACAACTGGTATATGTAAGAAGTAATTTTAAATCTAGCATGACATGATCTTCATAATCGTTGGATATGATATGTACAATCTTTTGATGTAAATAGCATGAGTAAAAGTAAATTAGATCCCTTATTTTAGGGCATATGCAGAATTGCATGCCTTGGATGGATCCTTGGCCCATTTGAAGATTTGAACGTAAAGAGTAACACCAGGGAGAATTACTATTCTAACCCTCCAAATTTTGTATTCACACCTCACAGGTGCTTTATATTTTGTTTTTTCAAAAATATATTTTTGTACAGAAACACGATTTTGTTGACAAAATATACAACGGAAACGTGTTTGTGTTGCGTAAGAAAGGTGTTACAAAAATAGACAACGGAAATGTGTTTCTGTTGTGTAAAATAAAATACACAACAAAAGAATTATACTACGTACGCAATTCTCATCGATTCTGGCTTTTCAAATTGCGCGCAGTACACTTACTATTTTTATTTTTTTTAAGACAAATATTAGCAGTTAATTAAATTAATTTACACTTATTATGTGATATTGGTTAATTAATCATGCGATATCAAATAAGACAATCATGTTTATGTTTGAAGCATGTTCAAACATTAAATGTGAACCTATTATGAAAGACTAATAGGAATTTTGGATAAATTTTGAAAAGAATCTATGGAAGGGAGTGTACGATGTTACTAGCACTCCTGGTAACAGTAAAATAAAAATGGGGATGTATTTATTATATTAAGGAACCCTTGGTTGGAACGCATGCAATGCAAGGGAGGTAGAAAATAAATAAAGAAATTATATATATAA
Organism: Amphicarpaea edgeworthii; assembly: GCA_014843725.1. Lineage (NCBI taxonomy): Eukaryota > Viridiplantae > Streptophyta > Magnoliopsida > Fabales > Fabaceae > Amphicarpaea > Amphicarpaea edgeworthii. The sequence goes on along the minus strand of CM026322.1, from coordinate 1,688,567 downwards.
AAGATGATGCGGGAATCTAGAAATAGAGTAACCCGTGAATATTACATGGCCCACATCGAATGGAGAGATCGAGAGATCATTGATGAACTGAAGTATTCCTTTCCACTCATTCATCAATATGCATGCCTCACTCACCAGGCCCAGCTTCTCTGCACAATATTGCAGACAAGAGAACTACGAACCATTGTTCCCATAACCTAACCTCTTGTTTTAAAGTTGATTTATAGAATATAATTGACTTTGATCAAATTCTTTTATCATTGAATATATATAATGAGGATATGTACGTATGTCCAAAATAATTTTTAATTACAAATTTTATGTTAAAACGTGTGCACGTGATGTGAAAATTTGTAAATAAAATCAACATATATAATATTAGAATTTATAATCTCTCTTTAATTATTTTGTTGTTTCTGTGGTTTGTCATGGACATCTCCAGTACTGTTTCTTCTTAAATAGTCTCAAATTGATTAGAAGGAGTGTTGATTAGATATATAGTCTCGTGTTACGTATCTATCCCAATTGTTAAGCTGTGGTTTGTATATATACATAATTTTAATTAAGGTGAAACTTAACAGTAACCTTCATATATATCTCAATTATTAAGGTGCGGTCTATATATCTGTTAGATAGTTTAATTAATTAAGATGAAACTTAACAGTAGTAGCATTCAAGAGGTTATTTAGATTTCAGACCAATTGGGTAATCCTGATGAATTGCATGGGATTCTCTCTCTCTCTCTCTTCACTTGAAAACGTTATATTATTTGGAAGCTTATTACACCATATAGTCAGAGTAATTTTCACTTACTCGTGAATATGTTTTTCCATGGCATTCATATATATGTACGTTCTACACGTATACATGTGTGAAGTAAACGTTGATCTTGGAACTAGTGGCGTGTAAATTCAACTTGAGATTTCCTTCTATAGTTTATTTTATATAAGAAAAAAGTTAACAAGCATGACATTGACATATATAGTTTACGTGGATTATGGGGATTGCGTTTGATCCATTATTATTTTTGTAGAATTGAGTCAACTGACGACTATATATACCTGGATGTATGCTAATGTTGAGTTTGATTTACCTGACCACTTCTGAATCATGTAAAATTAAGAGTTGGATTTGATTTATACTTTTGCTCGCAATGAGTTTCTACTCTTAAATTAAATAAGCACATGAATATGAATAAGTTATTTTTAAATAAAAATGGGGTAAAACAAAAATGAGTAAAAGTTACTTAAAAAAAGTTATTTATTTTTAATGAGAAAATTTAAAAATAAGAAGCTTTATAATAAGTTACTAGGATTACTTATGTGGAGTTTATTTTCATGTTCCTTCTTTCAATTCCAATAAAACTAAATTTTAGAATAATTAATATTTTTTTTATCAGAAAATATTAATGATTAATTTGTTAATTTTTGTTAGTAGAAGAGTCAATCCCAAGATCTCTCCATTATATTTTAGTTTTTAAGTTAAAAAAGTAAAAAAATATTAACAAACAATTTTTTTTTTAATTTTCATTTTTTAATTTTAACTTAAAAATAATTTATAAATTAAAAATAATTCAGGACAAATAAAATCTCTAAGTATTTTTAATTAAAGAATACACGAATGGACTTCCTATTACACCTAATTAAAAGGAGGAAAAATTCTCCTGCATGTTTTCTTGGTACGTAGCACACCTTGTTAGAGTAATATAATTGAAGTTTAATTTTCTACATAAAACGATAAAAAAAAAAAAAAAAAAAAAGTAAAAAAAAGTTAGGCGGCCATCTGAAATGAGGATAAGTTAAGTAGTCAAACTGAAGGGCCATCCATGCATCCTTGAGCCATCATTATCTTCAAGAGAGTACATAGAATTCTCAACAATTTAAATTAACTAACTTACACGTCAATTTGTCAAATCCCTGCAAGATTTTTGGGGGGAGAAATTAATGCAACTCAGTAGACCAACTTTCGAAAGAGCTGATATATATATATTACTAGTCAAAACTATGATAAAACACGAGTTAGGTAGATTAGTACTCTTTTTTTTTTTTTTTTTTTTTTTATGTCATGTTGGTGTAGCATGTTTAACTTCAGTCAAAGTTCATATGGCTCACAACAACAACAACGAAAAAACACATTAATTAGGATTATAGTATTTATTAATATAGTATTTGTTTAAGAAATTAAATTGTCAATAGAAATATTATAAGTCTACATAGTATGATATATATTACATTAGAATTACCAATATTACATTGTTTCAAGTGAAACTGTGCACAAATTTTTTAAATAACCAAATTTAGTAGATAAAAAATGAATAATTAAAAAATAAATCTTACTAAAAGTAATCGATTAAGTTCTTCAACCAAAAAGTAGCTACTCATTACCAAAATTATTAGATACTTATTAGTAGTATATGCTCATGTTTTATATTAACAAAATTCACTTTATGTTAATATTTGTGTCATTGACGTTTTGATAAGTACGATTTTTTTTTTCCAGTAGTGATTGTTTAATAGAATTATATATTATACGGTTAGTATAAATCCACGATGATTATCTTAATAGATTAGTTTTTTATTATGCAAATTACTATGAATGCTAATTCAACGCTAACCAGGACACGACACAGTGATAATCACTTGAGATCATGATAATAAAGTGAAGCATAAACATCATCTTCAGATGCCTCGAAGAAACAAACTAACTAAAGAGAGAAATGAAATCCAATCCTAATTCCTGCAGATTCCAAAAGCTTGGATAAAAAGAACCCACATAGGATTCCAATGGATAAATACAAGAACAAAATCTGAAGCTGGATATGCATAGTCACAAAGGTCTAATTCGTGATGGGTCCTATTTCCTACACGCCTAAGCTTTGGTTTATGGTATGGTTGCTACTTACTCATTTTAGTTTACCAAATGGGTAAAATCGGCAATTTATGTAAAATATTATATCCTTCCATAGCTTTAGATTTGGGTTTGGAATAAAGATAGATTGAAAAGAGGTAGTAAAAGAAAAGAGACATTTGCACATTGTCGTTTCCTTGCTTGAGCACTTTCTCTACATACTGCTTGTAATGCAATAGTACAAAAATAAGAGGGACGTAAAATCCTTAAGAATATAATGGCAAGCAAACAATTATTTGGTATTAAATTCCACGAACAAAATGATAATCTTAGGGAAAGTGTACGAATGACCGAGAAAACAAGCTAGTTATCTTCATGACTTGTCAATTATTGTTTATCATAGAAAGAAAATGTTTAAGCACGAAGCACGTGACATATCAAAAGGAATTATTATTTAATATTCAATTTTATGCCAAACTAATTTATTTTATAACTTCATGTAACATTGAAAATAAAAAGGTCATACCATATGATAATAGCCAGATTATAATTACATGGACTGTATAGTGTGTATATATAAACCGAACGTCAATCAATGAATCAATCATTTAAGTTGTGGGGTTATCTCTTGCAAAATGCAAATCACCTTTCACAAGCTTTTCTAGTTTCTCATTCCAATTTTTTTTACCCAAAATATTTTATACGAAAGCTTGTCAATCTCATCACTCATGACTCATGACTCATGAGCCTGTTGATGACAAATATTAATGTGTCTGTCTTTATTATAATCACTTCCCTTCGTCTCAAGGCGCTTTTGGGATTTGGGTGTCTTACTAGTTATTAGGGTAACAAAAGAAAAGCCAGAAAGTGCCCACGTCACAACTTAACCCTACTCAAATCAAACCTTAATCAGAATAATATTCCTACGTTACTTTTTCATACATCAATTTTATCCCTTCTTTAATAAGAAAAGGTGGATTTTTCATCTCTACTTTACTCTTTATAAAATACAAACAATAATATTTGTTTATGAAAAAGAGGAGTAAAAAAATTAATTTCGGTAATTTTTACGTTTATAAAAGTTAGTCTCATAATGAAAATACTTTTAAAAAATACAAATAATATATAAAAGTATGTGAGAAACTACAAAAAGACAAACAACATTGTTTAATAATTTATTGACATACAAAAACTATTAATAAAATGATTAATTCATTAAATAGAGTAATGGTAATTTTGCATTCTATTTCTTCATAATATTATACCTGCGTACACTCTTTCCTTATATGGTAAAAAGATAAAAATTGAGTCCTCTCTTTTTTCTTTTATCATTTATATAAAAGATGAAGATGCATGTCCTTGAAAATGGTCATAATAAAAATAAATTGCAGTTTCTTACAATTATTAGTTGCAATGTTATATATAACAATTCAAATTTTATAATATTTATGTCTAGAAAGACTTTGCCAAACCACCATTCTGATTTGAGAGATAGTCTTACAACTTGTCATGCAAATATTTTGTCAAAAACATAAAATATTTACAAATATGAGAAGTATTAAGAAAAACTGATTTTTAAGATAGTCTCACAACTTGTTCATGCAAAATTGAAAATTAATTTTTAACTTATTAACAGTATAAACTTGTATAAAAATTAAAATGTTAAGTGTTAAATAAAAGATATGAAATTTCCCAAGTAATGACATGGGTGAGAAGATACTTTCCAGTATTTGCGCTGCTGCAGTGCCACTCCATGCTTCTCTCTCCACACTTCCACTACCTTGCCTTTTACTCACCAAAGTTTTTCCTTATTTTTATATACATAAAATAAAATATGGAAATTATTTTCTGTGTTTTAGTTTTACTTACATTTTGTCACCTCCCTCCATAGTCTGCCACCGTCATCATCACCCTTTCTTCTCTCGTCTCTATTATTATTTACAATACCCAGAGAGACATAACATAATAGAACACTCAAATATATTTCTCTCCTCATCTTCTCTTTGTAACTTGTATACCCAAATAGTCTTTTTCATAAGAAAAGAAACAAAAAAAGATGCCAAGTCCTATTTGGGAACTGAGAGATTGTTGTATTTAGGAAATTAAATATCTTCTGCTTTCGATTGCATGCTGGATTCTCTCTTGATCAATTCCACACACACATAGATAGATAGAGAGAGAAAAGAGAGAGATGTGTCTGAAATAGTTGTGCAGAGTTGCTCAGACAAGCAATCCATGGCTTAGATAGATAGCGACTTGGAAAATAACACACCACCACCATCATCATCATATATCTATCTATCCTCTCTTCACGAGATTCATTTTTGCTTTCTTTTTAACAAAAAAAAAAAAAAGAAGAATCCAATTATGCCTTTCTCTTTCTACATACATGTCTCTGCCACCTCACTAGCATGCCCCCTCCCTCCTCCTCAATAAGTTTCACAATCTTAATTTGCAATTGTAGCTTCTTATTATCGTCTTCTTGGCCTCTTCCGAGGTGCAAAAGTGGCTGCTTGTGGAACCAAAATAGCATATAGCTAGGATTTAGAAAACAAACAAATAAACCAAGACAAGAGAGAATATAACATCGTATCTAGCTTTTCCTTCTTTTTTCACTCCCATCCTGTTGGAGTTTTTCTTCAAATTAAAGGCAATATGTTCCCCACGGCTATTTCCAATTCAACTTCTTTGTCCGAGGATGCCAGTGTTTCTTCTGGTACAAAAGTTCAGGACTTGGGAGGACTCAATCAACAACAGCCTCAAAAGATCAAGAAAAAAAGAAGCCTCCCTGGAAATCCAGGTACACTCTTCATTATCATAATTTCACTATTATTTGAGCTCTTTAGTCTTTGGTATCTATAACATATAAGATTTAATTATATTCCAAGAAGACATAAGTTCAAATTCTATATTGATTTGAAAATCTAGTAGATGATCTATAGTATAAAGTACTTGTATAAATATTTTCAGAATTGTGAGGGATGTTTGTTATGAAACATAACTCAGCTAAACATTGAAAGTGTTTTTGTTTCAGACCCAGATGCTGAAGTGATAGCCTTATCACCGAAGACCCTTTTGGCCACTAATAGATTTGTTTGTGAGATCTGTCTAAAGGGTTTCCAGAGAGATCAGAACCTACAGCTTCATAGGAGGGGTCACAACCTCCCTTGGAAGCTAAAGCAAAGGAACGGCAAAGAGGTGAAAAAGAAAGCCTACGTTTGCCCTGAACCTTCATGCGTTCACCACAACCCCTCAAGGGCCCTCGGGGATCTTACAGGAATCAAGAAACACTTCTGCAGAAAGCATGGAGAGAAGAAGTGGAAATGTGAAAAGTGCTCTAAGATATATGCGGTTCAGTCAGATTGGAAAGCTCACTCTAAAACCTGTGGTACTAGAGAATATAGATGTGACTGCGGAACCCTTTTTTCCAGGTAATTATAATTAACATCCAATTTCTCTCACAATTCTAAAATGTGTTCATATTTTGGTATTATCACTGATCTTTTCTTTAATTTTATGGTTTTTGTGTCCATTTTTTTACTTTAATTATTACTGCACATACACTGATACAAGCACGCATTTAAGAAAAAAAAAATGTTTCATATTAGTATTTATATATCAAAAGGCCTATCTTGGATATTTTTTTATTTTTCAATGGATCTTTGGTTTTACATCAGAATGGTAAGCACTTGCTATGGAATATAAGAATGGCATTTACAGGTTGCATGAAAGTGGGACTTAACATATGCTTCTATTGCAAGAGAGATTGAAAAACCTTACTTATCTTTGAATCCTAAAACTGCCAAATGAATATGCGGCAATAACCAAAAAAGCACAATTCACGTACCTTTTGTTTTATCTACTGTGTAGTCTGTGACTCAATGGCAATTTTGATCTTTAAATATTTAAAAAGAAAACATGTGATGCATGCACATACATGAAGGGCATGATAATGATGATATATATTTCTGTATTACTATCTCCAAGAAAAAGTTTAAATCTTAACTTCATTAGTAGTTTTTTAGACTACAAAATTTTCAGTGTGTCAGATAGTGCTCAATTGTCTTCTAGAATATTTGTAATTTCTCTTTCTTTCCCTCTTTAATGTACATTTGCGCGTGTGCAAGTGGCTGCATACTCAGAAAATGATGATGATGATTTATTTTTGTCTACTAAAGAAACAATATAAAAGACACACAATTGGTGATGATTTCTGACTTTCTCCTTCTCTTAATTTTGTTTTATTGAGAATGCTGTGCTTTGTATCTATCAATTTTCATCATTGTGAAATCTGATAAATCTGCACAGATATCAGATGCATGCCAAGTTGCTTTCTTTCATCTAGCTTCATCAGTGAATATATATATATATATATGAGATCGACTTCTTCAATTCCATATTTTTGTTTTGTGTCTTGCATGAGCACTAGTTTCCAAAGGCTTCGACATCACTAACAAGCAATAACCATGCATCACCACTATGAGCCAATATATTATAGTCATCATAATTTGTATAAGCCATTTTCTTCATGCACAAAAGCATAAGCGTGTGTCCATGCATCAGTATATGGTCATTTCTCTTTCCTACTTTAAATTTGACCAAATGACGACATAGTATCTTGTTTGGTCCAAGCCCTTTGACACTTCATTCCCTGTGGACTCGCTCTCCCATGCATATATGACTTCCCAAACCTTTTTGCAAAACGGACACAGTACTCCATACTCCAAACACGTACACTGTATAATAGATGTCCCTATACTCGACCATTTAATTACTTGTTAATGTTACTATTATGATGAAAATCACACCATTCCCATTCACGTTAGTGCAATAGTTTTTAATTCCTATTAATTCACGTCTTTCATTTGTTCTAATGCTTTCTTCTAATACATGACAACAAATTTAACTCATTCTAATGTTTATTCAAATTAACATATTTTATAAACTAAACTCACTCTAAGCTAATGTTATTAGGTATAGGGAACATAATACATTAAATTTTAAGGTTTTACGATGTGAAAAACTGCAGGAAGGACAGTTTCATAACTCATAGGGCGTTCTGTGATGCATTGGCGGAAGAAAGTGCAAGACTATCAGCAAATCAATTAGCCGCCACCGCCGCGACCACAACAAACCCATTCCAATCTCTGTATCTTTTCCAAAGCCAACAACAGAACTTCCAAAACCACCAAATGACGAGTTTCAACCAATGGGAATCATCTGAAGAAAACCCTAACCCTAGCAACATTATGGCTACTTCTTACAACATCAAGCCAGAGTCTCAGACGTTCCACAACCCCCTCTCTTCACTTCTCCAACAGCAACAGCAAGACCCCAACAACAAGGGCATGAATATGATAAGCTCACCCTTCGGGAACCTCCACGTGGCCACGCAAGCAGCGCCTGCATACATGTCAGCCACTGCGCTGCTTCAAAAGGCTGCAACCGTTGGAGCCGCTGCCATCACGGGCCCAGAAGCTGGAGGCCCTGTTGGGCCACAGCGCGCAATGGGTCACGTGACGACCCACCTCGGCGAGGGCGAGTTCGGAATCGGAACAGTGAGTCAACTCGACCCGGTGTCAGTGCCAGATAACAACAACAACTACTACATGACGCGGAGCCTCAAGAGCGACCGTCTCACGAGGGACTTTCTTGGTCTCACAGCAGACGCTAACGGCGGAGTTGACGTTAGCAACAATGTGAAGGATATGCTGACGTTCGCGGGAGGCGTAGAGTACCACCAACCGCACCGTCAACATCATCACCACGCGCTTCTGAAGCCCCAACAAGGCTTTGGTTTCCTTGGGACAGCCACTGCCCCCGAGACGTGGGGGAATTGTTAGACACAGACAGCAAAATAATTCCAAGTCGTGAGGGTAAATTGGGCAATACAACAACTTTGCCATAACTCTTGAATCGTAAATCATCAATCTCTTTTGGTTTTAATACCTCGTAATAGATAGACATATATGTTTTCTCAATCCTCTTTAGACTTTGGACTTTGTTTCGATTGTTGTTCTCTCAATTTAAATCAAGTACCATGCTTTAGATCAGTTTTTTTTTTTTTTAATTTACCCAGTAGTTGTCATGAACTTCTTATCTCTTAATATAAATATTGTTGTGCAGATAAGTAAATATAAGATCTATCATATATCATTACGTTAGTCTAATATAATGTAATGATAATGATAGATGAGAAATAAAGGAAGAGATGTATTCGAAAAGCAGAGGCAGGGTGTGTCGTCTGTGTGCGTGCATGTATGTTGGAGACGATGATGGTGGCCTTTCTTGTCAGTGTGCAACAGCGAAAATGTCACATGCAATCAAATTATTATTAGTCTTTTGTTGTTTTCTCTACCTATGTCCTATCTTTGTCTCCACAGCTTTTCATCTTGATCTTGAGTTAGCTATATATATTCTAGCTTACACATCTACACATATAGTCATATACTATTGGAATAATTAAGTAGATTCTGAAAGTAAGTTATGCGTAAAAATCGGTTTCGTTTTATGTTTTAATGCTTTTAGTATATTTCTCTATTCTATATTCTATATTGCAAAAAATATATTTCATTAGAGCATATATAGTAGTATATATTATGTCTTCTTTTTTTATATATCCAACTTCTTTTTTCTATTTCACTTTTATCTTATTTTTCTTCTATCTTTTTCTCTCGTTCATGCATATACCTATCATTTTCCTTTTAATATATTTGTATATCTATCTAAAGAAATTAAGGAAAAAAGATGTCTTGACAGACCGTTGAAAATGGAACAGTAAATGGAGAGAAGACGAGGTGGCAAATGAGCATGTCACTTGTGTCGAGATATAGTACTTATGCAGTAGCTAGTATATTACGTAGTTACGTACTGTGTATATATACTCCTATATATTAATCGTGAGTATATATGTGTATACATGGCAGTGGTATGTATAGGAATGAAAGTGATCTATCGAAAAATTTTATTTTTTATTTTTATTGTGTACAAAATTTTTACACATAGCACACAAAATTAATTTTCAAATTAGTAAATTTGGATTGAAAGACATCCGAGATCTCTCACCTTCAAAAAAATAATATATATATATATATATATATAAAAGTTAAAACAAACTAGAGCTTCAATGCATAGTGTTTATCAAGAATTTCATGAGTGACTGGAAGTTGAAGATCAGCGCAGCACACAAATTAAGATTCGTTAGGCTTATTGGGAGGCAAATTTCTTTGTCGACCTTTAACAAAGCACAATAATAAAACCTGTCATTGATTTGAGTTTTACACTGTTCCTGCATTAACCGTATTGATATTATTATCATTATACTAGTTATAATGTTACTGAGGTGAGGTCCGCGCATGGTTGTTGACTATTTGACGGTAGTGTTACTGTGTTAGACTGGTAGGTAGTCCTTGAAGCTGACGAGTTGAAAAATATAAGTATGATTCTGATTAATTCTGTACTTTTTCCTCATTGGTCGTTCTTCATAAAAAAAAATTGCCATAAATATTTGGTCTTTTATTTATTTATATAAGTGTAGATTACGGATGAGTAGTAGATAGATGATTTTTTTTTTTTTTTTGAGGGAAAGTAGATAGATGATGTAACCCGCGTAACTATTTACCCTTATGGCATCGTATCACGGGTAAGTCCTTTGCAATGCATTTACAGAAGGGACGTTACATCTTTTGAAGTTCGAAGTTTGAATTGAATGGGATATTCTTCTGTTAATTATAAGATAAAGTATTGTGCGCGTGTGTATGTGAAACGATCAAGTAGACAGGTACAAGAGGATGAGAGAGGTTATCACATGATGTCGGTACTTGGTATGAGAGTCATTTGCCACACCAATCTGGATTCCTTCCATTGATTTTTTCACCCATTCATGAATAGTTATGTTGAATCAGAGTTTAATTAAGATTAGACAATTCATATTTTATCTTAATAAATCAATCATAGTTAAAACAAACGTTTCAAATCTCTGATATGTCCAAGGATTACAAATATCATAACTGTGTACTGTAATTTGTAAATGCGTAGTATAAATTTGACTGTACTAAATTTGATTGGTTCGCCACGCCATGCAACTTGGAAATGACATGTCTTCGGCCCCTGCCCACTATTTTCTTTCCGTAGTGTATTAAGTAACTTTGTTAATTCGTCAAATTTATCATCATAGATTTGGCTTGTTTAGAATGAACAAATCACTTAAGAAGGTAACATAATAAATATTAATAATTTATTAGAAAGTTGTGGTTTCGAAGGAGTTGTGGGGTACGTGGGATACCTTGACCTAGTCTCAGAAATCAAGAGAACCTTTAAGCCAAAGTGGCTTGGTTTTAATTTAGGCCAACTAATTAGGGTAATATATGATTATAAATATAAAAATATCTCTGTCGTACGGTTGTTTGTGATTGTGGATTTTTAACATTTTTAACACGGAAGTTGTCCAGCTTATGTTAAAAAGGTGACGCCGTTTTGGATTTGGCAGCTAAGTGCCAGAGCTTCATATCCATATCTTTTGTCTCTATATATGCCATGTAAGAAGACTTGTCTCCATAAGGGTCATGCTGGCCATTATTATTTCATGTTTACAAAGTTACTTTTCTGAACGACTATAAGGACCCAAACAACTCATCTATGCTGTTTGTGGAATTTTAGACTATAAAGGAATTATAGGTACTACACAATATGTGGGTTAATAATTAGTATTATGTGACTCGTAATAATTTTATTTGATTCGAACAAAATTCAAGATTATTTCTTATAAAAGATACATGTGATGTGATGTCTACAAACAACAAAACCTTAACTCACTGGATGCTGTTCGACATCCATTGCAAAAAAATTTATTCCATATCCTCAAATCTTTTTCTTTAGGAAAGAAAAATGGAGAGTTTCGAAGAATTGGAGGCTTTTGTAAAAAGGAGGTAGAAAAATAAAACCTGCATAATTATAAGCGTGAGTGGTGTGGAAAGGTAAAACTACATAATAAGGTGATGCATGGTCTATATGGTCTATGTGTATTTGTGCGGAGTGTGATGGTGGTCCGTGACAGATAGGGTGTACTCATTAAAAGAAAAAAAAGAGGAACAAAAAGGAAAGATAAATGTCAACGGTTGCTCAATGGAGCTTTGAAAATTGATCTGAATCACAATTTATCAAATTCTGTGCACATCCCCACATCGCAGAGGCACCCTTTGTTGATCATGAGAAACTAACTACATACAAATGCACTTCAACAGCATTAGTGTAAGTAAACATATATAAATGCAATTAGCTTACCAATGGAAGTTAATTTGGTTCTAGTATAAATAAGGAGTTAATCTTTAATCAAGATTTCAAATTCTATTGAAAGAGGTGCTCATATTTTGAGCAAACATAATGCAGTTTTCTATTCAAAGATTCATATTCAATTGGTAGAAAATGTTGCAAATTAAAAGGCATTAAAGTAAGTAACGATTCCACGCTAGGCGATTGAACCTAGTAGGCTAACAAAAAGAATGGAAAAAGTTTGTAGTCATGAAAAATCAGTATGTTGAGTGCAACAGAAAGAGAGAGGAGCTAGCCTGGGGATTATCGAAAGAAAAGAAGATGCATGGAGTTGGGTTTTATATCCAAGCTTTTAGAAAGAAAAGGATACTTATAAGTTGCAGGGTTAAGGTACAATACATCCCATTTGCCTACTAAAATAACAGCCTTTTTTTCACAACAATGAGACAAATTAACCAAAAGCCTCTTCTCTTCTTTTTCTTTCCTACTACCCCATCTTGCATGCATATGTCATCTTCCACTCTCATTTCAACTATCCCTGTTTTATTTCTTTTTTCCTTTTCTAATCCTAATAATTACCATTGCCATTACTTTCTTTTCCGTGCTTCTTCCTTCCAATGCAAATCCCATTCATTCACAACTATGCCTGTGATATTTTTGTCTAGCCGCATTAAAAACCAATTTTCAAATAGATCCAAACTTTAATTTATGATTCACTATAGTAAATCCAACATGATTCCGTTCCAAGCTCTCAAAATTTCCGCATATATAAAATCTCAAATTTTCAGACAATTAATATATTCCATCCTAAAAGTTGTGCCTTTGTAACTAGTTGGTTACGAATTCCAATTCGGAAACAGCTTTTTTGCATATACAAATACGTTTGAATACAAGATTAGAAGTATTTTTAACTGTTTTATGTACTATATTTTTAGTAGATAAGCTCATAAAAATATTTTTAACTTATTCAAAGAGGCTTAAGAATATGTATAATGATTCTCTGTACACATGGTTTGGTGCATATTTGGTTTAATGTTGAGAAATTTCTAAACAGATATCAAAAGCTATAAATTCTTATTTCTTACATAATATACATGAAAATGTGGATCTATTTAATCTAACTTTAAACAAAGCACATACTAGGATATTTCATCCTAAAGTTTTGAAAGATGAATTTAAGGTTTCACCCTATTAATAAAGTGACACCAAATGAATATAACTTAAAACATCCTATTACAAAAGGTGCAATCAGATTAGCTAACAATGGTGGAGATTAATTTACTACAAATGTTTTGTCCCACCGGCCAAATTAAAGCAGGTCAGTGAGAAAACTGATAGTGCTGCCTGGAATATAATCAGACAGTCAGACCAACCTTTTTAACGCATATTTATATTCATCCTTGAGGGTAAACATCAAGAATTTCAAGACAGAAACTTCATCTGCACGTTCATCAGTTTGGTACAATAAATAAACTAGTTTAACTATGTCCCAACTGAAAATTTTGTATCTTGGTAAGGAAACAAGAAATTTTGGGACTACAGAATCAATAAATTTTCAATCTGTTTTAAGTTTATATTCAATTCAATGCATTAATCAAATAACGTGTATACAATTGATCTTACCTTTACAACACTGTTTACATTAGTAATAGTTGCCTTCTGAACTGTAAACACTGACAAACAGAAAAGTACAAAGCCAGACAAAGAAAAGCTTCCAATTTCAAATATGCATCAATTTGCTCTTCGGAGATACCTGGTGGGCCAATTCATTCATAAAGTTCACTTCAATAACACAAATTAATACACAATTAAATAAAGGGAAAATAATAATATTTTCATCTCCAAACAATTCCAAAGTCATGTACATATTTTCCCTCAGAATTCAATATCTGATGAATCAACTTTGATTTACACAATTTACATAGTATAACTGTGTATTTGGCTGAAAATTAACTAAGAAAATCTCACGATCCAATTGCATTGCATATTCTTTCGGGTGTACGAAAGAGAAACTAAAGTCTCAAAACACATGCAGAGATTCGTGAACTGAAATGATGACATGATAGAGAAAAACTGGAAAAGAAAATATGCCATATTGTCAAAGTATACATTGAGGTAATCTGTCCCTCTCAGGAGAAAAAAAAAAGGCAACGATACAGTTCAAAATTGTCTAAATCAGTTGATACAAGAAAGCATAAACAGCTTGCTTGGTCAGAAAACACAATGAATCTGAATGCCAATTGAAAATGACATCAACAATATGGAGAATATGTTATAAATGGTAAGGTTAGGCCTACAAAAAGGAGACATAAACGTAATGAAGCACAAATAGACAGAAGAGAACCTCAAATTAAAATAATATGAGATCACGTGCATATTAAGGCTTAAATTAATACCACAATTCTTGCTTTGCAGATACTATATGGCAAAAATGAGAAGCAATATGTTGTAGCTTCTAACATATACCCAATTGCAAAAATCGAATAGCATTTTTATGTAACAAACTACCAAAAGAAACCTGAATACACAAGAATGTACATAAAGTGAAATATCAAAATGAAAATTAGCAGTCACAACATCACAATAGGGAGGACGTGGTGGAGGATTTTCCACGGCATATATATAGAAAATGATCTCAAATCATTATTTTCAGCACTGACAGGCTTTCACTGAAATAGCGATGAAAACAAAATGGGCAGCATTTTACCAAGTAAGGACAAAAAAAGAATAGTAATCAACCACTGTTGTTCACTTCTTTTTTTCACCATAGTAAACATTATGTGGACAAATTAAAGAACCATATATATATATATATATATATATATATTGATTTCAATTTCAACTGCACCATGGAAAATCTAGCAAACAGAATCTATTCTCTGACCATAATATTCCAACGGAGTCATCTTGACAAACAATGATATCATATGAAACATTAGCAAGTAACGATCTTCTTCAAGAGTTTGTTTATCCATTTCACAAAAAAATTATTTAATAGATAACATGATCTTATATTTATAATGACAAATATAATATAAAATACACAACAATTTAAGTTTTATAATATATATTTAACATGATCTTACCAAAATTTCAGATGTCACTATTTCTCACGTTTACCATTCACTCCAAGCTCAATCATTTATTGATGCAGATAACGATTGCTCATCATGACTGGCTTTGCTAACAAAGTCTTAAACCAAAGAAACAAGTTCATGGAAAACAAAGATTAATTATACATCGTCCTAAAAAAAAATAGTAATCTAACATTGGAGAATGTATACCAAAACAAGCATATAAATAATTTCCCTATCATATGCACACCAATACACTCAAACCAATTTTTCATCTGTATATATAATGTGTACAGTGTTCTTATTATCACAATTCGGTTCAACAATTTTCTTGTTTTAGAAAATAAAAAGTTGCGGCTCTGGAAAAAATAAAAACTGAACAGCATCCATAGACGAATCAGAAAGTGGTGATGGGCTCAAGGCATTCATGAAGGAGAATGCCAAACGATCAGTTTTAATTGGGCCAAGAGAGGTAGTCCAATTTAAAGGGCTTAAAAGACAATCTTGGACAATAAACATGCACAAGTGGTATGGACCAACTCAAATAGTGATGCTTACAGGAAAAAATGGTGTTTGCTACATCCACCTCCTGTTTTGCTAAGTACACTCCCATTTGTTTTATTTCTAACACTAAAAATCTCATATAGACAAAAACAATTAAAATGGAGAAAGCATATATATAGATTATAAAATAATAGTTTAAATTTAGTAAAAGCAATTTAAAGTATTATGTGATAATTTTATTTTAAAGTATCACAAAAGTATTACACAGATGAGTAACAAGACTATATAAATAGAAGTAATGACCCGTTAAACCACTTAACCAGATTTAAAAGCCGTCAAAAGTTCCAACTTTGATGCATGATTATTGGCATCTTTCCAAATCTAGGTTGTTGTAGACCAGGCAATTAAGTGAATTAGTATGCATTAACACTGAATAGCAAAGTGTGAAATGGGTTCGTTTTCGAAGATTTACACTATTGTGATATCTTTCCTTGGTTTCATAATTTGTCACGGTCTTGCTCTCTCAATCAGTTTATACGATGAGGAATGCGTATCCGAACACGTTCTACATGATGGTGACGCTGTTTCTGGGAATTTTGTAGTCATTGACTATGATATTTTCTGGAGCTCAGACCATCCCGGAATTGATTTCACTGTAAGCAAATTAGCCATTAATTTGCTTCCCTTTTTCATACTTTCAATAATGTGTCAATCAAATATGCACCAAACATGCGCACTTTCTAAGGTTTTCAATGAATGTATCGTAATGTATATGTAGGTGACATCTCCGGGAGGAAATATGGTATACTCTTTGAAGGGAACATCAGGGGACAAATTTCAGTTCAAAGCCTCACAAAATGGAATATATAGGTTTTGCTTTCACAACCCTGCTTCAACGCCAGAGACTGTATCTTTCTACATTCACGTTGGCCACATCCCAAACGAACATGACTTAGCTAAAGATGGTTAGTGCCAACTAGAACTTTAATTAGCTACATTTAAACGATTGGAACTCATCATTTACACAGAAATAAGTTCTAACAACATGTTGCATTTAAACTCAATCCAAATATCTAATTTTAAGAAAGAAAAAAAAAACCACTAAAATTATTATATTGAGAAGTACTATTTTACTAGCATTATTTAAATCAATTATGATATATTAATGGTTGGAAATTTAGTTAGATAAGGGAAAAATCAAGGTTTGAACGATAAGAGAATATTATAATAAAACATTGGGTTAAAAAAGAAAATAATTATAGAAGGAAAGATTTAAAGAGTAGTCTGAGTTGAAGTCAGTTATGAGTTATCCTTAAAGAGAAAATGTTTGCACTGTAATAAAGGATCTTGTATTTTCTGTGTTCTTCTTCCAATATACAACAACTCGTTGAATCGATAATAATTACTTTTTTCTATATGTGATATCCTATGTCTAGAAGAAATATATAATCATTAACGAAATAATTTTCTTTTTTTGAAAATTTTAAATTATAAAATAAAATAAATTAAAAAATATATATTAACATTAATGTTATTATTAGCATATATGTTTGTCAATCATTTATTTACTCAATTTTGCTTTTGGATTTAGAACATTTGGATCCCATTAATGTGAAGATTGCTGAGTTGAGAGAAGCACTAGAGTCTATCATATCAGAACAAAAATATTTGAAAGCACGTGATGCTAGACATCGACACAGTAAGCTATTCTCACTTGTTAATTTTTTTATTTTTTTTTTATAGAAAAATGTTAATAGTTAATATATTATGTTAGTGAAATATTTGAATTAATGACATTCTTATCACTCTACTTACCCTTATGTCTTTTTTCTTTTTTTTTCGAATCACCTTATCATTCCATACTCATTAATTTTATTAATTTGTTAGATTTTTAAATATCATCTGAAAGTTTAATAATTATGTGTTGGTAGGTTTTTTTCGTGATGAGAAAATATTCAATAAAGTTTTCTTATTAAAGTTGTTAAGAAGATTCATGTTTTTTGCCGAGAAAAAAAAAAGATTCATGTTATCTGCCTCAATTAATATTTAATAGTACTTTTAGACAATTTTACATTTTTACTTGATGTTAATTAGTTTTAATTTCAAATACCTTTTAAACAAATTTACATAATGTTAAAGAGAAAATCTAGCGAATATCAATTTTATGTGCACTTATTAACCTATGCATCTAGGTGGATTGTAAATTGCTTTTAAATAATTCATTTGATGCATTGAATTGTGCAACTACAGCAAACGAAAGCACCAGAAAGCGTGTTGTCTTCTACACAATCTTGGAGTATATTTTGTTCGCTGTTACAAGTTTATTACAAGTGGTATACATTCGACGTCTCTTCAGTAAATCATTTGCTTACAACCGTGTGTAGTCTTCATAATGAATCATAATAGAATTCCTTTTAATGTCTTTTTTCTTTCTCAATTACACTTTGTAACTCCTCCACGACCAATAATTCATTCTCCATTTGAGTATCGGCCAAGTAGCATCATAATGTTCGAGTTATAGAGTTATTATTAAACTTGAGATATTGTCGTTTTAAATGTTCGATACAATTTTCTCCTTTGTAAAATGCTAGATTTAGTAAAAATGATATTTCGAAGTTGCTCTTAATCTTGAGTGGTATGAGATTTTATATTATTGGAACAAGAACCTCATACAAGACTAAAAGACAAGAGTGGCCTATTTCCTTCTAATTACCTAAATTAATACCAGTACACAGGAGTAGGAATAGTTAGTTATAGTACATGAGAATTATAAAGTGAGTTGAATGATAAAAAAAAAAAATTAAAAAAAAATAAAGAAGAAGAAAGATGAATACATAGTGAATTTCAGTTCTTTACCAAAATTTTCTAGGGTGATAGGCGTTCATATTTGAATATTATGTAATGAAATTGGGATCTAGGACGCATGCATCCAAGAAGATAGATGTAGTAGTATTTAATTTGGATTGTCCATATGTTACAGGCCTAGGAGGCAGGCTACACTAACAACTTAGCCTGAATCAGACACTACAGAACTTAGCTGTCACAAAATCACAAACCTTTACAACGCATGCAAAGGGTCACTCAGAGAATCGCCAGAGGAATATAATAGACCCTAACAAACTACCCATAAATAATTAATATATATCATCCATATCTTGTTACATCTTCTCTCCTCCTAAAAAATAATTCTATAATATAATAATTATGTAAAATTATTAATAGTATTTGAGAGTGTTGAACGTGAAGAAGAGAGAGTTTCTGATCCAATCCGATTCAAACATAGGTTAATACAGTAGTTAACATGATTTTTAAAATAATATAAAAACTAGTTAGATGGTAATTGTATGATAATTGATGATAGTTGACCCCTAGAAATAGAAATTGAAAATGAGGAATAACATTAACGGGTCGGCACTGTGATGATGACGGTACAAAAGGAAAAGGATGATGTGCATTTGTTTCTAGTCTGTTTCTAATTATTCTCGATGGCTGAGAACTGAGAACTTGGAAGGAAGTTACATTGAATTGACAACTGAGGATGATCACGATCACGCACCACACTTGTGTCTTGTGCAATTAGACAGAAGATCGAATTACTGTAATTTAAAAACCATACGCATGCAAATTCTAAACTTCCCTTCTTTTTCTCTTTGCTCCGGAACCCAATAATTGTAGGGCCTGTGACTTTTTGTCCCTCGTCACAGTGTGTCAAATTTATTTCTTTCAGACCAATCCAACCCTATCTTTCTTTTTCTCTTCGATCTTTATACCGCAACGTAATAACGCACCCAGACACAGACACTGAAATAGCTAATGTGTGCAGTGTAGAGAACAATCATTCATTTATGCCTTTTAATGTATGTTTGATTTAAATTTGCATAACTCATTTTGATTCCAGAATTAAATGTTTGGTTTCAAATTCAACATCTAAGTTTAGAGTAAAATTACATTAAAATTAATGCAAAAGTAATTATTAATTTTGTTGAAGATTCATGGTTACTTAAGTATGATATCAAATCAAACACACACATAATTTTAAATTTTTTTTTAAATGTTTAGTTTCATTTGAAAAAAAAAAATCAGATTTAGTCTTGAATCACAGTTGATTCAGAAAAGAAACAACTTCATATAACTTTTTATATTATTAACTAATTTAAACTTTCTATTTAAAATAAATATATTATTAACTTGTTCAAGTTTAAATATGAAAGTGTATAAATTGAAATTCTGGGAGTAGAGAGAAAGGATCCTTTCCTTCCCTTGGCATTTGGCCCTAGCTAACTAGCTACTAGCCTTTGATCTCTGACCCTATATAGGTAGCTAAGACAACTCCTCATCAATCATCATGCGTCTGCTCTTCCTCCTTCCTTTTTAGGCTTCTTAGCTGTGTGCCTTTGAATTCCCCCTCTTCTCTTCTCTTCTCTCCTTGACTCCACTGTGCATGTATGAACCCTTCTTTTAATTCACTGTTACACAAGCTGGGATAACTATGTCTTTTTTTATTATGATATTATATTTAATATTAATATACACATCTACCTCTCTTACGTCTGTGATATCTGTTCTATTCTTCTCTCACTCTATATATTCATTCCTTTCTGCCCTCAACCTCAATCTCTTAACCTTATCTTGCCCCTTATTCTTTCCTAATCAACATACCATGCACCTTCTACCTTTAATTCTTTCTACCACTCAAAATTTCTCAATCCTTTTCCCTCCTCTTGATTATTTTGTTATTTATAAGTTATAAGGTTAATGCATCAAACTTCCACTTCTCATTTTACTTGCTTTTACACAATACACATGACATGTCTTCTCCCAGCTTTAAGTGTGTGACCTCTCCTTTTTCGTGGTGGCCTATATATCTTTTTTGAGGTTCCGGAAGTGTGTTGCAATGTTTCTTTTCTTCTTTTTAAGTTCACAACACTACATATATGCACCTGCAGAGAGTTGAGCCGTTACATGAAACTGTTGGGATTAGAAGTTCTCAAAGGAAAAAGTGAAGCTGCCAGCATGATCTAGCTTTGGTTAGGGAGCTGAAGAGTGTTAACCCTGACTAGGTCATGCTGTGACAGCCTCACTCATTCCTATTTGGGGACCCAGTTCTCGATTCTTCAACAACATCTGAAAGACACAGCAAAGGTAAGAAGTGAAGTTTGTGAGAGCATAAGAAAATTCACTGTTAGCATCGTATATTCCTTTTTTTTTTATTTTAATGCTGAGTTTCTGTTCTGGCAGGCGTGCGTTATTAACTTTTCCCTTTTACTACTTGCTTTTGTCTTTTTCTTGTTAGTTCTTTCACCGAACTAGTTCACTGTGTCTTTGGGACCAAGCTTTTTATTTGATTGCCGTAGATTGCTCCTTATCTTTACTTAATTAGGGTTCCTACAACACAAGGATGCTTTTTTTGTTATTCTAGTATCAAATTTATTATTTATCATGATTCTCTTTAGATTGGCTTGAATTTCTAAAACCCTAGCTAGAGGTAATTACTTTGGTCTGTGTGAGTGCTATAGATTCATATATAGTTTATGTAGCATTTGTAGAAGACATTTTTTTATCTATAATGTTTTTTCTCTTAAATGTGTTCAATTGCTTATTAATCTCCATAAAATGTGAAAATATATTGAAAGACGCATGCAGTTGTTGAGATCCAAAGCAGTGATGTACGTTGAAGCTGATATATATACACTCTTGCAGGTCTGATTCTGTTCTTTCAATTGGCCATTAGTTGTTTTTATCTAAGCAGTTTATTTGACTGATTTTATTTTAAATGTGTATGAAACAGGTTCGAGTTTTGATGGTAACTAAATATGCTATGCTATGCCTTCTATGCTGAACAAATCTTCACTTCATGCGGATGCAAAGAGAAAAGTAACGGATTAGTTACTGTATAATGTACTGTTTAACAAATCGATGTATGAATGTATTCTCTTTTTCTTTTGAGAGAAATGAATGCCAATTGTTATGTAGCATTTTTCTCATTCCATTCAATTTTGATCTCTTAACGGACTTGAGCGATTTGTCCATAAAACGTTAACGAAGTATATATCAACACAAACATCCAAGCCTGTCAATGTTATGTGGTAATTTTTGTGTAATTGGTGTGATTCTTGTTTAATTTCACCAAGTTAAGGTTATGGCTGAATGAAGTAGCTAGGCTCCGCCAAATTGCACCCTGGATCTCCATGCAAACTTCATGACCTAAAATTGCAAATCCAGAACAAGACTCACACGTATCTCTATTTACCCTAGTGCACAGCGGATCCTATCTAAACGGTGTCATTTTTTAAAAATAAATATTGGTGATTTTTTATTTTAAAGAATGTAAGAAGTTTGATGGAAAATAACTAATAGTAGAAAAAAAATCATCAATCTCAACAATAATTTATTAGTAACTAATTAATATGATGAGCGAAAGGCTCGATTAGATGTGTCAAATTCTATTGGCCAATTATTTTAATTTAATTTACACATTACCATTGTAATTCATTTATATTCAATTGTGGTATTGACAAAGTCCATTTGTAACAAATAGTAATTTTTAAAATACTTACAGTGGCACAGAAAATAAAATGCAACATTTTTTTTTTCTCATTTAGTTAACCTCAACATTATTTTTATAGAAAAGGGCACAGACAATGTTTTTTTTTATATATATAGTTGTTATTCTATAACTGGATGCCAATCAATTTTATTGTGCAACCGGGTAATCTACACAAAAATAAATATATTACTGAGTTAAGTATTATTATTAGTTACTTAGAGAAATATTACAATATTATTAATATAGTAATTTACAGTATATTTTAATATATTCTTTTAAACACATTAGTTAAAATGTTGTGTTTTTCCTCTACAGAACGACTCTGCGTGGGTTTGGTTTCATCATTTTTACCCGACCTACCAAAGATATGGAACCAAAAAGATGTCCAAATCACAACAAACTTTATAAAAATCAAATACACAGGTTAACATGTTTCGTTTCCCAATCAGGCTAATACATTCTCCCTTTGTTAAAAGCTGTTCCACCGCGTTTGTTTGGTAGATTGGACATGACTCCCAAATATATAGTTACTTTTAAATTTTAATGTGCAATGGACAGTGATATATAGAAAGTTAGATCAAGAAGGGAAGTGATATTATTTGAAATTCTTCTTGTCTCCAAACGGTGTTTAATCTGTGTGACAAGAAAGTGTAGTATTAGTTTTTTTTTTTTTCCTTTAATTTTTGTTGGAACAATTAGCATTTGTTTAACAAAGTAAAAGAAAAGCTATCCTTAATCTATCACAAAACAAAGATAAATTACAGACATCCCGGGAAGAAAGATTAAACCAAAAATTAAAGGGGAATGGAACATAAGAGTTAAGGCCAATTAATTTATGATGGATGCGAGAGAAAAAGTATTCACATGACTTTATTTTTATTTTTTTCCTCTTTCCAACTTGACTCTCTGTTGTGTTGAGATACTACATTTCTTTTGTGTTGCATTTATAAATGGTCCCCAATAAACTTAGTGGTGGGCACTTTTACTTTGGTTGATGTAAACTCTAAACCTTTGATGGTTGGGTGGAGCATGATAATTTTATAAATTAATTGTCCTACTTTGGACCACGGCCAACTGTCCTAGATATCATAACAACAATCAATTATTTTATTTTGTTAAGGACAACGATTAATTAAATTATTACACTAATATTAGTGGCTTTTCGGGTTCTTAACCAACCAGTAGTAAATGAATAATATAGGTTTACTTTTTTTTTTTTTTTATACCAACACGATATTTATTCAAGTAGTTAGTATCTATTGATAATTATTTTATTTTTTTTTACTGTTAGTTTGATGAAAAAGATAGGAAATGACATGATATAATAGAAAAATTATCTTAGAAAAATATTTTATTTGATATACTAACATAATATAATAGTGATATCATTTATCTTATCCTATTGAAACAATCTATTTTTTATTGGTGAGTTTGATATGTGATAGGATATGATTTTTTTTTTCTCCTCACTCTAATTAATATTTTTATTTAAATAAATAATAAATTGATTGATTCTATCTCTTTCCTTTCCTAATTTATCTAATATTTAACAAAATTATCATAACTTCGTATAAATTTCAACCAATCATGTAAAAAAAAAATATTAAAAATTTATACTTCTTTTTATTTAATTTATATTATATTCATTCGTTATTAATTTATTATCTAATATGCATTAAATATCGAATATAATTGAAATTTATTCTACCACATTCTATCATACTTGTCCCATACTATACTGTTTTTTCCACGTGGTATCCTTAAATTTCTTCCCTATGGAAGAGTTATCAAAATTCATTCCTTCATTTTTCTTTCTTTACTCTTATATAGAAACAAAATCTGAAAAAGTTACTTATGTTTAAAAGAGTTTGCTGATACAGAGAGGTTAACATGTCAAGTTGTTTGTCTTGATTTCATATTTTACTCCTAAATTGTTTGTCTTGATTTTTTTTAACATAAGTAACTTTTTTAACTCTAAGATTAAGAATTAGAACAAATGACTAAAAGTTCTTAAAGAACAGTTCAACATTTTAAGGTAAAAACTAAAAACTCAATTTGAATTCTTATTTCTTTTATAGTGGTCCAATAATTTCACATAAGATTTAAAAATAGTAACGGACTAACATTGGAGAAGATTGGGAGCATTAACCCCTTGACACTTTTTAATTTTAAAATTTATAATATTTTAATATTAAGATATTTTATTTTTATTTAGAAGATCTGATTGTAGACATTATGTATTGGGTTTTATTTATTTTAATAATTGCATTGGAGTTGAACTAACCAATTACAAGCAAGTTGTTTAACCAATAAATAAACAATTCCCTATTTTTTATAATAAAAAAAAAAAAAAAGGATTCCTTAACGGAATCCACTCAAAAATAAGTTTAAGAACTCAATTTGGGTTTTACTATTGGAGTGGAATTTAATTAGTATTTTTAAATTATACGTGATAATAATAAAGAACCCACCAAAAGGGAATTAAGAACCGAGATGCGTCTTGGTATAGAAATCTATATAGCAAAAGTATTTGCATAGATGCAGAGAAGTATCCAAGATTGGATAATGAAGCAACACCAGAAGACAGTGCTACACAAAGATTTAATCACATGGAATTTAATACGAGCTTAGACCAGGTCTTCAACATCAACGAAGTGCTCATAAGATGTACAGTATATATGTTTCTTCTTTCTGTTGGTTCTCCTTGTTTCTGTGGTTCATCTGGACTTTTAGCTAAGCATGAGGCTCAACATATATGCCATAGAAAATCCTTGGCCCTCAGCTTAGACACTCAATTTAAGCAAAGATTGATAACATATCACTATATATCAGTAATAGGCAAACGGACAAATGAAATATATATCAGTCTTTAATTATTCAGAGGCTTGTGAAGAATGCATGCAACTCTGCTAATATCATTATGAAGGTATCATAGCCCAAATATACTAGAAAATTGGTATGTATTCTGTAATATAAAATAATTTTATATCGTCACTCAATCATAATTCATCATAAATAGTATGTTTGTTGACTTTTGTAATAACTACTTTAAAAGTCATATTAATGATGATATTTGATTGATTAATAATATAAAATTATTTTACATTGTTACAATCAAATATATTTTATATACTTTTTTTGATACATCAAAGAGTCCCGAACATGAATTTATCACCTCTAGCCGAACATAGGTTTATATACTTGCAATTCCCACAACCAATTACTCATTTTAGAGATGGATTGTTACTGATATTATACTACACAATACAAGAATTTTTCAACTACTACTACTACCCATAACTCCTACCCTAAAGAAATGAAATGTTCGCTGAGATTCCATAAATTTCAAGGTTAAGCATTTGTTTTAATTTTACCTCGTCACACGTTCGAGGAATCATAAATTTCAAGCATCTTGAACACTGGAATATATGATATTTAGGTGTAAGAGATATGGAAATTCAAAATCCCTTATGTTTTTAACCATAAACGATCTTGGATTTCCATACATCATATACACGAATATCTCATATTTAAGTGTTTCAAGATGCTTGTAATTTATGATTCCTCAAACGTGACTGACGAGGTAAAATTAAAACAAATGCTTAACCTTGAAGACCAATAATTTTACCCACTTAACGCGTATGAGCTTTGTAACCCAAGCAATTGGCCATGACATAGCTGCAATTCCAATACAAATTCCCCATTGTTCCCATGTTAACCTCTCCGTATCAGCAAACTTCTTTAGGAGTTCCACCATCACAACTTGAAGAACAATTGTAATCCCCACAATTCCAAGAAACAAGTGGTTTTTGTGAATGCCTTGGAATACATTAACTTTCTCCATACTTCTAGCATTGAATTCGTTGAAAACTTGGCAGAGAACAAAAGTATTAAAAATTAGAGTATCCTTTACCTTCGCATTGACATTGAAGATTGACTTTCCCTTGAATTGTAAAACCAAGAGAACAACAATCTGATATAAAGCTTGAGCTAAAAGGTTTCTCCACATAATCCTAGTAATAAGAGGCTCAGTTCTACCAACTGGTTGTTTCTCCATTAACTCCTTTGTAGGCCTTTCTGTAGCCAGTGCCAATGCTCCTAGAGTATCCATAATGAGATTTACCCATAGTAGTTGAACTGTTGTTAGAGGAACATCTCCCGAAGAAACTGCTGCAATAAAATTGATCACTAGAGCTGCAACATTCACAGTTAGTTGAAACTGGATGAATTTCTGAATGTTGTTATAAACACATCTCCCCCACCTTAAGACAGTGGCAACAGAATTGAAGTTGTCATCTAAGATCACAATGTCAGAACTCTCCTTGGCAACTTCAGTTCCTTGGATCCCCATAGAAAGTCCAATATCAGCTTCTTTTAAAGCAGGTGCATCATTTGTGCCATCTCCTGTGACTGCAACAACATGGCCTTTCTTTTTCAAACATTGCACCATCAAATGTTTGTCCAAAGGGGATGATCTTGCCATCACGCAGATCTTCTCAACTTTCACCATTCTCTCTTCCTCAGAGTAGTTCCTGAATTCCACACCTTCCACCACTTCTGCATTTTCATGGTCATCAAGGTCTAATATTCCACATTCTGTTGCTATGGCTTTTGCAGTGAAAATGTTATCTCCAGTGATCATCTTGATACGAACACCTGCAAGTTTACAAGCTTCCACAGCCTTCTTGACATCGGGTCGGCATGGATCCTTGATGCCAACAATACCTAGCAAGGTCAAGCCATCTTTTCTAAGGATTTGTTGTGCTTTCTCCTTATCGTTACAATCAATGTCTTCGGAAATCTGCATGTAAGCAAAAGCAATACATCTAAGGCTACTAGCAGCCATGCCTTGAATTATCTTCTCTAGTTTACTCCGTTCTTCATCAAGGGGCTTCTCTATGCCATTATTGTCAATGTAATTAGAACACATTGCAAGTATAATCTCTGCAGCACCTTTCCAATGCACGTGAATTGTGTTGTTGGTCTTTTTCCTTATTGCGACACCACTTCGTTTCTTCTCCGAGTTAAACGTTTCAACATGGAGAACTTCATGTGTGCACTTCAGTTCATCCATGTCCATGTGTAAATCTGACACAGCCCACAAGAGAATAGCTTTCTCTGTTGGGCTACCAGAAATTTCAGGTTCAGATTCTGATGAAGGTTTATAGATATTGCCAGTTGTGTTGAGGCCAACTCCTTGGTGAAATAACTCAAGAACATTAGGAGCCATTGCATTGGAAAAGTTTTCCGTAACATTTTCTAGGCCAAGCCCAAACTTGGTGACTCTCATTTGATTCAAAGTTAAGGTGCCAGTTTTATCTGTGCAAATAACTGTTGCTGACCCCATTGTTTCACAAGCAGAAAGTTTCCTCACCATTGCTTGGTCTGCCATCATTCTTTTCATGGAGTAAGCAAGTGTGAGAGTGACAGCCAATGGCAGGCCCTCAGGGATTGCCACAACCACAATGGTGACAGCAACAGCAACAATTTGCACAACCGTGTTGAAAACATCGTTTACATCAGTTTTACTCCCCTGGAACTCCTGATTCCCTTTGTCATCTTGGGTGTTTCCAGTGAAATAACGAATTAACAAGACTACGAGAACAAGAAAAGCAACTGCAAGGCCTACCTTTCCAATAGAAGAGGTTAACTTGTCAAGGCGAGCCTGCAATGGTGTTCTTTCCTTGGTGTCTTGTGATATTGAGCTCATCATTTCACCCCATGCCGTGTTGGTTCCCACAGATGTCACAAGCATCTGAGCAAAGCCATCCACCACTTTTGCACCAGACAACAAAAAAGGGCTATTTGAAGGCTCAATTTCTACATGGTCGCTCTCACCTGTCATACTTGATTCATCCACTTGCAAAGAATGGCCACTCAAGAACAATCCATCAGCTGGAATTTGATCACCAATTTTAAGTGACGCAATATCTCCAACAAGTACATCAAAGATGGATATCTGCTGTGGCCTTCCATTTCTCACAACTTCAACTTTAATGTTGTTGCTTATCTTAGACAATTTTTCAAATTGTCTCTCTTGTCTGAAGTTGCTGAGTGCAGTGACAGCCACTACAAGAAACACTGCTACAAATATACTCCCTCCTTCATACCACCCTTCCCCTGGCCCATGTTCTTTTATTCCAAAACCAAGGGAAAGGCCAGCACAAACAAGAAGGATCAAAATAGTTGTGTCATTGAAAGCTTCCAATACAAAGCTTAGAAATACCTTGGGTGGTGGCCTCTGGTATGTGTTTGAACCAAACAATTCACGTCGTTTCGCAACATCATCATCGTTGCCACTGATTCCCTTTCCTGGAATGGTTCCAAGAATATTTGCAACACCTTTAACTCCTCCAAACTCAGCATAGGCTTCCAAATTTTTGTCCTTTACCACGCTAGCAAGTCTGGCCTTGTCAACATCATGAACCAAAGAATAATGATTGGTTCCATGTTGATGTTGGGGAATTAGTGGCTGAATGATATCAAGAGTGCTTCCGGAACTGGAAGATTGAGTTTGGAAAAGTTTAGAGTAAGGATGAGTGTTTGTGGTTCTCTTAGATATGACTTCTTTGGCCAGGGCAAGCATGACCCTTCTAGAATAAATCGCTGTGTAAGCAAAACGCCATCTTTTTTTGGCTGTATTGATGGTGTAATTAACAGTGGTGGTTATGTCAATGAGAAATGATGAGCTACTACCATCGTGTTTCGGATTTTGGCTATTCGACATGATGGATTAAGAGGAATTCAGAAGTGCTATAATTATTACTAAATCCGAAAGATACTGGGAAAGAATTTCATTCTGAACATTCAATGCAAGCTATCTTCTATATATATATAATAAAATATACATGGCTGTATTTCGTGCGAGAGGCAATTTCCGCGTAGTTTCCTAACATAACTAAGCAAAAACAACTCTCTTATTTTTTAATAGTCCAATTTAGTCAAACTTTCAAGGGCACGCTCTGTACGCACTACGCCAATTCTTGCCGGACACGTCAAAATCGGTTGTGAGAAGAAGAAAGTTGCTACTTTGATGATACAAATTCACATTTGTACTGCACTCAGAGCTAACAAAACCATAATTAGTACGGATTCATATTTCATCTTGATGAATCTAACTTAATAATATGCAAGATTTGAACCGTGTAATGTTAATTTTTAGTGTCTCCTTGTAAAAACTTTTTGACATAACTTCTCCTAAAATTTTAAAAGATGTGTGATTTATTATTGAAAAAATCAATTTTAGCTTCTAAAAAAAGTTAATTTTTTTTTTTAGTATTTTTCTTTATAGAGTTCAAAGATGCCCTTGGTGTATAATAATTAAACTCTTGAAATAAAAACAATACAAGTGGATAGTGTAAAAGATTTTTGTTATATTAACATGGATTTTATTGAAGCCGACATAGAGGAAGAGTAGTCAGTAACCATAACCTCCATTGACTCTCAAAACATGTCCCAAACTAGTGGGAACACTTTTTTCTCTCTTTATAACCGTGGGAATGGAAATTGGGATCACTTGTTTAAGTTATCAACAAGGAGACAAATAGGAAATATGCAGATAGTTGAGGGGCAATGAGCTTTGCGTGGAAGTTAAAGGCCTATTAAATCCTACCAACAAATTAGAAAATAACAAGAACAAATTGAATTATGGTACGGACGATGTAATAAGTCCGTGTTGACTTGGTCTGGCTGATTATGACATAATTATCATTTCTGCAAAGTGTAGGGATAGTTGGCTCCATGTTTGATCCTAAGGTTTTTTCTTAACAATTACTAAGATGTTTCTCAAAAACTCCGAGTACTGCTGGCATGCCGTCTTGGCCGGACATGGATTTTGTGTAGAATTTGCATTTTGCATACAAACAAGTACAAAATTACAAAGGCAATTTTGGTTACTCCAACAATTATATTTCCTTGCTGCTCTTTAATAATAAAGAAAATTAAAATTGAACTGTGTTTAGTTCTTTAGACAATGTTTCTGATTGTTTTTTTCCTTTGCTACAACTTACAAGGCATCCCCCCTTCGATTATAAAATCATACAAAATCCATCATATTAGTATTTGTATTCAACTATCAATTCTATCATTATCCAGTCGTATGTGCAAACTATATGGATTATAGAACACTTCAGTTGATCCAGTTTAAACAGGATTTTCAATTGTTGAGCCTGAAGGTGATCAATAAATCCATATGAATCATTCAGAAAATATTATCTCAATAAATGGGAAATTAATTAAGGATGTAAAGTAAAATAACTATCACAACATATATGAATTAACAATTATTTTTCTACAGATATTTTAAACCACAAAATATTAGAGTTCAATTATTTTATAACCTAGCACGACAAATGCAAAAAAGGAGGGGAATAATTTACTCATATTATATAGTAGTCCCCTCATAGATTTATGAAGAGTTTGATTTCATATTCCAAAATTGATTAGATGAAAGAAAAATTCAA
Organism: Amphicarpaea edgeworthii; assembly: GCA_014843725.1. Lineage (NCBI taxonomy): Eukaryota > Viridiplantae > Streptophyta > Magnoliopsida > Fabales > Fabaceae > Amphicarpaea > Amphicarpaea edgeworthii. Next base: position 1,657,863 of record CM026322.1, on the reverse strand, counting down.
AAGTAATTATGATTTCTGAGTTAATTCTAAGCTAAAATAACTAATAATAATTTATATTGGATTCAAAATTTTATGCAAAATTAATTTTACTTCAAAATTAATTTCAATCAAAATCATACCAACAAAGGTTATATCACATAAAAAATAATTTAAACCAAAATTAATGTAATCGAAATCAATTTTTTCAACCATCATCCACACATATATTTATTGGTTCTAACAGACAACTAGGGGAAAGTATTCTTCCGACTGCTGCTTTTGCTTACTTCTTCGGCATCTATAATATATTCTATATGATTTGGAAAATTTATGACGACGTAAACAATGGACATCATCAAAAGTTGCGGCTTGTTTCACACCATGGCAATCGGCAAAACCTATTATACTACATCCTGACAAGTGACAAGTGCTGCGCGGCGAATGGGAAATTTAACAGCAACTACCATTCACAATCACATCTCACATGGGTATTCGCAGGTTGGGTTAGATTGAGTTTGTATAATTTCTTAACTCAATTCAATTAATTTTTAGTAAGTTTGATTAAATTAGGTTTGCGTAATTTTATCTTCAAACCCAACTCAATCATAAACGGATTGGATTGGATCATCGGATAAATAATATATTTTTTAAAAAAAAATTAAAATTAATTTTTTTAAAATCATAATAGATTTTTTAATTTTGTTTAAAAAATCATCAAGTCAGTAATGTATTTTTAAAAAAGTCATCGTTAAATTACAAACAATAACAGAAATTAATGCACACTATGTTAAGATGAACCATATTGATTTGACTTTCTAAAGATTGTGAAAGAAATTATCAAATAAAATCTAATAAAAAGATTACTAATGCTTAGTGTGACGTTTTAAAAGTTGTTTGTCATGTAACAAACAACAAGGGGAGGGTAACGCACAGTGAAGGATGATATAGCGAAGGGCAAGAGCAGTGGAGGATCGTGTGGAGAGCTGTAATGACGTACGGATGACCACAGTGATGTAACAATGGAAGGAGGTAATGACTTGCGATGATGCAACAACAGAGGACGACATGACTTACGGTGATGCAACAATGGAAGACGATGGTGACTTGTACAGAGAATGTTTCTATTTTGAGAATTTTTTAAAAGTAAGAAGGTTAGAGGTCAAACCAAATTGAATCGAATTGGATTGAGTTTGCAGATTATCCATACCCATAAACACCCCTAACACATGGAAGCTTTTATATACATTTTCAACATTCACTTCAGACTTCTGTATAATTACAGTAAGTATAATTATTTTTTTAATATTATTATTATTGCAATGAATTACATACGTGTGAGGCCCATTAATTTTTAAAAAATTTCCATGGTAAATTAGTTCACCCAAACAACAATTATTTTTGACTTTTCACTCTTTTACATGCCTTTCACTTTCTTTCTTAGCTAAATCAACCAGACGAGCTGTAAGTCGTGGTGAGCCAACTGCCGTCAATCCAATTAGCTCACTTTGAGGGTTCTAATTGTCAACTATCTCATTTCTGATTAATTAAAAACCATTAGATTCTTATTTAAAAAAAAAGAACAATGATATGATACTAGGAATTTAAGGATAGTTTGATGGACAAGGACAAGATAACATAAGATAAGTAAGCATGCGATAGAAAAGAATAAAAATATTAATAAAAACATTATAAACTTTAATTATATCAATACACACCAAGATAAAATATAAATTATGATTAATTAATTAAATAAAAAAAAGAAAAATAGTGATGTATTAAAAGTGTAAAATTATTTTACACTATCAGTCAATTATAATTTTTCATTTATAAGAAGTCAGTTAACTTTTATAAAATTATTTTAAAAGTCATTAAAATAGTAAATTATGATTGACCGATCATATAAAATTATCAATTTCTTATACTCTTCTACGTTATTAATTCAAAATTATAAATTTTGATAAATATTAAAAAAGAGAATTCATAATTGATAAATAATCAATAAGTTTTTTTATTTATTTAAATAAATATATTAATTAAAAAAGAGAAAGAAAAATCATATCACATCACATCATGTCAAATCTAACTAATATCAATAGAAAACACAATGCACGGTCCCTAAAGATTAATCTACCTAGTTTACCAACTATTCTATTTTTTTTTAAAGAATAATTATTAAATAAATATAGATAATTCTTTTCTACAATTAAAAATTGATTTACCCCTTTAATAACTTTAACTGTTTTGCCCTTGTAAATTAATATTATTATCTAATGGTCCTCTTAAATATTCCGAAATACAAAAATAATTGTCAATTGGCCGTTTTAACTACGGCACTAAAGTGTATCATGCACTATAATACAGTAGTACCTCTGATTAATTATATTGTGCGACTTTGATCTTCATATTAACTTGAAATTTTCAACACTTGGGAAAAGAAGACAAAATATTAATTCCCAATCGAGAAGCCATATAACCACTACACCTATGTATGTCATTATTGGATACAAAAAATTAAAATTAATAAAAAAAAATCATATAAAGTTAAATTATTAAGAAAAAATTTATGTGTGACACAATTAAATTAGTAATGTTAATATTCTTTTTTTAATTAATTATTCAATTTTAATATACTTTTATTTAACTTTAAGGCTTAATATCCATTACGTCATCTTATTTATTTATTTTTCTCAATTGGATCTTGATATTATTTATCTAATTAATCAAATTGAGTACTGATATTATTTATCTATCCAATTAGATCCTAATTTATTTTGTGCTCAATTAGGTTCTAATCTTTGTTAAAAAATACCTAATTGGGTCATATTTGTCATCTCATTTAAAGGGAACAAACCCAATTGATCATAAAAAATAAATAACAAAACCTAATTGAATAGACAAGTAATATCAAGACTCAATTAATAAAAAAAAAATGAAATAGTTGAATATTGAGCCTTACTTTAACAAAACTACAAAATTTTACAAATAATATTAAGTTTTTTTTTATTAAATATAGGTTAACATTAAAATAAATACTACTTATTAAAAATGGTTATTTTTGTTACAAAATAACAGTCTATTGGTGTGTTTGCAGTTTTGTCATACTTATATCAAATACACCAAGTGGTGTAATGATTTTATTGCTTGTCCTCACTCGTGGTCATAGGATCAAGTTTTGGAATTAAAATATTTGTTTACATTCCATAAACATTAGATATCAGGTTAACATGAGAAATCCCTAAAAAAAAAAAAGGTTAACATGAGAACCAAATTCACCTAAAAATAAGGACTAAAATTAGTAATTAAAAATTAGGACTCACATCAACTCTAGCTCCACAAATACCCCCTTACGTATAGGGGTGTTAAAAAAAATGGTTCGAGCCGAATTAGGTCGAAACCAAACTGGTTTAATCAACTCGATTCAAAACCAGTTTTCAAACCGATTCGTAAAAATGGTTATTAAATCAAACCGGTCACCCAATTTGAAATCGGTTTGGTTCATTTCTTTACCAAACTGGTTTTTGCACCGGCCTACCTACAGCTCCACAACATCAACACGCTCATGTATGTTACTATTTTCTTCTAAACGTGTTAGGAAATACATAACTGAAGAGCAAGAACCATGATTTTTCCAAGCATCCTTTTTTACTTTACACTTATCTAGTGCCCCACAGCCAGGCTACATTTTCTATATTACTTTCCAAAGGTGACAAAATTACCGTACGCATGGGGTTAGTTGGTATGAAAAAGACTTGACTTGTGGACAAAAACTTGCTTCACTAACTTCCACACTTTAATGCACACCCAAAAAGAAAAAGCAGTGCGTTTACACAAAGTGAAGGTTACTCATACCATATCTATAGTCAATGAAAACAAAAGGTTAGAGTCATGGACTCACGTCACATGTTTTGTCTTCCTAGATTAGGATGTAGTTATTGTTGACTAATCGAAGCTACCTAGTAACTTCGCAACCGAAAAAATTGACTTTTCCCATGTTTATTGTATAGTAGCAATATATTAAAACATCGTCTGACAGACGGAAACTACCAAGTAATTTCAAGAAAAAGGACATTTTGAATTGTCAAGCAGAAACAAATGCTTCGCTGGCCATCAGTACAACTTCGCAGTATCTTCCAACGTCTGACAGCCTAACAAATACAGGAATCACCACGTCCTCTTTAATAATTTAGACAAATTATCTCCATCAATAAGTTGTTGTTGTTATTAGTAAGCAACTACTTGGATTGGTTGTTGTCATTAAGCAATCAACTACTACGATGAACGGAAAGGAAGTCCACACAGAGTTTTCCAATGAGATAAGTAATTTTAGTTTTAATTAATTTTAATAATAATTCAGATGTAAATTTCAGAATTAATTATTAATATATTTTATTTTATCTTATTGTAACAAAAAAAAAAGAATAAATTATTTTATTCAAGGAAAAATAGAACCAAATGTATTTTAAAAAAAAAACAGATAGTAAAAAGTTTCTCAATGGCCATATACAAACTTATTGAGAATTGAAACAATTAGGAGAAAAAATGAAACAGAATTATCAGATTCGTTGACCCAAATATGAAAAATAAAATAAATAAAAATAAATACTCAAAAAAATATGAAAAATAAATAAATAAACCAATTGAATGCTTTGATTCGATTTCTCAATTTAATAGGAGAAAACAATGCTAGACTCTATAATAATAATTATTTTTTTAAATAAATAAATAAATAATTTTATATGAAAACAATTGAAAAATATGAAAAATAAATAAATAAACCAATTGAATTATTTTTTTTATCTCAAATATATTAATAATAATAATTTCACACTTAAAAAACAAACTCATTAGATTTTATAACAATATATATAGATAAAAAGCTAATAATTCACAAAATATAATTAGTCTAAATAATAATAATAATTAATAAAATTAAAATCATGAGATATTTATATCATATCTATTAATTAATATATTATATATTTTTGAATTAGATTATATATCAAAATATATTATTTAAAATATTATTAATATATAAATAATAATAATAATAATAATAATATATATTATATTTTTATTTTTTTTACTAAAAATAATTTTATATATATATTATAAAGAGAAGAGGGATTGGGGAGGGGGGGCTGAAGCCCCTGCTTGCCCCCCGGTGGATCCGTCTCTGACTCTAAAGAAATGAAATGGAAACAGCCCCATTGAACTATGAGCGTATTTGGTGGGCAAGAAAATAAGAGCAAATTGTAAGTAAGAACAAAAATCAATAAATGACAAAGCCAACAAGACATCATGGAGGAAAAAAGTGAAAGATGTAATGACCATAATTTGCATTTACCCTTGATTACGGCCAAATTATAATCCTTTTGTTTGGTGGTGGTTTGCACAGGTCGTAGAGTCGAACCAGGATGCCGGGAGGTAGGGGGAAAAACACTTTTTTACAAAAAGAAAAAAAGGACAGACAGCTAAGGAACAAACTTTCGAACTTGTACTATGTTACTCCATAGATCAAGTATTACTGGATTTTTCTTTGATTAAATTATGAGCTGTTACTTGCTAACAGTAAAAGGTCTATGGCTCATGATTTTGTATTATGGACTAATTCGTTAGGGTGTTTTAAGTTCAATTCCTGCTTTAAAATTATTACATTTCAAATTGTGTAATTTATTTATTTTATTTATCTATAAGAATTAAAGACATATATACAAAAGATTTAACCTACTGAGTTAATCCACCTTGATATTTCATACTGTGTATGGATGGAATGCAACTATATATCACTTTTATATAATTTAGTACATCACTCATGTCTTGTACAATAAAATTATATTAAAAACAACTAAAAATATAAAATATGTTAAAATATATCTTTTAAAATATAATCAAATGAAATAATATATGGAACAAAACATACTTATAAAAAGAATTATCAATACAAACTAACGTGTTTCACAACGGGATTTTTGGGGCAAGAGCTACTTTCTCTTGTTTGGATCTTTAAGTGAATCCAAGAAGGGAACTCTGTTCCCTCCCCCATTGTTTGAGAGCTAAAGATAGAGTGAAGGAATAAGTTACAAAACGAAAATTCTAATATAGTACTTGCGTTGCAATTTACAAACTTGCAATCTTATCTGCAAGCCTAACAGTACATATGTAATTTATTATTTAAGAAATCATTCTTTGAGATAATTTTTACATGCAAATTTATTTTGGAATCTTGTACCAAATATGTGAATACAACATTCCCATATATGAATTCTCAAATATGATAAAATATTTAACCAACCAAATGCCCGAGAATGTCAAAGGCATTGGAAACTAACAAGTTGAAAAGGCCCCATTTGCAAATTGCAATTAGAAAGAGGTAACTAAAAGGGGAATGGTTGATAGAAATAGGCCCCAAAGCCCCTAATCATATCCAGATGTCCAACATTCACGTTTGGCAAGTGAAATTGCCAATTGTTTAAATTTTATGCCGGCCTACAACACTAGTGGGCCAAAACATGCAAAAGAGATTTGGCCCATAAAATCCTTGGTAAAAGAAGACATCAGGACATCTTTCACCAACAGTTTACCCATAACGGGAAGCATCATTGATTTGCAACAAACAAACAAACAAAGCCTTATCCCACTAAGGTCGGCTACATGGATCACACACGACGCCTTTCAAACAACAAAGCATCATTGATTAACATTCAAGAGTAAACCTCTGACTTCTAACCCAACCTCCATTTCTCCCTTATTACTTGAGCTATTCCTGAGAGGCTAAAAGGAACCATTAATTCGTTTAACTTCTCAATTAAAATTACCATAGACCAACTAATAGACATCAGATACAGAGAGGAGGACAAACTACAGATAGTAAAGGACACCGGTGTAACAATAAATAAGAAATAATAAAGTATAATGTATCTCATATCTCACAATATGTCTGAACACTCAACCATGGACACCAGTAAAGCTAATCAGGGATTCAGGAATGAATGTCTACTAAAAAAACAATGAACTTGATTCCAAACTCAATCAAACAACCCCCCAGAGCAAGTTGATCTGAATACACAGACTAGAAAAATTTTAACCTTTAATCTGCCTAGTCAGTTTAGACATCAACATGAATAAATTGTTAATATTACCTTTAAAACCCCTTCAACATTAACAACTAACCATGCAAGAGAAGGCAAAAAAAATACATATGAAAAAAGTAAGTACTACATAGAGGTCAGGCTTCCATAGAGCAAAGGTAAAAAGTAGATCAAACAGAAAACAATAACACAGCATGATAAGAAGGAATTACTTAATGGATATAATTTTCAGATTGAATTCAATTAGACTTCAGCACAACCTCCCTGTACACTTTAACTTATGAAACGTTCAAATAGATGAGATTAAAGTGTATTTTTTATGTTATGATGCCACTAGACAAACCTAACCCCTATGTAACTTATTAATAAAATGACAGCAGAACATAATTAAAAAATAAGAGCGAAACAAAACCTGGATACTTGATTCCCGAACTCTATGAGATGGCAATTATGACAACTTCTGCACCAACCAAAGAAGGAATAAGTTACTCCCAAGCCAGGCTTCCTAAAATAATTCATTGAGACAGTGAAATTTATGCTCAATCAACTCATGTTAATTTATACTATGTGAGGCATCAAAACACTCACTAACCTCCACCAGCACAGTTGACATTTTCAGGCATAACATAACAATACCAAGACTGGTCAATAGCATCATCAGTTAATAAAGTTGCTAGTAGTCATGACACAATCACAAATACAAACAATTGTCTATGACTATGAAGAACAATACCACCCATTGTGTGACATCAATTTATACAAATAACGATGACAGTATGACACACAAATAGGTAATTATCAGACAGAAGGATAAGATTTGACAACAATTCCTGGGATTTCAGATCCCAGGTTTAATTTTACTATTAAAATGTGTTCAACATCAACAAAGAATACCCAAGTATGAAAATCCTGGATTCTTATATTTCCAATTTTACATGACATTGGCAAACCAAACATATGCATGCAAGATTCCAGCGTATCTCACATACTAGTCTGAAAATAGATGCATACAACAACACTAACACAGCTAAAAGGCAAAAAGGGATTTCTTGATGGACAGAACTTAGAAGCAGTTCTTAATGTGCTTTAGGTATTGTTTTCCAATCAGAATTGGAGTTTCACCTCAAAAAACTGCAAAATAAAGGTTTGTTCCACCCGCATGACATGCCAACAAGCTAAGCCAATAAGTTCAAACATAAGTATTGGAAATTCAAAATACTACCTCAGCTATCAAGGGATAAAAATTACGCTTAGTTTCCGGTGCTGTGTTGCTGCTCACCCAAAATGCATTGCACATAATCATCAAATCCTAACAACTCACTAGCACTGCAATTGGTCACTCCCAAATCACCACCACCACCACCACCACCATCCATTAGACTCATCAATCTCAAGCTTCTCTCACTCTCCGGCATTGATGCCCAACCGATCAACTTCACAGCATCCTTGGAACTCAAAAAACCCTTCCCAACCCTAATCCTCGCATTCCTAAAGGGAACCAAACACTTGTCCCTGGCGAAGCCAACGCACTTCTCCTTCGCCGCGGCGAAACAGTCCGCCATCTCACGTACTTCGCACTGCTCCCGCTCCTTCAGATTGGAGAGCGTGGGACCCGCCAGAGCCTTCCACCACGGAGGCTTGCAATTTCTGGATGCGCTCACGGCACAGCCGATCCTCGCCCCCTCTTCGCACTGCTCAACGATTTTACGCTCGCAGGCTGTGAACGAGGACGCCCACGCGCGCGAGTCTCTGAAAGCCAGCACGTACGGTCCCGCCGACGGAGCGTCGGATGAACCCGCCGGTAACGGTCCCCGGAGCAGGGGAACGGGCCGATCGAATTTGATGACGGTTAAAGAAGGCGAGTAGTCGTCGACATTATCGGGTTCGGATGCGTCCATCGCTAGGGTTAGGGTTTTCCCGATTTGGGTTAATCGAATGGAAAACTCGAAAATCTAATGAGTGCTAAGCAGAGAAGCAGAACTGAGAAGTGAAAGTGAATACAGACGAAAATTCAGCAGTTGATCAGAAAGTTCTCCGAGCTGATGCCAGACGGGGATAACGCCGTCGCACGGTGCTTCCCGCCGCCGCCGCTGCTCTCGTTATCCGGTCTTTTTTTGTAGATCCTCGTAACCGTCGTCGCGTCTTTATTAGTAGTATTAGAGAATAAAAACGGCGTTAACCCAAAAAAAAAAAGAGAATAAAAACGGCGCCAAGCAAAACGAAAGAGGATATAGTAAACTCTTTTTTGGATATGAGATGTTAACGTTCTTTCTTTCTCTTCTTATTTATTCTTGGTATAAAATGCTTTTTTTTTTTAAATGATTCAATTGTTTTAAAAAATTAAAGCTATTTATTTAAAATTCTTAATTGCTTATATTTGTTAAATTTATATATTTTATTTTATTCAATAATGTTTGATTGTCTATATTTATTAATTATATTTTTTTGTATTCATAAAAATCGAGTTCTAAGTATCAAGAAAAATTATAAAAATTAATGCATGGATAATTACTCAATCATCAGAAATAAACTTTTTGAATTATTGTTTATCATTTATGTTTTTTAAAATGTAATTTATTTTGTTTCTCTTCTTGTTGAATGGTGTGTGAATAAACATATTAAAATTTGCCTAATCTGCGTGTGTACATTCCAAATTTCCAATTTTAGGTTAAAAGAATGGTTTCAATTTGATTAAAACGAAAATGGATAAAAGTAGGGATAGAAACGTACGCGTGCACAATTCACAAAAGGGAATTACGCACTACGCAGACCATAGAATAGAAGGTGGTATTGTACTGCTGCCAATCAACATTTCAACAACAGCATTAGCCATTGTACAAAGGAATAATAAACAATTAATTTACAAATGAAATCAATCATTTGAGCATCATAATCCTTGCAAATTCTTCAAAGCTAACTTGACCATCCCCATCCAAATCTGCCTCTCTAATCATCTGTTCTGCCTCTTCATCTGTCAGCCTCTCTCCCAAGTTCATCATTACGTGCCTCAGCTGTAAACACATCATAAAGTATCTCTCTTAGCAAGTAAATAAACAAATTAATGATTGAATGAGCTCAAATCAAAAGCATGAATGAATGAATAAATAAAAATCCACTTTTCTTCGCACTAATAACCGACTAAAACAAAAGAAAGATTCTGTGTGTATTTGGAAAACAAAAACAGTTGAATTCAACACCAATTAAAAATCAAGATTTCACTACAATAATCCAAAAACTATATTGGAATTTTTATTTTTTTTTAAGTTGACTGTGTCGTATTTTTCAACTTATATCCAAACACAAGCTTCCTAATACGTGTAAACTGATGAGAATGTTAATTTACCTCAGTGGGGGATATGTATCCATTTTGATCTCTATCAAATACTTTGAATGCTTCTTTCAGCTCTTCAGATAAAGTTTCCTATAAATTTTGGCAGTAATATCATGATCATTAGCCTCAAACAGTTAACTTTTAATCACACCATTTCTTCAATCAAAATATTACGATATGACTAGTTTTATCTTACCTTCATTTTTCTTCCCATAATATTCAAGAACTCTTCAAAATCTATACTCCCATTCCCATCAACATCGACCTCACTAATCATGTCTTGGATTTCATCTTTCGTTGGATTCCCATCTAATGATCGGATAATGGTTGCCAATTCATCCACAGTAACGAATCCTAGACATCACCAACAATTCCAACAAAGTCAAAATCAAATCAAAACCTCCTTCATTTTTCACACCATAATGAAAAAGTGAACAAATTAATCATCAAGATGCAAAAAAACACACACACACACACACCATCAGAGTCCTTATCAATGAGGCAAAAGGCTTCATGGAATTCAGCAATCTGATCATCTGTCAGTGCTCCTGCCATGGTTTGGTTTGTGATGTGTAATGTGTTGTCAATTGAAGTGGAAAAGCAATAAATTCAGAATGAACAATGTGTTACACGGTATTATTTTGTTTGAGCCTGTGCAGTTTTCTCTTGGCTTATATATAGATATATAGATGTGTCGTGTTATGTGGCCAATTTTTTTGTTCACAAAGTCAAAGATGATCAAAGTAGAAGTTGCAATTCAAGAGGCTACTTTTCCAGACTAGGGGGAATTCTCAATCCAGACGTTATGTTAGCCCAATTATTCACAAAGTCAATGAAAACGCGACTTCAACCTTCTTTCCCGACAAATGATAATCTATAGTGTAATAAAAACACATAATGTAATTATTGGTCGAAATAATGTAGTGGTTTAACCATTTAGCTTATGTTTGGAAATCAGTTAGATTCAATATCAACAAGTAAATCACATATTTGAAGACAAGAATCCAAAAATTATATAATTTTTTTTTAACTGATTACGTTTCTTTAAATTGGTATCACATATTTCTAGTTCCCAATTGTGCCCATGTTAACTTTATAATTAATAATTAATTAATGAAGTTATAATAATCAACCCACTATCATGGAAACTTATAATTACAAATGAGGGTGGAACAGTTGAATTAGACATGCAAAAATTTATAGATTTACATGCAGACTGTAATTTCAACCCAATAACGTTCTATGAATACGCGTGTTGAATGTTGAACAAATTTATTAAGCTTGACTCGACTCCTTAATTAATGTCCAGAAGAATAATGAACCATTACCTAGTCGTTATACTTGTGTGGTGTAGAATAGTTCAACTTTCCCAAAGTCCCTATAATTGAATATTGATTATTGATGATCAATTTTGTAAACGAATTTGATTATCGTAAAAAAAAAAACGATTGTAGAAAATAAATAATTCTAAACATAATTAAAATTAAAAGAAATTTAATGATAATACATTAATAATATAAAATAATTTTACATTATAAATCAATCATAATTCAGTGTTTAAATAAAAGTGAGAGTTTAATAAAAAATAACTTTTTTATCATAGATAAATTAAAGATTATAATTTGATTGAGAATATAAAACTATTTTACCATCACCATTAAACTCATATTAAAATAATTGATGTGTCAATACAAAGCTTAAAATATTTTAAACAAGTTTAACAACAACAATCTAAATTTGGGTTAAAAAAACACAATCTAAAGTTTTTAATACTAATTGATACTCCACCTTTAATAACTATATGAATATTTAAAATGGTTATTTAGTTTAATTATCTGTAATAGTAAAAAATTTCACAAACATTCAAATGTGTTATCCTAAAAAGAGACCAGTTTTAACGAAATTATTGCATAGTTCAATTTATGTTATTGCATTGCAACGGGCAGTGACAATTTTTTTTTTTAATCATGTTGCTTAATTCAATTACTTATTTAACTGTTGAAATGCTCACTTTAAAAGAGTCGAATCATACAATGGAAATTTGTTTCCTTTAATTTAAAATAAATGATTTTGGAGTCGTTTACGAGAAAATAATTATCAATATTTCAATACATCTATGATTTATTATTTTAACTTTTAAATATTTAAAACTAAAAAAAAAAATAAAAAAAATACTACCATTGTAAGACAAAAATACCACAAGGCTAAGTTTTTTTTTTTTTTTTTTTATAATAAAAACAGTTTATTGAAAACCTCTAGAAAAGTTCATACAAGCCGCGTCCGCACGAAGCACGTTATTATTACAAATAAAAACAAAAACATAAAAACAAAGAACATGGATGAAGCCAACAACATCCAGAAGAAATTAAAGAAGCTTCGTCGCTGTTAAAGAGTCATAATACACGTATTTTCCCGAAGCCTCTTCCCCAAGCCAATTCAAGGCCATAACAAATTGACAAAAAATAAAAAATGGGAGTGTATAAGCAAAAAAGGAACGTGAAAATAGCAACTACAATAATATAGGCTTTAGTGAATTAAGCCGACATGGAGAGCCCTAATGTTGTTCAAGGATAGCCCAAGAAGAATGTGCTTCATCTGATCTGACATTGTCCTAAGCTGAGGAAGAACCTTTCTTCGCCGTCGCCTCCATTCATTCATGGTGAGTTCCTCTCTTTCTCTCTCTATTTCTCTCACTTCTATTTCTGTCTCCGTGTAAGTAACCACAGTTAAAAAATCGGTGTAAAATTCGTAACCCTCGAAATTCGTTAGAGTGTCTTCATATTCTGTGAGTTCATTTATCATTCTTCCACTTTCGGGTTGGATAGTTACTTCCTCCTCTCTGGATGCAAAATGTCGTTTCCAACCAATATTTTGATTTAGGTTTTTGCAAACCGCACTGCCAGGAACTTCAGTCTAGTTACACATTGAATGCATACTTAGGGTTTAGGGTTTTGTTTGCATTGCATGCGCGTAAACTAATATTGGGAAGCTCAACTTCCGTTTATTATATTGTGGCGGTTTTGATGGATATGTAGTTATAACGATTAAGAACTGGATTTTGGGACTATAGTTTCTCACTTGAAACTTGTTCTGGAGATAACGCTTGTGGAAGATATTGATGATTCAGTGTGTTTAAATGCACAACTCTGGCTCTGTTTTAATAGGGTAACACTGGCATGGAATGCTCTTCATGACACGCTCTTGGAACGTTGCTGCTGATTCTTGATTGTTTTCTATCTCTACTTTACGTCTGAAGTCTCTTCTGAGCAAGGTAATGGGTCTGGAAAAGAATCCCCGTGTGTTTTTTGATGTCTCAATTGATGGGGACCCTGTGGAAAGAATTGTTATTCAGGTAATAAGAAAGTCAGGATTTTTTATTTATTTTTTGTCTAGTTTTATGTTTGAAAGGATATATGAAGTTTGCCTCAGCATCTTAGGTTTGGTATGAATGAACTCCTTTGAATTGTGCAGCTTTTTGCCAGTATTGTTCCCAAGACAGCAGAGAATTTTCGGGCACTTTGTACAGGTATCTTTTAAATTGTTCAAACAACTGTCTTTTACCATCTTTCTCGTATTTTTTTTAATACGATGGTTGTTGCTTTCGGAGCATGCACTTCGTATGTATATTGGGTAAAGTGAGACTGGAGCTTCTTGTTGATGAACAAGAATGTTCGGTCCAGCAGTAAGGTAGGCACTAGTTTTTATTAGGGAGTCAGGAAGTTATCTGCTTACTAGATCAATTCGCCTATGCTGCTCAACTGATGAGCAAAGTTCCTTCTTTGCCTAGTTCCCTGTTCCTTTATCCCCTGTACTTGAATATTAATGTGAATATGAAATGGGTATTTTGGCTGAATTTATTGTCCCTTTGTTAGTTTAGTTAACTGACATGAACCACACAGTCCTAATTTGTATGAAATTATGTTATTGTATAGGGTAATATTTAATTAAGAAATAAAAAACGAAACACAGGCTCTATACTCGTTTTAGTACTCATTTTAAGCTTTATCTGCAGAAAACTTGGGGTAAAAGAACCAAAGCTATATCAAAACCTTTATGCATAATATCTTCACAGAACTTGCCCTTGTTGGTTTTCTGTCAACTTGTCTAGTTGAATACGAAATTTTATATAGTCTGTGTGCATGAGATACTAGTCATTTGTAATTCACCTATAGCAGTACAGGTTACTTGCAGTTGATACGGATATATTCTAGCCTACAAGTGTTAAATGACTTATATTCAATAAATAATGTTAAACTATTTTGCTTCAAAACCTATTAAAATATGACTCAAATGATGGTATGTTTTTCAGGGTAATTGGTTCTTTAAACTCTACTTTAACTGTAATTGGGTGCTTTTTTTGTAGGTGAGAAAGGCATTGGAGAATCAACAGGAAAACCTTTGCATTATAAAGGGACAAGCTTTCATCGTATTATTAGAGGTTTTATGGCTCAAGTAAGTTGCTCTTCATGGTTACTCTATTCATGATTGTCAAAACGGGTGACCCAACCCAACACACGATACTCTCACTTAGTGGGATTTAGGGCTGGTAGATGTATGTTGCCTTACCCACACAAGTGAGACGTTTCTAGAATTTGAACTCATGACCTCCATGTCATAAGGCTGCAGCAACCTTACTGTTGCCCTCTCTATTCATGATTGACATGAGCTAATTAATAACTATATAGGATAAGATTTCTAATCTTGTATTTGAGTACTATGTCTAAGTGGACTGTTAGCCAGTTGTACACTTGCAATAGTAAAGTCTATTTGTAAACCAACAGAATGTTTTGAAGTTTGCTATTTCTGGCAAACTTATTGAGTGCTTTATAAATTTCATTTGTTTCAATATATGATAACTCACCAACTTTTGTTCTTGTGTCCTGACAGGGTGGTGATTTTTCAAGGGGTAATGGTATGTTTTTTTTTTGTTTCTGTTGTTTACCTATATGATTTGTAGTTCCCTTTTTGGCTGTCATATCCTTTACAAAGACTGGTAAGGAACAACCTTTGACTGCTTTGCAGGCACAGGCGGAGAAAGTATATATGGAGGGAAATTTGCAGGTATGTTTACCCATTATGAGAGGAGGATTTTATTTATTATACGTATGGGGGGGAGTAGCAAAGTATATTTAGTTGCTTACAGATAGTTACTCTTTTTGTTGATTAATCATTTGACTATACATGCAAGTGCTTCTTCCTTGCAGATGAAAATTTCAAACTAACACATGATGGACCTGGCGTTCTTTCTATGGCTAATAGTGGTCCTAACACAAATGGATCTCAGTTCTTTATTATATTCAAGCGCCAACCTCATCTTGACGGGTATACAATCTTTGAATGTTTTAGTTCATCTAGTTTGATGCGCTTTAATCATATTGCACACCATTGTGGATTGCAATCTGCATTTTTTGTTCTTGTTGATGGTCCCAAATTTTTTACTGTTTTGTTTTTCAGATTTTTTGGCTGTTGTTGTCTATGCGGCATTTCTTGTTCTTGTTCATGGTCCCCACAATTATTAATGTTATTTTTTAGAAATCCCTCTTTATTGCTGTTGTTGATTTTGCAGGCTTGTTTCTACATTTTCATTTGCTCAAAAAGTTTGAGTTTTTAATGTTTTGTTGAAGTGGTGGTAGGTTTTTTATTGTAGTCTTTCACATGATGATGCAGGAAACATGTTGTTTTTGGAAAAGTTGTCAATGGAATGGACATTTTGAAGAAAATTGAGCAGGTAGGAACATCTGATGGGAAACCTACCCAGGCAGTTAAAATTATTGATTGTGGTGAAGTCTCTGAAACAAAAATTCAGCATACTGCCGAGAAGGAGAAAGGTACTTGTGATAGGGAATAGATATTGATAAATATATCATTATATTGTATACCTTGTTTCAATCTACTGCTAAATGTAATTGCTTGTAATTTGTGAACTACTTCCCATTTTAGGGAAAAGGAGAAAATCAGAGAAATCCCTATCTTCTGATGATAGTTCTGACAAAAAATCAAGGGGAAAAAGAAAAAAATATTCCAAAGACACAAGGAAGAGAAGGAAGAGATACTCAACATCTGATAGTGATAGTGATAGTTATTCCTCAGATTCTGAGTCAGATTCAGCTTCAGATTCGTCAGTTTCTGATTCCAGTTCCGCTAGTTATGGGAAACACCAGAAGAGGAGGAGAAATAAGCGCAAGCATGGGAAGAAGAAGAAAATTGGAGGAAAGTGGAGAAAGAGAAGCCAGAACAGTAGAAGTAGAAGATCAAGACACAAGTCTAGGCGGTCTGATTCAAGTGATACAGATAGTGCTAGTGGCAGTAGTTCTGGTGACGAGAAAGCTGATCGTCGTGCCTCAGATCGTAAAACACATGTTGACGATAAAGCCCAAAGAAATCTAGGTATGCTATTTATAGAATTCTTGTGATATGTTCCACACCATCTCATCTCTCCCTTTTCCTTGACTAATACTCTAATGTGATTTTTTTTTTTTGGGGGGGGGGGGATATGGGGATATTTATGAATATGGATATATTGATATTGCTGTCTAAGCTAATTGTTGCTCATGCTACAGACACAGGAAAGCAATCTTCTAGCCCTCCTCAGCAAAGGCAAACTATTCCTGAACAAACAATGGATCCCAAAGGTAGAAGAATTGTGGACAAGCAATCACATGAAGAAGGTGAATTGTCTCCAGAAAACAGTGCATTTGTGAATAACGGGCATGATACTCAAGCTGGATTTAGTAAACCTGCTAAGCAGCATGCTAATTCAGATGATTCAAATCGCAATAGGTTTGACCTCTTACTTTCTTAGCATCCAATTATTATTCATCTCATGTAAATTTTGCTTCAAATTAAATTTCAACTCCATCCTGTGGTTTGAATACATCTCCAGATGTGCTAATTTTGTGCAACATCTTATTTATCCAGAGGTACAAGTCCTGGAAGAAGTCCTACCAGGGATTCTGGGGAGCTAAACCAAGAACGTGCTTCATTGTTGGCTAGTCCTGGCCAAAAAGCACCTGAACCTGCAGCCCCCAAACATGGTCAGGGCTTTACAAAAAGCCCTTCACCAAATGGCATGCCTAAGCGAATTAAAAAAGGACGTGGTTTTACTGAGCGTTATGCCTTTGCACGCAGATACCGTACTCCATCTCCAGAGCGGTCTCCTCGTACATATCGTTATGGTGATAGAAATATCAGAAGGAACTTTGATAGGTATATCTAATTATCTACACTATTTTGTTAAACTGCATTGGTTGTTCTGACTTGTTATATGTTTGTTTGAAGAAACACAAACTACAGAAATTATTCTGAGCGCTCTCCACCACGACGTTTTCAAAGCCCGCCAGGGGGCAGGAATCGGCCAAGGTTTCTTCTTCCCTCTAGTTTGTTTGAAACTGTTATGTAGTTAGACCTTGATATTTGGTTATTCTTAATTATATATAACTGGATATTTGCTTTTGTTTATTCACTTGCCGTGACATGATAAATATTTGCTTTCGCATGTAAATAATTTTCCTCTGAATTTAAACTGCATATTTTTTTTGTGTTAATCATAATTACTATGAATTTTTTTTAGCATTTCTTGTAGTTGATAAAACATCTTTTCTTTATAAATGGAGAAGGAAAATACACACACTAGCTTAATTTCTTATCATTATATCTTTAGGTACCAAAGCAGAAGAAGTCGGAGTAGGAGCAACTCCCGCAGTCCAGTGCGTGGCCGTTTCAGAGACCGGGACCATGATCGTAGCCGTAGTCCTAGACGCAGTCCTAGTCCTGAAGACAGACGGCCTCCGATAAGTGACAGATTAAAATCCCGACTTGGTCCAAGAAGTGACGAACTATTGCCAGAAAGGGGGAGGTCAAAGTCAAAATCAAAATCTAGGAGCAATGGCTCATCTCGCTCCAGATCCCCTGATGCTACACCACCAAAACGATTTGATAAAAGGACTTCTGTATCTCGTAGCAGGTCTAGATCGAGCTCTCCATCTGGACAAAAGGGTTTAGTTTCTTATGGAGATGCTAGTCCTGATTCTGGCTCAAGGTGAGGAGCTGAAATTGCTTCACTTTCTATTATTACAAGTCTCGAACAGTTATTCTTTAGTTGAGAGTTCTGATATTGATCCTGAATTCTGTTTGTTCAGTATTGTGCATTAGCTTAAAAACACGATCATATTCTATCATGTTAGTTCATCGGTGCCAAAACTTTAATGATGCTTCGTAAATTGGATCTGGCGTTTGTGCTCATAATAAATTCATTGTTAACAGTAAAAAAAAATTATTTGAATTTCATCCTTCCTTTTTTAAATTAAAGAAGAAAACATGTTTCATACTTTCATTTATTTTTTAACTATTATTTTCATGTTTTTTTATAAAGCGATATTAATAGTTTAATACATATGACCTGCAAGTGAATTTTAACTTTTAAAAGTGATAAATTGGTTTTCGCACATGTTCAATTTAATTATTGCTTAAAACGTTTTTATCCCTATATAAGTTCCCTTGAACTTTAGGTTAAAGTGAAAATTGAGTTCATGATTTTAATGTAATTTAACTCTATTTTTAGGTTTTCAATATTTGTCTTAATAAGTGTTATGACGTTCCACTATTTTTGTAATACCTTGCTCAGTCTAAATTGCATTATTTTAGTTTATTATACTATTATGACGTGAGTTTAAGGTGAATTTTGATTTCCAAAGAACTTTTATTAAAATATAAGTGTACAAGTTGATTCTAAACTTCAAAAAGTTTAACTAAATAAGATTTTAGTATGGAGCGAAAAGTTATATTAGTGGATACTGATGCTCATAATAAATTTGTTGTTTATTTTTCTTTAAAAAAATCACTTCTAAGCTTCACACTACCATGGTTACGTGTTCTACTGTAAACTAGTACCGCTTAAGCTATATTCCTTTGAATTGTGACTGCTACTAATCCACCATTATCGAAAAAAACCCAAAACGTGAATAAGAAAAAATATAGATTTTCCAATGTTACTTTCGCTTTTGTTGACTGCATGGATTACTCCATGATCATAGCCATAGGCATTCAGCAACAACAAAATGAAGGCAATAAAATATAGTGTTATTGTATTATTAGATAGTCTTCTCCTTGCACTGTAAGCAGATACCCCCACTTTGCAAGCTCCATCCATCCCATACTGGCTGGATTGGATTGCTCAATAGATATAATATTATGCCAATTACATCACTCTGATCGATGCAAGGCATAAGGCATTGGTATCCACTAGTTTTTTTTTTTTTTTTTACTTCTTATTTTGACGTCCCACACGTTTAATGCCACTTTTTTTTTTTTAATTGAAGTTCATAAATTTAAATATTAACACTACTTATTTCATAATTTATTCCTTAATTCATAAATTCTTATCTCTTTAATTTATTCTATTATATAACTAATAGAAAGTAAACATTGTTTGGAATAAAACATAAAATAGAAGAGGGATAGAGAGAGAGGAGGCTACATAGAAAATTAGAAAATGAGAGAATGTGTAGTTGTTTTTTTTTTATGGATAAATATTAATTATTAGTTTTGGAAATAATTATATTTTTTATTTAATAATAATTAAATATTTTTCTTTTAACTAATATTTTAAATAAAAAAATATACTTTCTATACAAATATTAGATAGTAGCTAGGGAAGGGATGAAAAACATGAAGAGGCTTGGCTCTGTTCGTATCATAGAAATACAAAAAAACCTTGGGTCACGTTTGTTTTGATAGATTTGAAAACGTAAAAGAAAGAAGTAAAATGATGGAAAATCCACTGGCAAATGATTGGTTGGAAGTGCGTTGAAGCACTTGCACTTGGTATGTTTTCTTAATGAGAGAAACTATGGCTGATGAATCTGACAATGTGGAAGACAACACTCTTGAGTCTTGTTCCATCCATGCTCACCTGAAACCCTACAACAAATCTTCTTCAGTCAAACCCACTTCTATTCCCATAAAAGGAAACTATTTCATTTTCTTTTCAAATCAAAACATACAGAATCTGATCATCAGGTCAGGTCTGAGGCAGAATTTAAGGTGATTCCCACTTTCAAAAATTAAGAAATTTCTAAGGATCACTATCAGTTTGAAAAAAGTTTATGCGATGAACTAATTAAAAATCAGCATAAGTATGACTCTTAAAGGAATTAGCACAAAAGTTAATAATCTACCATACATGATACTAAATTATTAGATGGTAGTTAGACTATCAGAGTGTTTAGACTTTAGATTGAAAATTAATATAGCCTGAGAAGAAGAAAAAAAAGTATATTCATGTAGCTAATAGTGGTTGGTGTATATATATATATATAGAATGTTCTGTTTTATTAGAATGAATCTTTCAATTTCTATCCTCCATACCCTCTGCATTAACTACTGAAGCAGTCCGTCCCATGGTTTTTATATGCCTTACCTGCATGATATATATGAACATACAATGTTAGTTACATTCCACTTTTTCTGGGATAAGTTATATTATGCAGTTTTGGATTTTCTAATATCATCATGACATTGTTATCATAGATAAATGTGATGAATCTTGCAATGAAATACTTAATTACATAGTTTATAGCATGGTTGCTTGAGTGCTGGATCATCAGTTGATGCTGGTGGATCCTGTCCAAATACCATCTCACAACTCATGTCATCAAAATCTGCAAATCAAAAGATAAATAAACTAAAACAATCAGATTAAGTGTACACATCCATTAGCAGATGTTAGTGGGATTTATATATTAATCATTTAATGATAGGAATTTCTCTTCTCCAATACGAGGTCATGTACACATTTTACCAACTAATTCACATCATGATACAATTTCAATGCTTTGGTTAACAGATGGTGGAAAATAACACTATCAATGAACAACCAAGTCTGACTTACGGTTATTAACTTATTATATATTTACTATTTAGCCATAACTTCTTTATGAAAAAAAAAAACATGCAATATATATAACACTTATCTGTGTTCTGGTTTTCTCAAAAGCCTCAACTGAGCTTGGATGGGTTTATTTGCAATTTTGCATCTGAGTGGTATTTGCAATGATGAGGCATGACCCCCACAATCTAGTGGAGGCCATGATACTCCTTCGAGTATGAAATTTATTTCTTTGTCCATATTTTTTTTGGTGGGCTTACCAAAAAGAGATAATCTTAGATATATTTTTCTTCAGCATTGTCCTGTTCCATTTAGTTTTTTCCTTTTTTTTGACGACAAAACAGAGGACATTTTGTCAACATCAGAAACTCTGCTTAAACCAAAAAGTTAATGCCAATTATATCTTAGATACAAATATAATAAGAGTTTAATGACTATGCATTGTTATTTGTTAGTGTAAAAAATATATATAATGATTTATAATTTTGAATATACACGGTCAATGTATAGCCTATTTTTTCATATATTTAACAAATAACTTATATATATAGTACATAACCTACTACATGTCCATGAATAACTTAACTACGTAGATATGTATCACTGTATTAGAACTATGAGCATGTGATGATTGTGAGCCATATCATAATAATATCAAATAAAATTAAATTCTGCAGCAGCAAACTGGTTGAAACCTGAAAATTAATTGAAATAAAATTGGTGCCTCAAAAGGAGAAGGGTGTTTGATACTTACTGGGGACCATGTTGAGTGGCATCCCCAGAGTGTCCTTTATAAACGCTTGAGATGGCATTTTGCAGAGATTAATACACATCCCTACACAGTTTGTCTCCTCTAAAAACCTGCACATATTGACATTTAAATAAATATAAAAGAGGAAACAAAGGGAAATGTTAGATTATTTTGGGTGAAACCATGAAAATGATAGATAGATTGAGAATATTAACTAACAAGTGTTCAATAAATACTAGTTTAAAAAAATTATATTTAAAATTATAGAATTTAATTGGAATACACAACATATTGCAAAGGTTTTATACACTGTTATCTAGTTGATTGATAATATAAAAAAAAATTTACACCAACAATATAATAAAATTAAATTCAAAGTTATAATAGATACGTGCTAATAATGTTAAAAACTATACTTGAAAAAAATTATATAATTTGAATCTTTACTTAGTGTTGGTTAGTAGTCTCCATATAATAATCATGATTTTGGTATTGACAAAAAAAATTGATTGTGATCATGATAAAATCATGATGGGAATATAGAATAGGTGTTGGATAGAAGCTCAATCATATTAGCATATTGTGCGTCACCAGAATGTGCCTTAGGTGGGTGAATTGGGGGCCATTTTTCTGTTAAAGATGTGCATCATATCATATCATATAAATGGGAAAAGAATAAAAAAAGAAAACTAAACTAACCTGCATTTTGTGACGTAGACTACATTTTTTTCCCTTCTCCCGTTGACCTCTGATTCTCTCACCTATCCACGGTGAAAATTAATGAGGTTAATCCTTTTAAATTGTTTTTTATATCATAGGTCGGAAAGTAAGAGGGTGTCCCCATACTATAGTTTTTATTTTATTTTAAGATCGATCACAGGTATGTTATCATATTCAATTCTAAATCAAAGTCAAATCAGATGGGATCATTATATATATAACTACATTTCTAGGAAACCCAAGTGAAAATTCTTAGTTAAATTAAAAGAGCCCCTGGTTGATTTTTGCGGTTCAGTTGTTTATTAATTTGTAATTAAATTAAAGTACAACTTTATGTACTTTTTAAAGAAAATTAAAGTAGGTTTTATATAAAAAAAAAAATTACAAAGAGGGTTTAGATTAGGAAAAATACTTTCTATTGAAACTTGTAAGGGGGAATTTTGTATTGTTTCTTCAACTCAATTACTTTTTCTTTTTTTTATTATTAAAAATACAAAACTGGAGTGTGATGTATTTACTTGTGCAGACCTTTTTTGAGACCAAGTCGAGCCTTCATATAAGTAGACCTTCAGAAAAGTTTGAACCTTTTAAGTCAATGTTGAGAGGAAAATACTTGGACCAATATTGAGTTAAAATATCCTAATCAAAGCTGAATTGAAAATACTCTTACCAAGATCGAGTTAAAAATACACTTACTAAAATCAAGTTAAAAAACTGTGGGACATTTGAGGGAAAAAAATAACTTTTGAAATAGTCATAATTTTTGTCACCCCTTAAGCCCCGACACAATTCCCTTACTAAGTGAGCTGAGGGAATTGAAAAGTTTTAAATTTTAATCACTATAGTAATCTTTCAAAAAAAAAAGATCACTATAGTAAGCCAAGTGAATTATGGCAAAATAACACCTCCAGTTGCACTGTGATAACCTCTCCTACAATATTAGCAATTGATTCTTGTACCTTGCAATTGGTAGTTAATATTCATTTTGAATGATCTCAACAATTCAACATGCCTGCTAGTGAAACTGAGATAGATAGGGCACCAATTATGGAGACTAGTAGTTAGTGGACAGAATAACACTGTTCCAAACTACGTAAGAGGATCATTTCCATATGAGTAATCATGTTTTCAAATTCTTAACATTGATTTTACAACAAGGAGCAAGGGAGATAAAAAAAAAAAACGAAAAGAAAGATAAATAATATGATGAGAAAAGATAGAATACTCTATCATATAAACAAAAGAACTACAGTTTCAATTGTTTACCTCGGAAGGCCCGACTAACCAAGCAAAGAACAAAGTGGTGAAAACGGCAAAATATTCCCTCGCGAGTTTTGATGGTGGTAGCACTGTCTTTATCTGTCATTGTTGAAAATCACAATGCTCAAGCATTACTTAATTAAGAAAATAAAAGAAAAAAACAGAAAACAGAAAGCACAAGAAGATCAAATGATTCTAATAGCATGACAAATGAGTAATGAACTCACCAATGAAAGTATTGGCTTTGGGAAGGCTCTTTGAAGAGCTAGAATGACAACCTCTTGCTGCTGAATAGGGTCAAATTTCTCTTTGGCCACAGTAGCAGCCTCAACCAAGCTCTCATACCCACTCTTGTTGTTACTGAGTCCTGCAAATATTAAGAAACCAAACTATAACAAGTTTTCTCCTTGAAATAAACAACAACAACAACAAAAGGGTATTATATAGTATGAACCGGTGGCTTCTTGAACGTTTTTTGATAGATGGTGTATTGCTAAACGATCAAAGAAGTTGTCTTTGTAGACATTAGTCTTTCTTGTTTCTCCTGTAATGTTGTTGTCTGAGGGAGTTCTGAGCATTGCAACCACATAAGGATGTTCTGGTTTACGTTTGATGGGGTTCCAGTGAGTTGAACATAACAGTGCTGAACTCTTGTTCAGCCTAAAACAATTTGCATCCATTTGTGAATATTAATGTTGTTATGAGTTTCAAGTGAGAGACGAATAGAGAATGGTGGTTGTTATAAAATGTTAAAAGGGGAAGAGGGGAGAGAGGCACATATAAGAACATGTTCACACACATGTTCCTGCTCTAGATTCCGATCCTGGAAGTTGCTTAGGATATTAGATGCTTTCTTCTGTCGGCTTCGGGTTATATACGTATTACATAATACTTACTCTTATATTAAATTCTTTATGACACTCTGTAAGAATCACACTTATCCATTGTTTGAAAAAAGGAAGATAATAAACACAAAATTTCACGTGATCAAATTATGTAAAAATTTTATGTAGAAGAATTCCTAAATATTTAGGTAGAAAATAAAATTTTGATGTTTTTAATTAAAAAATCATCAGATAAACTAAATTTGTTTATATTTACAAGTAAAGAAACTTTATTATGAAAATAAATATTTTCTTTATCAGATACAGTCCAAAATAGAAAGAGTGAGTACATAAAACAAGCTTATTAACCCATAAAAACACACATTTAGACTTTACCATGCCACTCTGTTTTCTTTTTTTTTTTTCTTGTTGAAAAATGAACATGTATCGTGTAGAAAGTACTCTTCGTTACATATCATTGCATAACATTATTCCTATCATTACTCCAATAAACTAATGGCATTAAACACGCAGCCTTTTGAGGTGTTTGAATTGAAAGTAGAGAAAAGTAGCTGAGTTTTCTCTGAATTCGTTTAACATGTTTTAGTATGTTTATATCAGCGTCAACTTTGTTCAAAACTGCGTCCCATTTTGTAGTTAACATAAAGCTAATACAAATAGCTTCAGATTTTACACATCACACATGCGAGTTTTTGCCAGTATGTAGAACCAAACAGGCTAAAAGTAGTTGGAACGAAACACAGTCAAAATAACAAGATCATGATGGACGATGTATGACAACTTGCACAGTTAAGTCAAAACAAAAAAAAAAGGTACTAATAAGAGTTGGAATTGGAATAAATCTCTAAATTCAAGTATCAATGGCCACAAAAACAAGTTATAATTTGCAATTTTACTATTATGATTAAAGAATAGTTAAGCAGACCTCTAAAACTTAAAAGAATCCATTGAGTGTTTTCAACAAGTGTTCAGCCTTAAAATTAGTTACCAAACCATGGCAATGGCATTGAAACCTCTTATGATATAAGCAAACTTGTTCGCCATTTGGCACGAGTCAGTGCAAAGAAAGTTTATACTTTTGATATTTCTAGTCCACTTATATTGCAAAGGTCAATTAAAATAAAACAAGCCAATATCAGTGAGTGAAATGGGCAGTAAAAACTAAAAAAAAACAACTAAATCACACAGGGAAGCTAAAACAAAGAACTCTTAAAATCCAACAGCATCACAATTCCAGGAGTAGCACCACAGGCATGTCAAAAGCCGAGAGAATGACCATTTACACAATAACATTAACATCTGTTCTTAAACAGTAAAGGCCTACTACACTAACTAACACTACATAAACATAAAGAAACACATAATAGGTGAAGCAAAGAGGCGATTGATTTTCACTCTTTGGCAGCTTTGTTGATCAAGGACTTGTGAATGTGGGGGATGACACCACCACCAGCAATGGTCCCTTTGATGAGGGTGTCCAGCTCTTCATCTCCCCTGATAGCGAGTTGCAAGTGCCTTGGTGTGATCCTCTTCACCTTCAGATCCTTGCTAGCATTCCCAGCCAGCTCCAGAACCTCAGCAGTCAGATATTCCAGAATGGAGGCCAAGTACACAGCAGCAGTTGCCCCCACACGTCCATGCGCTTGCACCCTTTGCTTCAACTGCCTGTGGATACGACCCACAGGAAACTACATCCAACAAAACCAAATCTATGCATCAAAGAATTTCAACAAAAGTACTAGAGTTGGCACAGTAGTGAAAAGTTTAAATAGTTTAATGTGTTTGGATTGCCATTTTAAAGTCAACAAACGTCCATTTGAAGCAACACTTATGAGTTGGAAAAAAGTGAGTTATGTTCGATGAAACTGTAACCCAAACACACCCTGGATCTCAGCCTTATACACCAATAGTCCAAAAACATCTTGATTGTTCCAAAAAGCTTAAATTTTGAAAAACAAACAACTTTTTTTTAGATCCTTAACATAATTCGAGTCAAGTCAGGCATGGAAAGGGCAAAATTTCTTTAAAATCCTATTTTTCACTCACAAGACTCAAGTTTGAGACTTGCTTGTCACTTAAACTAAAAAAAATCTTTCTTTTTTGAAGTTTCCACACGAAATTGAGCAAACAAAACAGATAATTATTTCTCTTGAAAAGGAAAACGGTAATTTACATAATCTGGTACAACTCTGAGCAATTACCATCACCAATAGAAAATTCATAATGAAAACAACAAAAGGTTCTTGCTTTATGGTTGAAATTACAACCAGACATCAGTAATCAAACTTCTACAACCATTACAGGAACACAAATTGGATCCAGCATATAACAAACAAGCATGTGGGGCATGATACCGAGTCAAATTTCGTTCAATTCATGATGTTTTCGGTTGAAAAACTAGGGCAACTCACAAGAAAACACAAAATCTGAGAAAAGGGGAAAGTGGGTTACCTGGATCCCAGCACGGGATGAACGAGAGACAGGCCTTTTCTTATCCTTGTCTTTGTCCTTGTTCGCCGCCGTGGTTTTTCCGGCCACAAGCCCCTTCCCTCCTTTTCCCGCCATCGAAACAGAGAGAGTGAGAGAGGGGAAAAAAAAAAACCTAGAAAGTAGAAGGGCAGAGAAGAGGCAAAGCAACGAGGATGGAATAGTGGTTGTGGATGTGAATAAATGACAACGATAGATTATATCTTAAAACACTTTAAATTCCCAAATTCAATGCGCGCGCGGTCACTCACTCCTGCGTGGGAATTTGCATTTCAAATAAAATTTCACTTACTGCCGGCCCATTAGAGGCCCATTAACCGACACGGGCCCAAACGTTGGATAAGATTTCACTGGCTCAACCTCAACTCTGGGAAGTTCAGATTTATGCGTTAGTTAAGACTTAAAAAGAAAAAGAAAAAGAAAAAATAAAATGATGGCAGCGAGTGGCGGTTGCAGGTTCTTAACATTGTCGTGTGCAGGTGCAGGTGCGGTGCAAAATCAACATGCGTTTTTTGGAGTTTCTCAGTATCATGAGAGGAAGAGGAAATCAGCACATAGGTTAGTGGTGGTTACGGTGACCCAAGGCTCTGCTGAATCAAGCAAGTCCGATGAAAATATCCCTTCGTGGGCCAAACCGGACTCCGATGAACCACCGCCATGGGCCCGGGATGAGCCCAACAACAACAGTTCGCAACAACAAGAAGGAATTGAGATCCCGTTCTATGCTTATTTACTAGCATCTGCTATCACTGCAATTGCCGCTGTAATTAACTAACCAAACCAACATCTTATTATCATTATTAATATAATTGTTTTTTTTTCTTTTTAATTGTCTTTTGCTACAAACAACAGATTGGTTCCATTTTCGAATATGTGAACCAAAGGCCGGTCTTCGGAGTATTAAGCTCCGACAGCGTGTTTTATGCTCCCTTGCTTGGTTTTTTTGTCTTCACCGGCATTCCCTCCTCGGTAATTATTATCCATCAATTAAGCATTTTCAAACTTCTTGATTGTTGATTGATTCATGCTGATTGATGATTAAATTTCAGGGTTTTCTGTGGTTCAAGTCCGTTCAAGCTGCTAACAAGGAAGCGGAGGAACAAGACAAGAAGGATGGCTATTTCTGAGGTGAACACGCACGCTTTCTTTGTTCTGTTAAGTGTTCATGTATGATATGAGGAAATTGCACATAATGCCTATTATTGTATGTGAATATTCATGTTGTGTATGAATGAATACATAGATTAGATTGGTAGAATATTGAGCACCATGCCAGCCCAATTTCTGTCAAATGAAAATGGTTTGTGTTGTTATCAAATGCTTACCCCTCCCCACCCTACTGGATTATAATATTGTGAATGCATATTTTTTAAGGTAAAAGAAATATAAAAAGATTTTAGTTGGGATCAAATTTCAATTAAAAAACAATAAGTATAGGATGAAAATAATATTTTAAGCCTAACAAACATGGGTTGCAAGATAAGGGTTTCAAACGGTAATTCTGGTACAAAAAATATAAAAAGACAGATGGGATGTACTAAGCAAATCTGGAGGTGTATAGAGCAAATGTCTGATTATTATTAAAGTGAGTTTGTGTATCATCCAATGGAGGCATTATTTACTTCCTGCACCATATTTTACTTCCCGAATCCCATAAAATGTTATTAGTTGGGGTGTAGGAAGACAAATGGGGGTACAGAAAGTAATTGCCTCTAATGGATCATGACACTAGTCATTTTTGCCAACCTATAAGTTATAATTAATTGAAACCCACAAAAAAAAATTAAAAATATTATAACAAACTAAGTATTTAATACAAAACCATATAAATTTGTTATTGCTTTTAATATATATTTATTTAAACATAAAATATAATTACAAATTGATTATATTAAATTATAAATATATTTTATAATTATTGTAAATGAGGAGGGATCAATAAGTGTCTTTTTACTAATGAATTAAAATAAAAATAAAAATAAGCTATATATCGATGCATGCATGTATTATTAATGTTATTTTCAACACATCTTAAACATGATTTTTAACCCTAAAAAAAAGTTTTACACTTTAGTCCCCAAAATTAAATTTTTCGCGATTATGATCCCTCGATTTTTTTTCATCATTTTTCATCCTCTAAATTTATTTTTTTTTTACACTTTTGGTACCTATGTTAATTTTGAGTGTTTTGACCATTAATTTTGGACGTTAACTATTTAATTAGTGTTTAATTATGTTTAAGCCTCCTCCTTATTCTTCTTCTCCTTATCGTGTAAGTCTCCTTCTTTTGAAAATACCAAAACAATACACATTTGTATATCGACAATAGAGAACAAATATATAAAAAAAAAAAAAATCTCCCAAATCACAAGTTTTACTTTTAAAATATCATAAGAATGGATTATAACTAATAAATATATTGTAAATCAAGGACCACATGCCTTCATTTATATAAATATTCCCTAAACTTTAAAATTTAATCTAAAACAGTAAATTAGTTACAGATTCGAACTTTCTATTGTGTAAAATAAATGTGGAGAGGAATAAAGAACTCTTTGAATCCCAAACTTTGTAAGAAGAAAAATTTTTTGTGAAATGATGCTCTCCACCATCATGCTATTGTCCATCCTTGTACCCTTATTCACTCTTATGTTGTGTAATCGATTTCAAACTTGTATTCACCTTTTTTAAGTTGGAGATTAAGATTTTTTGTTTCTACCTTCTAATCACAAAAATCCATTCATAAACATGTAGCGTAAGTCTTGTTGTATGTTTGTATAATTAATTACTTAATTAGTGACAATGTTAATTAATTAATAGTCAATTAGTGATAATAATTTAATTACTAAAAAAAAATAATCAACATCTAAATTAACTATAAACATCTACAAATTAAGAGAGATATCAAAAATCAAAAAAATTAATTTTAAAGGATAAAAATGATTAAAAAAAAAAATTAAAAGATTAAAATCTTTAAAAAATTAATCTTAAGATTAAAAGTGTAATTAAGAAAGAAAAAAAAATTACTATTAGTTTCTGAGTAAATGTGTTGGACAAGTTTCATAACCTAAATATAAAAGTGACTTTGATTGATTTGATTGAAAGAAACCGAATGAGGAATGAGGAATGAGGAATATTAATTAGCATTAACATTCATACAATATACCAGGGTTTTAGAAACCCAACCAAACGGCAGGCAGGACACGGTTTTGACTATAACGCTGAGATGCTTTAGGAGAGATCAAAATCAAAGGTTGTGGAGGAACAGAACGAGAACCACTCTACGTTTATCTTAGGATTTTGTTGTCTTCCAAAATGCTGTTGCATTTGTGACTTGACTAACAGCACCAACATTACTCTTTCCCTAAAGACCAAAGTCCTACACCTAGTGTCAAAAATCAAAATATTGATGCTCTTTGCAATACCCTTTTGCTTTTCCGTTTCAGTGAATCAACTTTCACCACCTGTTATATCCCTAAACTTAATTGTTGGCCACTTGGCCCGTGCCCAACACTTTCCACTACCATGGCGTTAATCCAATCTACTACTGCCACAGTAGTATTTTCGTATCGAATTATGAGTGGTAATAAGGCTGTGAGTGACCCAACTATGAGAGACTACTGCGGTTTTTAAGAAGTGGACGTGTTTGTTTGCAGTCTATATATATACATAAACAATGTGAGTGCAGTTCTGCATATGTTTACCTTTCTTTAGTCACGGAAAAGAAAAAATTTCATGCTGAGAATGTGTATGCAAAATTGGATAATTTTAAAGAAATACACTATCAGGGAAGTAAATAAAAAAAAAAAGAAGATAAAATAGTTAATTTACCTAATAGTGTGAAAAATCTATTTAGTAATGGAGAGATCCATGTATGAAAACTCTACGGATGCTACCGATACTCAGAATTTTGCGAATGGGATTTTGAATTTCAAATAGGAGAGTTGTAAAAGGTTGTTCTAACATAATATTAAAAACATGTTTTTTTAATTATATGCTTATTCAATATCAAATTATAAATACAAATAATTTTCAAATTCAAATACAACTTCTATTCCGTCTCTATAACTTGTCCCTCATCCAGAACTCAGAATGACAACATTTTCAACTTTAATTTTTGGTTGCATTTTTTTTTTTTTTT
Source organism: Amphicarpaea edgeworthii (assembly GCA_014843725.1). NCBI lineage: Eukaryota > Viridiplantae > Streptophyta > Magnoliopsida > Fabales > Fabaceae > Amphicarpaea > Amphicarpaea edgeworthii. The sequence goes on along the minus strand of CM026322.1, from coordinate 1,626,376 downwards.
TGTATTTCTTTTGCTTGTTCACGTGCACTACATTATCCCATTAGACTAAGTTCCTCACATCTATCATTTCAAAATAAAATTACATTGACTATTTTTATAGTAAAGTGAAAAAAAAAACAAAAAAAAACAGGGTCCCTAAGTTTTGTTTTTGCTGCTCTCGATCCTCTGTTGCCAAAGGCAACGTGTAAAGGAAGATAATTCTTTTTAATGAGTAAAGGAAGATAATTTGTTAAAGTAACAATGTAAATATTAAACAGTAAACAGGAAGAAAAATTATCAACACAAAAAAAAGCACGAAGAAAATTAGTACAAAGTGACTGTCAATTCATGAATAGATGCAGGAGGAAATGTCTAGATGCGGATGAGGGGCAAATAAATCAGGAATGATTGATTTTTGACGCTCACTTTCTCTTTTAAAATATAGGATAATATTTTTTTTTATGAATTTAATTAATAATAATATAAGATGTAAAAACTTTTTTATAGTGTCATCTAATTGTAATTAATCGTATTTGTTGATATAATTTTTAAGATAACAAATGAAAGTCAACAAGAAATATTTTCAAAGGAAGCGTGTAAAATAATATAGATGGTGTATCATTATAATTTGCTCTTTTACAAGAGTTTTTTTTAGTAGTAATCATGGTGTTTAAAATCAAACTAAATTGATAGTGAACGATCAAATTAACTAAAAAAATTATAAATTATAAATAAAAATCATATATATTTTTTTGTGATTTTGTTTGATATTTTTAAGTGATTATAAAAATTAAAAAAAATCACATATTATAATTATATTAATTTATTTTTAGATATTTAATATTATGTAATTAATAATATTTAATTTTTTATTATCATAATATATAATTTATAATATATATTTTTTTATAATATATGATCCATATTTTATTTTTATATCTTAAAAAGAGATATACTAATATTATCAAATAATATTAAATATGAAACATGATTTATTATTATATTATTAAAAATAGTTGATTATATCATTTTATAATAATATTAAATATAAATAAAATAATATTTTTTAACTAAAATATATAAGACAAAATTTAACAAAAATAAATTTTTTTATTTAATGTTAATAATAAAAACAATATAGCATAATAATTGCATATATTTAATTAAAAAAATTAATTTAATTTAATTCAAATTTCATATTATACTCCTATATGAATATATATTTTTAATTTATCATGCAAGTCACCTCGGGGCAAGTGATCCGTGTAACTGCCAAAAGATTCAAAAACATGAAATTGACATTAAACCAACCAAAATTGTGACGACATAGGGTTAATTTAGTAAAATCCGTGAACTCTAACCACCGTTTCAATTTCGTTCAGTTACGCAGTCAGGGACGCCTTCGAAGTGGGATAATTCACATGACAAAACCACCCTTGAGCATATTTCCCTCCTGGACCTTATTCCCTGCTAAATAAGCTTATCCTTTTGCAAAAAGGAAGGGCATTATCGTCATATCAGAGTCACGCGCTCCACCACTCCTCACCCCAAATAATCCCAAAAGGATGAGCATTTTCTTCTGCTGTTTGTGTCTCGTCCCACGCCACCGTCGTGATCACGAAGGCTGAGCCAACCAATCGCAATTCAGGAGGGCATTTTCGGAATCCAGCACCATAATAATCCGCCACGTGGACATACACGTGGCAGCTCTACATTTCTCTCGTAGTTGCTTTTAAATACCCTCATCCCTTCTGATCCGCTCCTTATCCTGTCCTCCCTCACCGCTCCACCCGCAAACAAACAAACAAGTGACCAACCAACTAACTCTCTCTCTCTTCTCTCTCCCTTCGACCGCCGCACCACTTATCGGAAAATTAAAACCACTCGCCGGAGGTTATGGACACTCCGGCAGTCGCTGCTGATCCTGATTTCCCAGAAAAAGCATTTATTATATAGTAGTATTGTTTTTGGAACTTTCTCATTTAGCTAAAATTTGCGGTTTCTAGTCAACTGCTACTGCAAAGTTGTGAGTGCTTGAATATTGAAATTGTAAAAAGCGGTTCAGCTTCTGCAGAGTTTCAGTTTCAGAGATTAGATTAAATTAGCTTAGAAATAGTATTAGTAGTAGTATTTTCCCTTTTCTGACTTGCAATTTAAAAATTAAGCTCGTGCTTCGGAATTGAACGAGGCCACCGAGATTTGAGACTCTAGCTGTGTTCCATCTTTTGTTGTTATCATCGTCATGCCTTTCGCGATGAAGATTCAGCCGATTGACTCGAGCGTGCCTGAGGAGGCGACTCGGCTTGAGCCGATGAAGCCGGTGGTGAAGTCGCGGCTGAAGCGGCTCTTCGAGCGCCAGTTCTCCGGCGTCCTCAGGAATTCGTCGGCGGTGGAGAAGATCGCCGCCGAGGAGCCGCCGCATTCCGGCAAAGACGGCTCCGCTGATTTTGAACCAAGCTCGGTGTGTCTGGCGAAAATGGTGCAGAATTTCATGGAAGAGAATCACGAGAAGAACTCCGTTTCCGTGAAGTGTGCACGCAACCGCTACAACAGCTTCGACGACATCTCAGACGCCGAAACGCTTGCGTTTTGTGGTTTCGGCGAGTCCAATTATTCTTCCTCTGGTGAAGCACACGAAATCCTCAAGGTATTTTGATCGATCGATGAGAGATTATTGATTGTTCTGTAATTTCTTTTGTGGATAATTAATTTTTTTTTTTTTATTGAATAGGGTTTGGTGGCATGTGCGAGCGTCAGTGAAAGGAATTTGTTAGCGGACACTACAAGGATAATTGAGAAGAACAAGGCAACGTGCAAACGCAAAGACGATTGTTGTAGAAAGATCGTTTCTGAAGCTTTGTTAGCTCTCGGATACGACGCTTCCGTCTGCAAATCTCGCTGGGAAAAATCAACTTTCTGTCCAGCCGGTACTTTCTCTTTCTCTGTTTGGTAAATTCGCTCAAATTAGGGTTTTGTTGATAAATTTATTAATTAATTTTTATTTATTTGAATTGAATTTGTGCAGGGGAATATGAATACATTGATGTGATAATGGGAAAGGAGCGGGTGGTGGTTGACGTTGACTTCAGATCAGAATTCGAGATTGCTCGACCCACCAAGACATACAAAGCGATCATCCAAACGCTGCCTTATGTATTCGTGGGCACGTGCGAACGGTTGCAGAGTATCGTGGCCATCGCTTCGGAGGCGGCGAAACAGAGTCTGAAGAAAAGGGGCATGCACGTTCCGCCGTGGAGAAAAGTCGAGTACGTGAGAGCGAAGTGGCTTTCCGCTTACACGTGCTCGCGCGGGGTCAAAGAGGAAACCCAAGAGAAAGAGCACCCTGTGAAAGAGTTGGTGTTAACTGGTTCGTGCGAAAGTTCCCGTGAAGATGATAAGGAAAGGTCAAAGTCAAATCTGGTGGTTCAGAAGCCATTGGAGATGAAACCCAAGAGTTCACAGTCCGGTTTGGCAGCTGTGTTCCTTGAAAACCCGTGAAAATTTGTTTCTTTTTGGCCTTTTGTTTTTTATATAAAGCTTCTAGAGTGAGGATTCAAAAAAGGCTGTGTAAGACGACTGTAAGTAATAACTAATAGCTCTATCCCCTTCTGCTTTTTATTGTAAGGGATGGTTGTTTTGTACTTTTTTACTAATATAAAATGAATAAATAAAGTAAAGTTGGAAATATATTGGTAGCTGTTTTGTAGTACAGTAGTATTTTGTAAGGTTGTAATGAGAAGTTGATTCTTTACGTATTTGATAATATTGTGGATTGTTTTTCTTTCTTGTGTTGCTTGGCTTGATTTTGATCTTCTATTCCTTATTATGTTTTCCGACAAATCGTTTGAATTTGATTCGGTGTGTTGGGGATTCGGGGAAAGATAAAATGATACAGTAGATAATTTGTAAACTACTCCTTTAATTTGGTTGATATTCTTTCCTTCAAGAAGAAGCGATGGACCTTGACTTGACAAACAAATCTGCTAGTGCGCCTTCAAAGTTCAAACACACTGAAATATGTGTTTTGTAACGCAAAAAATGCAATACTGATTTGGAATTTGGGATGCGTTTTTCTCTCTTTTTTCTACTTACTATGTTTATGTTCTTGTGTGTCACGGGTTGCTTCTATAGAGTCCATCAATTTTTGCTTCTCTCTTCCTACTGCTCATCATCGTCATCCTCTGCAAAAATGACATGACTTCTTTTAGATATATATATTTTGTGACCAATTCAATTCCGTTCATGCGGGTGATAAACAGTGATGACGTCATCAAACCCTCCAACGAACAGAAAAAATGCTATTCATTCTCTCCCCGGGAATCGCACTGTAGTTGTTTACTACTTGGTTGCACATAAAATTTTGTCGGTCTCTGGAAACTACTACTATTCGCTCCCTTCAGTCCTCTGTAATGCACCTTTTTCATTAACTTTTTTGGTAAATGGCCATGATCATCTCTTCTCTTATTTTCGAAAAAAGTAGTTCTACATCAGGGAAGGGAAGGGAAGGATAAAAGGCATATCATGTTTTTTTTTTTTTAAATATAAGTAAATATTAGTTGTAAAATTTTATATCTATGAACATTTTATTTGACTAAAACTATGTGTATATATATTGCATAATAAACACTTGTCTTTTATAAAATACTCCGCATTTATAATTCATTTTGTTAAAATAATATATTAAATTTTAAGATTATATATATTCTATGATTTTAGTTTTCTCTGTTTTTTGTTCTCTTTCAATTTTTTTTTCCCCACTTTCATCGAGTCAAACAAAGAGCATTAGCGACTTTTTTACCCCATCAAAATTGCCCTTCGCTTTTACTGCCTCTGCCCGTTTCTTCGTTTTAAGCAAACTGTTTGCTAATGCATACCTATTTTGTCGTTTTGAGGCACCTTACTTAACTCTGAAGATCCACGTAGTAGTGCCTCGGAACTTGATCTCTCTGCTTTCAGTATTTTATTGCTATTCATTAATGAATGTAACGGTGTAACCTCTTAAATGGGTGGAACTCAATTGTCAACAAATGCTGAAATTTTTAAAAAAAGACTTGCGAGGAAAAGTCGCACAAAGGATGGAGGTCTCATTAAAGAGAAAAGGATTTAATTATGATGATTAAAAAACAGTTAATAAATGTTTGGATATAAGTAAAAAAAAAATGTTTTGCTAACTTTAATGCATGAAACGAAGAAAAAATATAATTTACTTAAATAACCTTCCTTTTAAAAAAATTTCACGAACTCCTCATTATTTGATCAGCTCCTTCCTCTCTCTTTGAATACACTCCTCCCTCCATCCCCTCTCGTCATTCTCTTACTCTGACATTAGGATTCTTTTTTATCCTCCAAAGCACTACATCTATGCTCCCAACAATTTCCACCACTTCTCCTTTCCATTTTTGTTCACTTACATAACACAATTGTTGTCTCTGTCGTTTTATATATTTACGTAGGACTATATCTTAATTCTCTCCAAATGGATGCAACATAGCATACTTTTGAGAACTCAATATAGTCTCATTCTATAAAGTATTTTTCATAATGTTAAAAAAAAGGTAATTCAACATAAGTTTAAAGGTAATGCATTATATAATTTTATACTCTCATATAATTATAACCACCAACTTATATGAATTTTAAAATAATTTTATAAAAATTAACAAATTTATTATAAATGAAAACAATGATGAAGCTATGTTGCTTTTTAAAAAACTTTTGTCCCTGAGACTTTATTTATTTATTTATTGTTATATATATAATTAATAAAAAATTATATAAAAATTTAGGTTGTTTTTTTAAAAAAAATTATAAATAAATAATGTGTAAAGATATATATCATAAACATATTAAAAAAATATCATATTTATTTATCTACTTTAAATGGGAATATTTTAAAATATTAATAATAATTTTATATTACAAAAAAAGATTTTATTTACTCTTATATTTTAAATAATAGATTTATATTTTTATCAAATTGAACTCAATAAATAAGATTTTATCTTACTATTCTATATTAAAGATTACTTATCTTTTGTTGTGACTTTTTTTTTTTTAGATAATTGTTTCAAAATCAATAATAAGTTTTTTTTTAAATCTATTTATTTTCAATCTTAAATTGTATTTTACCTTATTGGAATGATTGGTTCTGTTCTTGAACGAAGAATTATAATTGTTTGACCATATAAAATTATATTACATTGTTATTATACTACTTTTCAATCCAAACACTATTTCGAAATTACTTTGAAAATGTTAGAAAACAAAATAGTGTTCTGAAATTTTTTTTGGAATGTAATTATATTGAGTTGGGGAAAAATACTTTTGGTACATAGATATTCATGAAAAAATATTTTCAAAACAAAAAAAGCGAAAGTGAGTGTGTTTATAATTAAGGAAGAGTGTAAATTGCAAAAGCCGATGAACAATATTTTAAAAAGCCCAACTAGCCCACCGAAACTAATTCTATCCATCTTGAGTCTTGACCGAAATCATCATAAACAAAACCCACGTGGAAGCAACGAAGTACCAACGTCGGCACGGCAAACTAAGTCGATCCCCCGAAACTAATAACTCACTCGAACATCAGATTCCGGGTGAAATAACAAAACCCTAATATGGAGTCTCACGGTGGAGGACCCCTCCGTTCCCGCAGTTCTCAGTCCCCTTCCCCCTCCCACTCCGCCTCCGCCTCCGCCACCTCCTCCATCCACAAGCGCAAGCTCGCGTCCGAGGACCACGCGCCTCCCTTCCCTCCCTCCTCCTTCTCCGCCGACACTCGCGACGGCGCCCTCACCTCCAATGACGACGTCGAGAGCATCTCCGCCCGCGGCGCCGACTCCGACTCCGACGACGACTCAGAGGACGCCGTCGTCGACGACGACGAGGACGACTACGACAACGACTCCTCCATGCGCACCTTCACTGCTTCCAGACTCAGCAACCCTCCCTCCGCTCCCCGCAACACCAAGCTCAAGACGGAAAACTCCACCGTCAAAATTGAGAACTCCGACGGCGCCAAAGACGCCGGAACCGCCGGCACTGGTGCTGCCGCCGCCGCCGCCGTGGGATCCTTCCCCGGGATTGTGGTGAAGGAGGACCTCTCTAAGATTTTTACTGATAATTTGCAAACAAGTGGGGCTTACACCGCTAGGGAAGAGAGTCTCAAGAAAGAGGTAATAAGCAATTTGCTCTCGTTAATGCAATTCGTGAAAAGAATGATTAGTTATTTTCATGTCACGTTTTGGTAATGTTCTAGACTCGATTTTTACAGTGTCGACCAATCAGAAATTGGCATGAATCATAATTTTACTGACTCTTACAATAACTATTCTAAAGTCATCCCTACCATGATTTTAATGAGGGGAAAGGAAGTGAAGGATTTTGATTTAGTTCATCAATTTTGCCCACCCTTAGTTGTGACTATGTTTGGTTGAATTTATTTTTCCAGGAGGAAGCAGGAAGGCTCAAATTTGTTTGCCTTTCGAATGATGGTGTTGATCAGCATATGGTTTGGTATGTGTTTCTCTTTACATTCTAACATTGATGCTGCCTGCCCGGGTCACTGGTCTCCATATTAGCATGTCTACAGATGACTTAGTCTCTATTTAGCAAGTTCTAATTGCTAGCTTATAGCAGATAGCCTGTAGCATACAAGTTACTTTGTGCAAAGTAGGGGTGTTTTGTAATTTGTAATGAGCTCTGTCTAGTTAGTAGTAGGGTTTGAGTTTATAGTCTATAACTTTATTATTTTTTCACATTTCTCATATATATATATTGTGTGTGTGTTTGGTTGGGGGGGAGGGGGGGAGAAATAGAGAAGAAATAGTGAGTCCCACATCTCCTACACTCTAATTTAATTCAAATAATTTTCTTTTATTTTCATCCTCTCAACCAAACACAACAACAGTGATAATGAGTTCCATTCTTGGTTTTGTTATTTGTTCCCATGATCAATTGATCATCAGTGATAATGAGTTCCATTCATGCTTTTGTTATTTGTTCCTCAGGTTAATTGGATTGAAGAATATATTTGCTAGGCAACTTCCCAATATGCCCAAGGAGTACATTGTCCGACTTGTTATGGATAGGTAATGTTAACTATCTGTTGTTTGATATATTGAGATATTTCTTATACATTCTAGTTTACAGGCATAGTCAGTTTTTCTGAACTAATTAATTCATCAAATAAGAATTTTAAAATGTATCCTTGATTTTTTTTACTGAACAAGTTCTTTTAAACAGGTTCCCCTTGTCATGTTTAGTTTTCTTTCTTCTTTTCTTTATAATCACAAATTCTTTTTTATGTTAAATTTGTAGGAGCCATAAGTCTGTAATGGTTATAAGGCGCAATCACGTTGTTGGAGGCATTACATATCGCCCATATGCTAGGTAATAATTTGTCTCCTTATATTTTTCTTTATATTCTAGTAGTCTGTTTTTCATCTCCAAATTTTTTTACACTGACCTTATTTTGTTATTGTTCCTATGTTAATGTCTGCTTTGGTTGCATATGATAATTTTTTTTTTCAAATTACATAAGTGAATAATCTGGGATTTAGCCTGACTAATATTTTTCTAGAAAACCTTAGTTTTGAATAAAATCAATAGATATTATATTTCTCTGTTTTGCCAAATTATTTTTTTCTCTTGCCTACTTTTATTTGATACTCCCACCCCTCAAGCTTTACTTTTCAGGCTATTCTTTGGGTTTTTTTTTTTGTTAATACTGTTGTGCATTATGATTGATAGCCAGAGGTTTGGTGAGATAGCCTTCTGTGCAATTACAGCTGATGAACAAGTAAAGGGTTATGGTACCAGATTGATGAATCACTTAAAACAGTATGCACGAGATATAGATGGACTGACACATTTTCTCACATATGCTGACAATAATGCTGTTGGCTATTTTATCAAACAGGTTTGACTATTTATATTTAAGACCCTAATCTTGGTAGATATTGCTTCTTTTATGTATTATGTCAGAGTCCCATAGCAAGATTTTGAGAGAAATATGCTACTTTCTGAAAACAAATTTACTGGATTTGAAAACAAGTTTTCTGGTCTACTTTTCCTAAGTGCAATTTTTCTAACTTGTCACAAAAAGTATTTCATTTTTCAAATCGTTTTCCTTATTATTACTCTCTTTGCCTCATGGTTTGCACCAGTTCATGAGGAAGAAAAAAAAAATTAAAAGTATTATGCATATTTCTAATATGTATAGGTGTGATGTGGATTATTGCACCACCTGTGCCAATAGGGATGGTGCAGCCATGTGTATTACAGAAAAAAGGGTGACATGGCTAAAGGGGCGGGAAGTATTTTGGGCAACTGTTTTTTATATTTATTACTTTGGTATTGATATTAATTAGAAAAAAAAGGCCTAATTCGTGTTAAAAACTGTTTACTGTCTGACAATGGAGATTTTCTTCTTGTACTTGTTGGCTTGGTTAAGGGAAAGATACATTTGGACTTCATTGGTTGGCATTATACAGTATTTTACAAGTTCCTTACTATGAAGGCCAACCATAATTGGTGATTTCCAATAAATTTGGACCAATCATGGAGAGAGTATCTGAAAGAGTCTGAGAGAGTCATCTTAGCATTCCTCTTTGGATATTGCAATGATGATTGATTCTGTTTTCAGGGATTTACAAAAGAGATTCACTTGGAGAAAGATCGATGGCAAGGGTATGATTGTTATTATTCTTGTCTGAAATCTATGAGCAGCACTTTCCCCTAGTCTTTTTTATTTAGATTCTATTTTCTATACCCCATTGAATAATTTTATTTATATTCTATTTTTTATGCCCCATCAAATATTAATATCATCATTCACTCTTTACTTTTGTATGTTGTATACTATCTATGGGAATTTATTTTAAATAATTGTCATTTCAGTTATATAAAGGATTACGATGGAGGAATTCTCATGGAATGCAGGATTGATCCCAAGCTTCCTTACACTGATTTGTCAACTATGATCCGTCGTCAAAGGCAGGTAAGATACTTTCTATTTGTTACTTTTTTTTTTTTACATAGTTTTTCTTTGCATTATTTGAGATATTTTTATGATTAGCACATGATAAGATATACTAATAAGTGTTTTTATTAAAACTTCTAATATATTTCTTTCAGTTAAGTTAGTAAACGTGTTAACCTATGTATATACTTCAATAGACTTTTTCTTTCCAGTAAACAGACTTCAGTTTTCTCCCTTTGCTATCGGCTTTTCTCCCACCACATGCACACCCACTGCTAAAGGGTGTGTAGGGGGTTGTCAAAAACTTTGCAGCTGAGAACTATGATAGAATAGGACCTTAGTTGTTTTGCATGTGTTATCTTCATTTGTATCTTATGTGTAGCATCTGTCTGCTTTTTATTGTCAATCATTTTTAACATATTTTTCTCTATTCATGGTGTGTTAAGTCATTATTGGTTATAATTGTAGGCAATTGATGAAAAAATCAGAGAGCTGTCAAACTGTCACATCGTTTATACTGGAATTGATTTTCAGAAGGTACAAGGCATTCTCAATTTTGTATGTTTATATCATTCATGTATAGCATTTAAATTTTTACCTATATCAAGTGATTTTTGTTAAATTTGGATTGTATTGTCAACTCAATTCAGATTGCATTTGACATATTTGCTCAATTACACTGCATTTACCCCATGCATATTTGCTATTTCTTAAAGGTTGTCTGGGGGCTAGGGTAGAGGATCATACATTGTTTTGGGCCTTGGCTAGAGTTACATTTTGCTTCTCATTTCATATATTAGTTAATTCATTGAGCATATGGAATATTAACCATTTTCCCTCCTGATCAACACAACATGCAGAAAGACGCTGGTATTCCTAAAAAAATTATTGATGACATCCCTGGTTTGAGTAAGTGCTTAATTCCCAATCTGAGTTTAATAACCTTGCAATAGTTTTTTATTTGTACCTATGGGAGAAAAAATATGCAGTTTTGTGTCAATTTTTGTCATTGAAGATAGCATGCTTTTTGTCAATCTTTTTCATATCTTATTTAGGTTTGCTAACTTTTGCCTAGATGTCCACCTCCTGGGATGTTGTGAAAAAATTGACCCCTATTTGTCCTTATGAGTGAGATGATTTATTTTCGCCTACTTAGATAATTTTCTGATTAATGTTTATGTTGAATCACTGAATGAATGACAGGAGAGGCTGGATGGACTCCTGATCAGTGGGGTCATACACGATTTATAAATTTTAATATTTCTACTGACCATGCTACTAATCAAAAACATTTGTTTGCGTTTATGCGTTCAATCCTAAAGGCAAGTTGCTTAGATGTACTTCACCTTTAGTTTCCATTCATTTAACCCTGTATAATTTCCACTGGAAACACTGCAAATTGCACAAGTTCATTGATGAGTAGATCCTCTTTTTCATGGTTGAGAAATTAATTCTTATAATTGGATTTATCTTTTCAAGCAGTCAATGAGCGATCACGCAGATGCTTGGCCATTCAAGGAACCAGTTGATTCACGGGATGTTCCTGATTATTATGACATCATCAAAGATCCAATGGGTAAGAAGGATCTGTATATTTCAGATTATATTCACCCCTAGTATCTATTTTTGACGTTTGATTGTGGAGCTAGTTTTATCTTTATGCATATACATATTACATAACCACCATGAAAAGTCTTATTATCTAATGACTAATATATTTGTAATGTGAGTGCAGATTTGAAGACAATGTCTAAGAGAGTGGAATCAGAGCAATATTATGTAACATTTGATATGTTTGCTGCGGATGTCCAAAGAATGTTTGCGAATGCACGCACCTATAATTCTCCAGAAACTATTTATTTCAAATGTTCTACAAGGCATGTGCTCGTGTTCTTCCACCTCCTGGATGTGATGTTTCATACATTTGTAGATTTTCTTTCCTGTTGCTGTGATGTGTTTCTTACATTTTATAGATTCTTAATGCAGGTTGGAAGCCCACTTTCATAGCAAAGTGCAAGCAGTTGTCCAGACTGGTTCCAAAGTTCAGTAGGGGCACTAAAATCAGTGTTATCAGTGGCGGGCCTCCCTTCACAAATTGCCTATGGTGGTTGGCAAAAAATCTGCCATGGCAGGGCCATAGAAGCTATTTAACAACACTGACTAAAATAGACATGGATATGTATATAGTTATTTTTTTGTTCCGTAGTCCCAAACTAATTTGTTTCATAGTTGTTACTTTATAGCCAGTGCTATCCAGCGTAGTTGCATGGATTGCATTATCCCTGTTAGTCTTGTGCTTTGATCAAACATCATCAATTCTATCGTGGGATTAAACTAGGTTGTTGTTAATATAGACACTCTAATTGTATTTTCTCACTGGAATTTGTTTTTCTATAGAAAAATAAATTCTTGGCCCTGATCCAAATGTTCTTTTGTAATTATTGATATTATGAATTTGTATTTTTTAATTAGTTTGATACATTATGCTTGTTTGGCCCAATTGTCAGGTGAATTAATTCTGATACGTAGTTACATCGAGTATATTATTGAAACTGGTATGGCATTTGACTATTAGTTTTTTCACGGACATGGACACAAGGTAAAATCTAAAAAGTATTGGACAAATAATTGTGTGCTATCTACTCAGAAAATATCTTGTATTCCTGTCTGAAATGTAAGAATCAACAAACCCTGTCCGATCAAGTCAGCTGCTTTGGTTTTGGTGCTGTCACTTGAACAACAATCACTAGGTAGTGATCTATAATAGGCTTAGAAAAGTTTACGACTAAAGAAGATTCTCCTCATTTTGAGACGCACAATCTCTATAAACTCGGGTAAAGATCTATGACGAATTCAGGTAATTTTAAGAAGCACGTTATATAAAAGGTTGTGAATTTTTTGGTAGTGGACGAAAAAAAGAGTTGATGATTGAATCAATTTCGTTGACATTTTGTGTGAAAGATAAGTAAGCCCAAACTCGTGCTTCAGAGAATTGTTGACTAATATCATCATAGAAAGGTAGAATAGTTGAGTAATGCCAATCAGCTTTAAACATACTAAAGAAAAGTTTCAAACTATCAATATTTCCAATACACAAGATAAGTCATTTTGTGAATCAGCACAGTAATTTGGATGAAGTCAGTTTTTAGTGTTAATAACTTATCAGTTACAAGTGGTTAATAGCACAATTTTTGTAGAAACCCACTCGCGCAAAGTTATCAAAAGATAATAATGTAGCATCGATACTGATTAGGAAGGGACTCAATCATCACAGCACCATAGAGAGCGAGGAGATGAACTTCAAATGGGACATTTATTTCAGTAACGAAGAAATTCAATCATAGTTGAAAAGGGAACAAAAATTTGTTACTACTACCAACCAATATCTATGATGACGACAACTATTATTATAAGTTGGAGCTCTTAAAGCTTATTTTCAAGGAAGGGCAGCCTTCAAAGAGCGGGTGAAAACTTCCAGTTCTTTCAATCCCTCTTGAGGAGAATTGGCCTCACCAAGCACCTTCACCATAGCACTGCCAACAATCACACCATCAGCTCCCCATCCTGCTACCTGTAACAAAGTATATTATGATTTTATTGACTATTAACCAAACTGGGGGAGGTAGAAAGCATACTAATATATGGACTGGGTGAGAAGTGAGAACTAACCTGTTTCACATGCTCAGGTTTTGATATTCCAAAACCAACTGCCACAGGTTTATCTGTTGCCTGAATTACAAAAAAAAGAAAAGAAAAATAAGACACTCAACAACAAGAAGAGGGGTTTAAAAAGGAGGCAAAGAGAACTGAACTTTTTCAGTAGTGATCAGAAGACATCCACATAGTAAAAGATACAACTAGAGTGGAGACCAAGATTGAATAGACAAACCTCTTTAATTTCCTGCAGAAGAGACTGAACAGAACCACTAACTGATGCTCGGGCTCCAGTCACCCCAATTGAGCTCACCTATTATTTAAATCAACAAATGGTTAATGAAGTTTGCCAACAGATGTTTGCCTGAGATAGTTATGCAGGATGTTTTTGGATCTCACCATTATTGTATAAAATTATTAAGGTTGAAAGAAGCTCTTACCAGATACACAAATCCTTCTGCTGCATCAACAATGGCTTTCATTCGGTTTGTTGGAGTGGTGGGTGTTGTGAGGAGTACCTTAATGATATCAAAGAAGCAAATATATCAAATCAACTAGATATATACACATACACAGATTTATTTACCCAAACAGAATTAAAAAGAAAACATATTAGAAAATATATACTAACAAATTTATTTTTATTTATATAATATTGCAAAAAGTATAATGCAATCGAACAGAATGATGTTAATCATAATCAAACTTCATATCTCCACAGTCACCAACATGTCTCCTTTGTTGTGCTTAACTTGTGAATTTCATATTTATAAGTTCATATTATAAAAAAGAGGCTTAGCACTAGTGCTGTATCATTATGAGCAACAATATAAGAACATTCATCTGAAATCCAGAACAAAAGAAAAAGATCATTTTAAAGGAAAGTAAACCAGTTCAATTCCATTTTTCTTAGCTTCTATCCTTAAAGTTTCTGTCTCCTCCAGAGGGACATCTGGGACTACAAGCCCTGCATACATATGCAAAGAAAAGAATATTATCCTCATTTACCACACAACAGGAAAAAGGGACAAAATACAAACAATATCTTATTTCATAATTTTCCATGTGGACAAAGCTGGTATATATGCAAAGTATTTAGAATTGCTTTCTTACATTTTACAACATTGCTTTATCATAGAACTAACTAGTATAGAAAATAGACCCAAGAGCAGTTGGCACAATGTGATTCTAAGCTATTAAGCAAATCATGACTTGTGTTGAGTCTTTTTAGTTCTTACCATGTATGCCAGTGTCTCTAATGGTGGACATAAATTTTGCAGTACCACGCTTCAGTATTGGATTGTAATATGTAAACAGTGCAATTGGACATGACAATTGTGGAACAACCTGCCGAATCAACCATAGCAAAGGATCATCAGTCCACGGGGCTCACAGAAGATACATTTCACAAAGCAATAAGAGAATGATTCTGAACTACCCTTATAAAATATATGTAACAATGGTCAGAAAATTTATCCCTCCAAAGGTACAAATTGATGGAATACATCATGCTTTCACGTGTTTAAATAAGATGATTGGAATGAAATGAATAGATGCAAGTTATTCACGTTTATTCTTTTGTTCTTATTTCAAATTTCATAACAAACTAGCAATTTTGGATATTTGCACAGCTAAGTTGTCAATTGAAGAAATGAAAATCAATTACAGCAGAAGTGCTCATCACTCATTAGCTTTTGACAGTAATAATTAGTAAATGACAAGGAGTTGCACAAATTTACCTCCTTTAACATAGAAATAATCGCATCAAGATTGGTCCCCTTTGCTAAAGATCTTGTAGCAGCAGCCTGAAGAGAAAGGCACATCAGTTTGAGAATCAGATGGTTACTATATATCAATATCACTACAAAAAGAAGAAAGCACCAAACCTGGATAACAGGACCATCTGCCAAAGGATCAGAGTAAGGAACGCCTAGCTCAATTATGTCAGATCCGCATGAATCAAGCACTTTCAGTGCTTCTGCTGTGGTTGAAAGGTCAGGATCACCAGCAGTGATATATGGGATTAAAGCCACCTTGACACAAGCACACTTCTTAGAAAATATTCATTTGGCAGTCAAGAATAGTACTGTGATTCATACCTCTTTGCAATAAACTTGATACGGTACAAAAAATAGCCAACTAACATATAAAGATAATTACCAACCCATATAATCATTGATTTGAAAAGGCAGAAAATGGAATCAGAAAACTAGATTAATCACAACTAATAAAAATATGCTGGCAACAGCAACACAGTGGAAAACATAGCATGCATTGAACACAAACAAGTGGAAAACAAGCACTTACTTTTCCTTGTTTTTTCAGTCTAGAGAATGTTGCAGAAAGTCCCACTGATTCCATGCTCCTGATAGCAGCCACTGGAGTGTGTCGTTTCACGGAGATTGTAGCTTTCTTAGAAGAAAAACAAACATTGAAACCAGCCTCAGGTTTCTTCAATTGCAAAAAGCAACTTGACTTCAGAGCAAGAGCCATAAAATTGAGAATTACTGAAATTTTAAATGAAATTAAGCATAAGGGTTTCCAATTTGAAAAAAAAAAAAAAACTAAACAGTCATCACCGCAATTTTACCGAGAACGAAAAAACGAATCTTCACGGAAAACAAACCCATGACAACCAATTCATTGCACATTCTAGAAACCCATAGAACAATAACAAAGCTTTTCACCAAAAGCATAACCCATTAGATTAGATAAGTGCTAAAGCAATGTAGCAGATAATAATATCAAAACTTGTATTTTCACAATGCATTCATCCTAACCAAAAGGAAGAGAAATTCAATCCAATTCAGCGCAAGTAAAAGCAAAATTTTGGTACCTGAGAATCGAAATAAGTGAAAATGAAGTTGAAAAAGATTCAGAGCCGAAGAGTGACCTGATTGGGTTTGTTCTTCTCTGTACCAACCTCTTCCCTAGTAAATACTGTATTAAATTAATTTAAATCCTCTTTATGCGTTGCCTCTGTGTTTATCGGACATCTGGGAAATAACAAAATTCAATGAATTGGATTTTAAATAAGCCAATAAGGTATACATTAAATATGAATAGGTTATTCATCTTTTCAGGAATAATAAATCTCCCCATGCATAAAAAATAATAATAATAAATCTCATTTCCTGAATTTCTCTATTAAACGTTTCATTTTCTTTATCTGTTTTTTCTTTTTTAAGGTATTATGTCGGACAACGAATTTGTTAGATATTACGTACTAGATATGGGATAAAGTTGATGTATGATGCAACTCACATTGGTAAGTGATGATGATGGATAAGATCCAGTGAATAGTCGTAAAATTTAAGAACATTTTTTTCTTGAGATAATTTTATTCAATGTATAAATATAAAATCTTCATTTTTAAGAATTTGAGTCCTAATATGTGAAAAAACTAATTCCTTGTATTTAATTCAATTCTCGTATATTCAGCAGGGTCTAATTCAAATATTGAACTGGACCTGATCAAATGTATGAATGTTGAAAATTTTATTGATACCGAATTCAATTTGTATTTATTTAAAAAAAAAAAAAACTTCTATGTTACTGGGATGTAATTGGTGCGTGAATGATTAAGAATGATCCATTATTAGTTTATTACTGTTGAATTTAATTTCAACCAATAAATAAATAAATAAAACAAATCCTACACTGTTAGTTAAAAATACTCTTTATTAATATTTTTTTAAGAGTTACTTTGAAAAATAATTTGGATATAATTTTTTTAAAATATAATAATTATGAAACGTGTCAATTTATTATTAAATACTAATATAAAAATCATTAAATTATTAATATATTTTAATTAAATTCTTCTTTATTTGTTAGAATAGAAAAATACATACATTGACTACATTAAAAAAAAAACTTTAATATTTTCATTCAATCATAAACAATAATATTTTTAGAGATAAGAAGTATAAACCGTTATCACTTATGTTTAAATAGTTATTAGTTTATGAACTATGATATATAGATAACTTTTATAATATTATTTTAAAAATAACACAAAAAATGATAGTGTAAAATTTTATATGAAAAATATTTTTCAAACTCATTTTAGTATAATATTGAAAAATAAAAAATTATGTAAACATTATTAATATAAAATAAAAATAAAAACGAATATTTATAACAATAGAATTAAAGGTATATATATATTAATAAATTTATTAAAAAAAAAACAGGTCAAATACCAAGGCTCACATTTTGAGTCAAAAGAAAACAACTCACATTTATTATCAAATCTTATTTAAATTAAATTGAATAATAAACATACTTAATTGGGTTTTTTGTTTATGTGATTTCTTAAATGAGTGATTTTAAACTCATTTGTTGACTAGCCTATTATAATTGATGTAACTGACATGTTGATGTTACAGTCAAAATGAGGTCTGACATGCCTAAGAATTATTAAAACATTATTCAAAAAACAAAATTAAGACATTTGTTTGATTTATATGATATATTATAGAAAAATAAAATTTAGTATATGAAAGTGAAGTGGGACAAATCAGTGGTATCGTTAGTTCTTTCTCATTAACATGACTTATGATCTTTCTATGTGGCAATATACGTATGCTGATATAATGTCATGTCGTTGCTAAATGTACTAGACTAATATGTCTTTCTTTTACATATACTTCGTTAGTTTTGAATTTCTTTTAATACTTTTAAACAGCCTTCCCATTTCCTTACTGTTGGAAGACCAACAACTATATCTTCTTCTTCCTTAAAGAGATTGTTGAAAAGGAGGATCTCACATTAAGTGTTTTCTACACATAAGACTCATGCCTTCTGTCAAAGGAATTAGAGTGATTTAAGGTATAATAAAAGGTCGGTGATAGGTTAACACAAGGAAGGATTATGCCAATTCCAAGATAATGGCCGGACATGGTTTGGTTTCGATGGGTGTGAATGAGTGAGGATTCTTCTTCTAGCTTTGAAGTGATGATCAATAAGTTCAAAAGTTGAGGATGCAGTTAGATTTGAATTGGTGTAGTAAAAATGTGTTTTTTTGTTTTGTTTTAATTTTTTTTAAAAAGTTATATGATAATTATTAAAATATTTAAGTTAAAAGGATTACAAAAAGAATAGAAAGAAACTTATATGTTTGAAAAATATATCAATTATAGAAAAATGTATGATATCAAATATAAATTAGAAAATATGAGTATTTTTAACTCATTGGATTGATTCATCTTGCCTGTTGGTAGTAAATTATTATCAAGTATCCTTATAAATCCTGTGTATGTAAAAAATATACCATTATTGTTAGATAGTTATAAATTTTTTTATCATCAAGTTCGTCCGTTGATCTATTATCGATTTTGACCTCTTCATATTTATGCATTTAAGGTTATGTGACTTTACTATTTAGTTAGTATGTTCGATTACTTATTGACTTTAATATCTTTGTACTTTAACACTTGAGACTAAATGACTTATACCATCTCGATCATACGTCAATTACTATCAACTCCAATATCTTTGTGCTTATACATACTTAAAAGTTGAGAGACTTGTATCATTCAAATTATATGTCGATCATCTATCGATTTTATTCTCTGAACCTTTGTATTTGGGATTGAAATAATGTCAACTAAACATCTCTCTCATAAAACATTTTGTTCGTAAAAATATCATCATTTTTTCATATCATCATGTCAGATATATTCAATACAACCATCAATTAAATCATAACAATTTCCTAAATGAAAATAAGATTATAAGAGATAAACGACTAATATAATCAATCTGTTCACATCCATATATCTATATAAATATGGAACCAACCCAATAGCGAGACAAGAGCTTACTTGATGTTTTCGAAGCAGAAGAACGATCGGATTCTGGAATAGTTTTGTTAATTAGAAATAAATTTAGGAGACATAGAAAGAAAGAAAAAGAGGAGGAATAAAAGTGTGTACTAATAAGTGTAACTTCCTACTTCCTAGTCATCAATGCGAACAAAAAATACTTGGCAAAGGAGAGGGAGAAAAGACGAGTGGACCTGGCTGTAAATACCAAAAACGGAGCACCTTTAACAAAAAAAGAAGCTTTTGGTAAGCAGGATAAAGCCACCCGCACTCCTTCTGCACTGCACTTAGTAAGTGCAAACCGACGAACAACACAAACCCTCAAACTCCTCAATTTTACTTTCCGCTTCATGTAGATTCTTCTGCGTTCCCAACTCGTTCTCCTGACTCAACCTCGACTCGCCCGAGTCCAAGCTCAAACTCAAACTCAAACTCGCGCTCATGGCGAATAACCCTTCCGACGCTCCCGCCGACGACTTCCTCGAACAAATCCTCGGCCTCTCGACCTTCGCTTCCGGCGACTCCGGCCTTTCCACCGCCGATGTCGGCCTGGCCGGTACGGCCACTCCTGGTCCGATGATGCTTCAGCTCAACTCCACCGACGCCAACGCTCACCTCGCCGGCGCCGCCTTCCACGCGCCGGTGTATCAGCTAGGATTGAGCTTGGACCAAGGCAAAGGAGGGTTCATGAAGCCCGAGGAAGCCTCCGCTAGCGGAAAGCGCTTCCGCGACGACGTCGTTGATAATAGAGCTAAGAATGTAAGGCCACCACCTTTTTTCGATTCTCCTCTGTTTGGATGTCATTTTCAATTGAAACTCATTTTTTTGCTCTGCTTCAACTTCAATTGTTTCGGTTTGTTTCAGGAATATGTTTTATATGGTTAGAACGTATAATTACTTTACTCTATTACTATTTGCCAGGTTCAAATTAGCACCATTACACTTACTCAAAACAAAACGAAACGTTTTAAAGGTTGATGAAAATAAAACCTAGCAGTGGAGTGGGTTTTCTTTGCAAATTAAAGAATTTAGAAAATGAGATTCTTCAAATTGAAATATTGACGGATTTGTTTGGTGTGTGGCTGCTGATGCTAGTCAACTTGCTATAGACATCAATAACATGTGCATGTTGTCAGGTTTGAACATTTTTGGGTTGTGATTTAGTGAGTTAGGTTTGACATCTTTGTGTTGGCACTTATGGTTACTTTGTTTGATCTTTGAACCTCTTAAATCATGTTGGATATGTATACTTGACTTTGAGTAATCCTTGAATAATTGTTTTCTTGTTACGTTGTGACTTGTGAGAGCCTTCTTTTTATTTTCCCTGTTCTTATTCTTACTGGGTTTTTCTGCCTTTGGAGGGAAGAGGGGGAGTTGATCAAGTAGCATTTATTCTCCTGTTGCTAATTCGTAACCCTCTTGCAGGTTTATCATGGGCAGCCCATGCCTACTACTATGCCTGCTGCTCCACATCCTCCAGCATTACGTCCAAGGGTGCGGGCCAGAAGAGGACAGGCTACAGATCCACACAGCATAGCTGAACGGGTGAGCTTTAAGATATTTTCCTGAATGCAGACTGTTTTCTGGGGTTAAGTTTGTAGCTCATTTTGTCTTCCATGTTTCCGTTTCTTTACAGTTACGCAGAGAAAGAATAGCAGAAAGAATCAGGGCATTGCAAGAACTGGTTCCAAGTGTCAACAAGGTATGTGATTTCTCTTGCATATCCTTTTATTACTAATAAAATATGGTCTTGCCTTTGTCTTTAGGAAAGTGGAATTGTCTTTGAAGGAGTAAAGGATTTATAGCATGAATTGTTTGGAAACACAAAGTGTATCAAGTTAACATTTATAGAAGATGTGTATTTACTATCATTCCTCTTAATTTCTAACTTGTTGGCTTGATAATAAGCGGATGATGATTAATTTGTGTTTAAGTAGATTCATATCTTGTGAATAAAAATTATATCACTCCACAATTTTTTCAAAAAGCAAAAACGGTGCTAAAAGTGGACCTTTTCAAGGCATGTTTGTGACTGATCTGTCTTCTTTCTTGGGAGATATTGTTCATTACATACCTGTTTAGTACTTCACCATCTCCACTTACTACACTATTGACTTTCATAATTGTGTCTTCCTTTTACAATACACACACAAAATAAAGCAGATGTCATTACTTTTGTAACTTTATTATGAACATTTAAGTTTTACAAAATAGGTTGTTCTTTTCATGTAAAAATTGCTTCAATTCATAAATATTTGAACACTTCTGGCTTATCAAGTAGCTTTTTTGTTTTTCACTCGAGGCCTAGTTAAAGTAATTAGTTTGTTGAAGCTGAAATTAATTTTTGTAGTTTCCCTGCAATTTTGTCCCCCTTTCATTTTAATAATTTTAAAGTAGGCATTGCATTGTTGTTGAGTGGGAGGATTGCTAATCCAGGATAACTTGCTTCTGATGAAAGGGTTAAAAAGGTAGAATAATATCTGCATATATCCTGATCTGGCATGCATGGAAATTAATTTTTTACGCATGCTTGAAGTATCAAATAGATGTACTGGATTTCAAGTGGTGCTATGTTTTGTATGATATGTGTGATAACTGTGTTGTTTTGCTGCATGAATGCTCAGTGTTTGTGGAAAAAAATACTAAATTATTCAATTCCTCTAATATTATGGTGCATTTTTACTATGTTCAGACAGATAGAGCAGCCATGTTAGATGAAATTGTGGATTATGTCAAGTTCTTAAGGCTTCAAGTGAAGGTAAAATGCTATTGTGCTCCTTAGCGATCCTGCTTTTATTTTCCTAGTTAGGTTTATAATGGCCTTTCATAGTTTTGTGGGTATTGCGGTATTGCCTGTTATATCTGTTAACCTTTTCATGTTTATCCCCATCCCACTGAGGTCAATTAGTTAGGATTCAACTCGTGATCATGAACCCCAAAAATCGGTGGTTGCCACTTGCCACTTTGGGTGAGAACCTATTGGCCAACTAATTTTCAGGCTTCTTAATGCACCGTAGTTACTTTTAACTACCCAATAGTTTTTTAAGGGCTTTCTGTGGAATACAAAAATGGCTGTTTAACCCTGATATCAAATATAAAAGCAAAAGGCTTATCTTTTATCTGGAAAATTTGGATATGCATCAGTGTGACATCAAGAGTGCAAACGACTTCCACTGACTTAATTCTTCTGCCTTTCAGGTTTTGAGCATGAGTAGATTGGGTGGAGCCGGTGCAGTGGCACCACTGGTAACTGACATCCCATTATCATCAGTCGAGGTGATTTATTGTGAAGATTAGTTGTTGAAATTGAAACAGTTTTATTTTTAATCTCTTCAACTTGAAGTGATTTAACAAATTCATTGATGATCAGGAAGAAGGCGGTGAAGGTGCAAGAAACCGGCCAGCTTGGGACAAGTGGTCAAATGATGGCACAGAAAGACAGGTAGCTAAGCTTATGGAAGAAAACGTTGGGGCTGCCATGCAGTTTCTTCAATCAAAGGCTCTCTGCATCATGCCTGTCTCACTGGCATCGGCAATATACCAGTCACAACCACCGGACACCTCTAGCATAGTCAAGCCTGAAACTAATCCTCCTTCATAGACCTAAGTCTCATCATGATGCACAATCTATTATTGGTCCCATCATCACAGGCTCACCTAATACTGCTGGGACCCACGCCTAACGCGTTATTTGTCTGTTCCAAATCCCCCCATAAATAAGTCATTGGCAAGCATCAAGTTGCAATCAAAGTCAGATGCCATAATTCTTCCTTTTTTGCCTTTCTTTCAGCTTTTGTCAATACATTACAGGGTTCGATGTTTCAATGCCTTGGAAAATACAAGCAGACCCCTATATCTTGTCTTGCCGAATTTCAAGTAGAGAGGAAGAAATTGTCAAAAGGTTCAATTGATATGCGCTTCTTTTTTTTGTGTCAAATGGGTGGTGGGGGTAGTGGACCATGATGTAAGCGCTTTTATAGTGGGGACTTAGTTTTTTTTTTGTTGTTGTAGTGGGCTGTGGGACCTTGTAAAAGGTTAGAGAGTGGTGTGTTACTTATGTGTATACTTTTAATAGTGAAGCTGAAATGGACAGTAGTAGTTGCTTTAACAATGCTGGGCTTTGCGGAGTCCTGCAAAAAATGATGGTGCTTTTTGTTTGTTTAGGGCGTGCGTGAGCGAGTTGTTTACTCAAAAGTAATTGGACGACTTTTCACTATTCTTCTGAATCATTATTAGATTTTGATTCATCAGATGAAAATGGATGGACAAGTGTGTGTGGGTGATCCTTGTCAATCAGTAAGCTGTAACCTTATTCAACTCGAGTGACAGGAAGTCTTCTTCGCTGAATGAACTCATCCACGTACGGTAAAGAGTGATTCACTAATTACTACTCCTTCGAGGAGGGAATCTCGCGTTGAGGCTGTTCACGTAATTTTATTTCTATTTCATTTTGGCCAACAACAATCGCTTTCTACCTTATATGTCTCACATCTTTTGAGGTGACAATATCTTAAATGAAATGAATGAATGTTTTTTTTTACCTGGAGGCAGGGGAGATATTAAATACCAAGTGATTGTTAGCACAGCTTACAAATTGTGAGAATAAGCACTAACCATTTGGGGAGGGGAGGGGATTCCTATTTCTGTTCCCTTAAATTGAGTAGGAGAGTACCATACTGACCAAACAAGGAATAGCCCATGGTTATTCACTTATGCGGAAACGAGAGGGGGTCAGAATTTGAAGATCGTGCATTGTCGCTTAAAAGCAATGGATATTCGACGACAATTCCCCACTGTAGTTGCTCTCCCCTCTCCCGCGCATAATTGCTGTACATTCATTCTTTCATATTTGTACTTTCTCATTCTGAGCCCTCATTTAAACAATTGCACGTGTCAACCCATGTCACTGTCATAAATCATAATTTGAACTTTACATTAGGTTAATATCAACATGTTAAAAATAATCATAAGTTTGTTCAGTTTTATAATAATTATTCAAACAAAATTGTCAAAAACATAATTATTCTAAAATGAATAGTTTCTAATTTAATGACAATATTATGAGAATATAAGAAGGCACTTCAAACGGTGAAGGGAGAATGGAAGGAGGGTTACAGGTTTTATATTCAAAAAAATAAGTGTAATGTCTTGAAATTTGGTTAAAAAATGAATATTTTGAAAATATGAAAAATTAAGAGTAATATTTGAAGAATTTAAAAAATATAAAAAAATAAGTGTAATATCTTGAAATTTTTTTAAAAAAATGAGAAAACAAGAATAATTTCTTGAAATTTTGAAAAAAGAATAAAAAATTGAAAAAACAAGAGTAATGTATTAATTTTTGTTTAAAAAATGTGAAAAACAAGAGAAACTTTTCAAAATTATGAAAAAATATGAAAAACAAGAGTAATATCTTTAAATTTTGAAAAAAAAATGAAAATTTTAAAATACAATAGATATGTCTTGAAAAATTTGTATAAAAATGAAAATTTTAAAAATATGCGAACACAAAAGTAATGTCTTTAAATTTTATTTTATTTTTAAAAAAAGAAGAAGAATGTTTACATAAATGAAAATTTTTTAAAATTTTTAAAAAAAGAAGTGTAATATTTTGAAATTTTGATAAAAAAAAATTAAAAATTTTAAACAATTTGAAAAAACAAAAATAATGTCTTGAGATTTTGAAAAAAAATAAAATTAAAAATTTGAAAACATATAAGTAATGTCTTGAAAAAAATAAAAAATTTGAAAAAATAAGAGAAATGTCTTCAAATTTAAAAATATGCAAATATAAAATTAATGTCTTAAAATTTTAAAAAATAGAAAATTTTGGAAATATGAAACAATAAGAAGAATGTCTTCAAATATTTGAATAAAAATATTTTTTTTTAAAATATGAAAAAAAATAAGAGCAAAGTCTTGATAATTTGAAAAACAAAATGAAAATTTGAAAAAAAATAAGAATCATGTCTTCAAAATATTGAAAAAAATAAAAATTTTGAAAATTTGAAAAACCAAGTGGAATGTTTTAAAATTTTTGAATCAATATGAAAATTTTTAAAAAATATGTAAAAACATGAGTCATGTCTTCAAAATATTTGAAAAAAATGAAAATTTTGAAAATATGAAAAATAAGAGAAATATATTGAAATTTAAAAAAAGAAAAACAAGAACAATGCTTTCAATTTTTTTAAAAAATAGAAAATATAAAAAAATGTAATGTCTTGAAAAATTGATAAAAAAAATAAAATTAAAATATTAAAATTATGAAAAATAAGATAAATGTTTTCAAAATTTTGAAAAAAAAAATATAAATTTTGAAAATTTGGAAAAATAAGAGGAATATCTTGAAAAGTTTTTATAAAAATGAAAATTTTATAAAATATGAAAAAAAGAGTAATGTCTTCAAAATTTTGAAAAAAATAAAAAAAAATTTAAAATATATAAAAACAAGAGTAATGTCTTGAAATTTTAAAAAAATAAATAAAAAAATTAAAAATATATAAAAACAAGAGGAATGTCTAGAAAAAAATTGAATAAAAATGAAAGATTTATAAAATATGAAAAATAAGATTATTCTATTCAAAGTTTTGAAAATTTTAAAAATATGTAAAAACAGGAGTAATGTATTAAATTTTGAAACTAAAATGAAAATTTTAATAATATGAAATACCTACAAGAATGTTTTGAAATGTTTGAATAAAACAGAAAATTTAAAAAAATATTAAAAAAAATAAGAATAAAGTCTTACAAATTTTGAAAAAAAATGAAAATTTTAAAAATCTAAAAAACAAGATTATTGTGTTCTAAATTTTGAAAATAAACATTTTAAAAATATGAATAAGTAAGGGGAATGTCTTGAAAATTTTAAATAAAATTAAAATTTTTAAAAATATTAAAAATAAAGAGTAATGTCTTCAATTTTTTTTTTATAAAAAAATTAAAATTAAAATTAAAAAAAAAACAAAAAGAATGTCTTGAATAATTTGAAAATTTAAAAAAATAAGAAAAAAAATTCAAAGTCTTTAAAATTTAATAATAAAATTGGAAATTTGAAAACAATTGAAAAGACAATAGCAATGTGTAGATATTTTGAATAAAAAAAAAAGAATAAAATTTTTAAAATATGAAAAAGAAGTGTAATGTTTTCAAATTTGGTAAAATATTTAAAATTTGAAAAAAATTAGAATAATGTCTTGAAAATTTTAAAAAAAAATGTTTTTTTTTAAATTTAATGAAAATAAAATTAATGTCTTGAAAATTTTAAAAAAATAATTTTTTTAAAAAATATGAAAAATATGAAACATTATATTATTTTGTGTTTTACAGATGTTTTAGGTTTTATTGTGAAACCCTAAAAGATTTAAGGTTCACAAATATACCTAAATACCTTAATGTTTTACAAATAAAACCTTCATAGATTTAGGATTTAAAAAGTAAAGCCTTATATTATTTATGTTTTCCTAATTGAAGTTAAAAATAATTTAGGGTTTCACAAATAAAACCTTAAAATATTAAGGATTTCACATATGAAATCCTAAATGATTTAGGGTTTCATAAATGAAATCCCAAATGATATATAAAGTTTTAAAATAGAAACACTAAAGGATTTATGGTTTCACAAAGGAAGCCCATATTATTTAAGGTTACATAAATAAAATCCTAAATAATTTAGGATTTTACAAACGAAACCTTAAATGGTTTAGGTTTAAAAAAAAATGAAACCTTATATTATTTAAAGTTTCACAAACGAAATCTTATATTATTTAAGATTTCACAAATGAAACCTTAAATGTTTTAGGGTTTTATAGACGAAACCCTAAGGGATTTAAGGTTTTACAAACAAATCCTAAATGATTTTGGATTTCATAAACGAAACCCTAAATAATTTAGGATTTTACAACAAAAGTCCTACATTATATCGAGTTATACAAATGAAAACCCATATTATTTAATATTTCACAAATGTAAGACTATATTATTTAAGGTTTCACAAACGAACCCCTAAATGTTTTAGGGCTTTACAAATAAAATCCTAAGTGATTTAGGGTTTCATAAAAGCAACATGATGTAATTTAAGGTTGAAAAAGCAAACCCATATATTATCTAGATTTTTCGAATTGAATCCATAAATAATTTAAGTTTTTACAAACGAAATCCTAAAATATTACGGGCTTCATATATGAAGCCTTAAATGATTTAGAAATCACAAACGAAACCTTAAATGATATAAGGTTTCACAATAAAAACCCTAAATGATTTAGAATTTCACAAAGGAAACCTTATATTATTTAAGGATTCAAAATGAAAACTTAAATAATTTAGTGTTTCACAAATGAAAATGAAACCCCAAATGATTTAGGGTTTCACAAAAGAAATGCAAAATGATTAAGGGTTTCACAAATGAAACCTTAAATGGTTGAAGGTTTCACAAAAAAATCCTATATTATTTGAGGTTTCACAAACGAGACCATGTATTATTTAGGATTTCACAGATGAAACTAAAATTGATTTAAGGTTTTGTAAATGAAACCTTGAGTGATTTAGGGTTTAAAAAATAAAGCCCTATATTATTTAAAATTTTCCAATTGAAGTCATAAATGATTTATGGTTTCACAAAAAAAAAGCTAAAATATTTATGGTTGCACATACAAAACCTTAAATGATATATGATTTTACAATAGAAACCATAATTGATTTAAGGTTTCACAAAGGAAACCGCGTATTATTAGGAGTTCACAAATAAAACCCTAAATAATTTAGGATCTTTGAAATGAAACCTTTAATGGTTTACGGTGTCAAAAATGAAACCTTACCTGATTTTGGGTTCCATAAACATAACTTTAAATGATTTAGGGTTTAACAAGAGAAGCCCTATCTTATTTCGGGTTACAAAAATCAAACCCTATTTTATTTAGGGTTTCACAAATGAAAACCTAATTGATTTAGGGTTCCCTAAATCAAACCCAAAGTAATGTAGGGTTACATAAAAGAAACATTAAGTAATTTAGTGTTTAAAATAAAAGCCCTTTATTTTTTAGGGTTTTCCAATTGAAGCTAGAAATGATTTATGGTTTCTTAAAAAAAACTTAAATGATATAGGATTTCAAAATAAAAACCTTAATTGATTTAGGGTTCACATTGAAAACCTTATATTATATAGGATTTCACAAATGAAACCCTAAATGATTTAGGATCTCTAAAACGAAACCCTTACTAGTTTAGGGGTTTCATTTTTGAAAACCTATATGATTTTGGGTTACATAAACAAAACCTTAAATGATTTAGGGTTCCATAAGATAAGCCCTATCTTACTTCGAGTTACAAAGATGAAACCCTATATTATTTAGGGTTTCACGGACAAAAACCTAATTGATTAAGGGTTCCCTAAAAGAAACATTAAGTAATTTAGTTTTTAAAACAAAGCCCTATATTTTTTTAAGGATTCATAATTAAAGTTAAAAATGATTTCTAGTTTCTTAAACGAAAATTTAAGGTTTCACATACGAAACCCTAATGAATTAGGATTTTGTATGTGAAACTTATGTGATTTAGGGTTTTACAAAATAAACAAGAAATAATTTAGGGTTTTAAAAATAAAACCTTATATTATTTGGGGTTTTCCAATTGAAGCTATAAATGATTTATAATTTCACAAACGAAACCCTAAATAATTTAGGGTTTGACAAATGAAACCCTACATGATTTAAGGTTTGATAAATGAAACCTTAAATGATTAAGACTTGCATTAACAGAACCCTAAATGATATAAGATTTCACAATTGAAACCCTAAATGATTTAAGATTTCATAAACGAAACCCTAAATGTTTTAGGGACTCATTGTGAAACTTTAAATGATTTAAGGTTGTACAAACGAAACCTTAAATACCTTAGTGTTTTTAAAAATGAAACCTTAAATGGTTTAGTGTTTAAAAACCAAAGCCCTATATTATTTAGGTTTTAAAGTTTAAAAAACCAAACTCTAAAATATTAAGGGTTTCACATATGAAACCCTAAATGATTAAAGGTTTCATAAACGAAACCCTAATTGATATAAGGTTTCACAATAGAAATGCTAAATGATTTAGGGTTTCACAAATGAAGCCCTTTATAATTTAGGGTTCACAAAGGAAATCCTAAATGATTTAGGGGTTCATAAACAACCCTAAATGATTTTGGGTTTTGCAAATAAAACCCTATATTATTAGGATTTCACAAATGAAAGCTTATGTTATTCAGGGTTTCACAAATGAAAGTCTAAATGATGTAGGGTATACAAAACAAAGACCTATATTATTTATCTTTTGTCAATTGAAGCCATAAAAGATTTGGGGTTTCAAAAAAGAAATCCTAAAATATTTAGGATTCCACTAACAAAGCCATAAATGATTTAGGTTTTTACAAATGAGACCCTAAATGACATAGGATTTCACAATAGAGATCCTAATTGATTTAAGGTTTCACAAATGAAGCCCTATATTATTTAATGTTTCACAACTAAAATACAAAATTATTTAGGGTTTTAACAACAATAACCTAAATGATTTAGGTTTTCACAAATGAATCCCTAAAATATTAGAGGTTTCACATATGAAACCTTAAATGATTGAGAGTTTAACAAACAAAACCCCAAATGAAATAAGGTTTCCTAATAGAAATGTTAAATGATTTAAGGTTTCACAAATGAAACCTTAAATGATTTAGGGTTTCACAAACAAAACCTTAAAAGATTTAGTCTTTGACAAATGAAACCCTAAAGGTGTTAGGATTTGACAAATGAAACCGTAAATGTTTTTGGGTTTTACAAACAAAACCTTAAATGTTTTAGGGTTTCTTAAATGAAACCCCAAATGATATAGGATTTCACAATAGAAACCTTAAATAATTTAAGGTTTCACAAATGAAACCCTAAATGATATATGATTTAACAAACAAAACCTTAAATGATTTAAGGTTTCATAAACAATACCTTAAATGCTTTGGGTTTCTACAAATGAAACCCTATATTATTTAGGGTTTTACAGACAAAACCCTATATTATTTTGTGTTTCACAAACGAAATCCAAAATTTTTTAGGGTTTTATTTGTGAAATGCTAATGAATTTAAGGTTTCACAAAGATACCCTAAATACCTTTGTCTTTTACAAACAAAACCCTAAATGATTTAAGGTTTAAAAATAAAAGTCTTATATTATTTAGGTTTAATCAATTAAAGCCATAAATGATTTAGGATATCGCAAACGAAATCCTAAAATATTAAAGGTTTCATATATGAAACCCTAAATGATATATAGTTTCACAATAGAAACATTAAATAATTTAGGGTTTCACAATTAAAGCCACAAAAGATTTAGGATTTCACAAACAAAATCCTAAATGACTTAGGGTTTGATAAATGAAACCCTAAAAGATTTAGGGTTTTACAAACAAAACCCTAAATGATATAGGGTTTCACAATAGAAACCCTAAATGATTTAGGTATCTATAAACGAAATACTAAATGATTTAAAGTTTCACAAACGAAACCTTAAATCATTTTGGTTTCTACAAATGAAATCGTATATTATTTAGGGTTTCACAAATGAAACCCTATTTTATTTTGTGTTTCACAAACGAAACCCTTAATGTTTTAAGGTTTCATTGTGAAACCCTACATGATTTAAGGTTTCCTAAACGAAACTCTAAATACCTTAGTGTTTTACAAACAAAACCTTAAATGATTTTGGGTTTAAAAAGCAAAGCCTTATATTATTTGGGTTTTCCCAATTAAAGCCATAAATGATTTTGGATTTCTTAAATGAAACCATAAATAAGGTAGGGTTTCACAAGCAAGGCTATATATTATATCAGGTTACACAAACAAAAATTTATTTTATTTAGGGTTTCATTAACAAAACCTTAAATATTTTAGGGTTTTAAAAATGAAACCCTAATTGATTTAGGGTTTCCTAACTATAACATTAATTTATTCAAGATTTCATAAAAGAATTAAGTAATTTAAGGTTTAAAAATAAAGACTTGCATTTTTTAAGGTTTCCCAATTGAAGCTAGAAATGATTTAGCGTTTCTCAAACAAAACCTTAAAATATTTATGGCTTTACATATATGTGATTTAGGAATTCACAAAAGAAACAATAAATAATTTAGGGATTTATAAACATAGCCTTATATTATTTAGGTTTCCTCAATTGAAGTTATAAATGATTTAGGGTTTCACAAACAAAATTCATAATTATTTAGGTTTTCCCAAATGAAACCTTAAATTATTTTGAATTCCACAAACGAAACTCTCTATTATTTAGGGTTTCACAAAAGATACTCTTTATTATTTTAGGTTTCACAAACGAAACCTAAATAATTTAAGATTTTATAAACAAAACCGTAAATCATTAAGGGTAAAAAAACAAGTCTTATATTATTTAGGTTTTCTCAATTGAAGTCATAAATGATTTAGGATTTTAAAATGAAACCATAAAATATTTAAGATTTCACAAAAGAAACTCTAAATAATATAGAGTTTCACAATAAAAATCTTAATCTATTTAGAGTTACACAAACAAAACTCTCAATGGTTTAAGGTTTTTTAAGCGAAACTTTAAATACTTGAAGGGTTTCATAGATAAAACCCTTAATGATTTATGGTTTCATTTATAAAAAAAACCTTAATAAAAATTTAAAAATTTCTTTAAAAAATCATAAATAAAACCTTTTAATATGAAAAAAAAAATAGAGTATTTCTTAATTTTTTTTAAAAATAAAAATTTAACGAATATGAGAAAACAAGAGAAATGTCATGAAAATATGAAAAAATAAATAAATTTTGAAAAAAATGATAAAACAATTGTATTGTCTTGAAAAAAATGAAATAAAAAAAGAAGAGTATTTCCTTAAAATTATGAAAATATGAATGAAATTAAAAAAAGAAGAAGAGTATTTCCTTAAAATTATGAAAATATGAAAAACAAGATGAATGTCATGAAAAATTTGAACAACAATATGCAAATTTAAAAAATATGAAAAAAAAGAATAATTTCTTAAAAGTATGAAAATATAAAAAAATAAGGAGATTGTCATGAAATTTTTTTTTAAAAATAAAAATATGAAAAATCAAGAATAATATTTTGAAAATTTGAAAAAAAAAATACATGAGGAATGTCTTGAAAATTTAATTAAAAAAATGAAAATTGTAAAAATACAAAAAAAAATGAGGAATGTCATGAAAATTTTAAAAATATAAGGTTTTTCTTGAGAAATGCAAAAAAAAATGAAAATTAAAAAAAAAAAAAAGTATAATGTGTAGAATTTTCTTAAAATTGAAATTTGAAAAATATTAAAAAAAGAGAATTTATCTTGAAAATTTGAAAAAAAAAAGAAAAAATTTGAAAAATATGGGAAAAGGAAGAGAAATCTCTTGAAAATTGGAAAGTATTGTATTAAAAAAAATAAAAATTTTAATAATATGTAAAAGCAAGAGTAATATCTTTTTTGTAAAAAAAAAAAAAACAATGGATGCAATTTTTTTTTAAAAAAAATGAAAAATTTCAAATTATATATATAAAAAAAAGACTAATGACTTGAAAATTTTGAAAACATTGCATGAAAAAAATGGTAACTTATAAAAGAGAAGTGAATATAAATGTAAAAATACACTAAAAAAAAAAAAGCACATAACTCTTGCCATTTATGACAGAGAAATGCATAACAAAAAAAAAAAAAAATACCAGTCATGCATATTATCATAAATTTAAATAACGAGATTAAAATTTTAAAAATATTTTTTATTGATATTAAATTTAATGTTTTTTTCAAAAGTTTATAATCAAGAGAAAAAAATTAATATTATATAAGAATTAAAAACTATTTTAAAATTTTGTTAATAATATATAATAATTTTTTCTTAAATTTATTATATATTAATAATATATATTTTCATGCATTGCATGAGTTATCATATTATTTTTTAAAAATATTAAAAAACAATTGTAATTTCTTGAAAATATTGAAAAAAACAACAAGAATAATGTCTTGAAATTTGAAAAAAAAAACTAAAATTTTTAAATAAATGAAAAAAATAAGAGAAATGTCTTCAAAATTAAAAAAAATGAAAAATTTCAAAATATGAAAAAAAAAAATTATAATGCCTTGAAATTTTGATTTTTTTTTTTTTAGTTATATGAAATTATGAGAGGAATATCTTGAAATATTTGAATAAAAAATAAAATTTTAAATATTTCAATAAAAAATAAAAATTTAAAAAATATGAAAAAACAAGAGATAGGACTTACTTATTTTGAAAAAAAAAATTTAATATGAAAAAACAAGAAAATGTCATGAATATTTGAAAAAAATAAAAAATATAAAAAAACAAGAATTATGTCTTTTAAATTTTGAAAAATATGAACATTTTGAAAATTTTAAAAAACAAATGAAATGTCTTGAAAAAATTGAATAAAAATAAAAATACTGGAAATATGAAAATACAAGAAGAAATTTCTTGAAATATATGAATAAAATGATTTTTTTTAAAAATGGAAAAACAAGTTTAATGTCTTGAAACTTTGATTAAAAAAAATGAAATTTTTTAAGAATTTGAAAAAATAAGAGTAGTGATCTTGAAATTTAGAAAAATAAAAATAAAAAATTTGAAATATGAAAAATCATGAAGAATGTCTTGAAATATTTGAATAAAAATGATTTTTTAACAAAAATATGAAAAAAGAAGAGTAAAGTGCTGAAAATTTGAAAAACAAAATGAAAATTTGAAAAAAGAAGAGTAATCTTGAAAATATGAAAAAATAAATAAAAAAATTTAAAAATATGAAAAAACATTAATGATGTCTTGAATTTTTTTTATAAAAATGAAAATTTTTAAAATATAATAAAACAAGAGAATGTATTCTAAATATTGAAAGCACTGAATGCAAAAAGAAAAATGAAAAATTTAAATATATTAAAAACCAAAAATAATATCTAAAAAAAATTGAAATCACTTGATGCAAACAAAAAATTAAAAAAAAAGAAGAAATTTTACAAAATATGAACAGAAAAGAGTAATGTTTAGAAAATTTTAAAAATATTAGATGTAAAATTATTGAAAAAAATGTAAATATTAAAAATATGAAAAAGAAAGAGAGTCTTAAAAATTTTGAAAGCATTGCCAACATTTGTTTTTTGAAAAAAAATGTAAATTTGAAGTATTCGAAAAAGTAAGAGTAAATATATACACTCTATTTTAGTTACCTGCTTCGTTCATTTTGTTATAGTTTTTTTTGGTTGAAATTTGTTTAATCTTCATGTAATATAGTAGGTTTTACTACCCTTTTGACCGTAAGCTTTTTTTTTTTTTTAAATCTTTGTTTTTAGTATATAATCTGAATTTCCATAAATTAAAGTTTATTAACTATTTTTCTTTTTTACATTTAGTCTCCGCCTTGGTGTGATTGGTGTGATGTTGACAATTGAATAATTTGTTAAATTATGGATAGGTTTAACAAAACAATCAAATTATTATGAATAATATATTTGTTTCCTTCCATGTCAATTAAGATATTATCTCATAACCTTTCATTATTATTGTATTGATTGTATTTATTTTTATATCTTTATATCAATAAATAAATAGGTCATTTCATTGGGAATAAGATAGATAATTCTAATTCTCTTTCTAAATCCTGTATTTTCTTTTTTACGGTTCTTCTATTATCTTGCTTTCTCTTTATATTTAACACAAATATTTTTTTTAAAAACACAATTTAAAAAAAAAAATTACACATGAGTATGAGTGTATGACTATCCCATTAGACTATTTGGTAACTTTGTAAATCACTATGCTATCCACGTACTGATACCTTATTAATTAATATTGTTACTTGACAACAAGAAGAACTGAAAAAAAGTTTAAAAATGTTGACGGACTAAAATTTAGATTAAGAAATAAAAAGCAAAAGTCTAAGAAAAAATGTAAACCCAATAGAATATCATGTCAAAACATTTTTTATTTTTGTGTACTACTTGTTCCAAACTTTTGTAAGGGTCTAGGCCCAACACACAATGTGGACTTAGTTGTTCGATTTGACCCGAACCCAAATCATCCATGCATGTGACATGTGAGAGGACATCAAAGGCGATAGTGTTACGCGCGCAAACCAAAAACACAGGAAGCAGATGAGAATAAATGCTGAATATGCATGAATTGGTGACTGAATTATGCAACATACATGAGCACTAATCCATATATATAACTCACATACAGTGAATAGAGAGAAATGGATTTCTGGTGCTGAAACTCAGAGGTAGAAGATAGATATAATTCATGATCTAGATAACACACACACACACACACACACACACACACACACACATATATATATATGGACAGTCCCATCATATTTTGGGTTTGGAACACCATATGATCTTCATCAATAGTTTATAGCAGTATCTATTATTTTCGACTATAATTAATTTGTAAATGTAATTAAAGACTTCATGTGACAGGCATTGTAAGCTCAATCATGAATAGCATTTCTAAATATGAAAGAACCAATGAATTTCAATGATATATGATGACAGAGATATACTATTGATAGAAATTATACTTTATCCCAGCATCGTCTGACCTCTCTTTATTAAGCGCTCACTATACTATATATAGGGTAGAAAATGACATTTAAACAATGTACTAATTGGAGTCATTCGAATCTCAATCAATGGTCACCTGTACTGTACTGTACTGCGTTCAATAATTGTGTCAGCTCTGCTGTAGTCTGTACTCTGTAGTAGACAATCACGAATGCAAATATCTCCGATCCGAAGGGATCGATATTTCATATTTGCAAAGTTTACCCGACCGACAGCATCCTCCATTCATTTCATGAGCTGTGACTTTACATTATTAGGAAATGTCAATCATCTCATCCCTCAAATGGCTTCAAGATCCATAATCATTAATCAGTTGTGTATATCAATATATTTACGTTTTTCTTTTTGTTTGGGAAGATAATGTATATATATATATACATGAATGTTGCACAATACATCATGCATCTCGCTGTTCTATTTATAAAAAAATTCATCAAAATATATAGAAAGTAAGTTTCTGAAACTATGGTTCTATGAAGAAAATCCAAAAACGGTTCTGAGACTATGCCATTAAGTAAAATATATATATATATATATATATATATATATATATATTTATTGGGACAAAGAATTATGATAGTTTGTGATAGGAAGAACAAAACTATACTAAAAAGAAGATGAGAATAAATTTGATATTTTTCATTCTCTGTAGAATACAAACATTTATAATATATAATAAATTTAAAGAGTGATCACCGTATAAATTTTCACATCTAATATTTTAGACATTAAAATAAAATTAATAATATGTAAATGATAAAACAAAGCTACCTATTTAAACTTCTCCCGGCCATTATCAGTTTGATTTGATATATTTCTGCATCTTAGTGCTCATCCACTAACAATAGTGGCGGAATTCTCAATATTATTACGTGAGATTTGACAACGCCGGTTAAAAAGTACCTTTTTTCCTTTTTTTCGTTTCATAACATCCTTCGTTATTCCAAAATCGAGTAGTTAACATCAAATTTCGAAACATGAATAAATCAAATCTGCCTTTAGTTGCAACCTAAAATCAAACGGAAATTAAGATATAGCTTTATCGAAAGAACTTAACCCCATGAACAGATCTAGCTACGACAAAATGAGATTATTATTATATTCTCGATCTGTACAATTGAAATAGCATTAGCTTTTCTTACATTTTCTTTCTCTTTCTTTTTTAGAGGATTACATATAATTAAGAAAGCAGACCTCAAAGCCGCATCTGTTAAAATTAATAACGTATACGTACATATAATAACATCCATCTATTTTCCTAATAAACTATATATGAGTTCTCATAATTAAACACCATGTACTTGCTTGCACAACACAAAGGGTATTGTCTTTGAAGACCTTATATGACTATTATATATCCTGCTTTTGCTTCTGTAAATTTTGTCGGTTACAAACAACCCAACCCCTTTGCTTCTGATCCTTTGATTATTTTCAGCCTCTTGCATGAGGATACAAACATGCTGCAATTAATATAAACAAAAACAGCTCTATGAGATATTGGAGATTAATATATATAAAGAAAGAAATAGAAGAAATTAAAAAACTTACTTCCATGGAACATCTCCAACCAGCATCCAGTCACCATCCTTGTCTTCATAAATAGGAGCGTATTCAGATCCATTGTAACCCTCCCTCTCTGAATATTCACCTGGATATATACATAAATCATCATTCATTATTAGCTCAAGTTTCAATTTCAATTTCAATGTTTCTTAGTATATAGTTATAAATTAAAAACATGAAAAGATTGTTGAAATTAATTACGTACCAATGGTGCACTTGAACAAATTTTGCAAGGCCATGAGAAGTTCTGGGTAGCTATTGTAAACCTTTAGATCTACCTTCCTCAGGTAAGCTGCACCAGCCATGCTCACTTTCACGTACATTCCACTTCCATCACTCTGCTCCACTTTCTTCTGTTGCAGACTGTTCTTCCTAT
The DNA here is from genome assembly GCA_014843725.1 of Amphicarpaea edgeworthii. NCBI lineage: Eukaryota > Viridiplantae > Streptophyta > Magnoliopsida > Fabales > Fabaceae > Amphicarpaea > Amphicarpaea edgeworthii. Next base: position 1,588,355 of record CM026322.1, on the reverse strand, counting down.
AAGATCTAATTGGTGGCCACCCCACTACTTGTACCCTGCAGTCCATTAATTTCAATTCACTGTTAATTTTCATTCATTCATTAATTATATCCTTTTTATTATTACATATACATAAAAAATACCATAATTGATGTAAGTTGCTTACTTTGCAGGTTGGACAGTGTCTTGGTCATGATCACTTGTGGTTGTGGAATCTGCAGAAGCATTAGAGTTGCACCTGGAGGACTCTTCCACAGTACTTGGTTCTGGTGAAGATCTCTTGTTGCTTCTAACAACAGATCCATGAAGAGGTTCATCACAGCCGGGTAATCCCAACCTCAACTCTGTGTCCTTAAGATTCATCTCAGTTTCAAAGCTCCCCATTGATCGATATATTATTCTCTTAATAAAACCTTCAATTCCAAATCCAATCGTTGTTCAATTCTGATTTCTGAGAAGGAGAGAAAGATGTGTATATATATATAAATGCAGGTTTAGGCAAAGAGATGTGGTGCATGATGAGTTAAGTAGGTGGTAGCTCGTCAATTTTATAGGAACGTGTTAGCGAGGGACGATAAATGTAGCTCACTTATTCTCGTGGTGCATGAATTGCGCACACCGAGAGGAAGGGTAAGGATAAACCAACCGACCAAGGCTTGTCGGTCACACGCGCTTCCTCACCCGCCAATGGAACCTTGACAACGCATCGTTTCGGGAGGAGTGGGGCCACTCCACACGGTCGAAGCGCAATGACAGATGTGACTGTCTGTCACATGAAGGACACGAAAAAGCAGGGTTGTTCAAGTGGGAGGGGACATTGGGGCAACAAACACAGCCAATGATAGTGACAAGCTTGGACCACCAACCCACGGTTCAGATTGTGTGGGCTTTTGGGAGTGGATCCGTGAGCGTTGGATCTGTATGGGAACAAATCCATGTGATAGGGGTGTGGGGCCCAAGTGGGTGTCCTTGATTGGATGGGCATCACCATGTGGATGTTGGCCAGTGGGTACGTTGACAAGTGGGATTTGCATGTGCTATGCTCAATTCCTCCTTCCTCATCCTCCAACTATTTCTTTTCTTTTTAATACTATAATAATTATTAATAAATAGTATATCTATATGACATTATTCATTAAAATTCCTGTGGATAGAATAGGACAATTCTCAAGAATACATCTTAATTTGATATATATGCTAGCTGGTAAGTAGTCCCTGATCAAAATCTAATATGTGCCATTGATTATATTAGCTGATCTATACGTATAAGCAAATATCGGATTATGGTTTTTTAATTTGTGCATTTCTAGGGAGAGAGGTGTGGGTTTAGTAGTTGACTGCACTTGCGAACTTGTTATGCCCAAATTAATCATCAAAGATATTTTGAAGGGTGTGAAACTAGTACCTTAAAATCTGGTGCTCATACTTTTCATAAAGGACTCGTAAAAATTTATATATTTTTTGATACACAAACCCAATAGTATGCATTATTAATTCAAGCTAAAACAATAGTTCGAATTGAAATAAAAACACAAGTAAATTTTTGGAACGAAAAATTAAGGAAGAACGACAAAGTTTACTAAATCAGTATGATGCAGTGTTGTCAATCTATACCGATTATGTGCATGTTTAGAATTTCCTTGCGTCAAACATGATCCAAGTCTCAAAAAAAAGTAAATATGTATATTTATAGCATTTGCGTCTCTTTTAACCTATTTTGATGTGATTTTTGCTAGCTCAAGACACACATCTAGGATGTGATCCTAAACGCAAACTAAGTGAATAATCTAATTTATAAACTTCACAAAATATAATAGTAAAAGGACGTTTTTTTTTCTCACTTTCATTATTGACTATTTAGATGTCATTCACCTTTATAACTATATACTCATATGATTATACGTTACTCTTTATGAAGTTATAAACGTGTAGGATATATCACACCTTTTTTTTTGTGATTACTACTAATATATAGTACACCTACAAAACATAAATTAATATTTAGATTTTAAACCACTTATATTTATTATTTATTCAATAAGGTTTCAATAAGACTATGCTTCATTCCAAGCAATTAAAAAGCATGAAAAATCTTCTTAGCGCCCACCAACAGTGAGGATATTCGGGTTCTTCATCAATTCCCCTTTCTTCAAATTAATTTGTGCAGTTGCACCAAAACACTACACACAAGCCAGTTATTGTTTGGACCACACAACAAAAGCACAATGGAAAGTCTCCAAAACCAACTCACATATACAAGCATGATAGATAGATGTTAGGTATGTTAGCAAAAAGGAGCAAGCATTGGCAACGGGGATACACAAAAGTTTCACGTTACATGCGACACCATTTTTGATAATAAACCAAAGGTGTATCCTTTTCTTGACCCAACTCACTTCTCTTCAGACCCATCTATATAAGTAGAATATATGTGTTGGTTTCATCGTTTGTCATCTATCACTAGCAAGCAAAATATGCCTGTCATCCACTATATATGTTAAAGTTAACACTTAACACTAGAAATTAAATGACTTCATTGATTAATTAAAAGTACGTTACGTTCTTCTATATCGTGTGGGATTTGACTCTAAACCAAATTTAGAAAATTTTGTCCTGTTTTGTTTACTACCCTGCTCCTTTTTCTTAACCAGAGTCGATCGAAGAGAAAAATATCTAGGCACGTACACGAATAGAGAAGCCAAATGACATAATAAAAAGACGGTGATTAAAGAAATGCAATGTTGAATTCGGAAGCACAGTAGTGGCAGCTAGTGTGGCGATGTGGCGTTTTATGAAAGCACACACGAGCGAGCGAGCGAGCGATGTATTTACTAAATTTGATGGTGATATAAAGTGGGCCTTGAGGCACACGTGGGTGATAGGATTGGAGCCTTTTTGATGTTAATTAAAGGAGTAGGGAATGAAGAAGGCCCAAATAAAAATAAAAATAAAAATATAAAAAAATTCAATTTTGTTGGCTAAAGATTAAGAGAGTCCCCACTCCCACACCCTCGTTGCTTCCTTGTTCCCCAGGATGCCAAAGCATTCAATTAATGTGATTGTTTGTTTTGGCCATGAAATGCTATCAATGCACCTTCTTCTAAGATTATCCTTAACAGCTAGCACAGTCGACATTAATTAATCAAGCATGTACTAATACTTACTAGTACAAACCTATAGCTTTCATTGGAGCTCAACTGTTAAACTCTAATTTTGAACATTTCACTAATCGTACTTAATTAGCAGATGTTTCACCTACCATACGTACGGATAACTAACTTTTGACGCTCTCAAGCTTTGAATAAAGGGTTCGTTAACTTTGTCTTCAAAATTTCATATATTTATTTTATAACTTTAATTAAGATTTATATATATTTTGTTTTAGAAATTAAATTAGATTTTTTTTTCAAATTATATTAGGATTTATTCATACTTCATTAGGAGATATTATTTTTAAATTTATATAACTCAAATTTGATTCATATTATATTATGATATATATCTTATTTATATTTTATTAGTAGGATTCTTTTTTTAATTAACTCAAATTCTTTGTTATTTATTTATTTTTTCATATATACATAATGAATTAAGTGGGGAAACAAGTATAAAACAGCATATGATATTACTATTGAATAAGAATTTCTTCAAAATCCATTAAAAAAAATCTTCAAAATACTCTCGGGAAGAATCTTCGACGACTCTTTAATATTGGTTTCTTATACAATGTAATAATTCAAATATTCTGGAGAGTCATGTTAATTGTTGGTCGTTTTGCTAGTGGTTGACGTTGTCTTGTTGTATTTGCTTGTTTTGCAACTACAATATATTTCGTTGGTCCAAAGTATTATTAGAATACGACTCAACTGCTCATGTTGTTCCTTGTTCAATAAATTATATCCTTCTCGCTAGTAGAAAGTCTATGTTTAAATTGAACATTAATTTTCCTCTAAATCATAAAAAATAATCGAAACATTCCTACGTCGTCTGCAGAAGGTAGTCGCTCGTACATTGATAACCATGAGTGAGCTCAAAAACTTCATATAGATTTGTCTCTCCATCTTGTTGTTGGAAGCTTCAATTCAACATTGGGTCTTAAGTGTTTCTTCTCCTCGGTAAGGTGTAAGGGGTGGATATATACTTAGCTACCAAGGCAAGATACAGCATTAAACATATACTGTTAATCAAAAGTTGAGTAACATATATATGATAGGTAATTTTTTTTGCTTGGTTGAATCTTGAAATACCATAGGTTGATATCCCCTTATGTAAAAGTAAAATATCCTTTTTTTCCCCATTTAATACATAAAATCCATTCTAATGCGTAACAACCAAGTTATTTGGCATTAACTTTGAACATGGCTTTAACGTAATGTCCTTGGTGAATGTTGCCTTTGACTCCTTACTTACGTGCATTTGTAGGGCTGAAATCAGATTTTTTGTGTCAAACCGACAACCAAAATGTGGCAGTTATCTGATACATGTAGAAGTAGGATATTGAAGTTGACCATACATGCTCCCCAAACTTAAAAAAAGGAAAACAAATCACTTTCAGTGACAGAGAAATTAAAAATGTTAGCATGCACTCATCACTCGCTCATGAGTTGAATTCATTTCCTTGACAGTTCTTGCACGAAACAGTGTTAATAAGTTGGTCCCCCAGTTTGGGGAGAAATTATGCATTGGTCAAAGGCAATGGTACGTGACTATGCTGCAGCTGCACGGATCTATCATTCAAACCTAGAGGGGCACCCTGCATGCAGCTTCAGCTGTCCATCAAGATTCAAGATCAACTTGTCTAAAAAAAACAAACAAACAATTCAAAATTACTCAATTTAACATCAAGGAGTTACGTACGGGACTTCGTGTTCAACCATAACCTCAAGATTTTAAAATTTAAAGTCTTCATCATTGTTGTTACATTGACATTATTTGTCTGTAATATTTTTTTTTATAATAATACAACTAAACTGCATGTGACCACAACTTAAAACTTTATATTCAATGTTAAATCGTCTTAAGTAGCCATGTTTGTTTTCTTTAATTGCAGAAAGAATACATTGTAGTGTTTTCTTTTTATCCATAATCATTCCTTTTCTATTTTGTCTAAAGACAAATTTTGCTTGGAATGCGATAAAATGAGATGAAGGGAAAGGAATGGGAAGGATGAACATTTATCAAAAGACTTTCTCTCCTTTGGAATTCAAGAATACGAGGGAGGAAAGAAAAAAAATGTTGAACCCACTTATGTAATGCATGTTTAGTTGTTTTTATTTAGAAATCTTATTGTGCAAGTGCTAATGTAAATTCAACGAATTAATAAAAGCAAAATGAATACATAAGCAAAAATCGTAATTCATTAACAAAATTAATTACTTGTATTAAATATATTTTTACAAAGGTTTTCACGTATTTTTTCTTTTCATTTTGGAGAAAAAGTGAACAAGACAAAATAAAATGGGTGAAAAGATAAAAATACCTTATTTATTATACAATTTTTTATTTGGAAAATTTGTGTCATTTTTCACATATAATATATATATATATATATATATATATATATATATATATTTTCTTTCAGATTTTAAACAACTAAACAAATTAAAAAATGCATAATTTCCACTCTTTATTTCTCTTTCTTTTCTTTACCTTTTATTCTTAATTAAACCAAATAAAGCATCAAAGAGAGAAAATGAAAATTGTGCAAAAAATAATAATAATAATAATAATAATAATAAATAGATATTAATAAAATGCTTATAATATTATGAGTTTAAATGTAAGTAAAATAATTTTATATTAACACTAATAACATATAATCATAACTCAATGTTTATAATTTCCTAAATAATTTTATAAAAATCATTCAATTTATTATAAATGAATTATTGTGAATTTCTACATTATAAATAATAAATTATATTTAAATTCATTCTATATCCCGTATAATTATGCTTTTTTTCTTCTTTCTTTTTTTTCCGAAGATGTCTCTTTTTAGTTGAAGGATGGGGAATGAGGTGAGAACAGGTAAGTTATGACACAAAAGCCTTACTTAAGGTGAGAACAGGTCATGACATGCAATCATATATATCTAGCAGTAGTAGTCAAAGAAACCTTAATTAAGGAATGACAATATAAAAGGTTTTTTGTTCATGAAAGAGAATAGGGTGACATGCTGCATCTGCAATCTGTGTATCGCCAAATATGTGGTTTATGTATGCCTGTGAAATATTATTGGGTCTACCAGCTAGCTAGTGAACAATGACAATATTGTAACTCAACGTAAATTCACGCAACACAATACACTATTAAAGTCGACAGTAGCTGGCTAAGCCTACACTAGTGTCATGTGCAGAACTGACACAAACTGAATGTGAAACATTGACAAAACAAAAATCTCAGATTCTTAGTACCCAAGGGGACTTAAAGATGTGGAAAATGGTGTAAAGAAGAGAATGAGCTTTTGATGCGGTGTGTGCACTTTTGGTAAGCTTGGACATGGAGCTCAAGAAAGCACAGTATTGGATCTGAGATCACGCAAGATCCAAGAAAAGGAACAACTTTTTACGCATTGAAAAGGAACTTATAATGGCTTAGGATCTCTCTGTGCACCACCAAATTCCAATAATTTACTACTACAATATATGCACTGTGTTGAATATGTTATTTTTTAATTATTTTTTCTGTTCCTTGGTAGCCCCTGACTCCCTGAAATGAGACCCTATCTGGGTCGAATCTCTGTTTTTTATTTTATTTTTTATATATATATAAAATAAAATAAAACAACTAGTTATCATGCATCATGCATATTATATAAATGTTAACCAATAACCACCGCCCCTGTGAATAAACTAGCAATATCTCTCATACATAATCATTGCAAAATTATTTGAACAGAACAAAAGCAAAATAAATCATTGGTCTATAATGATCACACTGAATATACGATGTAACTCTTCCCCTCCACTCCTGCTCTGCTTCCACTGCAAATTAATTGATTTCTATATCAAAAATTAATAATTGATATATATTGTATGATTTTATTAATTCATTTAAATGCTTTAATGCATTCTTCTTGAATCTCGAGTATGAATTTTGCATGTGTAAACTATGATTTGTATAGTGACATTTTCTTCAAGTAGGCTTGATAGTGACCAAATCATGGGTCTATTATACAATAGTCGGGAAATGTGAAAAACTTCAAATCTTCAATGCCTCAATGGCAAGTGGTAGCAACACGAATGTTGTTGATCAAATAAATTGATCTTAAGGGCGTCTCGGAATAGTATAACTTTTCTCCCCTATATTATACATGAAGCGTTACACTTTGTCCATATATTGTTGTGTATCTCTTAATTCTAAATGGTAATAAAAAAAATTATATATGAATAAATAGAAGGGGTTAAAACTTAAAAGCCAAAAGGGTAAAAGGGAGAGGGGTGGTGTGTGAGTGAGTGGGGTGCCCTCCAGCGGCGCACATGGGATAGGGTTTGACACCTAGGACTACATAAGGCCAACAAACCCACATGGCCACTTCCGTGGGACCTAACACACTTGTTCCTAACCCAGTGAATCTTACCACATGACTCTGTGACATTTATTGGCCCCACTTTCTTCCACCTTTCTCACACTATGCCCAATTTGGGGGGAGTGGAAAAGGGGGAAATTGAACTCAAATCACCTCCTACACCATTTTTGGCATTCTTATTTTATTACTTCCTAATTCATATTCTCCCCTTTTAATGAAAGTTCACATGTTTGACCCATGAGCTGCCATTTTTCCTGTATATCTATTATTGTGGATGTGCCGTTTTATATAGGGAGTTGTCAATTAACTTGCTTTGTCATGATGGTGAGCTTTTCAAGAAAAAAGAACATTTATTATTAAATTTTATTTACAATTAGTAAATGGAATTATCAATTTATAAGGAAGAAAAAAGTGTTAAGCAATGCTTTATCTTTTATATAGTTTATTTTTTTTTATGTGAATTCTTGCACTTTTTGAAATAATGAAAAATAAAGTTTTTATAGTTTATTAGAAAAATATTATTTTTATTTTTAAATATATATTTTTTTAAAGATATCCTCTCACCAATGCTCAAGGGGCTGTAATTGACTGATAAAATTATTTTATATTTTTTTTAACATAACGGGAAAAGAGAGAGAGAGAAGCCTAAAAAAAGAGTTCAAAACTCATGGTTTTAATATTAATTGTTCAGTTATGAAGTGCCCTAAAACATGCATTTTTAGTATGACTAGGCCTTAGCTAGATATATAGTATAGGTTGTAGAGACAGATATTAGAATAAAAGGTTATCAATTATAAATCTTTATAGTAGTAATAGTAACATGTTAGGTTGTACCTAATATAAAGAAAAGTTCCCCTAAGGAGAGATATAATTTTTTTTTAAAATTGTAATTATGAACTTACATAACTAATTGCTTCTATTTGATAAGTTGGTAGACTTGAGATAACAAAAGGGATTTGCTTTGAGATGATGTCCCTCAACTTGCGTGAATGAGGATCACAGTCATCCCACAAATTAAAAATCCATTGCCAAATACAAGATTTGGGTATCTCAAACGTAACCTGACTCGAATTTCAACCACGATCAAAACAGCTCTAACATAATCTTGGACACAATCTTTTCAGTTTTCTTTTCTCACTGTTCAGTTTGACAATCCCAGATAGATGTTTAAGGCAACGTGGACGTGGCCACCATGTGTGTGTGCGTGCAATTCTCTCAAGTAACACCTCATACTCACGGATCAAACCCCAAATCTTTATGTATGTGTACAGTAACAACAAACAGTTAAGGGTTCCTATCAAATAATTGCACGTCTTGATTTATATATATCTGCCTTTTTTCACCACAACTTCCATTGTGAAACTACCTTTTCGCACATACATAAGGGCACACATCCCAACAAAAAAAATCAGTATGTCTATAAAACGCGCTGAGTACTTTTATTTGTAATAATAACGTACTCTAGATTAAACAACGTATTAATTGAGCATTACCTATTATAATTAAGAAGATCATACTAACTAACAAAGATTATCCAAGGTTTGTGTAAATTATTGTAGCATATAATTAACAAGGTTGTAAAGTCATTTGCAAGTTGTATATATACACCAACCGCAAACATGTCTTTCATATTTTTCATTAATTAATTTGATGTTTCATTTGTTTCTATACCACTGAACAAGAAGCTGAACTCCATGGTTATCTTAATAGGCAACATGCCTACTTCACAGAGAACCAACCTATTAAGTTTGACAGTTACCGAGCCATGGATGATATAGATTGAAAGACAATGAAAGGATACAGCTTATATAGTCATTTTGAGCAAAACGTTAGAAACAAAAAATCATCTTGTCACCGGAGATCAGGTATCGTCACTTTCAGTAATAATGTATGCTCTGATTTAACACCTACGATCGATATGCGTTAATTATATGGCTACTCTGATTGACAATTCTATAGCCAAAGAGTGAATAGCATTCGGGTGATGATGAAGCTATGTATAATGTGTCTAATTAATAAAGCTGATTAATGGTAAAATATAGTAGTAGGAGACTTTTTGTTCAAGCATGCATCCACGTAAGAGTCCACTACTCGGGAAGCGAGTACTAGTCCTAGAGTTTAGAATCTTTTTTTATCGATCCTAGGTGGATCATCGCGATCTAAGACCAATTATAACTCCAAAGATGTTCACCTCTAACGATGACCTTTGCCTAATGGAGGGTGTCGATCACTATTCAATAAACACAGTTTAATTCATATATATTTATTGATCAGTTCATAAAAGTTGTATAAAGTACACTTTTTTTTTTTATCAGCAAAAAGATATATATTGATATGTGGCACAGAAAAAGCGTAGATATTAAAAGTACCCAATTACAATAAAGATTTACTTTATTCCACCCTAAAAAAATGTATAAAGTTCTGTTACAAAATACTCTGATTTATTGTAATTTACTTTATTCCACCCTAAAAAAAGTATAAAGTTCTGTTACAAAATACTCTGATTATAACTTCATGAGCAATACCTAAGGATAACAAAAATCAATAATATCAAACAAAAATCATTCCAAACCCAAAAAGAATTCCATCAAAACACATACTCCATTAGACTAACTCATTCTCTATGTATTCCTATATCAACATCACATCCTATACCCACCAAAAAATTATACATCATTCCTATATTTAATCAAAAAAGGTAGTTCAATATCCCTATAACACATACTATATATTCAAAAGACATGTGCTGGTGTTAAGGCACCATTGTATAAAAGAGTAGTAAAATGACATATCTACAACTTTTATCTAACACCATAAGTAAAATAATATTTCCTGCAACAAATTTTGTAAATTAAAAGCCTTGTTATTAAAAATAATGTCGTTTCTCGTCTTTTATACCATTCACACCACTACACACCATAGTATTTTTCATCAAAATACACTTATTTTTAATTTTCCTTTGGAACAAAACATCTACAGTTACTAGTCTATGGAATAATCCATCTTGTGTGTGCATGCAACAATATTGAAGTGTATTATAAAAGCTATACGTAATAATAATAATAATAATAATAATAATAATAATAATAATAATAATAATAATAATAAGAAGGAAACAGTAGGAATGAAAGAGATGAAGAATAATTTAATAATAATAATAATAATAATGATAATAATGAGAAGGAAACAGTAGGAATGAAAGAGATGAAGAATAATTTAGAAGAAAAATGATAAAGCCATGAAAACAGTGAGTTGTTATTACTTATAACCCTTTTTTCCTTGTGTGTGTGTGAAATGACGAAACCCTAGGAGAGGAGTGAGTAATAAAGAAAAGAAGTAGTGTAAGCAAGCAAGCAAGCAACATGGGGTGTCCACTTCCGGTTTTTCCACTGAACAATGATAGGAAGATAGCATGAGGTTGTCGTCAGCAAGGGCAGCATGCACAGAAAAGTCCAGCTCAGAAATTCCTCCACGTGTCACAAACCATTACGTAGACTCAAAAATTTTAAAAATAAAAAAAAAGACAGGACGCACCATGCGTCCTTTGTATTAATGCACCTTCAACGTCCCCTTGTCCTGCCCCTGCCCCTATACCATAGTACATTAGTACCCCCACCCCACACCCCCCTCTCTATCTATCTATTATTGCCACATATCAATTCAACTGAATGCTTCTTATGCTTAGAGAGAGAGAGAGAGAGAGAGAAAAGTAGTATTATAAGAGAGTGAAAACTCATGGAGGTTGGCCTCAAGAAAAAGGAGAACATGGGGTTTGAAGAAACTGAGCTAAGGCTTGGACTTCCTGGAGGAAACGGCTCTGCTAATACTGAAGAAGTGCTGCTCATCAGGAAGAGAGGTTTCTCTGAGACTCAATCTGAATCTGAATCTGAAGTGGATTTGATGCTTAACCTTTCTTCTAAGGAACCAACCACTGCTGCCGCTGCTGCACCAGATCCAACTGATAAACACAACACTTTGCCTAAGGAGAAGACCCTTCTCCCTGCAGATCCTGCTAAGCCTCCAGCCAAGTAAATTATTATTCATTATAATTTTTCCATATATATCCATGCTTTAATTTTATATTTATAACAATATAAAAAATAGGTGATTTCATTTCTTCTTCATTTTCTATAACTAGTTGTAACTTTTATGATATATATACATATTTGATGAACGAACATGTAAATTAACATGGCTTATGGTATCATATACTAATTCATGGTATGGTCTAGGGCTATAAGCATGTAACTTTTTTTATATATATGACTCTTGCTTGTGGAAGAGATAGAAACGGTGGTGAAGAAGATTTAGATCGTGGGGGTGGAACAAAGAAATAAATTAGACTGAAACATAGACTTATGATAGAGAGAGAGAGAGAGATTAAAAAAAAGTACTATACTTTTGTTAGTATTGTCGAAAAGAAATATTAATATTATTTGGTGTATAATATATATAAGACGTCCTCACTCCTCACCTCAAGTCTCGTACAGGATAAATATGGAATGACGTACGGGTTCATGCTAAAACCGTGTTCTACTTGCCTAGCCAGTTATGGCGAAAAGAGCAATAATTTACAATTATGTGTCTGAAAGTTTTGATGATATATAGTACAGCACAGTAAAGCTACACCTTTGTTGTCCTAATGAGTCATGGGATAATTTCTTCTTCGAGGCAGTAAATAACAATTAATTATATTTAAATGATGTGTGTATGTGTAGGGCGCAGGTGGTGGGTTGGCCACCTGTGCGGTCGTATCGGAAGAACATGTTAGCTGTGCAAAAGAGTAGTGTTGTTGGAGAAGATAGCAGCAGCCCTAATGGAAATGCAAGCTTTGTGAAAGTTAGCATGGATGGAGCACCTTACCTCCGCAAAGTGGACTTGAAGATGTACAACAGCTACCCAGACCTCTCTGATTCTTTAGGCAAAATGTTCAGCTCCTTCACCATTGGTAATTAATTATAACTTATGTACGTTTAATTTGTTAACAAAAGGATCGAAATCAAGTAGGAGTAGTACTCTTGCTGTTGCATGCATGTATAATTAATTAACTAATGCTAGCTTTGATTTGTTGTTGATGTATGCTATGCAATTAATTAGGCAATTGTGAATCCCAAGGAATGAAGGATTTCATGAATGAGAGCAAGCTGATGGATCTATTGAACAGCTCTGATTATGTCCCAACCTATGAGGACAAGGATGGTGACTGGATGCTTGTCGGTGATGTCCCGTGGGAGTAAGTCTTTTTCTTTCACCACTACGATCTAAATATATATTCAACTTTAATCTGCAATATATTTAACAAACTTTACGTAGAAAATTATATAATTTCTAGGAATTAATTATAAAGATGCTTCATATATATAATCTCTTAGCATTTGTCCACATGCATCAGAAGAAATTCCTCCTTATATCATGTTATGTCAATTTATATATATTATTAACACATCATCATTGATGCACCAAAAAGAATGGAAATAAAAGCTTGCACGATAATTAACCAGCCGTATGAGTATTTACTAATTAAGTTTGAACCTTCTATAAAACCAGCGCTTATTAAACGTTCCGATTAATATAATATGAAACACACAGGATTGTAGTATAACATGGATTTTTTCTCCATGTCAACCAGGATGTTTGTTGAATCATGCAAGCGTTTACGCATCATGAAAGGAAAGGAGGCTATTGGTCTTGGCCTTGGTAAGTATCAAGTCTTAAAATTAATTACTATTTGCAAGAACAAATTCCCATTATATACATCATTTTTAAACCTTCTAATATATGCTGTAATTCACTCATGATAGTGTATTATGATATTCTTAGAAAAAATATTAGGTAGTCAGAAGATTATTATGATCTCGATTAATAATCTCATAGTGTAACACACATAATCGAATATCATTGATTATTTTTTATAAATTAGAAAACTTTCATACATATCAAAAATCTATTAGCTAGACCAGGACTATCTATCTAATAATTTCTTCTTATTAAGAAATATATACTAAAAAAAAAAACTTGTTTAAATTTGATTATTTCAGCACCAAGAGCCATGGCAAAATGCAAGAACAGGAGCTAGACTAGTCGCAGAATTCATGACCTGCCCCATCCTTTGAAAATTGTGGTGCCCAGTTGGCTTAGTAACTAAAGTAAGGATAAGCAGCTGCAGCAGACACGGATGGACATAGCAGGGTGTTGAATTATAGTTAATTTGTGTATCATTATTATGGTTTGTTATATGATATTTTCAAACAAAACAATGAGATGCATGTCTAATTAAGTACTAATTATTATGAACAGAAACATAATGACTCTCAATTACTATATCTTTGCTTGTTTTGTGTGAGTGCTTGCTTAATAATAATTTTAAGATCGATGTGTTTGTCTGTTGTAGTTGTAGCGACATATTATCATGCTTTACATTTAAAATTGTCTTGTAAAGTTTTTCCTTATCGATCATTATGATTGATCGAGATTCCTTGGATATTAATCATTTTTCATATAATAACAAAACTGTATTTATTACATTTTACGTTAGTTTTTGTTTTGATCATCAAGAGCCGAATAGATAGTGCCGGAAATGTTCCCTGAACATGGTGGATGGGAAACAAGAACATGTGCGTGTTCATGGTGCATTTATGCATGCCCATTGAAATAGGTTCTTTTATTTATTATTATTTTCCTTTCGAGATATTGCTGTCTATTTTTCTAAATATAAATATATATATATATATATATATATATATATATATATATAGAGAGAGAGAGAGAGAGAGAGAGAGAGAGAGAGAGGTGTTGGTCAAACTTATAATTTTATAGATTGACGAGAGGGGAAAATATTAATGCAAAACCATGTACTATACGCGTATGTGAAAATGTGAATATGACCCTCATTCAACTTTTGGTGGCATTTATTAATACTGGGGGGTTTGAATTCCAATTTTATGATTTTTTTTAATCCATTCATAAATTATGTGTTCTAACTTATATATCCTTAACAAAATAAAAATTAAAACTTGACAGAAAATTAGAGTAATTAAATAAGAAAACTTAGATCATAAATCTTTCTCATTAAAATTGATAGAAGATTATAATATTATTTTTATTTTATTATTACGATTTATTCTTTACACGTCTTAAATATATACAAGACTAATTCCTGTACAAGGTCCTCAAAGATTATATATATAGTCATGCAGCTAATATGTTTAAATTTATTTGAGGAAATAATTATTTATTTTAATAAAATAAGTAATTATTTATATTTTTAGTATATTTATTTAAATAATTTTTATTTAAAATAAATTATTTTTTATTTATTTTAAAAATAAATCTTATTTATTTATGAAATAATTATTTATCTTTGATAATTATTTATTTTATAAATACTTATTATAATTTTATATAAATCGAACGAATATTATACTTTTCAACCTTCAATTTAAATTTATTCAACATGCACTCAGCATAATAGGACTCCATGATTGACTTGAAAAAATTATTCCTGAACGCACATCTTTTTCTCAAGAGATGTCATCTCACATTAATATAAGATATAATTAATGAGTCATGTCACCAAATAAGTGCCTCCTTGGATATCAAATTGTTGCTTTCAGTTTTTGTGAAATTATATATATCGGAAGCATATTTCTTTTTAGAAATATTTGCGATGATGTCTGCATGTGCTTGGACTGGAACTATATATATTAATTAATGGATCCATGAGATCTTAATTGTTCAATTCCTTTACAAGTTGTTAGGCTAGCTAGCTAGCTGGTGAAGGAAAATTGATGGCTTCACTATTTCCATTTTTTTTTTCTCCCTCTAACTCTATTTTTATGTGGTGATTGATCAAAGTAACACGAAAGAAACCGATTGATCATGACTATGATTAATTATCACATATGGTTGGGAAGCTAACACTGTCGAGTGGTCTCCACACTTGAGAGGTAGAGTTGCAGATCGAAGCCAAGTTGATTTTCGGCATGCACTTCAATCAGTGCGATTAGATTTTGTCGCTAAGTTTATGAACAACAAAATATTAATAACCAGAGGTAATCGTGAAGGACGCAACTTTCATTCCCTATATATGATATATCCTCAAGTTAGTAATAACTAGCTAGCGTTTTCATGATATGAATGAAAGCTTTAGTGACTTCTAGTTGCATTTTGAAGACCTAATGGATAAAGGAGGAGAGATTAGATTGGATTTGTTTTTCTTCATATCTATATGACTATACGATTGATCAACATTGCTATTTCAATTGTAAATATAAATATTGGTTTAATGTTATTTTTAGTGAATTAAATTTTACATTTTTTATATTTTGATATATAATATTTAAAAAGTTTCATTTTGATATTTTAAGTTATGTTTTAATTATATTTTAGTATATAATGTTTTAAAAATTTCATTTTGATACTTTAAATTATGTTTTAATTATATTTTGGTACTTTAAACTATATTTTAATCACATTTTGTTACATTTCAAAATTATGTACTAAAATATAAAGATTATAAAACTTAATCGAACAAAAAATAACATTAAGCCTATAAATATTATAAGGATGATTGAACAGTATTCTACTTATTTACTAAAATATATTTCTCCTCACAAATCTCATATTCATTGCGTTATCAATATATTCAATCTACACATCTACATGATCCAAAATATTCCCCACGAAGGTTTATTTGGGGGGTGGGAGAAACAATTGTAAAAATAAAAATTAAAAAAAAAAAAAAAAAGTAGTGATAAAGTAAGATGTTAAATTAAATTCATAATATAAAATTGTATGTGTGAGATAAATAATTGATAATGCTTTTATATGCAAAATTTATTTAAAGTCCTCCATTCGACCTTTTAGTTTTTTGTTAGTATGCAACTCAATCTTTAAGTTTTCAAACTTTATCCAACTGGTTTTTTTATAAACGGTTAAAGAATTACTTCTTAGACCCTCTTTGTTACTTCATACGCTCTCTTTTTGCGGTCTGCACTTCCATAAAATCCAAATGAATAACAATTGAACTTCGAGAGATTTTGTTGTAGACACATAGAAGAAGTTTCTGATTTCCGTTATTTTACAAATGGCTATTGGCTAAAAGTTAACATTCTTTCTCAAAGGTTTGTTATGGTATTGAGATGTTGGGTTGGTGATATTGGAGATGGAGGAAGAACTCTTAAAGTTAACATTCTTTCTCAAAGTTTTTTTTTTTTTTAGAGAATTTATATTTAGTTGAAAGGACAGAAATCGAGATCAGTGACTTGAGATCCCCCGACACACACAAAATCTTAGCTAGCAGTGGCTTTCATGTCTTGTATGTACTTGGACCCACTGCTAAAATATCTGCACTACACTAAAGCTGTGGATAATTTTTAGGATTTGAGCTGTTAACAAATTAAATTTAAGTTAAGGCTGAGGAAGAATATTTTTTAGAAAAAAAGATGCACTAAGAATCTGTTGTATAATAATAACAATAATAGATCAGTTTGTAGTTATCAAAAAAACAAAAACGAAAACAATAACAGATCAGCTTGTTGTACTCTGAAAAATCACAAGGACAATTCATTTATTACAAACACCCGTCTCAGGTTATATTACTCTCCTTGGGCACAAACGGATTCCTCAGAAATCAACTGACTTGATTATTATATCAGCATTTTTCTTGGACTTCATTATAAGTTCTGCATTAAGCCTGTCATTGTTCTCTATCTGCATCATGAAATTTAGTGTTCCATGCAAGTGTGTTGTTACTCAATAGTCAATACCAACAAAATAGATCAAATATATGTAGTCAGCACGGATAATCAGAGAAACAAACATCACATCACAGGTTAAAATATAAGAAGTTTACCCGCTGTGTAGCAATGTCTGGAGGCTTTCCTATAGATGCAGAAGGAAACGAAAATCACAAGTAAATTCAATATGTCTTCTCTACGGAGGAAGCTGATATAATATATTACGGAAAAGTACATAGAGAATACCAGTTGAAATATGCCTCTTTAAAACTCGCTGCATTGCGTTGTCAATGTCAATATCAATAAACCTAGAACAGAACAGGAACAAACAGATTAGAAAAAACTGGAATCCTTAACAATTCGCTTAAGTTGCAAAAGCAGAAATCACTATCAGATTAGGTTGCATCTTTCTTGATGATATAAAACCATTTTCTACGGATCTTGACCAATAGACCCGGTCTCATAGGTTATGTAGGTCTGAAACAAAATGCAAGTTATAACCTGTTTTTAGCACCACGTATTAGCAAGAAAAATGGACAACATAAGCCAGTGATGGGGACTAGAAGTCGCTACTCTGAGATCTACATGAACTCTTTCAATAATGGTGCACTAGACAGGCTACTAATAGTCATGTCAAAACAATAATACTAAGCTATGTGAGAATATAATTTGATTCCAAACAAAACTGTAGATTTCTGTATTCAGTATGGGCCTAAAGACATGGACATGTATTTGGTAAACACTAAACAGTACGTACTGTAGAATGAGAAAAAGGAAGCAAACATAACTGTACAATAATATCCTAGTTTTTTAGCTGAATACACTCTCATAGTCTCATGGTTAAAATTTATTTACAATTTAACCAGTGAAAGACTAAGCTAAATATTGGATTTATAGAAGAAAACAATTGAGATATGAGCTCGAAGTGAATCAATGGCCCTAGTATCCACTGGCACCTCTATCTACTTAGGGTTCGAAAACCAAATACCTAGTTAATAGCAATAATGACATGCGCATGAAACAAGCCCAAGCTAATCTAAGCTGAATATATAGTTCAGTAAACATACGACTTTTCATAAGAAGAATTTTCAAGCAGGGTGTCACAGGCTCGAAGCTGAATTTTCATAACAGAATTAGCATACAACTTTCAAAACATTCGGGGCCAACGGGGAAAATATATGAAGAAACATGTGCCTTGGTAAAATCAATACTTGCCATTTCTCGTCAAACAAAGATGATACCTCCTTCCATACCCCATCTTCCAAGAGCAAATAGTTACCTTCTACAATAACAACCTTGTGCCTACACAAAGGAAGAAAACAAAGGAATCTGTCCATGCAGCAGTATATCTACAAAACCAAAATAAGCTGACAATGTAGCAAGAAGCAACAATTTGGAAAATCAATTACCCTGATTTGTAAAAAGACAGAGCTGACATTAAGATATAATTACATGTATATTATTGCTTACTGGCATTAATTTTACAAAAGTTCTCAATAACATAGCAAACAAAAAAACTAATGACTGCCTGGGGCTTAGACACTTGAGTTGTTACATGTATATAACTAACATAAAATTGAATATTACTTAGTACATTTACTTAACAGAAAATTCTTGAACATGTAGATTTCAATAACATAGTGAACAAAAAGACTAATGACTGCCTGGGGCTTAAACACTAGAGTTGTTCCATGTATATAACTACCATAAAGTTGAATTATAGTTAGTACATTTACTCAACAGAAAATTGTTGAACGTGTAGATTTTTAATGTGATCACCTGGATTTTGGGTTACCTCTTGATGCAGCTTATTAGTACTACAGCACTACGGTATAGACTGCCCTCAAAAAGTTTAAAAGACAGTGGATTACATGAAAAATTCAAATATAAACACAAGCATATTATAATGGTGGAGAATTTGGATTTCATTACCCCTAGCTTGACCTCATGATGACAATGTCTCTGTTTTTATATTTTGAATCATATTTCATCATTTACTTTTGTGTAATATATGTCATAATTTGTGTCAGAAATTAACATAATGCTGATTAGTGGGCTACATCTTAATGTTAAGATACTCACTGAAGGTTCACAAAGATATCATCTTCAATTGGGTCCCCAACACCATGGTCAAATGATGGTACATAAACTGATCCCTGAAGAATTTGTTTCACCAAAATGCAACAGAACAAAGCACATAAGAACTTCATCATGTCAATGCACAAATGCTTACTGTTCTTTCTTCTCATATAATTTGACCATAAACATAATCCATATAATTTGAGAGAGAAAAAGTCAAGGCAATAAACCAATTCTAAAGTTTCCACTTTCCGAGTCATGCTCAATAGTTATAATAAAAATAACAACAACAACATTAAATCTTACATGAATTCTCAGATTCTTGAGACATTTAAGTAGTCGTAATGGATTGAATGTCCAGGGAGCTGATATACAAATTTGAAAGATCAACAGGTTTTTTTATGAATACAATGTCTGAAATTGATGAGTAATAAAAAGGGGTACCTTACCTCCCCTTCTGGCATGTGCTTCCTCAGGATTCTATTATCAAAAACATCACTTGGAATGTCAGAATTATAATTCCTCATGCTATTGACAATAAGTAAGAATTTTAGTTCATGAGTAATTTATACAGTGTACTCAATGTAGTTAACTCAATAGAATTTTTATTTTTATTTTTATTTTTTGCACAGGGGACATAATTTATTTTCTATTCTCTCAATGATCTGAATGTAGCATCGATTCAATCTCCAATGAAAGATCAATAAAAAAATATCATGAGAAGTTCATACCCCAATCATTTGAATACTTTGCCACATGGAAAATGACAGCAGATCACCCACTTATCACTCTATATCATCACTAAGAATAATTAAAAGAAATGAACTCGGTATAAAATTTCATGTGGATAACAAAAAATGGTGAGCAACAGAAGGACACTAACCTCCATTGCGTCTAGTTCAGAACGATAAAGATGAAAACCATCCATGGGAACCACAATAGCAACATCTGGAGGTTGAACCTGAGAGTCAAAGGAAGAATCTTTCTGTGGCCAAAGTTTGTTTATACGTCTGGCTACTTCATGTGCTAGAGTGCTTTTTCCAGCACCAGGAGGACCAGCCAGCCCAACTAAAAGCCTGTGCAGTATCATAGAAATCATGATTACCATGAATATAAATAAAATAGCACACAAAAGGATGGCATAATTTTTTGACGTTTGATGATATCTTCTGCTTAACCAACCTCCTAAGAAAAGAGGAGGGAGATCTAACTACTCTACCAGTCCAAGTTCTCCATATAATAACTGGTCTAATATAGGATCCATATATTTAATTGAAGATAACTTCAGATGTTTTTCACATTAAAAATCTAGTCCAAAATGGCAAGTAAAAGATCAACAAAATAGCAGGTTTTTTCTTTTCCCCCACCTCACTGAAGCTTTCATAGCAACAGAACTTTGTTAGTCACTATATTATAAAGCAAAATGAGAAAATTTCGTGTCATGACTCATGATAACTAGATAAAGGTTAAGTAATAAATCAAACTTCAATTCTGACAATCCCCATAATACTTCAGGATCATACAGCGGATGGGGCTGACAATAAATAACCACCATCATTGCATTCGGCATATACGACACAATATTGGTGGAGTGTGCACATTTAATGGCACGATAATGCATGCATGGTGATGGAAATACTGATACATCGTTCCGCAAAGGCAAACTTCCTTCTGTATAATTGTAGCAATACTCAGAACAAACAAACTTTATTTGTTTTTGTCATTCCACAAACAATAGCTTACTTGTCATTAGGATTTGATGACACGGACACCAAAGGCAGAAGACGTGTAACCAATGCATCATATAACTCATCAACACGACTGCAAAGTTGCAAACAACAGATGTAACTAAATCAACTCAGTTCAGACAATCTATTCGTATTCTCCATCTCAATACTATTTTCATCTTTGCAATTCGTGTTATATTGCAAGTGGATGAAAGAAAAGAAGCATATATGAAGATTAAAAACACATCAAAGACGGTATACCTTCCCACTACAAGGTGAACTTGTTCCCTTTCAGCAGAAAAAACCTGGCAGAGCGAAAAACGGTATACCAAACAGAATTAACAAGGAATGCAGCGCCAACACTCTAACTATAACTTGTGTGTCTGAATTCTCCAACATTATGTCGAAATGACTTGAAAACTCGATTTGATAAATCATGAATTCTCATTTGCAAATCATTTTTTGTATTATACAATTGAATCATCGTTTCAAAAGAAAAGAAAAAATGTTAATTGTGAACCTTAAAGAGGGTACTCTTCCTGGTTCGAGCAAGTGACAGCTGCGCAAACTTGGTAGGCCGCGCGATGGACAGTGAACACGGTTTCCGATCGCGAGCCTCATCTACTCTCAGCAACAAAGGTTCTGCGTGAAGCGAATGAAGAAGCAAAAAAATTGAATATTAATGTTAATACGAAAACGAATATCATTGGGAAATCAGAACCGTAGAAGCAGACGGACCTGGAGAAGCACGTGCCTGATACCAGTAGCCTCTTGCCGTCGTTGAAGAGAAGCTCGCTTCCATTTACTCTGATTCGACAATAGCAACCACACTGCCTACGTTTGGACAAACAGTCATACTTAATTTTGTTATATTCATAATAAATATGTTTAGTTTGGTGCAATTATCAATGAGTCGTTGTAGTATAGTGGTAAGTATTCCCGCCTGTCACGCGGGTGACCCGGGTTCGATCCCCGGCAACGGCGAGTTTTTCGTTTTTTTGTTTTTATAACCCAATATATTTGATAAGGTTTAAAAAAAAGATTTAAATTTGAACCATTAATAGATATTTGACGACTTTCCAAATTGTACATTATTCCTATTGGTATAGATATATATCTGCATATTGAATTCCACAGCTTGTTTGACTATGGGAAGGAAACCAAAATATACATGACCGATTAACGCGGCTATACTGGCACTTGTATGCAAACGCCCAAACCAGTACTCAGCACCCGATCAATAACTTCAGAGTAAAATATATAAAATTTATTTTAAAATGAGGTAGCACACCGAAATTTTTCATAGAACAGAGCTGACTATAATGCTAAGCGAGAATAGTTTGTTAAAAGATACAGTTTTCACCTATGTTCATGGGCGGCAATTCAAGAACCTAACTTGAGCATTAATCACTTGTTTCGTGCCTAGTGGAATTTTAAATACAAGACACTGCGTGCATATGCGCATACGCCAAGGCCAAAGTCAGTCTCAAAAGGGTGTTACATTTATACAAAGATCGATTCCCTCCCCTGATCTCTAACAGCTGCAGTTGACATCAGCAGAGAAAGAAACAAGATCTAGTTAAACAACTATTTTTACACATCTATACCCTTTGTCTTTCTTCAAACTGCATTGTACTACAAATCCACTCAATCCACAAGTACGTTACAAAGCCGTCTCTTCTTTCTCCTTCGCTTCTTTTCATCCTCTGGGGACTGCACATTGAAACAAAATTGTTTAAAAAATATTATAAGCTGAGGTTCAAGTCCAAAATAATAGTACAGGGCATGGCACAGGTTAAGGAATCTATGCAAGTTTTTAATCCCCTTTCCGTTTATATGGGGGATGAAGAAAAAATTGATTCCCTTTATGGAACATGATCCTATTATAACATTGTTGCACAAAATTAAACTTTGGATTAAATTATTTATGTACCGTCGGTATAAAACTATTTTACAGTCACTCAATCACAATCATTTATAGTAAAACAGTTGACTATATAAAATTATTTTAAAAATCATTACAACGATGGATTATGATTAAACATTTTACTCACTATTTATTAAGTTGACAGACAGATAGGCACTTGCCAGATGCCAGTGTGGCATCAGAATGCATGCGTGGTACGGTGATAGCTTACTAGTTTCTACTAACATGCTTTCAACTTTTCGTCTCTTAACCAGAACAAAAAAATACGCTAAATTATTTTAAACAAGCTGTTATTTCTATTAGCTTTACCTCAGTATTAACTAAATGAGGAACCCGAATCCTTTTGGAGCCATCAGGTAAACGTTTACAAGGTGAAGGATTTTCCATATCAGTAAAAGCATTGCAAACCTACAAACAAATCACAACCATGCCAAGAAAGGTACATTTGATGTTAGAACATGAAGAATTCCAGAAAAAAGCATATAGAATTACAAAATTATGAAGAAAATATCCGAAGTGATTTGTTACCTGACTTTGGATTGCCCAAATTAGCAGGTCCTGACAACCAGATGCATGCACATTCTCTAAACTGGGACACTGAAGCAGCAGTCTCTCTGTATAGAAAAAGGGAAAACGATCAATATATCTTGAATGTTGCATCAAATTTTCGGCTGATAAGGACAATTGAACAGGGGCATGAAATGACTACCTGGATGCAGATTTCTACAAGCATTTAGATTCAGATCATTGAGTTGTGGACAGTTTAAATATAAGGCCTGCATGTTAATTCAAAATAAGAAATTCCAAAAATTAGAAGCGTGAGAAACATGACCAATAAACCTGTTTAGTCAAATAAAACTTACATCCAAGCCTGAGCATCCCCATAAACTAAGTTTCTTTAAACAGCCATGTTTGATGATTAACTTTTGGGTTGTAAGGTGTAGATTAGTACTAGATGTTTTCTGTAATTTGCTGTTATTTTCATCAGCAGTTGGATGGTGGGAATTAGGTTCACATATGGTCATGCCACAGTCCATAAGTTCAAGATGTGGCAATTGAGCCGTAGCAAATTGAATGCCACCTGAAATGTAAGAGACAGATGAGAAGGTAGAAATTAAACCAAATGAATGTTGATGAAGCAATTGAATAAATAAAACAGTGATTACTTGAGGTCACATAAGGGCAAAGGGCGAGAAGGAGTCTTGTCAATGTTTCAGAGAACACATTGCAAATCATGCTAACGCCACTGTCACTAATGCTGGATCTGTGATATTAGTTAAACCGTTAAACATACTTCTTGAACAGGTAACACATTCACACTCAATCTGGATCTACTCCAATCAACACTCTCCCCGGCCCCTCACCAACCAAATTTCAGTAATTCATTGCATGATCTAATTTATTTGCATTAATGGTTCACATTTATTGATCAATTTATTTTGCAATTGGTCAATTAATCACAAGATTGATCATTTTTTAAAAGTTTTATCAATGTATTATGAAATTAATCAATTTACATAAAAATTTATCAATGTTATTGGAGGTTGACCAATTGATCAATTTCCGAAAATGCATTGACCATTGATCAGTCTTCTTTATGCCGTGTAATGTTTCAAGTAGCTAAAGAACTTCAATTGTTTCTATTTTCTAAAGCATGTGCATTTTCAGAACTCCTATAGAAATTGAAGGCAACTAGAATGGAAACATGCATACCCACTGAGATCGAGCAATTCAAGATGTAGATAGCTTGAGGCAATTGCAGCAACAGATGCATCAGTAACTTCGGATCCAAGAACAAGTGAAAGCATTCGCAACCCCCTAATGATGAAAACAATAAAATTTCACCAATCTTATCACTAAGGTGGATATTGCAGCAGTTAAAAATCAAATATAGAGAAGAGTTTCCATTTTGGTTCATCAAGGACAATACTTCTATATTTATATATCCTACATGTTTTTATATCTTACATATAGCAATATTAGAATTTCATAAAAACATTAAAGCTTGGATCCTTTTCTGATATCAATGAAATATTCAAAAAGTACTAATATCTAGAACTATTAGATGCTGATACAGATACATGAAACAAATGAAATATTGGTGCTTCATAGAATATAACAAAAAATCAAATGAGGAAGACATTTTCTCATGTAAATGAAAATACTATCAGGTGCTTAAAGAACTTGTTAGGATAACAAAAATAAAGTATTTAATTAAAACAATATCTATTATATTTATAATGCGAAAATCATGTCATAAACTGAAATAAATCTGTGCTCACTCACTCTCTGTGCATATAAAGGTGTATGTCTAGTACAAACTTGAGGTGAGATTAATATTTACCGGTATTTATTGATTATAGTAAAGATTTAGACAAACCTTAATTGAGCAGCAGCAAGAGCAAGAACAGCAGCATGAGAAAGCCGCATTGAAGATATATGTATATTTTGCAACCTCGGGCAACTTCTTCCCAAACCTTCAACCATGTTTGTAAGATCAGTACTGTCACTTTCTCGGGGAGCAAACTCCAATGAAATCTCTCTCAACTGTGGACAATTAAAGACCTACCATTTCAGAGTATCTGTTAGTAACCAGAGTTGACTCTGAAAGTAAGATCAAAGGGATATATCACATTAAGAAATTGATCACATCATACAAGATTAAAAGAAGATGGAAAAGTTAATCACCATTTTAGAAAGAGAGTACAGATCAGACAACCAAAGGGTAGAAAGACTAGAAGAACAAAGTACAAAACCTCCAAGGTTAGAACAACTTTCCATCTTGAGGCTTTTCAGGCTCTTTTTATCAGCAACAAACCGACCTAACTCACCCCTGCATAAAGTTGCAGGATGGACAAATTTAATCAGCAAAAAGTAGCATCCTCTGGTTAAGCTTGCATACTACTACAAATTGTTCATAGCTTGTTTGATTAACTCTCAAAACTATGGTGGTGGGCAAAATTATCAACAGAGAAAAATGAATTTATAACTTTTTCAACAACAAAATATAATTTTAAGTACATGTTATTGTATTTACACTTCAAATATCCATATTTAGACTTCAAAGTTAATTTAATTTGACCATCTAACAAAATTAAATCTTGTAACTTATTTTCAAATATCACTCTCAAGTACATGTTAACCTCAGCTTTTTTATGTTATTTCTTTCTATGTCATTTCGCTCGATCAACCAAAATCTGTAACGAATGAAAGAACCTTAATATGATTTGCAAACATCAAATTTACACAAAAAATCCAATAATACAAAATTAGCAAGTATTAAATGCAATCGTCAACTTCAATAAATCTCTCAAAATCTGACAGACATTCCAAACCCTAATTAGAAACAAATTTATAAAGTAGAACAAAGATACTTTAGTGCAGCTATAAACACAAATTGTACAAATTCAAGTTATATATCATCTTGTGTCGCTGAATCAAACCAGAATCACTTGTTCAAAATTTCACTTACACAAATTGCAAAGTCTCAAGTGCTCGACAACTAGAGAAACCAATTTCCATGGAAAACAAATAAATCAAAGAAAAGGGTAAGAACGTGACTAATACCCGCTGATCCGGTTAACTGCAGTATCAGAGACCGAGATCTCGAAGAATCCCAAGTTAGGGCATGAGAATGCAATACAAGCCAGCATCGTGGAATCCACATCACTGCAACAACATCAACGAACACGGCTTAGAGTTACAATCTCAATTTTAATACAGAATTATTTATCCTTTAATCGACTCTAAGCATGATCTTCTTTTAATTAGGTCGTTGGCATAGTGTGCTTCGGATTTGTCCTTTTCCTCTTCCATTAATCAAATTGCATCTTACGAATTACATAGATCTTACAATTTGATGCTGATTTAGTGGTTTTGATGTTTTAAATCACAATATTTGATCTTATTTTTACGATTAAGTAAAAAAAAAAAACTAAACCTTTCCAGTCTAAGAGTGAGTTTCACAATCCCGGGACACTTCTGCAACATCGAAGCCACAAAACCCAACTGAGCCCTCGCCGGAACCCTAAGTCTTAACTCCTCCGCGGCACTCCACAAACCCCTTGTGATCTCTCTCCAACCTCTGCTCACCTTCGCCGCCGTTAATAGCTCCGGCGGCGGCAGCCTTCTCAGCACTTCCCATAGAAGATTACTCGGCAACCCGGACGAATCCAGATCATCTCCTTCGGACCACACATCAGCGGGCTCCAAGGGATCGAGTCTGCCGGCTTCGTTGTCGTCGCCGTCGTCGAAGGAGAGGGCGCGTCGGGAGGCGGAGACGGCGGAGAAAGAGGAATGGGAAGGGGAGGCGGAAGAAGCGGAGTTGGGGGTGGCGGTGGCCTTGACGGAGCAGTCATGACCCTTCTTAGGGAGGCCGCAGCGACCGCAGATGTAGCTGCCGCGTTTTTTGCCGCCGGGCTTAGCGTCGGAGGCGATGTGGGGCTCCGGCTGAAAATGTTGCATGCTGTGAATTGTGAATTGTGAATTGTGAGTTTGGCAGAGGCGGCAAAGGAAGCATTGTGGAGAAGTAGAATAACCACGTTGCGCGGGAGAGTTCGCGCCATTTTGTTTCGTTTCCCTCTTTTAACCATTTTTAGACATTTGATCATGATGAATGATATTTTGTCAAATAGTGTAAGAATAAATTAAATGAAAAATGTAATTATTTTTTCAAATTTTGTTAAAACTATATTGTTCGCCTAATTAATAAAACATATGTTTTTAATGATGTTATATGTCTTCTTCTTTTTTCTAATATATAATATACATTTATATTTTAGAATGTTTATATGTATATATAAGCTTTATTTTAGTATTTTGCTTCGGGTCATGAAATTTTATGATCAATCTTACAACTAGTTTTGTACAAACACAAATTTGATGTGTTTAAGTTAATAATGAGGTAAATGCTAATTCCCGTAAATATATAGTTGTAGAGTGTATTTGGTAAGGTAATTAAAAAATGTATAAGCTGTTTTAACTAAAATAATTTTGTTTGGCATATGAGCTTGTTTGAACAGTTTATTTTTTCATAACTACTTCAAATAATTTATTTCGTTAAGCTAATCAGAATAATTTATGAAAAATAAGTTAGTATATAAACTATTAGCTTCTTTTTTTTCTTCACAACTTTATCTTTATTATTTTATTTAAAAATTTGTTTTACCTATTCATTCAATTTAAAACCTTTTAGTCTAAATTCAAATGTTAGGCTAATAATTAAATTTATCAAATACTCTTAATTAAATCAGCAATAATTTATAAGTTAATTTTACCAAACATTTGCTCTATCTTTTCCTAGTAGATGTTATGGCTATCCCGTAAGCTATTAAGAAAACAGCATTTTCTAAATTGAAATGTTAACCTTATATAGTTGATTGTTATCCTCGTGACGCACGCGTACCATTATTATATTATTTATTTATTTTTGTGATCCCATTATTATAATTATAATATTATTACAACTATAAGTTTATTGCTACAATACAAGTTCCTATGTGGCGTCATCGTAACGATACTATGATGGCCTATTTAGTCTTTATCTAACTTCGTCTTGCAACATTCAATATGTTTAATCAAAGAAGGAAAATATTCAGCAAAAAAAAAAAAAGTTAAAGAAAGATAAAAGAGTTGATATGTTTTTTTATATGGTGTTGTGTAGCCACGTTTTGGATTCTTTTGGATAAGTCGTACAATGCAGTTTTTTTTTTTAGTGAACATATCTTCTGCACAGATAACGATCATGTGTTCTTAAAAATCTCATCTAACAGTAGAGTGCGAGCCACGTGTGAATAAATAAATAAATAATATTTTATAAATCAAGCACACTCTTGTCTTTTATTCAGGTCAAGATTTTGCACGTTTATCAAAAGAAATTATTATTTTAACGATAGTATCTCTGTATATATCATCAAGTTCCTAGCTCTCCGTGTAATGTGTGTGTATACTGTAGAATACGTCACGTCCCCACTCCCCTGTTGTCCTTTATAAATCGGCAATCAAAGCAGCATATACTGCATCTGTATCCTCTGTAGCTAATCTCCAAGTCACTTGAACAAGACAATTAACATGGCTTCATCACTCTCAACGATACTCTTCGCCTTGCCCCAAACCCATCTACGCTGCACCTCCCGATCCGTTCCACCCAAACTATCCCCCATATCTCAAAATATTCTAACCCTAAAGCCCAAGCCCAAGATCACTGTTACATGCAAGGCCACCCTGTCCACCACCACCCTGGACAACACTAGTAAGCAGCAGCAAGAAGAAGAAGAGCAGAAACAAAAGCCCGTAGCGTCGATGTGGCGCAAGATCCACGGCGAGGATGACTGGGGCGGGCTTCTGGACCCGATGGACCCGGTGATGCGGGCCGAGCTGATCCGCTACGGGGAGATGGCCCAGGCCTGCTATGACGCCTTCGATTTCGACCCGTACTCGAAATACTGCGGCAGCTGCAGGTTCCCCTTGCCCGAATTCTTCAACTCCCTAGGACTGACACACTTAGGTTACACCATGACGCGGTACCTCTACGCGACCGCCAACATCAACCTCCCGAATTTCTTCCGCAAGTCGCGCTGGCCCCACAAGATGTGGAGCAAGCACGCCAACTGGGCCGGCTACATAGCCGTCTCAGACGACGCCACGAGCCAACGCCTCGGCCGGAGGGACATTGTTGTCTCGTGGCGAGGCACCGTGACCCACGTGGAGTGGGTAGCGGATTTGCTTAATTACCTGAAACCGATCTCCCCCGACATACCCTGCTCCGACAGGGACGTGAAGGTAGAAGCCGGTTTCTTGGATCTGTACACCGACAGAGAGACGGGGTGTGGCTACTGCAAGTACTCAGCCAGAGAACAGGTTCTCGGTGAGGTGAAGCGGTTGATGGAGAAGTATTCGGGTGAAGAGGTTAGTGTTACGATAGTGGGACACAGCCTTGGGAGTGCGATGGCTATATTAAGCGGTTTTGATATAGTGGAAACGGGGGTTAGTAGTGTGGGGAGGAAGGATGGGAAGAGAGCGCATGTATCAGTGTTTTCATTTTCGGGGCCGAGAGTGGGGAACGTGAAGTTCAAGGAGAGGTTGGAGGGGAAGCTGGGGATAAAGGTGCTTAGGGTTCATAATGCACATGACATGGTGCCGCAGTCGCCGGGGTTGATATTCAACGAGGATTCGCCACAGTGGCTGCTGAAGGCGGTGAATCAGTGGTTCCCGTGGTGTTACTTGCACGTTGGTGTGGAGTTACCTTTGGACCATAAGAAATCCCCCTATCTCAACCCTGACGGGGATGCTGCCTGCGCTCACAACTTGGAAGCTCACTTGCACTTGCTCGACGGGTACGTACCCCACTAGTTACTATTCATCGTATCATTGCATATTGCTTGGAAGTTTAATTTTCTTTTATTATTGTGAATTGTGATGAAGATAGATCATAGATGCCACAATTTCTGTGAGTATGAATGAGTGGAATCTTGATTTAAAGATCTCACAACACTTTTTATTTTTACAATATTATATTTATATTTAAGTTTGATGATGATGATGATGGGTGCAGATACCATGGTAAGAATGGTAAATTTGAGAGAACAACAGAGAGGGACCTTGCATTGGTGAACAAGGACTGTGACTTCTTGAAAGATGAGCATTCGGTGCCACCAAAGTGGAGGCAAGACTTGAACAAAAACATGGTCAAGACTGAAGATGGACGATGGATTCTCGCTGACCGCACTATTTCTGAAGATCCACATGAAGATATTGATCATCATCTTGGGGAGCTTGGCCTCGCTCCTTCTCCTTCCAATTCTCACTCTCACTCTCATAACTGATACTCATGCTTTTCATCGCTCGCTTGGGATCACTCCCTCCTCATTGCAATGTAAGTGAAAAAATTGTCTTACATATATATGGTGGACTAGAATATAAACACTGTAACGTTTTGAATTTGTTTGAGCACTTGTCTGCAAATAACCACGCGTGTGATCAAACATTATTATATTTGTAATAAGTGCCTTGATCAATTCCAACGGCATCCTTGAAAGAAATCGATCAATTATTGGAGGTTTTGAAACATCGATCGATCATATTCATGGGTTAAAAGTTAAAACACGCAAGCAGGCAGCTAGCATATAAAATCAGAAATGTTTTTCCATGTGTCGATCGAAACTGATTCCACAAACCTGGCATTTGCCAAATCACATGCATGAAATAATTGAGTGCCAATATGTCTAAATGCAACAGGAAAAAATATATAATATAACTTGGGGAGAGTTTGAAGGAGATATATAATATAACTCTTTGCAATTTCTACAATGCATGAATTATGAGTTAGGTTGGGGGGCTTAGAGGGACAATCCAGATTCGTCATCCTCTTCAAGGGTGGAAGTGTAGACAAAGTAGAGAGCCCATATAAGGCCGAAGACACCGAACAGGATCCAACCAAGAAGGTTGTTGCTAAGCCCAAAAGGAAGCCCGGTTCCTTCAGTGCTCAATCTCTCATCCACCAAAGCCATCGCTGCTGGGCTTGACATGCTTGCGGCCCATGCTGCTGCTAACAAAGATGCCCCCATCCCTAGGTTTGAGCTGCTTTCAGGCTTTTCCTCCATCGAGCACTTCACTCTCCCACCTGCCTTAGCCATTGCTGGCAATCCTATACAATTATGACGCGATGTCAGTTAATTTAAGAATGGTAAATATGAAAACTCGGAAATTGCTAATTCTTTTTCCCTTTTATTTTAGTCGTCTTAAATTAAATCAACTAGAAATGGAAAAAACATACTAAGAACGGTAGAGGATGAGGCCACAGCAGGTCGTTTGAGCACAAGACCTGCGCGAGTGATCGATGTAGTAGGGCTGCCGGCGATGATTGTTGCCATTTTTCTTCTTCAGAGTACGCTACGCAACTTTTGCCACGCTTGCAGTTTATTTCACGGGCATGCGCTAAGATTTCAATTTTGTTAATATCAGTGTCTTTTGCCCACACACCACACGCCGTGGATAGGTTGAAAACCCGTCATTTTATATCCATATATGCAAACTCCCAATCATTTTTCTCCACGTGTCACTAACAACGACGTCGTAAGTACTTGAGCATCCAATTGCTTATTGGTGTGAGAAAAGATAAGCCTTTGACCTCGCTTCTCACTTGTTTTTTAAGATAATAAATATGTATTATTAATAAAGTATAATACTTTCTCTAGTAATATTTTTTTTTCATAAAAATAATAAGAAAATATTATATTTTATTCTTTTATAAAAAAAATTTACACAACTACCATTGAACTTTTTTAATTTTAATAAAACTTTTTTAGCATAAAAATATTATTAAAATTAATTATTGTTTTAATTATATAATTTTTAATATTTAAATTAATATCTATTACGTTTCGCTATTTGTTTGTTTGAAATAAGTGAATTTCATTATTTTAAATAAATATATTTTAGTTATGTGTATATTTTTATTTATTTTATTGTGTCAAAAAATATTTTATATATTTCTAGTTTGTAAAAATAAGTTATTAAAAAATTATAATGACTTTTCTAAAAAAATAATAATTTAAGTTTGTTTTGTAAATTTATTATAAGTAACTTTTGCAAAGTTATATAATTGGAGAGATTTAAGGATTAACGATGCTTGTTAGTTAGATTACACAAAAAGTAATTCAAATTAGTTATACCAATGTGAATACTAGAGAGATTTTAACCTTAAAGAAGAAAGCAAAATCTTCACATGAAAATCCAAATCTCAAGATCTAATCTTCCATAAATTAATTAATTTTTTTAATAATATAAAATAAAAAATAACTAACATTTTTTTAATAATACAAAATAAAAAAATAAGTAACCAAATTTTTTTTTACAGGAAGTAATCCATACGAACAAATTCAATGAAAAAAATTAAAAATTTGGTTAAACGAATTTTTATAAATTAATCACTTTTTATCTCATTTAACATATCATCTTTGTGACAAAACAATTTAAATTATCATTTATTTTTTTTAATGTCAGTATTTATATTTTTTACTTATTCATTTTATATATTAATTACTAATTTAATCTTTAGTTATAAATAAATATTTATATTATTTTTGTTTTATTTTTTAATAATAATTGTTTCATAATTAAATATTATATTATTAAATAATTAATTTCATTTTAAAATAAAAATTTATAAAATAAGTTCATAACTAAAGTTAAAGATATACCACTAAAGTTAAGATTTATTGAAGCAATAAAAAAACACCTTAGGTGTTTTTTAACACATCAAAATTTTAAATTTCTAATCAGCACTCTATTTCTCTTCCAATCACACATCATACTTTTATTAGGTGTTTAATAGCACATTGAGTGTCTAATATTAGTCATTTTTAGGACACCATATTACATTCTACATGGATAATCAAGAGATTGCATCACATTCGAGACGAATCCCACTGGGTTTCAAGCTTCATATATCAGGAAAAAAGATCACACGGCATAATTAACGTCATTTCCACAACTGTGTATAAATTTAACTTTAATTTCCAGTCCGCACGTAATTAGCGTAAATTGATAGTATTCAGAGGTAGCACGGGAATGAATTATATGTACACATCAACAACCAATAAGTTCTCAAAGCAGCTAAAATGCCTATGGCGAGTCTTATTTCATCTCAATGTCACTACTACTTAGCTAAGCTTCTAAAAAGATATATGTCGGAAATTCCATGGATCTATGAAGGGCTTTACAAGAAGAATCGCCAAAGAACAATAAAGAATCGACTGAAGCAGGCAATTAATGTGCCAGCAAATTAATCAAATAAAACCTTCCAAGTAGAGTAAATAATGTTTAAATTCTGGGCTACGCCTGGAGATTGCAACGTCGCAAAATAGGGAGGTCGAAGTTCATGTATTTGGTCCAATAACTTCTATATCTTCCCATTGCAATGTCCAACCAAGGTTTCCTAATTCCATCGAAGTGTATAACGGCAGCCCGTTCAATCTCATTTTTATCGACAGCTGCGTCGTAACCAAGGCCAAGCATGTGCCACCGTCTGTCCAAAACCTTAGTCTTGTTATAGAAAGTCAGCCAGCCTAACGGCAGACTTCCAATGTTAAACATTGGCCTCTTGGAACCCTGCAATTAATCGCACAGAGAAACGCATCAGATTATCGTTGAATCAGAGTTTAATAGAAATTAAATTTCCGTTCCATTGAAAATTAGAAAAATGAAAATATTGCTTTGAATAACAAATCTAAATGTCATGGAGATGTCAAATCTTTAACCTCCTAAACTAGTCCAAATGGAGGGAGCCTATGCTAACAATGGCGTTTTAACTCCACATTACTTTATCCAATGCCAGAATCCAAACTGAAGATTTGAAGAAATTCAGACGTAGGAAAATTTTCTTTGTGGGAGAGAGGAATAAAAAGCAGTCACTCTGAACAGAGAAAAAACAAGTATACAAGGAAATAAAGACATTTCTTTAACCATACCATTTGCAAATATCTGTGATAGAGAGCAGTTAAATTATGTCTCCTCCACTGTTGTAAATCAAACAAGTTCATCCCAAATGCCCATGTGCAAGCATTGACATCAAACCTCTTTGCAATGAAAGGATCTGAGAAGTTTATGAACATATCCATCCTATGAAATGAGGTTTCACCTTCCTGACAAGTGCCCACTGCTGCAACTACTTTTCCTTGCATATCGGCATTCCATAGTCCACTGAGACCTTGTTGCACCACCACATCGTGATCAAAGAGCAGAATCTTATTTAAAGTAGGGAAGATATCTGGCAGGTAGAAACGCAGGTAGTTCAACTCAGAAGTATATCTTGGATCACTGAAATTATATTTGTTGAATGTATTGTACTTGGGCAACCATGCAAAGTTCTCTATGCTTTGTATGTCGACTGTGGCTTCACCAGGAGGGTTTGATAAGAACCACATCCAGATTGCAGGAAAGTTGAGTGAATTAGTCACTACATGGAAAACAAGTTTCCCAGGTTTCTGCAATTTAAAAGTCATTGTCACACTTTCTTGTCACAATACACAGACTTAACCATTAGCTTCATATTCAATAATAAGAACTTTCTCACAAACTCGAAGAAAAAAATGTTTATAAAACAATACAATCAAGCCTTATTAGGTGAAATCTATTACATGGATCAATTGATTCCATTATCATGATGAAGTCTATCATACACACTTTTTAGCACACTTTCTACTACTAGTTAAAATTTGTTGGAAACTACAAAATCAAGAGTAAGGTTCATTAAATAATGTTGAGACTCACAATTTAATTTTGTGTTTTCCAATAAATTTCTGTCAATAATAGTGTGTTTAAAATAGTACACAAGACTTATTGCTATTTGCTAGCATTTCTCATAAATAAAAAGAATCCAGCCCTCATTAGCTCAACATAAAGTGATAGGGTTTGATGTGGGTACACAAGACTGCATCTCTTGTATTAGTTACAAGTTAGACACTTCTATAAAGTGCTGAGAAGCTAATAAAGTAGGAACAACTCCTCCTCGCTAGAAAATCAAGTTTCTTTATTAGTTCATGATGGATGTGATGTTATTGGAAATATTTTTTTGTAAGCAAAATACATAAACTCAGTTTTTAAAGAGCAGTACAGAAACTGAGGAGTCAAATGTTGAAAAAGGGAAGTATTTTAAGGAAGTTTGACTTATTAGTGTTCTTCCACTATCAAAGATCATATATCCGTTGTGTTTTTACTGATTTGACTTCTTAATTCTTCAGTATGTTCTGCAGTGCCCAGAGCTGCAACTAAGATAACTATTTAAATGTAGTCAAGCATATTTCAAAAATCAAATGCCAAGTATAAGTGGGGTTCAAGGAAGGATAAGAATGAGATCGAATTGGTTCCAGAGTGCATTTAAAAAAATGCATTTACCTTCACATTAGAGACAGTGGAGTTAACAACCACTGCACATGCCAGAACATTGTCAGAGAAGACAGCATAATGATGAAGTTTTGGATCATGAATCTTATTTTCATTTGGAAGCTTCCGGTCCTCGGGTCTCAGGGCGAAGTAATCAGCAGTTAGCTGCATAGAAAGACAGTGAAGACCTTTTGGAGTGGTCCTTGCAGCAAGATGAACAAGATATGTTGCTTCGTGTTGATGAGAACGAACTTGTTCTTCAGCATTATGATTCATTGCACGGAGCTTAGCTGCCATAGATGTGCAGTCTGGGAAAGCACGGTTGGCTTTAGACAGTGAAGCATCCATGTGTCTCATTTTCTGCAAAGCACTGTGAACTTCACTTGTTTTCAGATTGAAAAACATCCATTTTCTTTTAACACTTCATATCACATCAAAATGATACACATGAATGTTCTCCTTCATGATTATTTTTATACTGGTAGACAAGCAGTTGCCATATTTTTACATATTAGAATTTGAACTCAACAAAAAAAATATGTTTTGGTCTCTGAGAAACATGTTTTTTAATATGATCCCTCCACTTCTAATTTTCTCTCATGAAAACCTTGTACAATTAATTTGCTTCAATCAGAGCAGATTGTAGGGACCAAATGCAAACAAATTCAAATATACAGGGAATCAATTGATGAAATTAGTTGGGGGAAGAAATGAAAAAAAAAAAAAAAAGTGCATCTTTCAAGGACCAAACCATTAGTATTCTCTTGAAAATTGTACATTGTATGTAAATACAGGTAATAAATAACTGTCAAACTAAATTGAAAAATTTACCTCCTTGATAGATCTGAATCCTTAGTAGCTTCTCCAACAGTACGTTCCATCTCTTTAATCCTCAGCTTTAACTCCTTCACCAAGTGTGAGTTGCTGTTTGGTGGAGCAAACCCCAAGTATGCTCTGGCTCTAATAATTTGATCCTTAATCTCCAAAACCTTCTGGTTTGTCTCTCTCAGAGACGGAGGGCATGAACTTTGACGATGTTGGATTGCTTTTGGACTAGATTGCTTATCTGTCACTTCAACATTCTCATCTTTCAACCTTTGAGACTGAGTGTGTATATTCTGATTATGTGTGACTGTTGTATTAAATATATTCTGCAAATAAAACCAATATAAAAATTAATAACCTGTGCAACAAACCAATCTCACTCTCACTTATAATATATTTCTGGATCCATTTTAAATTACTCCAATAGCAGATCAGCTCACATACGAACATGGATATTGAAGCCAAAAGCAACCAACAAGACCTGGGATAATTCCTAACAGAATTGTGCTGGGCTTCAATTATAAAAACAGGACCCCTTTAGAAAAATAGCCAGAAACCCCCCAATCCTTTGAATAAATCATAAACTTCAAGGTAGGTACACAACAAAACCTCAAAAGTAATTAATTTGTCAAAGTCATTCAAACATTCCCCCCTAGCTAGGCATTAGGAATGGATGGATTCAAACTAGGGAAGAACTGATATTTGATAATATTAAAGAAAATGGAAACCATTCAAAGGTATTAAAAGTTGATTATCCAACTACAATCTCATATTGAAACCAAAACTGAGGCTATGCTGGTTGATAACCTTTAAAACTCATTATAATCAGCAACTGATGAGGCACTCTATACAATATAGTGAAATACAAAAAAGACTAGCTAACTAGACCTGTATTCTCATTTAGAATAGTAAAAAGAAAGTAGATAATAAGTGCACTATGGACAAGCAAAAATCAATTTCTTATCATGAACATCATTTACATTAGGGACAAAGAAGTTGCAATCTGAAAATAAAACCTCAAGCACACAAGTGACATATCAGTTTTTTTTACATCAATCTAGTTCATTTAAGTGTCATTTTGTATCAAAATTTTATAACAACAAACAAATCATGCTTTCATCAAAATATACAGTGATATACTTGAATTGGGAAGATGACCTTTATAAATTGAAGTGATCTTAGCAGAAAAGTAGAGTATTAAAAGAATGTTAGTATCTTCTGTAATTTGAGAGAACAAAAACAGAACACATGTGGCCTTCAAATAAAAAAAAAACTTTCCCTTTGGAACATAATAAACCGCAATCATGTCGCCTTCAAATTTTAAAGTCAGTAAATCAAAGGAATTAGCACAAACCACATCCCCATTCGTGGAGAATACTTCTTTTTGCTGAGCCTCCTGGTCTTGTATTTTGTCCTGGTCAAATTCTGAAACTTGATAACAACAAAATTTTCAGACTTGAGCGGCATTATGTAAAGCACAAAAATTCAAAAGTGCACCTACAAATACCAACCATTTCTTTCCAAATTGTTATTGCTATACCCCTGACTTTTAGATTCCTTAGAATCATTAGTCTTTTGCAAAATGTAACTATTTTTTGAATCAAAATCTTTTTCTTTATAAACAACTTCCGTTGGCTCTTCTAATTCTTCAGCATCTTCCTGAATAGCACAAAAAGGATCCAAAATACCAAGGAAAAGTTAACTCTCAAATTCACCAAGAAGAAGAAGACAAACTTAAAAACATGATGGGGAAAATTCTAATAAAATATTCCACTACCTGTTCAATTGCATTTAAAGGATCTGACCTATATGTCTGCAAGAAACAAACAAAAATCAATCCCATTTCCACAACAGAGCATCGGAAGAAGCTGTAGAATTTCAATTGGCAGCCGAGGAAGCATAAAAAAAACCTTCCAGTTAAAATAATTAAATATGAAATATCAGTTTATCCAAAATTAAAATTATTGAAAGCACAAGAAGTTGCAGTTGTTAACTATCGGTAGGCAAACTTTACTTTTCACTCACCGACGAATCAAAATTTATTGAAAAAAAAAATGAAGAAAGAAATGTTTCACTATATTCCATTCCATCTAACTGATATTCTTTCTCAGCAACCAAACAGGTTGAGCTATAGAAGCAATTCAAACAAACAAATAAATAGAATAAAACTGATCAGGCTCGAGAATCAAGATTCTTACAAAACTCGATATATCATCAAGAAAGTCTCGTCGTCCTGAAACAGGGTTGAACAAAAAAGTCAACTAAAACGGAAAGAGAGCACACGGAACATAGAAATCCACATGCGATTGAATTGAGTTTTTTTTTTTTTTTGTTTTTTACCGTCGGGAGTGAGATTGTTGAGCCGGTGGGAGACGAGAAAGAGCGGAGCAACGACGGAGAGGGAGAGCAGAGAGAGGATCAGAGTCCTCTGCCACCGATGCGATTGATTCATCGATGATTCCGAAAGAGGCACATTGATTTCACGGATTCAGATCACAGAGAAATTGAATTCCATGCGTAGAATCGAAGTAATAAACACACACAGAGAGACACAGAGACTAGGGTTTCAATTATTCGCTTTTGCGCTTTTTAGAGAGAGAAACTCGAAGCAGCAGCTCCATGATCCATGTTCGCCCCTTCCGTCAATTTCCGTGTTTAATTTCTCTCTCTATTTTTTTTTAAATAAATAATTTTTGTTATTACAATATTATTTTTATTTTTTTCTCTGTTGGCGTTATTTATATAGCTTGGGGGTTGCCTTGGGATTTGTGCCGTCAGGTTGACGAATAATGGAAAGTGGTACTTGATCATAACAGTAGGATGACAGATACTACGCATTGATGTGATGCCATTGATCAAAGGGAATTAAGCTCTTAAATACGTGTAAAGTGAGTATTTATTTATCATTAATTTTAGGTGTATTTTATTTACTCTATAAAAGTACTAGTGCTAATTTTTTATTTAAATGAATGGTAAATGAGTGTTTTTTTTTTTTTTCATATATTTGATACCATATCCTCAAAATTTCTCAAATATGGGTCAAATACTCAAATTCATAATTTTTTTACGCGCTTTTGGTCCGTTTTGTTCCCGTGATGCGCCAGTCAACTATCAAGGCAAAATGTGTCAACCTTACCTACCCAAGGAAAAGCCAACAACATCATGAAAAAAAGCTTTGCTTTGCCTCTCACACAGGTTGTGAAATAAAAGCAAACCTAACCTCGAATTTATGGTTTTCTCTTATACTATTGTTCTGAAATTGGTCTTGATATCATGAGAAAGCTTTATTATTTTTAATGTGCATTTTGCACACTACATCTTCTATTAGTTTATATGAGTATTATAACAGTCACCTCACATCATTGGCAAACCTACATTGTGTCCAAGGTGTGCAGGTATAAGCCTCATGTTATAAAAAAAAATCAAAAGTATTTTTTGTCTACACAAAATTATAAGTAAAATCTTTTATTTTTATATTTTATCTCATATATTTATATATTTGGATACGTTAATTTTATTTTTTTAATCATTTTTCTTCATTAACTCAAGGTGTTAGATTCATCACTATCTAACGTACAATCATTTATTTTTATAAATTAAATCACTTAAAATAATAAATTTAAATGGTATGATTTCATAATACTAGCTAGCACATAATTATATTAAGTGAGTTATTGATATTAATAATTAGTTTTTAAGAAATTTTACTATAGTGTTTGTTAGGTTTTCTACAGTGAAATAATAGTTATTCTATTAAAAACTTTAAAAACCTTTTCATTTAAAAAATAAATAAATTTAATGACTAAAGTAAAATGAAAATGTATTATGTTTAAAAAGATGAATCCATTATAAAACTCACAAACACAAAATCAATAACATAAAATGAGTTTTATCACTTAGATAAATTAAAAGATGAATTCTTATAAATTAAGTTTAAGTTATATAATTGATTGTTGGTTAAGAACAAAAATAAATTATAAAATGATGTAAGTACATAAATAACATTATACAATAATAACAATGATGATTGTTTTTGCATATTTTAACATCAATAAAAAATTACAAATATTTTTGAATATTTGCTGCCGTATAAAATCATATGGAGAGTTGTGTTAATATAAATAAGTCCAACATTTCCTTTGCTTTATGGCCATCATGTGGTGTTGTTAGATTTCCCTTTCAGCACCCATTAATTACTGTTGCAAGAATGTAGTAGCAATTCGCTACCTGCCACTGCCACAAAACTACCATCAACTTTACCGCGTCAAATCACTATTGCCCAGTTACTTTCTCCTATTTCACTCATTTTCACTTCTTTTCACTTTTTATTGTTACAGAGGCTAGTTGGTTGATAGATTGAACTCAAATGGGTTGTTGGTTTAGGGTCCGTTTGTTTGGACTTTGGAGTGAAAAAAATCTTAAAATATATAAAATAAACAATAAAATAAAATGAGATTTATACTTTTAAATTTTTATTTTAAATCAAAACGCTTCATCTTAATTAATTTTATTCTATCGTATCGAAACATCCTTAATTACTAGAATGACCAAATTATTCTACTATGCAGAATAAGAATGTGTATAGTGCTATTCTCATAGGAGACATGGCTGGTATTAACGTAATCACTTATAAAAGTTAACATAATTTACTACTTTTAATTAAATGACAGGTTAAGGGCATAAATTATTTGTCATTTACTTTTATTCTTTCATAACCAATGGGATCGGGTGGGTGAAACTTGGCTCCGGAAGACAAAATGCATTCTTCTTCTTTTTTTGCTAATAGACAAAATGCATTCAATTGGCCATATGATGTGAATATGTGATGCGTCGATGCGATGTAATTATCACTCTCATGTCTCATTAATGTCATGTGTAAGGTGTGCTGGAGTAAATGACAACTTACTTACAAGGTTTCTAAGGCAGTGATTATGAAATTCATAAATAGATTCCTTTCAAATAAATACTTGTCAACTGTGAGAGATTTTAATTCTGAAAGAGATATTTAAATTTTTAAGATTTTTCACTAAGGAAGAAAATAGATATTCAATATCTGATTTTCTTTAAAAAAAAAATAAGATTCTATTTGAAAGACTTCTTAATTTTTGTTTTTAAAAATTATATTTAAAAAAAAATTAAAAGAAAAATTTGTTTGATATTTAAAAATTACTACTATAAAAAATAAATTAAAAAAATGTAGGACTTGTGTGTGGACAAAATATGAGAATTATGTGAAAAAAATAAAATAAAAGATGTGAAACTTGTATATAAAATTATTAGTAATAGATGTAAGATTATA
Organism: Amphicarpaea edgeworthii; assembly: GCA_014843725.1. Lineage (NCBI taxonomy): Eukaryota > Viridiplantae > Streptophyta > Magnoliopsida > Fabales > Fabaceae > Amphicarpaea > Amphicarpaea edgeworthii. The sequence continues at coordinate 1,546,372 of CM026322.1, read as the reverse complement.
TGAAAAGAAAAAATAAAATATGTGAAGTTTTATAAAAAGATAAAATAGAAAAACAAAATACACAAAACCTATTTTGATTTTTTTTTATTTTAAAAACTAAAATAGAAAACAATTTTTAAAAATTGATTAACCAAACAAGTTTTATAATTTTATAGTTTTTAAAAATAGAAATCAAACAACACTGACTAACCATTTTTTTTAATAATATAAAATAAAAATAATTAACCATATAACGAAACTTACAAAAATATCATAAAGATCTGAATCTCTATATAATGCTCACGTGCACAAAAAACATCCAAAGACCTTTCTTGATAAAAATGCTTTAAGTGCATTAGAAAATAGGTTAAATGAGTTTTTTTCATTTATCTTATTTATTTGGTTTAGTTTTGTCATTTATCTTTTAAAAACATTATTTTAGTATTTTATATTTTAAAAAATATTCAAAATAGTTATTATATAAATATAAATTTAACATTTTATGCCGTGAAGGTTGTTTATGATGTTGACAATCTCATGCACTACAGTTTTGATAAATTTTGTGAGGTAGAGTTCATATAATACTAAGATCTATATATACAAAATCACGTATATAAGTAATTCTTTGTAGACGATGAAAAGTACAAAGAGACACTAGTACACCAATAAATGATTATTGTCAACAACGTGGTTATAATAGTAAAAGACGAGATTGTATTTCGAGTATATTGAGTTTTTGATAGGAATTATATTAAAATGTTAAATTGACACTAATAAAATAATCATTTTTTAAAATATAGATGATTAAAATGAATTTTTTAAAAGATAAATACTAAAAATAAAATATGATACGAATGTATTTATAATTTTTTTTTTAGATTTTTTAATCAATATTGTAAAGTTGTCTGTTAATAATCTATTATAAATCATTATATATAAAATAAATAAATAAATTATACTATCAAAACAAAATTTGAAGCTTTTGTAAAAAAAAAAATGAAGAAATTTAATTAAAAAAGTGATAATAGAGTTGTTAAAATTACAATAGGTTTTATTTATCTATTGGTTTTTGTTTGCATAGGAGTCTATCTATTTCAACCTTGCATGGATTAAAAATATGAGTTTAATGTTACTTTTAGTTAATTAAGTTTTATATATATTTTTTTATTTTGGTATATAATATTTTAAAAGTTTTTTTTTTTAATTATGTTTTAGTCATATTTTAATATATAATATTTTAAAAGTTTCATTTTAATACTTTAAATTATGTTTTAATCACATTTTGATACATTTTAAGGTTGTTAATTTGTTTTTGTTTATGTCTATGACTAAAACATTAAATATTAAAATATAACTAAAACATAGTTTAAAGTATAAAAATAAAAATTTTAAAATATTATATACGAAAATATGACTAAAAAATAATTTAAAATATCAAAATGAAACTTTTAAAATATTATATATCAAAATGTAAAAAATATGAAATTTAATGGATTAAAAGTTACATAAAAAATATATAATTTCTTTTACACGAACTGAAAATATATATTTCAGTTTTATAGAGACAACAAATTGATCTGTAACTTTTATTAATTAATCTCACTATTTACACTTTTTTTTTTTAATATATAAACCTCTCATTTCCGCTTCCTTCTCCCTCCATATGGTTACTTTTTGATAGTATGAGTGCATTAACAGGTTATAATTGAATTCAATAAAGGTTATAATTAGGCATTGTCTTAATGGTACACTTTAATACTACCAACACGGATACTTATTCTGATGCAAGAAATACTACCAGCACACACTTTAATACTTTTTTTTTTCAAACATTCTCTTATTTGATGAAATTTACACGGATCGTCTGAATAAATGTGTGGAATTTATTCTCTATCTAGTAGATCTCATTTTTAAGCTAATAGAATTCATAAACTTTTAAGCAATAACACAAAAAAAAAACGTTAAAAAGAGAATGTTAAAACTTAAAAGGTGTTTAAAAAAGTGATGGGCGACGAGCTCTTTCTTGTTATAAAGTCGCAGAAATTTTGGAAAAAAAGAATTCATGGCAATGAAGTTAAACTCGAGCAAGACTTGTGACAAATTGAAACAAGTGTTTCAAAAGAGTATGTAATGATGAGATCTTTTGGGCCTATATGAAGGGTCCTTTTCCAGAATGGATCCCAGTGTAGATTATTTTAACATGTACAGTGCAAAAACTGCTTCGGAATGAAATTTCCGGAACACATTAGAGTAGTTTTTAGAGTTGCAAGAAGTTTTAGCCTGACACGTATTGTCCATGGAGTTGTCAATTTCCCGATTCTAATAATTGTGGCTTTTCTCGTCGTTATTTCAATATGGTTTCGGATATTTTAGTATAATTTGTCATGAATCCTGGTTTCAAAATCTGGTTAGAAACCCGCAAAATTTCACAGTTTGCAGCTTGATTTCTGATAAGCATAATCTTTAAACTCGTATTTTATTCTTTAAAAAAATTGTATTATATATAAATGAATAAAAAAACATTAAATAAAAGTATTTTCTTGCATGAATCAGACAGAAAAAATAAAAATTCTACTCATAAATATAATTATACAGTGCAATTCACTAAATGTTTTAAATAGAAACATCGAGAGCATGTACATCAATTAACATAAAGTTATTTTAATTTTATAAATAATTTCGAGTACCACTTTCCATATATAATTATAATAGATATTCAAAATAAAAGTTTTATCCCTTGTAATAATCTTTAACGGCATTTTTAATGAAACTATTAAATGAGTTGTTTAATTCTAACAAATGTTATCCAATATTTTTTATCATGGAAAACAAATGATATAGAGGTAATTATTTAAACACATTATTTATATAAGCGTTGTTTAAAAATTATTATTATAAATAATTTTTTTTTTAATATTGTATGGTTAGTAAAATTAAATTAATTCATTTTATGAGTAACTTTAACATTAAAATTAATTTTTGGATAGAGAATTTAAATCTATTTAGAAATTCGAATGCGTACCAAACTCTTATAAACTAATTAGCGTGTGTATTGTTGATTATTTATGTATAACCAACTATAATTATAAAAAGTAGTAGAGGTAGCCAGCTTTATTTAGTGTAATTTTAAGAAAGCAAAGATATTTTACAGGTGACTCCATCAATAAATAACAATCTACCAGAGTTAAAGAGGTTTTAATCAATAAAATTATGTTTGTTTGAGCACCTTTTCACACTTTAAAACAAAAGAAATGAAAAGAAAACGCAGTAACGAACCAATAATTGGACCACCCATCATGCAGGAAAGTATTAAATTGACAGATGTAAACCTACAACAAACTTCAAGAGATGAAAAAAACGTGCAACCAAGAAATTACCTCAAACGTTCTAAGTTGTTCCTTCATTCCTCCTAAAGTTCAAACCACCGTGTTTGTGGGTTATAAGGTTGATTTGGTTGTTGAAGTAAAAAGGGAAAGGAGAAGTACTGATTCTCTTTCCCAACAAACAAAAAAAAACTAAAGATTAACCACTCGTTTCTTCTGTTATTTTTTTTTTAACCTCCCCTGTTGTGGCACTCACAAGCCCACAACCTGTCACCAAATCAACTCATGCAAAGATATCTTTTTCCAAATGTCATCACTGTCTCATCATCTTCTCTTTAATTTCCATGGCTCTTGCTGGTTCTGGCTCTGTGGTTGAGCTTCAAGCCTCTTCAGTAAATAAGAAGAAAACTGCTGTTTCCAGAAGCTGGATTCTGCTGGACCACGATGGAAAAGGCACTGTTCTGGATGCGGACAAGTATGCTATCATGCGCCTCGTTCAAATCCACGCTAGAGATCTTCGGATTCTCGACCCTCTCTTATCCTATCCTTCCACCATTCTGGGCAGAGACAAACTCATTGTTCTCAATTTAGAGGCAAATTAATTAACACTTTCCTTTTAATTTCTTCTGCTTAATTTGCTCTCTACTTTTGATCCACCAACTTATTCATTTCTTTTCTGCAGCACATTAAAGCTATCATCACTGCAGATGAGGTATGTTTTATAGTGACATGACATGTCTCTCATGTTGAATGTCTTTGTTCTTTGAGTTCTGAGTTTTGGAAGGTTATGTTTTTTTGTTCTTGGTGAAGCAGGTGTTGCTAAGAGACCCAACGGATGATGACGTTGTTCCAATTGTTGAGGAGCTTCGGCGACGGTTACCAAAAGTAAGTGGTGCTGGTGCTGGAGAAGAAGAGGCGTGTGCCCAAGATGGTGAAGGTGGAGAAGAAAATGGTGCGCTTTGTGAAAACATTATTTTGATTTAATTTAATTTATTACTATAATCAAACTGTGTTAGTGTTGTTCTGTTCTGTTTCAATTAATAATGGAAAATTGACTTATGGCTGGTGGTAGAATTTCCATTTGAGATACGAGCTATGGAAGTTTTATTTGAGGCAATTTGTAGTTTCCTTGACGCACGAACCAGAGAGTTAGAGTCTGCTGCTTATCCAGCTTTGGACGAACTCACCTCTAAGGTAAACCCTTTGCATATGATTTGTGTGTTTTTTCTGTTTTCCATAGATTTTTTCACCTTGGTACAGCAACTTCTTACATACCAAGGCTTTAAATTGCTAAGAAACAATTTTTTTCATACATCTATCAGAAAGATTACACAGAATCCTTAAGGACTAAGCCTAATGCTGTTACTAACTTTTGCTCTAAATCTTCAGATTGCCTACATATCCATATCCAAATCTGTTATATAAAATCGGGAGTTAGTTAGTTAATGTTTGATTTGCCATTATTTATTGTGAGCTGTGACAAAATTAATGTCACTTGTGTCCAGATCAGCAGTCGTAATTTGGATAGAGTGCGAAAGTTGAAATGTGCAATGACGAGGTTGACAATTCGAGTTCAAAAGGTATGTTGAAGTAGCAAATAGATTTTTTTAACACAATCTTATTCCTTCCTCTGTCACAAGTGAACCCATATTTTTCTGTTTTGCATTTACTTTGCTAGCATTTTTGTAGATTAGAGATGAATTAGAAAACCTACTTGATGACGACGATGACATGGCTGATCTTTACTTATCAAGAAACATGGCGGCTTCATCCTCTCCAACAAGTAGCTCTGATGCTCCCTACTGGCTTTATGGCTCTCCAAATTCAGGTTCAAAAAGACACAAATCAAGCAGAGCAAGTGGAACAACAGTACTTCAAAGGGAGAATGATGTTGAGGAGCTAGAAATGTTACTCGAGGTTACAAAACTCTTCATCTTTTAATGTTGCCATAGGTTAGTTAATAAAATGAATTGCATTAAACTGAAAAAATTGTTCTTTGCCTTAATTTGCAGGCTTATTTCATGCAAATTGACGGCACGTTTAATAAACTGGCCACAGTATGAACTGCATTCTCTTTAGATCTTTCCTACTTGATTTCTGTTTTGCACTGAGTGATAAACTTTAATTTGCTATTTTGATACTTAATTTCTCCCATTTCAGTTGCGAGAATACATCGATGATACAGAAGATTACATCAACATACAGGTAAATTAGGCACAACTGCTTTGTAGATTTTAAGCTCTTACTTATAACAATAGAGAGGGTAAAAGTTTAGAATTTCTGAACAGAGTTTGAACACACTATTTATATTATAAAAACTCTTTGTAACATGTCGCACATGCATGCAGCTGGACAATCATCGAAATCAACTGATTCAGGTATAAGCTTTTCAAGGCCGTTTGTTTTGTACTTATGAGGATATCAATATCAATATGCCTATTCACACAAACATTGTTTGAAACATTTCATACAAACATGTTATTGTCTATTATCCTTGTTTGGGACAGCTAGAGCTCTTCATTAGTGCTGGGACTGTGTGTATGTCCTTATATTCATTGGTGGCTGCAATATTTGGTATGAACATACCATATACATGGAAATCAGGCCACGAACATGTGTTTAAATGGGTATGTACCATGTATACTTGCAACAATATATATATATATATATATATATATGGGAAAGGAATTTCAAATATCCCGATCAACTGTTCCTGATTATTTTTCAATTCAATTTTTGTAAATTTTAGGTGGTGATATTTGGCGGAATGGTTTGTGCAACCTTGTTTTTATCCATAGTATCTTATGCTCGACGCAAAGGGCTTGTTGGGTCTTGAAAAATGAAAAGCATAAAGATGCATGTCGGGAGACATATCAGGTTAAGTCAAAAAGTATTGGCCAATTTCGACACATTGCCTCAACAATACTTACTATATAGTTTGCTTTTGTCTTGTAACTAATTAACTCGAAATTTGGATAGAATGGCTATTTGTTGGCAAGATGAATGTACTGAATATTATTTTAATGCAGTAATAGTTTGTTGTAAAACTCATTGCTATTATTTATTTATTTTAATCTTTTTAGTTCATATTCCTTATAGAGTGAACAATCAATCCACTTTAGAAAATAGAGTGAGTAATCTCAATCAATCATTGATGATAAAATCATAAAATGAACTTTTAACATGTATGTATATACAATAAATTGGTTATGGCCAAATTCCATCTTCTTACGACACTAATCCATTATGCGCATGCGGGTATCAATTACTTACAATCATAGTACTATTATTATAATCGTCGTTTCACGACAATTTCTGAATTTCAGGCCGTTAATTTCCCACCACTTTTAATCCAATGATTATACACCGGCTTATTATGCCTATGATTAATTTATTAAAAAGTGGGAGAAAAGAATTGAGACAGATGTAATTATTCATAGGATTTCTCCCAGGTCAGCATGTTATTATTACTAAACAATGAAGCATGGATACACATAGGGAGGGTGTGGATGTGAAGTCTGAACTTTTGAAAATTAACGTTAATTTTAAAGTAGTTTTGTCGGTACTTACCGTTAATAGTACTACTATTATACAAATCCGTGTTTCAAATTCCCAAAACTTTCTCTTAACCTCTGACGTGGATTGTTCTCGTTTTCTTTTCTTTCACAAAGCACGAGTCTCAATTACTCAATTGCGCATGGTCTCAACTCAACTTATGGGTAAGGCAAGTCCCTCTTAAGTCTGAACTCGACAGACTAGACATGCAGTAATGAGAAAAAAAAAAAAGAAAAAAGGGGTGGACTGGGTCAGGGACCATTTTGCAAATAAGATAAACACGAAGATCACATGTTCCTTTGGTAGTAAATTTTTCGACAAAGCCAATTGAAGTTGCTTTTGACTTTGGAGTTTGGTTTGGTGTGAACTCCCCAGCTGACCCACCTAAACTTTTTTTTTTTTTTTTTCTGGATTAGGAAGATGAGGATAAATGTACCCATAACTAACCTTCAATGCCAAACAAATGTCATTCGGACACGTATTTAACATTTCTATGTAAAATTGTTTCAACTCACAAGCAAAAATCTTTGAAGTGAGTCTGGGCATGCTAAGCATAAAGCTGCAAGTAAAAACGATAATACATTGATATTATAAAATTTTATAATTCGGCTTGTACAGTTGTACTAACACATAATTTCTTTTTTATTTTGCAACAACAAATTGTAATTGTCGTAATTAAATAAGTACATTCTTTTATAAATTAGATAAGTACCTTTATACATTAGAATTTTCATAATTGACTAATGACGAGCTAAGCAGTAACCTGAATATAGAGTTGCATGAGATTTGTATGTGTTATATTTTTTGGTAGTTATGTTTATATAAATGCCTATCATTGTTTAAACTGTAGTGATACTAAGTTCTTAAATAATATCTCATCGAAGGATAAAAGCATAATTACAATGAAAAATCCGACTAAGAGTGGTTAATCATACTCTTCAATTAATATTAATCCTTAACAAAATAATAAATACTATGATATAAGTTTATTTAAATTTGATGAATCTCACAGATATATTATTATTTTATCATGTTCATGTCATTATAATTTTTTTTTATCATATATGTCAAATATAAAGAAAAAATTATTTATTGAACAAATTTAAAACCGTAATAAATAAATAAAAATATTAATAATTGGATCTTATTTAAATAGTTAACATCGGGAAAATATAATTAAATGACATTGGTACGTACATTCTAATGAAATCTCATAATAAGACCTAGCAAATCATTGTAGACCTAGTTAAGGAGTCCTCTAAGAAACGGATAGAACAACTTAAAATTAAGTACACCCCACTCCATCTGTATTTTAGATGTTGAATAATAATAAATAAAGTGATAAGACATTGAGAAAATTGGTAGGTAGTCTTTCAAAGTGTTAGTAACTGCTAAGGTTAAGGTTAAGGACCTTCACATTCCTCCCCTGCTTGCTACTGCCGTATCAACAATAACCTAATGGAGTATGGACCCTCCCGCATGACACGCCGCCCAACGGCGCACGTTATCACACCCCCTAACTTCTCTAGCTGTCCTTTATTTTTTTTTGAGTCTAGCTGTCGTTGGTTCAAGTGTGGAACATATGTCCTTATAATATTTCCTTTCAATTTGAATTCTCCATATTATTTCTTTTCTTTTCTTTCCGAAAGCAATAAATAAAATAAAATTCACCCAAGAAACAAAAAGAAAATTCAATGTAAAAAAAAAAAAGACATAAGAGAGAAGAAACACACACAGAACACGAACACAAACACAAACACAAAACACTCGGTTTCGGTTCATGCTCGAAGAGGTTCTCTCGATTCAGATCATCCACAACACAACAGAAGAGAAGAGAACAGAAAGTGCCTCTGCCAAATCGAAATCCAGCATAACCCACGTCAAATCCTCGCGAATCTCACCGACCCCATTCCCTATTCTCATCCATCTCCACCGATCGTTGTTGCTACTACCATTACCAACAGCTCCATCCATTTCTCCCACGCACGTTTCTTCGTTTTCTGCTCCACCCTCGTGCTCTTAATGCCACGAAATGGACGTAAATTTGGGAGGTGCAGGCGCGGTGATAGCATGCAGCAGGAGCAGTGAGTGAGCGTGTGAGAGGGAAGAGGGAGCAGCAGCATGATGCCGAATCAGGTGGCGAAAGTTCGAAGGGACACGATTTCAGCATGCATGACTTGCCCACTCTGCAACAAGCTCTTCAGGGAAGCCACAACCATATCCGAATGTCTCCACACGTGTGAGCCCCTCAAATTTCTCTATTTCTTTTCCCTTTCGCTTCTTCCCTTCCCAGATGGGGGAGCATCTGGACTTTGCGTTACCGGAGAGAGACATGGGTATTTCGTAATTTTACGTGTCTGATAAAAGTTTTCTTTTTTATTTTTATTTTTATTTTCTTTTTGGTTCTTCTCTCTCTGACTAAACCCGTCGAGGACGTGAATGCTGGCTGGTCAGAAACATTGTGGTTTTGATTGGCCGCGTATTCAGCTCTTGTGCTGTTCCGTTAATGTTGAACTTTTGTTGACTACACCCTCCTCCACTGTTTACTTTTTACTTGAATACACCAAGCTTCAATTCTCGTCTTACTGCATGCACATTGCACAACACAGAATATCGTGGAAGAAGCGTGCATATTATTACTGTGCTGGTTCTTGCATTTGTGGAATAATACTTATCTTGCTGTTTATTATGTGTTAAAAGTTAATTGCTGGTCTAATTTGATATCTTTACATGCACTTTTTTTAGTACAAGGCATGTGTGTACCAACTGAACTGATAGATTTTCTTTTCTTTTCTTTATTCAGTTTGCAGGAAGTGCATTTATGATAAAATTACGGATGAGGAGATAGAATGTTGTCCAATATGCAACATTGACTTGGGTTGTGTTCCAATCGAGAAACTGAGGTCAGTCCCTCCCCGCTCTTAATCAATTTACTCTTCTTGTACTTCTTCCTTTAAAAAAGAAAAATAAATGAAACGCCTCTCTGTTATACTTTAAGTTGTTTTTGCTTTAACGTGTCATGCTGATAAGAGTCTATCTTTTTGCAACCTACACCTTAATTATTGTTACAACTTACTACAAGGTTGCTAAAATGGAGATATAGCTTTACAAGATGGGAACTTTCTTTTGAAAATGAATCATGCTGTTGATGAGTTGAGACATGTGCTTTAAAGCTTTTGAAAAGAAACAAATAGCTGTCGTAGACCATACTGTTACCTGATCTTCTTCTTAGGTGGTGGTATTATGCTGTTGCAGCAGTCTGCAAGAATGAGGAATGTTCATGCTTTGATGGTGCTATCAATACAATGTTATATATATTTGTTACTGGTGAAAATTAACAAAAGAAGGATCCACTCCTCTCAAGAGAAAGTTGTCAAGTTAAAACGTTCATGTGAACTATAGTATACAGGGAAATAATAAAATGTCCCCAGTTTGACATCGTTCAATAATTTAGTGGTGGATGATTTATATATAGTAATGCTGGTAATTTATTTTAAATAGTTTTCCTTATATGTCTAATAATATATATTAGCATTTAATAAATTTCCTTTTGAAGTTATAGTTGGAAACAAGGTTAGGAGGAATTGGGTAAAAATGATCCTTGTACAATTAATTGGTGAAAAGGCTGAGATAATTGACAACAATAAGGTGGGGAGTTAGCATCTGTTTTAGTTGAGAATATTTAAATTTAAATTTACTTATTTCCTTTATCTTCAAAAAGAAATTGTATTATTCTATTCCAGGTGATGATATTATTGTTCATAAAAGGACTGCAAAAATGTGTGGAACTTTAAAAATAGTTAGTGTTGAAATTGAATCAAAGAATAGGGGTTATAATCATTGCATCACTGAGTGTTCTAGATAGGGGGGAAAAAGAGTGTAATCTAAAGTCTAAACTATTAGAAAAGAAGTTGATAAGGAAGACTGATAAAAGAGACGATTTTTTTTTTAATGAATTGCCTACACTACGCCACACACATTAAACTTTAAAAAAAAGAAATAGCTGATGATATTGATATTCTCTTTTGAATTATTGCATGCTAAGTTACTGACTTTGGTTTCTGATTACCAGGCCAGACCACAGCTTGCAAGATGTAAGGGCCAAAGTTTTCCCCTTAAAGGGAAGAAAGGTGAAGGCACCTGAAGTTGTCACCTCAGTACCATTACCGGCTAGGAGAAAGGAGAGATCTCTTTCATCTTTGGTGGTCAGCACTCCAAGGGTATCTACACAGGCAACCATGACAGGAAGAAGAACAAAACCTACAAGAAAGGCTAGTGGTCTGCGCTCCACTAGCTTTTCCATTGAAAAGCCAATTAAAAAAGAGGAAGATTTACTTGAAGATCATCCTGATAGTTCAAGCTCACCCGACACTTCACATAAGTTTGCTCAGAATTCTGGACAGGTAGTAGGAGAGACAATCTGGCTTGTCTCTTTGAGGTTGTTGTATATTGGTCAATCTTTTTTTTCTTTAATTATTATTCTTGATCATGGTTCATTAACTTCATTTGAATTCCTGGAATATAGTAGCATTAGTTTACTCATATTATAATGCGTAAGTTTTTTTTGTTCCTGGTGCAGAGTATGTCACCTTGTGAGGGTAGTCAATCCATACCCAATAAAGGATCTGAGAATGGTGCCGAGCCATGGGATGCAAAATTGGATCTTTGGAAACCCTTGAATTGTTTAGTAGAGGTTGCAAGTAGGAGTAAATCTTTCAAGTCTAATGTGCAAGGGTCTGATACTAAATTAGAAACCAATCAAGTAAATGAGAGAGATTCTCAAGTTCAGAAAACCAAAAATAAGGAAAATAAACGTAAGGCAAAAATTGAGGATGAAAAGAGCAGCCCTTATCCTGTCTCATCAGACACAGCAAAACCAAATAAATTGCGCAGAATACGCAAGAAAAAGGAGCCTGCTTCTGGAGAATCTGGCATATCACCCCAAGCTGTGCTGGATTCTGCCAGCAATAGTACTCTCTCAAGGACTGGTCCAATTTGGTTCTCCTTAGTGGCTTCTGAAAACCAGTGAGATATCAAATCTTTGAAACTATAGAACTTATAATGTTAATTCCTCTGCATCTTAAATATGTTCTACACATCCTTTTTTCCTTATCTTTTTAAGTACTAATTTTAAACTAATGTTTCAGGGAAGGAGATGCTCCCTTGCCTCAAATTCCTTCAAGTTATGTGAGAATAAAGTAAGTTCCTATGGACTCCCTATGCCTTTATTGGTACTGTTTAGCACTTCAGTTTTGATTTATTGCATGCTTTTTAACAGAGGAATGTCATTCTTGGAGCAATGTATAACTCATGTTATTGACTACTACATATGTGAATCTCTATACAGTTTCATGAATATTTATCTTGGTTTAGCTTATCTCCCAGTGAATTTCAACTTTCAAGCAACATATTGAATGACAGAAAAAAGGAGTCAATCATTTTGACCTTTCATCAAATTATGCTTCAGCATTATGAAATTCTTATGAATGAAAATATTTTTTTGTCATCTTATTAACTTGTATAATAATCAGCAATCTGAACTGTCCCTTATTGCTGTGGTGCAGATGAAGCAGTAAATATATATGATATTCTAGCATAAAAAAGAAGATATTACTCCTCTCTTTTCCACTTTAGTATAAAGTATTCTAAAGTCATTACATTTACCCAAAATTACCTAATGAAAAAATTTATGATTTTTTTGTGCATTATATATCAACTTTGTTGGTCGTGGACATAAGATATATTGATTGTGTAGTTAAATGGTTGCAGCCAGCTATTACATGACAGAAACATGCTTGAGAAACTATTTCCACTCTATCTACGTTGCTAAGGCTTCTTAAGATGTAGAAATCTAAGTGAACTAGAAAATGATATAGTGTCTTTTCTGTTTGCTACAGGGATGGTAGCGTACCAGTCTCATTCATCCAAAAATACCTAATGAAGAAACTGGATTTGACCAGTGAAACAGAGGTAACTCTCTCCGATAGTAATACATCCAAAAAAAATCAACTGGACCCTGAAAGATTTTATTGTCTTGTTCTTCTTTTCTTTAAAGCATAGTTTTTGTTAAAAACTGTGTGTCTGCGCGGGCCAAGCTATTGTTGTCTGCTATACCAAAGCATTAACAATTTGATTGTCCCGAAGCTCTTGTCATATTTGCATGGTTCGATGATATAACAAGCAATTTCCATTTGTTGCAACTTTAACTGTACTGCACTAACTTGTAGTCTCTTCAGTCTTGAATATAAGAAGAAAAAAAAAAAACCCATGCAGCTAGTCCAAAATATATGTAAATCTCAACTAATCTTATAGTATTTAATGAAACCATCTCCAAAATACCCTAAATTTAATTGGGCATGTTTCTAATTTTTTATTTTTTTTATATTACCTTATTAATTAAGTTCTGATGAAGAGTAGTTTAGGAGAAAAGTTTATTTTTAAACAGGGTTAGTAAAATTAAATGATGTTAACTTATTTTCTTAATTAACGTGAATTATAATATATGCAGGTTGAGATAAAATGTATGGGACAACCAGTGCTCCCTACATTGCAGCTATGTAATTTGGTTGAGTTGTGGCTGGATACGACGGCGTCCACGTCACAGAGAATTCCAGCAACTATTGGGTCCTCAGCAAAGGATTTTGTGATGGTCCTGGCTTATGCTCGGAAGGTTTCACACCCTTGACCTTGATCATGCTTCTTCCCCGATTCATTCATAACCCTTGAAAATCTTCTTAGTAGCATTTACCATCACCACTGTGGAGGAATGGATAGGATAAGATAGAGCAAATAAATTATAAAGAAATTCTCTCCATAAAAAGACATACACCCTTCTGTTCATTAATGTAGCCATCCTGATCTGGTAGTCATTGTAATGCTCATTATTTATTACATCCTGGTTTTTCATGACCATCTTTTTATGTAAAAATTTGCATATTCCAATAATTTGGAGTGCACATGTGACTTAGAGATATAAGAAGCCATGGGTCACCATGTCTGGTTAGAAGAGGTTATTTGTTGAGAATTTGACGTTTCAATGAGGAGGATTCTTTGTTTTTTTTACCCCTTATTCTATTTGTTTGTTTTCCAATAGCCAACAAATGCAAACACTGCCGAAACTTCCCTGTGTCTAGAGCTGTGTTTCCACCTTCCACCGGAGCAGAATAAAGTTTTTATAATAATACCACGTATATAAGTTTTTAAAAGGAGTTTAATTTTTAATATGCATATTTTTGCATTGGCAATCAATAGTTGTAATAAAAAAAAATTAATAAACTAAATATATGATTGGATATCAATGTAAAATGAAATTTAATTAATATTAGAACATATTAGAAAAAATGTGTTAGAGTATTCTTGATTAAAAAATTACAAAATTATGAGTAAGTCGTGTTAAATAAGTAATGAAATCAACACAATAAAAAATATTAAAGAAAATGTTGTTAACATTTCTCTAGTAACCATAGAATTCAAAAAATGGTTATGATTTCATTCATAAGGTTATCATCTATTTTTTACAAACATGAAGGCTTGTTTGAAAGGTTTTTGCTTTAAAAAATTATTTTTTAGAATAATTTTTAAAAATAAAAATTTTATTTAATATTTAAAAATTATTATTAGAGAAAGATAAATTAAAAAAATATAAAATTTGTGTGTGAGAAATATAAGAATTATATGAAAAATATAAAATATAAAAAAAAATAAAAAAACAAAACACATAAAAACTGTCTTGATTTTTTAATTTTAAAAACTGAAATAAAAATTAATTAATCAAACAAAATTTATAATTTTTAAAAATTAAAAACTGAAATTAAATACGTCGGAGTGTCGGAGATTCATCTTTTTTATAAAAAAATAAAATAAAAAATCAAGATATTTGAGAAATCAACATGTTCGGAAAAACTCGTTAGTGATGATTGGCATTCCGTGGTTTCTGTTTAGCCGTTGTTGAATTGTTTGGCCCTTTCAAGAAGGAGGAGACTCCACTCACATGGGGACTGAAAAGACAATGCTTATGCTTCCCCGGAAAATAACACATGCTAGTCATTATCAACAAATCACATCTCCAAACAAAAGTTGCCGCCGGACCTGGACCACCCCCAAAAGGCACGCACACGATTTCCCTCCAAACCAAAACTCAAAATAATGCCATTAGGGTTTAGAACCTCTTTAGTCGTTGAAAGATGCATCTATTACTTTGAAATTTAACTTTTACTACTTTATTGTTTAATATTAACTTAATATCCATTTAGTTAGTTATTATTTTTTATATTCAACTGGATTTTGATATTATTTATTTAATTAATTATTATTTTTTATTTAATGATGTCTTAATATTTATTAAAAATGTTTAATTAAATATTGTGTGGTATATCCTTTAATCTCCAAGAATCTAATTAAGTACTAAAAAATAATAGAACATAATTAATTACATAAATAATATGACTCAATTAAATATAAAAAAATAAAAAATAAATTTAATTGATTAGATAAATAATATTAAAATTTATTTTTAAAAAAAATATATTAAACCTTTAATATTGTGTGACACTATAACTTCCTTTATCCATTTCCGACATAGTATCGTCTATTATTAAAGACCTGCTTGTAAAGGCTGAGGAATCGATTTTGCACGAAATCATCCTTAACTGCCTATTTTTCTAACGAACTACATCTTCTAGGCATACCATTGATCTTACCCAACAATACATGAATGAACCAACAATAAATTAAATTCGGATGTAAACTGAGAATAAAGAACGTGAGAGAGATTACAAACTGAAATGCACATAGCCTTTCAATAATGGAAACTAAAAAGATACCTACATTTTCACTTTACAAAAAAAATTCAGATCTTACCCAACAATACATGAATGAACCAAAAAAATACACAATTCAAACCCTTCAATTAATCCAAAAATTTACATAACAGCAAAACATATTGTGAAAGAAAAAAAAAAAAAAGAGAATAAATAAGGTAACCTTTTTTCCTACTTGTCCCGTTAAGAATGCATGAACATTTATTTCCCCTGTACCCAAATGCTCAAAAACCATGGCATATTAATATTTCCACAAAAAAATGTAACATAAATAATAACGTGACCTATATTAGGGTATACCCTCCCGTTCGTTTCGTAGGGGTACCCCCAACGAACGAAAGCAACGCTCCATCGTAACCCTCGTGTTCATCCGTATATAAATCCTCCGTGCTCCTAAACGCAGCGTGCAACACCACAACCGCAACCCCAACGACAACCGAAGCCACCACGTTCACCCACACTCCGGTGAGCACCAATCCCCCGACGGTCGCCACCGCAAGCGCCGCCGCCACCGCTCTGTCGTCCAGCGCGGTTCCGAACACCACCACCGGCTCGTCCCGGAAAAAGTAGAGAAAAAACCACGCCACCATCGCCAGCAAGTAGACGATGATCGAGAGTGGGTGCCAGAGGAGGCTGAGGAACAACACGAACAGCACCATCATGAAGTAGTTCACGCGGAAGTGGTTGAGGTTTCGCCTCACGCGCATCGTCGCTTCCCCGATGGAGTCGGGGCGCGTGAAGGAGTACAGCGCGAATACCTCTTCCCACGGCCGGCGCGTCGCGAACGCGGTGCGCGTGGATTGGGCGGCGCGTGTTATGAAGTAGGGAGTGGGATTGGACGATGATGGCGCGGGGAGAGAACTGTAATGAGGCGCTGCTGAAGATGACGCTGACGACATCGCATCTGAAAAATAAAATAAAATAAAAAACGGATCGGATTTCGATGAAACTATAGATCCAGTAATTTTGACGATGATGAAGGAGAAGAAGAAGATTCAGGGGAAAGTTGTGTACTTTGTGTTGTATTGTGGAAAAACTGGAATCAACGAACGGTGTCGTTTAGTGATAAAAAAGAAGGTTTCGTTTGGTGTTTCGCTGTCGTTTACTTCATAATCTCCGATGCCAGCCAGTCCATGAAATCGAGTGTTACTGGGGTCCCACTCAGCAGCAACATGACAAGTAGACAACTAAGAACTAACTAGCGGGTGTCTATTGTCTACTCATAATTGTGAATATTATAATTCTTTTATTTATTTATTATTGTGAATGGGTCAAGTAAGAAAATGATGAGCATTATTGTTTGGCATTTCGACTACACGTGTTAGTTCGCTTTGGGTTGTGACAATAAGTTCGCAACAAGAAACTAACAACGCAGAATATGAAGATTTGTCTATTGTTGTTTTGTTTGGAGGACGTAAGATGAAATTTTCAAGAGGGTGGTGAAGTTTGGAATTTCTATTTCAGTTTACGTATCAAAGTTTAGTTAGTTTCACGAGTGACCTGTGACTTAGAAACGATGATAGGCCGTAAAGAGAAAAATGAATAGAACGAAGAGCTTGAGTGGTAGAATCTAAAATGGGTTCTTTTAAGTTTTTTTTTTTTTTTTTTTTAACAATATCACCTAATTAATAAGAATCTACATTTAAAATTATTTTAATGGTAAAATTGTTGATGATTGTTGTGGTTGATTCTTTACTTTTCGATCAGTTAATTAATTATTAAATTTTTTTTTTTAAAGTGAAGAAGTTTTTATAAATTTTTACACAAGAATAATTCATTTAAGTTAAAAAATTTGAAGGACTCCGTAATGAAATTTTTTAGAAAAACAGTTATTAAACTAATAACTTTAACTTAAAGAAATTTTCACTGAAGATAATCTAATTGGAGAAATCAGAGAATAGTCCATTCTGAATTTTGCACTGTACTCTGCAGATGTTAGGAAACATAGCTACAGTTGAGGTATATTACACTCAGGTTGTCTTTGATTTTGATTCAAGGATATAGGAAAAAAAATAAGAGAGAGATTTGGTGGATTTCATGCGAGACTCATATTTTTTACATTTTATTTTAATTAAAAAAATACTTCCATTTTTATTTTCTCTATTTTTATCTAATAAATTAAACCCAACATCAAACTAAAAGTGCATTAGAACGAGTAAAAATAAAGTTACAAAAAAGTATTATGGGTTTATTATATATATAGCTAATTAATTTCCTAAAGGAATGGATTGTTGATGATAGCCTTTTTACTATGATTTTTTTTCTTTGATGAACTCCTTTTAATGCATACAATTGCATAAATGTTACTATCATTCATAAATGAAGTAATAGCTGTGACAGAGACGACAGTTCGATTACTCAGCTGCTACTTCTCGTTTTGGTCTGGGCTCTTTGCTTATTTATGAATTATGATTTATGATGTTAATGGTTGAGGGGGAAGAGTTTCTTAAACTTTTATCTGTTTTCTCTCTCTCTCTCTAATACTAGTAACATTTTTTTTCCTTGCTGCTGAGTGCTGAGGAGACTGGGAATTTAATATTTAATATACAATTTAAAGCTGGAAGCTCTGCATTCTTGTGACTATGTGAATTGTCGAGCTAAGTTGTTTTTTAAAAATAAAAAATAAAAAATATTAGTAATTAATTGTTAATTGTAGATGGAGACTCGTACCCACGATTTATCCCGTCCTTTCTTCTCTTCTTATTACCACCAGGGCACCCTTATAACCCTTCAAGCTAAGCTTAAGTCCTCTCATTTCACACCTTTTCAATTTATGGAAGGAGAATCTAGGGTTTGACAGCACCAGGTCCATCAAGGTCCGTGCTTTGGGGCTTTTACTATTATTTTCTTTTCACTGGAAAATTTGGTGTCATTTCTCTGATGAGTAGCCACATGTGTTGCAATCTCTGCTTCTTGCTTTGGTCACTTTTATCTAATATTGGAAGGCCATTCCCACACCCACTTAATAATTCTCACATCCACTTTTATCAAGGTCTTGCTTATTTTCAATAGCTATCCCTTTCATAACCTGAAATTTTGAAACTTGAACCAGAAATCAGCTATTAATTGGTGAAAACTGGGTTTCTCTCTATGTGGTCTCTTTATCCTAATCTGCCACATGGAGCCAATGTGCAATGTGTTTTGTAGAAAAATGAGTTTTTTTTTAGGAGTCTGGTGTTCTTAGCTTAGGTGCGTGTCCCTCTGTGTGTGGCAGAATTAGGTTCCTTTTTTTCTTTCTTTCACCGCAGATAGAGGCTAATATGGAGAATGTTGAAGAAGCCAATAGAGCAGCTGTTGAGAGCTGTCATAGAGTTCTGAGTATGTTGTCTCAGCCAGGGAATGAAGTTCATTGTAGGAATTTGATGGTGGAAACTGGAGAGGCTGTAGTGAGATTCAAGAAAGTTGTTTCTCTGCTAAGTAGTGGTTCGGGCCATGCAAGAGTAAGGAAGCACAAAAAACTTCTTATCCCTTTTTCTCGAAGTATTCTCTTGGACAACCAAAACTGCAAAACTAATCATCATTCAGTTCAGGAATTGGGTCCAACAGTTAGAAATTCACTCTATATGGGAAACCCTTGTTTGGAATTGAGCTCCAATAAGAGAAGTCCTCTTTACCTTACCCAAAAAACTTCATCCACACATTACCACTTCCTCCAGCAGCAGCAACAAATGAAACATCAAGCAGAAATGATGTTTCGAAGGAACAGCAGTGTCATAAACTTGAATTTTGATAGCTCTAGCTGCACACCATCAATGTCGTCTACTAGGTCTTTCATTTCTTCCTTGAGCATAGATGGAAGCGTCGCTAACATGGATGGAAGTGCCTTCCATTTAGTAGGTGCAGCTCACTCTTCTGATCAGAACTCACAACAACACAAGAGAAAGTGTTCTTCGAGAGGTGATGAGGGTAGTGCAAAGTATGGGAGCAGTGCAAGATGCCATTGCTCAAAGAAGAGGTTTGATTGTCTTCCTCAACATATTTGACTTCACCTTTTTTCTGTGTTCTGGTGTTACACTTGTACATTAACCATTAATGACTGTTATATCAAAGATTGTAGTTCATTTTGATATGTCATTAATCATTCGATGCATCCTCTGCAGGAAACATAGAGTAAAAAGATCAATTAAGGTGCCGGCTACCAGCAACAAACTTGCAGATATTCCTCCCGATGATTATTCATGGAGGAAGTATGGGCAGAAACCAATCAAGGGATCACCTCACCCTAGGTGTGTTCAAGTTCTTTCTGATATTTGACTGATATGTTAACATTGTTGTATTAACTTTGGAATGTTTCTTCACTCTTTGGTTGATTTTGATTCTAGTGCTGTTTGGTTTGCTTTTATGATTGTACTTATTTCTTTCTGACAGTAAATGTACTCATGATGCGCCTGTATTCTTTTTGGTGCATAGGTGGTGGTGTTTGTGTTTCAGTTGAAGTTGAAGTTGCTAATTTGCAATACATAAGTTAGTGATTTTTCTTAGGATTCATTCAGGTAGATCAAAACATTACCTTAGTGGCTGAAATGGTCCCAGATTTTTCTATCACAATGTTCACTAGTTACTCTTCATGTTTAGAACAGATCTTGATCAGTTCATAGTGCTATGTAGTGGTTTGTTGTAGATTACTTACCAGCTTTTTCCCATGGCTTTTCTGTAGTTTTGTTTCCGAAAATTGAAAACATGATTGAGAAATTGGTGTATAGTATATTAGAAGTGTCGTCATTTGATGTGCAACATGTTTCAGTTTATTAACCCCAAGTTTCCTCTTATTTGTTCAGGGGATACTATAAGTGCAGCAGCGTGAGAGGGTGCCCTGCTAGGAAGCATGTTGAGAGGTGTTTGGAAGAGCCTTCCATGCTAATTGTCACCTATGAAAGCGATCACAACCACCCGAAGTTACAAGCACAATCTGCAAATGCGTGAACTACATAGAGAGAGAGAGAGAGAGCTCAACCAAGATCAAGCCCCATCGTAGTGCAATTTATGGTTGGCTTGACATGATGCTGTACATATCTTAAGTGGTGCTAGCGATTTTTTTTTTTCTCCTTGGGGCAGGTTTTTGGAATTTTATTAGTTTTGTAATGAGTTGCTTAGTTAGAGAGGGATGAGGATTGGTCATTGGTGATAAAATCGGTAGTTTAGATTCAAATGAACTCATTAGTCTTTCATAAGCTTGTCCTAAACATTTGAAGGTTTTCTAAATGAATAAAAATGCCTTTTGGAAATTTGGTTTCATTATAAGAACTTATTGTCATCATCATAACTATTGCCGTTGTAGTCTGACACCATTATCATCATCATTGCAATAGTTGCTATCACTATCATTGTTGTTACCATCACTTTTTCCTTACCATTATTATTATTAGTGTTGTTATTATTTTATCATTGTTGTTGTCGTTATTATTGTTATTATCATAATTATTATTGTTATTATTATCACTGTAACTCATTACCACTACCATCTTCGTTGTCCTATCATTATTGTCATTATCGTTATTATTGTTGTTATCATCATCTCTTATGTTTATCTATCATTTAGCAAATATTGGATAATATTAAGGCTTATATTGTTTTTATCTTATGATGTTCCTATTGTTTATGTATTTAATCCTATCCATTCTTATCCTAACCATGAAAAAGATCCTAAATGCATTAAAAAGTATTCTACTATTTATCTGGTCATTTTTACAAGGCACTTTGGACATAAGTTATACAAATCAAGAAGAATAATCAATTTAGTTGATTTTAATGATTTTTTTTACTATTGTACTAAGTATATTAATAATCATTAATAATATGCACCAGAATCAATAAATGCACAAATACTAAAGCATCTAATAAGGATAACTAATGCAAAGGAAAAATAAATGTTTCATAAACGAATTCTAAAATACCTTATAACAAGCTCTGAGGAGTAGTACTTTTCATTCTAAACAAAAAAAAATGGCCATATGGTTGTTACAACAGTTCAGGCCCGATTAAGAAATAAATACCATGGCCCTTGCTGGATGTTGAAATCTTGGAGATAATGGAGTGCCTACAAAATTTGCTAACAACCGTTATGTCGTTTTGCAGGATCTACTTCTGAAATTGAATTTGATTTGGACCATCAAGCTACGTACTTTCCAGAGTGAGGAACTCAGCAGTTGATAGATGTATAATAATTAAACTATGAGTTTTGAACGAGATCCACAACCTTTCTAGAATTGCATAAGCGCCATGAATGAAAAGCTACGTTGAATTGTTGTTTTTCATTATAAGCGTGTCTCTTTCATTTGTATAGGTAACTCAACACAGCAAGTGAGCATCAAAGGTACCAATATGGGCAATCATACTCCATCGTAGTTTTCTTGGGTCCAATACCAACCCTTCTCAATATTATTAGTGAAAAAATAATTATGTGTTTTGTCTCCTTACCAGGCAAATTACCTGAATTGTTCCTTTTTTTGCTTATAAATTTTTAAAATAAAAAATAAGGCTAAAATATTATGATATTTTTGTAACTATTACTGAAAAGAGGAAATAAAAACGAAAAAGAAGATTCTCAAAGGCCAACATATCTCAAATTGTGAGGTAGGAAAAATATACTTTGTTTTGGGTGCTTTAAACATTTGAGATGAATGAGGTATCAAATAGTTCCTCACAGGGTATCAATTTCTTTGGATCGGCAGTGCACAGCCTCAAACGTGAGTTTGAGCTGCAAATGAGATTTTAGGTAAAGATTTTTATTTGGTTATTTTGAGGTAGAATTAATTTTGTTCCTAAGAAAACCATTTTTTTCATAGCTTGGGAAATAATTAATTAATTGTGTCGAAAATAAAGAAATAATTATATATATTTTAGAGTAAAATATCCTTATCACCAAGTGTACGATGTTGTTTGAGCAAAAAATTGTCCATGATCTTTAACCACAACGGTAGAGCCATGGATCTGTGGTGACCATTAAGAAGAAAAATGGAAGTAACATCCGTCATGTTAAATTCTAACATACGACATACAATGAATGACGTTATTAGTCTTACGTTTCAACGAATTGATAAAACAACACTTTGAGCCCTTCCATGTATTATTAGTCTTGACGAACAAGATTGCAAACTTTTGGAGCTACCACAACACAAGACAGTAGAAACTGGTTTGAAGACTTGCAATACGTGATGAATGACGCTACTGAAAAGCAATTGTAGTTTCTTAAAACAAGCCTTGCATTGCCCATTGCACTTTCTTGTCTACAGTGTCTTTCAACAAAACGCAAGCCTGGCCCAAAATCACTGGCTACTTGGGACTTGGGAGATATACGCGAGGGTTGGAGTTGTTTTTTATTATTAGAAATTTCCATATATATTTATCACCTCACCTAACACTACTACATTTATTTTCTTTTTAGCATATTTATATTTTTAGTGCAAAAATATTTTTAGTATATTTTCTTTTTAGCATATGTAGTGTAGAGAACGGCAGCGGTCAAAAGGGAAAACGCGCGGTAATGACACGTGGACTCCGCACCGTCTACATTAATGCCATCACTTCTTTTTCCACATTTTTCTATCTTTTCATATTTTTTCGAAATTTGAATCATACTGGGGTTCTTCTGCTTCTGGCTTCTGCCCTTGTTTATAACGTGAACCTTTACACGCTTTTGAAAAACAACGAACTTGGTTTTGGTTATCTTATTCTTAATATGAATCAGAATCAGAATCAGAATCAGTTTTCAAATATAAACAAAATTAATAATTGAAAAAAAAAAGTCTTCATTTTTCTCTGCTTCAAAGTTTCTTCATCAAAATGACTCCCATGGCACCAGCGAAACCAGATGTGATTTCAAGCATCAAGCAGATAACTTTCTTTTAACATAGACTTACGAGTTGGATATCTTATAATATATACTCCATATAATAAACTCGAATGGAAAATGCAAATGTACGTATTAACATAGATTCAGTGAGATGAGAATCCAAGGAAGTAACAAACGACAAACAAAAAGTTAAATGAAGTTGAAACCTATGCCCGCGCGCGCGCGCTTGGCTTCAACCAATATGTTGCTCAAAACCTATAATAAACAATAAACTAAACTGTATGTACATGAAAACAAGTCATATATATAAACAAATTGAAAGACATTATTTTAAGATAAAAACACGGGTTCAGAAGAGCGGCGCCGGCAGGTTAAGGTCGAACAAAAACGGCTTTTTCTTCTTATTCTCTTGCCGCTCCTCCTTGCTCACCACAAACCCCCCAATATTCTCCAACTTGTAGCCCTTATACTCCGACCTCACCGGCACTACGGTGGCTACATCCGCCGCGAAGAACAACGGTGGCGGCCAGAACTCGACCTGTCTTGCGAGTTGCTCTTGGGCTTGGGCTTGGGCTTGGGGAGTAGCGAGCACGGCGGCGGGAGGGATGTGGAGAGCGGGAGCGACGACGTAGGTGAAGTTGGTCTTGGCCTTGGGCCCACGTAGCGTCCTGGCGGCGGAGTCGTAGGCCCTGGCGGCTTCCTCGGCGGTGTCGAAGGTACCGAGCCACTTTCTGGTCTTTTTCCAGGGGTCGCGGATCTCGGCGGCGAAGCGGCCCCAGGGACGCTTGCGGACGCCCCTGAAATGGGCCTCCTTGGGCCCGGGCCCGGGTCTGGGATTCGACGGAGGTGGAGAGTGGTTCGGATTTGGAAGCGCGTGGACAGGCATTGGGTGAAGATGGGATTGAAGTGAGAGTGAGAGTGAGAGGGGGGATGAGTTTGGATATAAATAGGGGTGGAGACAGTCTGGGGTTTCGCCGACAGGTTTGCGCTCTCGTGCCATTATCTTCATCTTCTTTTTCCTATATTTGGATTCACCTCTCTGTTTCTCTTTTCTCATTTAACTTTCATCATATTCATGTAGACTTTAATCTCCTCACGTGTAAACTAGAAAAAAAAAAATAGTACTGTACTACGTATGTAAGAAAAATAAAAACCAGAAAACATTAATCAGATATAATTTAGAAAATAATTATTTAGTTGTAAAGGGTTATAAAGTATGATTTCTTTTATTCACACTTAAGACCATTTTTTGTTGGAACAAAAGAGGAAGTTAATGTGTAATTCACTTGTGGTTACAGCGAATCTTCCGCACAAAGTCGATATTTATTTCTCCTCTAAACCTAAATTTTAGGCTTTTGTAGCTTCTTGGATATGGAGAAAAAAAAAACTAGATGAAAGATCCAACACTTTTCGTATTTAAATACTAGTAAACTAGTAATTCATATTTTTATCTTTGAGGTGAGGTAGTGTTTTATAAGTGCTGTTTTTTTTTCAGAGAATTTTCTTGCTTTAGGCTGAATTGCCATCCGTTCCCAGTTCCCACTAAATTTGATATATATAAAAAAACATTTTTCCTCTGTACTAGGAGTATACATTGTTATAAAGTATAAACACACCTGCCTCTATAGTAGTATTTCCATATTTCAAGAAAATAGTGGGATTTTTGGTGATGTGGTTAAAAAGAAAGGGCAGAAGTAGTTAAAACTTAAAAGCAAAAGAGGCAATATGGGCAACACATGATGCAGCAGGCTTAGGCCAAGGGTGATTAATTATTATCCCATTTCCCATGGTGTGAACATGAGAGGGAATGAATGATTACGTAAAAGAAAGAGGTAGAGTAGATTGATTTGATTTGATGGGTGGAAGAGCAGTAGTAAAATTCAGGGTTGGCATGATGAAATGATGAGGTGGGCACGCCTGTATGGAAGACTCAGCGCTGCCACCCCTTTATTGCGGTCTTACCAAAACAAAACACCTCTTTAATGCCTCGCAATACCCAAACCCAAATCCAAAGCCTGTATAGCTGCTACTTCTACCCCTATATATGCCTACTCCTCCTATCTATCTATTGCGTCAAAACTCCAAATTCTCGGCCCCACTTCGTAAGGATGGCATGCATTAATTAACATGGAGAGTGGAAACTCTACTCTCTCTCTACTCAGACACAAGAAAAAAAGCACTGAGTACAACGTTAATCCCTAATCAACATTGATTAAAATTTAAAGCTTAAACATGCCTCCAAAATTAAATCATTTCGATCCTTAAAAAAGGTTGAACACTTAAAACGCGATTATGAAATCAACTACCGTGCCAGAAACCAATTGAATGAGGAGCAAGAAAATCAGCCGTTCTTTTGTTATCTTCAATGCTAGGAAATGTCTCCGTCAATTACTATATACTTTGACGTGGAAGAATCTTTTTATATATATATTTTGAATATTTTGTAATATTGTTGTCGACTCGTAGAAATGACAATTGATATTGTTTAGAAATAAAAACTGATTAAGAATAAAAACTTTGTTAAAAATGACAAATAATTTTTTTAATATATTACTTCATCTATTACTATTTAAAAAACTTGATTACATATTCTATTAAAATTAAGAAAAATGATTAATTTAACTTATAACAATAAATTTATCTTAAATTTATAACATTTTTTTTTTAATATCCTTATGGTTTTGTTTGGCTTCTGTCCGACAGGGCGACACAACAACACATTAATGGGTGGGCAGTAGAAAATTCATGTTTAAGTTCAAAAGTGATCGTCTCACTTCTATGTTAAATTTCTAGTTGCATACGAAGTTTAAAGGTTTGGAGTTAATTTTTTAAAACAATTTTTTGCATTTCCAATAAATATTTGAAGAATACTAGTTAAGGATTATTTTATAATTCATATCACTAACTACTAAAAAAAAAATCCAAATAAAAAAAGAGGAAATTCCATGTTTAATGGCGGTCTGCATAGGTGGGCTTGAGGTCCACTGTTCAAGTTCTTGCTAAGAGTCTCATTTAAATGGATATTAAAAATATTTTTTTTAATCATGATTGGCTGTAAAAGATATTAAAGTAAGAAAATCTAAATACATGTCATTTTATTATTCTTTATAAAAATATTATTTGTAAGAAATTTATTAAATATGGATGGATATGGAGATTGAAAATTTTATTTACAATAATTATTTTAAAAATTAAAAAATAGTTAATTTCTAAAGTAATTTTTAATGTCATTAAATTGGTTATTGAATTTTTTAAAAAAATAATCACTAAATTAATTTTTGAAATAATATCTAATTCAATCTTAACAATTAATTATCAATGTTTTAACTACTTATTAGACTATATTTTAGATTAGCTTCTAATTTACTTAGAGACTAATTTAGTAAAATTAGAAACAAATAAATTGGTCCTTGAAATCAATTTTTTTTTTTTTTATCAATATTCGTATTGATGTAATATATATTTCACCGTAGACAAGTTAATGATATAACCAAAATTACACAAGTCTAATGTTATGTCATATGTGTATAATTGATAGATAATTATACCTTTAAAATATGTGATTCGAAGTTTAATTTTAAATTATATATATATATATATATATATATATATATATATATATATATGAAATTACAAATATTTGTTAAGAAGTATTAATTTCTTAAATCAATTTCAGTATTTTAAAATATTAATATCTGTCTCTTGACCTGAAATACATCGAGTTTATCTCAAAATAAAGAAATCCACCAAATTAAATTTGGGTTATTACAATCATATTAACTCTTCATTTTTTTCATAATTTTTGTTTATCAAATCCACTACTTTCTCTTTCTATTTTTTTTTCTTCTTTTCTGTTCATAAAAAATGCTTGGGGTCAACATTCAATTTTTTCATTAAAGTTCTTATTCAATCAAAACAATTTGAAAAATCTTCGTACAATACTCTAGCGAAGAAGGTTTTTTTTTTTACCAACTCCAGAGAAGAGGAATTACAAACGGAAAGAAAAAATTGAATTGTGACATCATTTATAGGATTAAGCTATCTTTCTCATTGGTACAGAGAAAAAAGGTATAGTGTAAAATTAAAAATAGTAACAAGACACAAAATAATTAAAATTGAGTAAACCTGAGGAACAGGTTAACAAACAAATGAAGCTTTTAAGAAATTAAATGAGGTGAACCAATGATAAAGAGAATTTACCAAATGAGAGTTTATGAGAGTATCGTAACATCAAAAGTGAATTTAGAAATATTAACTTTGTTCGAACGATGAAATATCAATTTATTCACCATAGAATTCATTTAAAAAAAAAAACCAAATTTGTTCAAACGCCTTAATAATTAATATGCAAACATCTTTTTCTCTATTCTTTGAAGGAGCAATTTTTTATACCCGTAATAGTTTTTTTTTTTTTGCAGTTAATATTCTTATAAATTGGACATTTTCTCTTATTTTACTCCTAAAAAACAGTCATACATGTCGTAATTTTATTAAAAAAGTCGTATGCCTTTTCAGTCAATCATTTTTTTTTTTCCAGTTTGAAAGCTATCCAATTTCAAAACTTACTAAATGTTCCCAAGCTACATTTTCCAGTCTGCGTCAAACTACATTTTTCAGCAAGGCACAACTGTACCCTATTTTATAAATTAAAGCAATGAAAAGTTTCACTCTCTTGGACCTTTTCTTTCTCGTTAGCATTAAATGTGTTATTCGTGTGTGGATCTATATTGATTATTTATATAATTATATTACCTATTTTTTAAATAGGTTGTAACTGACTATTTTTTTTCATTGGATCCTTGGTCTTATATTTGTTTTTTGATTAGGTCTCTGTTGGAATCTCTAAAAGGAAAAAAAAAAAAAAACTTATTTCATTCAAAGTTATCTTGAGTTGTGAATAAAATATAATATGAAATGAACAAAAGACAAAAGTAAGAAATGTAGTAAAACATAATAATTGATGGAATTGGTATAGGCAATGAGGCAATATCACACTCCTGTCACCCAAATTAAGTTCATCCCCCAACAACATTTAGTTGCATTTTCATGATAGTCATTAATTATCTCCCGCTCTAACTAAAAGTCAAGGGTAAACACAAATGGATACAAACCTCATAAATGAAGAAAGCACAGGAAAACACACATCAAGTTTGTCAATAGTTTGACATGTTGTGTTACCATACCGTATAAGTAAATGAAACAACGGCCCGGGGATTGGAGTGTGTGACCAGCAGTTGTTTGGATAAATTTTAAGAATTTATAGGGAAAAAAATATAAAAAAATAAAAATAAAAATAAATTTGTATAAGTCTTATATTATATTATATTATATCGTCCGAGCATGCGAGACCCAAACTGGCCTTAAGTTAGGCACGGAAGCACGTGGAAAGCGCAATAGAAGTGCAAATTAAACGTGGTCGTGACTTATGAGCGTGCATGAATCGCCGCCGGCTATGCCCAAACTTTGAACTTTATTTGGTCTTTGGGTTCCTTTCGTTTAGGACTTTGGAGACAATCGACTCTGACGTTGAAAGCTCTAGCTAGGTTTTCTAAACAAAAAAAAACATGTTTCAAATTTTTTCTATAATAGAGAATCTACATAAGAGATTTCGAGTATGTTTGGTTTTGGCTTAAAAAGGATTTTTAGAAGCTTCTGTAATGAAAAAATACATTATATTTCTAGTAGAGAAGTCACTCAAAATCTTTATAATCTTGTATTTAAACAGGTTCATTGTAATGTTTAACAAATAATGGGGATTGTAAAGCGATACATATATAACAAGTTTTTTTTTTTTTGAATTTTATACAAAAATCAAGATCGTAGGTTTAATTATAGCATATTTATAAAATTAGTGAAATTTTGTGTTGGATTTAGAATTAGAGAGGGAGTTTTTTGTGTAATAAATGCAAAAATTGAAGAAAATGATAGAGTAATTCTTTGTTGATGGATATGTTTTCGGGAGGAAGATCTTGATTTCTCCCAAAAGGGTGTTTCTGGATATTAACTGCATCTTAGGAAATACGTATATCTGTAAGATTAAGACTAATTAAATGCTGTGTGTTTCATGATGATGTGTTGTTCTCCATGGTGACTTTATTATAGTTGAGGCTTTCAATTTTATGGATTGAATACTTGAGCTCCTGTTGGATGTTCAACCTTGAAGGAGATAATACGATGTCTTTCCATACCGATCCAGCTGCACAAGCCGGGTTTGGGTGCTTGTAAAGTTCATAAATTGAATTGGCTTCTTCATTCAACCTCGCTAGCCTCTTCAAACACTCGAACTCATCTGGATCAACAAGCAGTGTCTTGTCTCTATCTTTCCACCCTATCAACTTTAATTTACCACACTTATCATCATCAGTTCAGAATTATTACATAGAGAAAATGAGTAAGAATGAGAAATGTGTACCTTGGCAGGTCCTTCCAATGCGTTTGTGAAATATAGTCTTGCATTATCTACTAGTTGACAGTAAGTCATAAATGCATCAGCAAATCTCCTGTGGGATTTCAATTGTGACTTTATTCTCACTCCTCTTCTGCACATGATAGCTCTCCTGTTTTTTTACATTCAAATTTACTACTTGTTAATCTCCAAGTTGAATCCATTGGAAAGGTTGATGAATTGAACATGAGTACATGACCTTATGCCTCTGACGACTGCAAGATAAGCATCACACACTACACCAACCAGCTCTATCCTATATGGTTTTCTCTTTTTGCCTCCAACTGGTTCAGGTTCTTTGATTCTTTCCCAATAGTTTTCAGTTACAGTTCCATCCTCCTTCACTCTATAGCCTTCTCCCATGCGGTAACGGCGGCGGTGAACATTCCTAGCCATTGTTATTGTCTGCACAACAAATGGCACCCAGGAGAGTGTGCCATCCATAATAACATCTCGTCCCTCGTTTAATGCTGTTACTAGGAGGGATGAGGCTGCATCTGTGGATGATTGGTGTACCTGTTTAATTTTAACAAATCAACCAATGTACTTATTTTTGCAAAGACAAGAGTAGAAAATTAATAAGAGTCTCAACCAGTTCTGCTGTTTGAATCATGTCATGGTGACCTCTTGAGCTAAGGGCCTTATAGATGACATCTGATTCTTTGAAGGCATCTGCCTCTATGACTACAGCATTTGCGGCTGCTCCTGCCCAGAAAGGTCTGTTCAATTTTCATTTAGAAAGAAAGAAACATCATAGTCAGATTCTCTGAGTTAAAAGCAGCAATAGATAGCATAAATGATGGTTGAAACAAGGAAACAGCATTTACCAACTGTTCAATTCTCTACTCATTTTTTGTTTTAAACATATCAACTTTTCATCCAACATCTTTTTATTTTCAAAATAAGGCCAGAAAACAACAACAGAGAAGGTCTTACTCTTTGAGAATCTCTTTGAGCACAGTGCTCTTGCCAGCTCCCATGCCTCCACCCATTAAGAGGAGCACTGGACTCCTATCGCTATGAGCTACTGGAGCCATCACCTCTGTACATCGAGAGTCATCAGATGTAGCTACTCCCATTGCTTTCATCTCTTCTACTAATGTATTAAAAACTCTAGTCACCTTCAGATTCTTCGCAAGTCTCTCGAACCTTTGTTCCCTGTGCAATCAATAATATTTTGCCTCAGAAAAAACATACATGTTGAACCAACCCTTTCAAACATAATTGTTTGTGCTCTGAGAACAATGATAAATTGTAAATCATTTAACTATCAAATGATTCCTTCTATGGAACCATTTGCATAGTTGATCTATCAGAATGATGAATCAAGGTGCTTATGGTATATGGTGTAGAAAAGCGAGGTCACAAGAAAATGGCAGGTTTATTTAATGTCCTTAGAGAACAATATATTTACACACCTAGTTGCTGCCATGACTATGCTCTTGAGCTTCTTTTTTGGCTCATTTTCGGAGCTCAACACCTGCAAAGCCAAAAGAACATAGCTTTAAAATGTATACACAAGCCATTTTAGATTAATTATTATATGACTAAACAAACAACACCCCAATAATACCTGACTCATAATTGTATCACCGTAGTTCCAATGGAATCCAAAGTAACTTAGAATGCACCTCTCAAACTCCTCTACCAGCTTCACATAAAGTGAATCAGCATCTGGTTCATTCTCAAAGAAGGCGTATATATCATCTTCAAATCCATCGTATTTCCTTATGTATTCAGAAGCCAATCTACATAGATGAGGACAATTTCTTCTGTCTTTGAACCCCATTTGCCTAGCTGCAACAAAAATCAGAATAACTTTGCCTTAGGAAAATGCTGAATAGTAGGAAACTCTTTGCATTAAAAAACATCCCATTTGCATCTTAATTTTCCAAATGATACACATTATATATAATTGCCTTGTTGAAAAGAGAATATATTATTACCTACGTAATGGGAGAACCTTTCAAGCTTTGGGACGTGGCCAGCGCGTGATAATCTTATACGTGGGACGATCTTTCGATCTCTAGTCTGTTTCAGACCATAATGGAAAGCCAATGCAAATAAGAACGCAAGTAAAATGGCTACGATGATCTGTGCAAAACTGTTTTTGGGATCATCATCTGATCAACAAGATTCAGCTACGTTATTCACATTGCATGAGGAATTAATTTAATAAACAAATCAAGTATATCATAACAAATGAGACTTTATTTATTTTCTCAGTATTACCATTCTGAATATCTTCCATAAATCAAAGACCCAGAGACCACAGGAGCTGTAATGATGGAGAATTTTTGCGTCTTTTTGGCTTTGTCTTTTCGAAGATTTGATTCTGTAATTGTTTGATGAAGTTCTTCATTCCTCTGCCCTTTGTCATTAGACAAATTTAACACACATTTTATTTTTTATTATTAGTTAAAATTTATTAAAACTTGTGAAATTATCCAAATTTCATTTTTTTTTATAATTTAATGATAAGTTTTATTAATAATTTTTCAAGTTTCAAAAATTTGTAGTAGTTCATAAAATTGACACGTGCATGCACACGGTTTTGCATGGAATTACTATTTGTAGCAACTGATTCTGCGTGGGTGGCTACGGATGAGATAAAGTACAAAGATAGAAAGGTAACCAAGCTTAATTAACCAGGACAGGACTACCGGATTAGGGATACTTAATAATTAAGGTGAATCGTGAGAAAAATAGTAAATAAAAAATGAGAAAAAATGGGAAGAATAGGTCCCAAGGTCGAATTCTACATCTTCAATAAAAAAAATAAAATTATGTAACTAAATATTATCCATCTATATATAATAATCAATAATTAAGGTTGTGTAACTAAGGTTGTGTATTAGTCACTCAAGTACCTACCTGCTAGTGCTAGCTCCAATTGTCAACATACCAATCCTGCATCAGCATGGCTGGTTTGTTGCAATATTAATTTCTTTGAGGATTAATTGTGTTGCAATTCAACATGGAGACTACTGAATAAATTAGTCAGAGTAAGCTATGACTTGGAACGATATGTCAGCAGCATGTAGCTCAGGGGAATGAAGCCTGGTCCGAAATCACTCTTTAGAACTGCGATTTGAATGAATGAATGATCTCGAACCAGATGACATTCCCCTCAGCTTTTATGTATACAATAACACGACAGACAAAATAGGGGAAGAAGGGTGGAGATATATATATATAGAGAGAGAGAGAAAGAAATGGGCCATGGCTATAGTTTTTATATGACATGCCAAGTATTATTTTTCATCGGGGTGGATTCTTATATTCGTAAATTCTTGGACCATATGATTATTAGGATTTAGGACTCCACTTTCTACACTCCTGTTTCTTGCTTTCATACGCAGTACTTTTGTTACCAACAAGAATTGTATGCGCAAAAGTATATGATTTTCATTTCCTATTCCAACAAAGTTAAAAACTTTCTCTGCAATATGGATTTATTCGTTTAACTATTCAGGTAAGAGTTTTATTATTAATAGTCACCTCAACTCTAAAGATAGCCGTTTGGAGATTAATTAAGACCTTATTTATAAAGCAATTCACTTTTGCTTGCCACTAACGTAAATAGAAGATTGTGATGGTGATCCATCATTAATGACCACATTGAAGTAGAACCAAATATGCCAATTTTGGTGCACAAGTTTAATAAACTAAGCAAGGTCGTTTAAATTAAAAGGTACAAGCATATATGCATGGAAAGAAGGTGCTCCCGTCAACTAGGTGCACTGTTAATGTCATAAAATTCTTGTCAAAAACCAAGTTATTGCTCTCCACACTCCACAGTATAGTAAACCTGTTTGGCCCAAAAATCTACATCACGTGAAGGAATACACTAGTAATGTTTTCACAGGAAAATTTCTTTGGCGAAAATGCGATTTTGTT
Source organism: Amphicarpaea edgeworthii (assembly GCA_014843725.1). Classification (NCBI taxonomy): domain Eukaryota; kingdom Viridiplantae; phylum Streptophyta; class Magnoliopsida; order Fabales; family Fabaceae; genus Amphicarpaea; species Amphicarpaea edgeworthii. Next base: position 1,512,559 of record CM026322.1, on the reverse strand, counting down.
GGCAACAGTTGTCCGGCAATGCTCCTGTAGAATAAAGTTTTCTTGATGTAATTCCAAGAGCAATGGATAAATCTTAACACCAAACAGACCCAACAAAAGAATTCGGGGATGGAATCATTACCTCAATACATATATGATAAGAAATCATGTTAGGAACCGACCTAAAAGTAAAATTGCCCTTTAGTATGGCATTTCATTTTCACATTTCAAGTATCTTCACCTCAAAAAATGTGTTCCAATTTATATATATAAATTCTGTCAAAGTGGCCATAATTGAAATTTGGAACACTCCTAAAAGAGAAATTCTTAACTTGTTGAATTGTTTTTTTTTTATTATTATTATTGTACGGTAAAGTAAAACTTCCCATTATTAACTCCGGGTACTTTATTCCTATCCTAGCCTGCCTTTGACCTTTAAACAGTGCAATCCACGTGTCTTGTGTTCTACATGTGCGTTCCTTAATAAAACTTGTTCCACTATGCTGTATAGTGAAAGAGAGATATCTTAGGCTCTTTACCATTATCACATTTGCCTATTCTATTGTCAAGATGGTAAATCTTTCATATTGTTATTATTTTCATACTTGTCAGGTCGCCATTCGTGCATGATTATTGAAACATTATACTGTACTGGTTTGTTAGAACATTGTAAAAACATGATAACACAGTTATTATTCTTAGCTGAGATAACTATATGATCAATGGTTGTTAATGTTTGTCATAATTTTTCTTCTCGGCGGACAATGCTTGTCATAATGATTGCTAATCCCCATCATGTAGGATCGCTTTCTTGAATAACTCCATAGCACACCCGAATCCTCTGCTCAACCATTTCAAGTGGTGGGGCTTTGCTTTATGTTTCCTTATTTGCTTTTAGGCTATTGTTTCCTGCACCTTCTTTTTAGCTTCCGGAATGATCATTCTGGAAGGTAAAAATACATTCCAGAATCGATGTAAATTTTGGCTTTGGGTGAAAAAAACATTCCGAAAAGGATGCAGGAAGCAATAGCCTTTTTCTTATGGGCAAAACTTAAATCCTACAATTCAAGTTCCAATATCCTTTAATACCAATAGCTAACAAGACAGCCATATTAGAAAGTCTATAATTTCCTTCCATGCCCACTATGAGTAATTTTGCATTTTGGTTCTGTTTTTTACACCAAAAAGAAAAAACCGCGTGCGTGCTATATGGGTTTCTGGCATTTACTTCCTGCACCCCCAAAACACACTAACTGGGGGGTGTAGGAAGTAAATGCCTGGCTTTGTGCTTCTTTCCAAATATATTAACAAGGGCATACAATGCAAACTAGTTCAGTGGGCCTTATTACTTGTGAGGCGAGTCATTACCTACGTGATCTTTGGGCATTGCTACTGGCACCTCTTATTGCTATTTAAATCCTTCAACTTTTGGCTTTTATTTTTTTGACAAAATTACTCTTGACAGAAACAAGTTTTCATCGTGTTAATATTTTTTCAAAAAAAATTAACACAACAAAAGCTTTTTTCCGTTGTATTAGTTAGGAGATGAATTCAAAATTCACAATGGAAATAAGTTTTTATTACGTTATTTTTTTCTTAAAAAAATAACACAACATAAATAAGTTTCCTTTATGCTATTTTTATTTTTTTGAAAAAATTTAATACAAATTTCAGCTACGTATTTTCAATTCACATCAATGTTGTCTTTATATTACTGAAAGTTTTTTTTTTTGTGCAATAGTTTTTTGTTTATTTAGTCTTATGTTTATTTTTCTGAAGTATAAAAAAAATATATTTTTTAATCAGTAGCTAATAAAGTTTGAATTGCACACTTTGTTCTAAAAAAATTACACATTTTCTTCACATAAAATTAGGATTTAACAAATTATTTAAAAATCCAAAAAGAGAAAAAAAGAGAGAGAGAGAGAGAGAGAGAAAAAAAAAAACACTAAAGCGCCAAACTTGAATATCAACACGTGACTCCGAAACGAAAATATCTTAATATAAATACAACTTCTGGTTTCTTTGGCTGTTGTTCTCCTGTTCTTCTCATCCGATTCTTGCAAAACCTAAATTCTGCGCGGCCATATCCTTTTGCTTCGTCACTTCACTTCTCTCACCAATCATGTAAGTTCGTTTAAGCCCACTATTCTCAACAACTCACAACCCTAATTTTTCATATTACTCTTTCTGTGCCTCATCCTCTTACACTATCGTTTCTAGGGCTTTTATGTACGTTCGAAGTTTGTTTTGAATTTTTGAAAATTTGGGACTTTCCAAGTGTTAGCATTGTGTTTCTATGTCCAATTCGAAAGGCAATTATCTTTTTCTTTTTAATTTTTTAATTTCAATTCCTGTTGAAAATGGTGCTGATGAGTAGTTGTTTAAACTGGTTGATTTTTGCAGAAAACATACCCGGGATGGCAGAGGAAGGTTTTGATGGACATGATATAGGATACGTGCCTGAGGACCCTAATTTTCCTCAGAATCATTCTGATGAGCATGATGTAGGGACAGTGATTGATAGCTCTGGATTTCCTCACCTGCTACCTGATGAAGATGATGATACAGGTCATTTGGAGGAGGATGCCAATTTTCCTGAAAATGATTTTGATGGACAGGAACATGAACATGATGTTGAAGGTGTGCCGGTGGACGTGGATTCTCCACAGGAGGAGCATGTTGAGGAAGGTCTTGATGGTGCTGAAGATGTGCCTGAGAATTTCGATTCTCCGTCAAAACAGGGGTCCGAGATTGATTCGAAAGGAAATGAAATTAAGAAGTGGCCAGGGTGGCCTGGAGAGAATGTCTTCAGGATGTTGGTTCCAGTGCAAAAGGTTGGCAGTATTATTGGCCGAAAGGGCGAGTTTATAAAGAAAATGACAGAAGAAACTAAGGCGCGAATTAAGATTCTGGATGGTCCACCTGGAATCTCAGAAAGAGCAGTGAGTTTCTATTTCTCTGTTATTTTATGTATTGAAGGCTGACCTTGGATATATATATCAGTGTCTGTTTGAAGAATATGATGCTTATTGATTATGTTGATCTCCTTGGTGCTTTGGATACAATTAAGTCTATTTTAACTTTCATCATGGTTACTTAGAGCTAATAGAGCAATATATTTTGGGGATTATGCAAAACTTAGTGATTCAATATAAAAGACTTTTACTTGGCCAAACAAACTTATATAATTAATTAATCATGTGCCATGATAAAACATGTAAGATATTTATGAACACTAGTAGAGGAAATTTATTAAAAAATAATACAGTTGTCACGTGAGTGAAACAAAAAGTATTTAAAATGAACTAAAATACAATAAATAATTAATTATCAAACTGGCTAAATATACAAAAAAAAAAAAAAAGATGTCTTTTGTCTTGGTAACCAAATGGATATGTGCAGGTTGTCAAGCAAATATGAATGACCAAAGTGGCTTCAAATTGAAGAGCCAAAGTTCCAAGTTGCAGGGAAACAGCTCCAAGTGCTGAAACGTTATGTGTAAACAATCAGAAATAGTTTGTGCAGACTTTGATGGCAAGAGGTTTTCACTGTACCTGGTAACTTCAGAACTCAGGTCGATTGGTGTCTTGCCACACTACCTGAAACTATTTCCTAGAAGAACTCCTAAACTCAATAAAATGATAAAAACAAGAAAAAAGACAGCAAAAACTATTCGATGAAGTCAGAAATCAGGAGATAATGTCATTGACATTTGTTAATCTAAAATTTATATTGATCCATCCACCTAAGTGGTTGGGTGGCAGCTGCCTAGAATTGGAATCAGTTGCTAATCCATTGAAACATAGATTCAAAGGGTCCAAGGAATTGAAAATGAAATTAAAACATGATGGTTTTTCTTTGTTAGTACCACAATTTTGATGAACAAGTATGTTTTTTAAACATTGAGATGGATCAATTAATTTGTTTGCTTTAAAATTTGAAAATGAATCTGTTTTTGGTATTTTTGAGATCTCATCATTTCATATTTTGTGTTCCTGAATTCTCTTTCTTTGATGCTTTTGAAAGGTAATGGTTTCTGCAAAAGAAGAGCCAGATCGTGCCATACCACCTGCTGTTGATGGCTTGTTAAGGGTTCATAAGCAAGTTATGAATGTTGACCGTGATCCTGCAGATAGTGCATCGGCTGCTGGGCGATCAATTGTCACTAGGCTTCTAGTGGCAGATACTCAAGCAGGAAGCTTAATAGGAAAGCAGGGATCAACCATAAAATCCATTCAAGATGGCTCTGGTTGCACTATACGTGTTCTTGGATCAGGTTTGCTCACAGCTGTTGTATATTATTTTTGGGTATTGCTGCTTGTGTTGGCATCCAATTATCAACAAATATTCCTTTCAGCTACTTTTCTCTAAAGGTCTTTTATTTGGGTCCTTTTAGGCTATGTTACATTCAATATTTGTTATTGCATATGCTTTCACTAGATCTACCTGTTCCAGTTGCACTAGTTTTCACTTTTCACACCTGCTATTCTTATTTATTTGAAGAGTTTGTTACAGTCAAATACTGCACTCTTTTATTAGCTTTTACTTGATGAACAATTATACAAAAAAAACGGTTTACCCCATTTTGAATTAAAACTACTGGACTGTTTTGTAATTTTTTTTATTGTGCCTGAATAATGTATTATTCTTCTTTAATCAGATAACCTACCAGTATTTGCTTTGCGAGATGATAGTATTGTTGAAGTACAAGGGGAATCTGCTGGTGTTCACAAGGCAGTTGAACTTATTGCAGTTCATTTACGCAAGTTCTTGGTTGACCGCAGCATAGTTGGAGTTTTTGAAACTCAGGCATGTCCCCTCTTTTCTTTTTTAAAATTTCTTTCTTTAAAGTTAAAAGATTTAAATTCAAAAGGAGCTTCAAGGTTTCTTTCCAGTCTCTTGGCTTTTTTTTGTCAATATTGTTTGTGTTTCAGCAATGTTTTAGTGTTTTTTTTGTATAAGTTTGTTTGCTTCCTATTCTCTGGATAATTTTGTTCTATCCTTCTTCCAAACTTCAGATGCAAATGCAAGATGTTAGAGTTAACCAGAATGTGCCACCACATCAAAATTGGGGTCCTCCTCCTCAAGGGTTTCCTGCTCCTGCTGGTGGTGGTGGTGGAGGACCTGCTTTTGCCCCTAATCATCAATATATGCCGCCACCTTCACATCACTATGATAGTTATTATCCACCTACTGAGTTGCCTCCCATGGACAAACACCTTCATCAAGGTCCACCACCTGCCTATGCAAGGGATGCTTCTATGGGAATTCATTCATCAAGTGCACAGCCACAACAATCTGTTGTAACTAAGGTGTCATCTTTTGCCCAACTTGAGAATGCTTATAGTGACTCTAATTCACTTTTGAAGCCGTTTGTTTTATCACAAATTCATGTAATTTTCTCTATATACTGTGTAGGTCACACAGCACATGCAAATTCCTCTTTCATACGCAGATGCTGTTATAGGAGCATCAGGCTCAAATATCAGCTATATACGTCGTGCTAGTGGAGCAAGCATTACAATTCAGGAAACAAGGGGTGTGCCTGGGGAGATGACTGTTGAGATAAGTGGGACTTCTTCTCAAATACAGGCAGCCCAGCAGCTGGTTCAGGTATTTGATTTTGAAGTTAAAGGCACATCTATTATTCTGCCTGTTACCTGTATTGTTGTTGGCAAAGTGTTGAAGTCTATGATGCATTCATTGATTTTGTCAGCACATTCATTGATTTTGTCAGCGCAGGTGCCCACATGACACGAGCTGTTGCTTTTAATTTGAGTAATTGAATTATTATTATTTACATGGAGATTTGAATCCTGTCAAACATACTACACCCTAAAACTGCTAGCCCCACTTCTCTAGGGCCAACAATGTTTATGATTGCCAGTTTATCCACTCCACTAGCTTCTACAATCCAATAGTATTGCTGTTGAAACTCCTCTTTAGTTGTGATGCCTTTTGGATCTAAGACAAAATTGACAAATTTTGGTAAGGAAAAGATGATTTGAGAGACAGTGACTTTGTTGGTGAATCCATCTCCTTAAAGACTCTGGCTTTATTGGACAGATTTCCTGCTATAAAACTTAGTATTAATTTATTCATATGCTGAAATCATTTGTTTCTTCTATCTCTTGTATATCTTCCGGCTCATTAATTACAAATACACCAGAAATGACTGTAACTATCATTCACTATTTATATTTGTTCTTGCTTTATTTTTTCACTTTCTTTTTTTTAATTACTTTTTAATGGTAGTATTGATGATAGAATAGAACATACAAATAATTTGAGCATATCCTAGGAATGTACAGAATATGGTATTGAAACTGGCAGTTGCTGGAAAGGTGCTTTTTGTTGGTTTAGTTTATCTTTTATCTGAAATGACCACAATCTATTTGATGCAGAATTTCATGGCGGAAGCTGCTGCAAGTGCAGCGGCACAAGATCCTATGGGGGGATCAGTTAGCCAAGGATATGGTGCCTATCCAACAAATGCTCCAGTTTATGCATCTCCACCCGCAGGCGCTGGTGGTCATACAGGCCATGCGCCTTCTGCAGATTATGGCCCCGTATATGGTACCAATTATGGGTATTAAGATGCTTGATTTAGTTTTGGTTAAGTAGCTTTGTGTAAACTGTAAACTTCACCTTCAGTTATAGTATTTCTTTTTTCATTTTTGTTTTTGGCTAGTAGGTTGTTATACTGTTGGTCCCCTTGTTTTTGCCTCATCATTTCACATTAATATATCATAAACGATTCGATTTTTCTAACCTATGCACGGCCCAGTATATAGCGTAATCAATACTATGTACTGTTTTTTTTTATTTTTTATTCTAAGTCTGAGATTATTGAAGTCTTCCAAATTCCTATCTATTGGGTAAAATCCTAATTTTGCTATGGACAAGTCTAACTAGATATTTTTCTTATCTAATTTAATCTTATAACTATAATTAAGATTTATGTTGAACACTTTTTCTTCACCTTTAACTTTTTTTTTTCTCTGAACTTTATATAACAAATTGCTTACCCGTGAATCTGTGACTATTCAGTGTCTTTATTAAAAAAACAATCATTTAATAATGTTTACAATGTGCACCTTATAAAAACTCCATGTATAGTGATATTAATAAGGTGTGCACCATAATCATCGGCTCTCCTTCCTATTCTTCTCGTCGCCTTCATTAAATATTAATCTGAATAATAAGTAGTACAACGCACTCTCTAAAAAAAATAAAGTACAACGCAAAAGTAATCTAAATAAAGTAGGTTTGGTTTCAACTTTCAAGTTGAAGTTTCCCTCTTGATGATCTTGACTGGGAAACCACCTTCCATCTGGGAAGAGAGGAAGGAGATGAAGTGAGGCTCCACCCCTGGGGTCACCACAGGCACCACCGTGAACTCCCTCAGAATCCCAGCCACTAGCCTCTGCATCTGCATAAAGGCCATTTCCTTCCCCAAACAAATCCTGGGACCCGCCTGAAACACTGGATAAGTGAACGAATCCCTTCCCATAAACTTCATTTTTCCCGATTCAACATTCTCTAACCACCTCTCCGGCTTAAACTCAGCCCAATCTTCACCCCATATACTTTCTAATCTCCCCATGGCATACACATGATACGTCACCAACGTTCCCTTTTTAACCGCTGTCCCATCTGGCAAAACGTCGTCGTCCACTGCTTCCTTCGAGTCCATCGGCACCGGCGGGTACAGCCTCATACTCTCACACAACGCAGCATGCGTGTAAACCATGTCTTTCACTTCATCATAAAGCGGAGCCTCCGATTTCTCCATTATCTCCTTCAATATCTCTTTCTCCACGCGCGGGTTCTTCGATAGCAGCCAGAAAAACCACGTCAGCGCAGCTGACGTCGTATCCTTCCCCGCCAATATGAAACTTATCACTATATCAGTCACAAAATCCTCGTCGGAGTGTCCCGAACTCAAAAACCGAGAAAGCATGTCCAACGATTCAAGCGATTGTTTCTCCTTCAGCTCCTTTTTCTTCTCCCTCACTATGTTCTTCGCGAACTCGTGCACTTCCTTCACTGCCATTCTTAGTCGCTTTTCCGAACCTATGTTAAGTAGTCGTTTGATTTTCCATACTAACGGCAACGGCTCGCGGAACCGTTTGCTGCTGATCTCGCTCGCTTCTTCGTACGCAACTGCGAACTTGCTCCGTTCAGTTGACGGCGTCAGGTACTCGGCGTCGTACCCAAACGCGATTTTGCAGATGTTGTCGAACGCGAAACGTTGGAGTATGTCTTGGAAATCGAGGGTTTGGTCTTGTTGCGCTGCTGAAGCGAGGACGGGGACGAGACGGTCGGAGAGTTCGACATCGACGACGTGTTCGACGAACTTGCGGAGAGACTTTGTGTTGAACTCGTGGCTGGCCACTTGTCTCTGAAACTTCCACGTGGTTCCGTCGGCGTTGAAGATTCCCGATCCGAGGAAATCGGAGAGGGTGTGAATGAAGGTGCTGCCCTTTTGGTAGTTGGAGAAACGGGTCTTGAGAATGTGTGCAACGGTGGCGGGGTTGCCGGTGATGACTTGGCGGCGGCCCAAGGGGCGGTCTAGGGTGAACGTGGCGGCGGGTGAGATTTTGACGATATCGTATAGCCACTGGATACGGCGGTTACCGGCGCTTTTGATGGCGTAGTAATGACCAATAAGTGGGTATGGTTTTGGGAGAGTGATGGTTCCTTTTGTAGGATCAGAAGCCTGTTTCCTTTTGGAAGTGAAAAAGAAGAAGAAAATCACTGGAAGGATGAAGAAGAGAAAGAAAGGAGCTAACAGCTGCAAATTCAGAAATATCTGAATCATTTTTCTAACTTCTGAATGAGAAATAATTGGCAATTAGTATCAGCGCGAGCTATTGATGATGTGATGATGTTAATTAAGGAAAGTCTATCTCTCTCTATATATACTGAACCATAAGTTCCCCAGTCAAAGATGCAAGCGAAGCCGTGCAAAAAATGTATAGCACAAGTCAAAGTTGATTAGTATTATATATAAGAACAATCCAGAATACGTTTTTCCTTGAGTAAGCAAAATCGTCATTTTTTTTTCCCAAATGATTCCAGAATATTTTTTTTGGTCTTTAATATTATAAAAAATACTAAATATTATCTTATTATTAAAAACCAAATAAGTATTTCAAGTGATTAGAGAATATAATTTTTTAATTTCTTTATATAATATATTGAAGTTTTAAAATATTACTAAGAATCAAAACACCTGTCAACACGTTTAAAAATTTAATTATCTATCAACTGTTTGACCTTATTAGTTATTATGTTGTTATATAAACTCTAACAAAATATATAAACCAGAATTATTTTAAACTGATCAATAATAATTTATATTATATTGATAATTAACTTGTAAAGTTGTATTTATTTGGTAAAACCGTAAAACCAAAGAAAAAAACACTTTTGATTTTATTTGTATGAAAGTGACGACTTTGCTTATGTAATGAAAAGTGGATTCTGTAGCAAGAAAAGCCAAAGGAAATGTTATCCATCTGACAAGTAGGAAACATGGTTGCCCCATGGCCCATATGGCCATACCAGACACTTACGTATGTAGTTACGTTTGGACTGCTTATTTACTTTTTTTTTTACTCCTAAACTGTAATTGATTATTTTATTCATTAAATTACTTTAAAATATTTTTAAATTTATAATTTTATTCTTGCATTACATACTTGTTCTATATATAGGCAGAAGAGATCAAGAGACCACTATGCTCAATACAAAAGTATGAAATTACCACGCCCAAATCTCAAACCATGACAAGCTCAGTCTTTTTTACTTGTGCAGAAAGCTTGAAGAAATGGACTCACAATACATAATTATAAATACCTTGAACCAGCTGGCTGTCACCAATTCAAACTTTACAAAACTACCTATAATGCTTTTAAAGAAAGGTGCAGATCGAGGAGGAATAATAATAATAATATAGTTTCATTGACATGTGCAATAAAAACATACAAGTTTAATGCATGCCAACATATACACGAGGAATGATGGAAATACATAAAAGGTTCATTCAAAGACTCCATTATTCCTCTGTTCTTGTCATCATCTTTAAATAATAGTGACTATTATCACATCTTCTTTTTGTCTTTGCGTTTTGAAAAATCAGAACGCGTAATTGAATGTTACAATTTTTTAAAATTAAAAAACTTTACATTTTGTATAGAAATTCAACGAGATATTTGAATTATGTAATAACTTCTCATACATTCCCTTCAACTAGGAGAAGGCTACAATGAAGAAATGAACTAAATGGTTTATTGGTGATAAAGTAAAATAATCTATTATAATAAGTAAAAAAAAATTATTAGGTTAATTTTTTTTAAAATATAAATAACAACTAAATTCTTCTTCTTTTTTTTTTTTATCTAATCACCTATTCTGAATTAAAATTCATCCGTTAGTTAATATTTTTTCTCTATACTAGAAAGACGTTTTGATGGAAAAAAAATTATTTAATATAATTTACAAAGTAAAAGAAATATAATTATATTTTAACAAATTTATTTTAATATAAAATCTAATATTGTAATAAAGTTATAAAATATGATAAATTATATTTTAATAAAGTGTTATATATATATATATATATATATATATATATATATATATTTGTACCACCAAAATATTGTAGACAAACAAAAAAAACATTATAATTTATATATAAGATTAAATTAATCACTTAATTTTTAATATTTATTTCCATCATTTTTTTTCTAAAAATCATTATATATGAAAAAAGTCGTTCAATTTTTTTTTTTGTGTTTTAAAAATATTTAATATTACAAAACTTTAAAATATTATATTTTTATAATATTATTTATTTATAGTTTTTATCATTAATTTTTATTGGTTAAAATTAATTTTTATGAAATTTCACTTTTTTTTATTAAAAAAAGTTTTTTTTCTTCTTAAATAAACTTAACTTACAACTTAAAAATTTATTGAAACAAAAGTAGTTTATTTTCTTCTTCAATAATAAATAATTTATTTTATAAGATATCATGAAGAATTTAATTTATTGAAATAAATTAAAAACAATCAATTTTTAGAAAATTAGTTCAGTTAAAAAAAAAAAGTTTTTTTAGGGAAAAAAAAGCTTTCTTAATAGTTGTACATCAAATTTTTCTTAATTTGGTTTTTTTGGTAAAAAAAATTATTTTAATAAATAGGGTTAAAATTCACAATACATCATATATATTAAATTTAATCAAATCTGCAACCAAAAAAAATAAAGATAACCGATCATAGTCTGATAATCTTTTTAAATATATTATTCCATCCTAGAAAATTAATATTTTTCATGGTTTCACGGTAAAATAAATATTTAAGTGGTTTATGATCAATATTTTTATACAGATTAGTGCAATTCATATAATTATAAGATTAATCTAATAATTAAAAGTCTGATACAGCAAAGAACCACCATTTGGTGTGGTTGATTTTTGACATCACCGTAATATGGTAGGCATAATCTTATGACTTAAAAGACTGATGCACCACTATTTGCTTGTTCATTTTAGACATCACCATTAATTAATATTATAAAAAGTAAAGAACAAAACAAAAACAACTCTCACACTCACATAAGTCTAACATGAAATTTTAAGAAAATCGCTTGTAGAATGACGTGGACTAAACAAAATAGGTTTGGTTTCAGGTTGAAGTTTCCCTGTGGACGATCTTGACGGGAAAACCACCTTCCATATGTGTAGTGAGAAAGGAAATGAAGTGAGTGTCCAGCTCCACCCCTGGAATCACCACCGGCACCACCGTGAACCTCCTCAGAATACCCGCCACCAGCCTCTGCATCTGCATAAAGGCCATTTCTTTTCCCAAACAAATCCTGGGACCCGCCTGAAACACTGGATAAGTAAACGAATCCCTTCCCACAAACTTCATTTTTCCCGATTCAGCCTTCTCCAACCACCTCTCTGGCTTGAACTCTGCCCAATCCTCACCCCAAATACTCTCTAACCTCCCCATCGCGTAAACGTGGTACGTCACCGACGTCCCCTTCTTCACCACCGTCCCATCTGGCAAAACATCGTCGTCCACTGCTTCCTTCGAGTCCATCGGCACCGGCGGGTACAGCCTCATACTCTCACACAACGCAGCATGCGTGTAAACCATGTCCTTCACTTCATCATAAAGCGGAGCCTCCGATTTCTCCATTATCTCCTTCAATATCCCTTTCTCCACGCGCGGGTTCTTCGATAGCAGCCAGAAAAACCACGTCAGCGCAGCTGACGTCGTATCCTTCCCCGCCAATATGAAACTTATCACTATATCAGTCACGAAATCCTCGTCGGAGTGTCCCGAACTCAAAAACCGAGAAAGCATGTCCACCGATTCAAGCGATTGTTTCTCCTTCAGCTCCTTTTTCTTCTCTCTTACTATGTTTTTCGCGAACTCGTGCACTTCCTTCACTGCTATTCTTAGTTGCTTTTCCGAACCTATGTTGAGTAATCTCTTTATTTTCCATACTAACGGCAACGGCTCGCGGAACCGTTTGCTGCTGATCTCCGTTGCTTCTTCGTAAGCTACTGCAAACTTGCTCCGTTCAGTTGACGGCGTTAGGTACTCTGCGTCATAGCCAAACGCGATTTTGCAGATGTTGTCGAACGCGAAACGTTGGAGGATGTCTTGGAAATCGAGGGTTTGGTCTTGTTGCGCTGCTGAGGCGAGCACGGGGACGAGACGGTCGGAGAGTTCGACATCGACGACGTGTTCGACGAACTTGCGGAGAGACTTGGTGTTGAATTCGTGGCTGGCCACTTGTCTCTGAAACTTCCACGTGGTTCCGTCGGTGTTGAAGATTCCCGAGCCGAGGAAATCGGAGAGGGTGTGAATGAAGGCGTGGCCCTTTGTGTAGTTGGGGAAGTGGCTCTTGAGAATGTGTTCTACGGTGGCGGGGTTGCCAGTGATAACTTGGCGGCGGCCCAAGGGGCGGTGGAGGGTGAAGGTGTTGGCGGGTGAGATTTTGACGATGTTGGATAGCCAATGGACCTGGCGGTTACCGGCGCCTTTGATGTCTAAGTAGTGACCAATAAGTGGGTATCGTTTTGGGAGAGTGATGGTTTCTTTTGTAGGATCAACAGCAGCCTCTTTCTTTTTGGAAGTGAAAAAGAAGAAGAAAAGCACCGGAAGGATGAAGAAGAGAAAGAAAGGAGCCAACAGCTGCAAATTCGGAAGTATCTCAATCATTTTCCTAACTTCTGACTGAGAAATCTTTGTAGTGGTCTTTATCTTGATCTTATTACCAGTTTGTAATTTGTAGGATGAGATGATGATGTTAAGGAAAGTCTCTCTCTCTAGATACTGAATAACATGAGAACGAAGCCGTATAGAACAAAACAAAAAGTATTAAATAGTCAAAATTGATTAGTATAGTGCGCACTCCAATTCTGACAAAATGCATAATGAATCAATGATAATGATCGTTAACACTTGGGTGATGTGTGTATTTTGGCAGCTTGTGGATAATTATCTGGTTGCCCTGTGATACGCTATTATTTGCTTCCTCTCTCTTTCTCTGTTTTTTCTTTTTGACAAGAAGGGCCTGAAGCCCAAACCAGAATACGCTTTTCCTTTCGTAAGCAAAATCTTCTTATTGATGCGAATCTCATTATATTTGACGAAGGTGTATTTGTGAAAGTTATAAAAAGTAAAATTAATATATTATTTGACATTTTAATTTTTCTAAAAATATAATAATTATTTAAAAAAAAATTAAATTACATGATGTTTATATTTGTTTTTCCCTTTCTTTCATTTGTTGGTAATTTGTTCGCCTTTTAAATAATTCTTGTTCTTTTTAATCCATCTGTTCACTCTATTTCTATAGTTTTGCCTCCATCTTTGTTGTTATTATTCTATTGATGGTTGACTTGAATTTTAATTGTCATATTGTTCCATGATCATAATATATACATTAAAGATGTAAATGTTAAAATTAAAACATATATAGGAGTATTCTAATTTATAACATATATATTATTATATTATAAAATAAAAGAGACTTTTATATATATTTATTAAAAAAAATGCTAAATGGTAATGGGTTTATTTTTAACATAATTTTTCAAAAGTCATACCTACCATGATTTCTTAGAAATTAAACTCATTAAATATTTTATTAAAGATAAATTAAAACAAACAATAACTAAATGACTAGATATTTATGAAATGAAATGAGTAGCATGACAATCTCTTGATAAAAAAAAATACAATTTACTAATTTAAATTACAGTTTTAAAAGTAACACTTACATGTTGAATGTAATTTTATGATAACCAATTTAAGATTACATGATATAAACAATATATCAATAGTTATAATTTGAAGAAGATTAGCATGAGAGAGAGATATCTTGTAAAATTATAATATTCAACTATTCACGCGCATTTTAAATTTTGACTCATTGATTTAAATGAATAATAAATTTACGTATTTATATACCTAATTTAAATATGAAATAATATTGTGATTTATAACGTGAACATTGAATAAAATTAATTAAGCAGAATAATTTGATTGAATTTGAATGTAAAAAAAAAACATTCAAATTCTTTTTTTAATTATATTTATTTTAGAAGTGTACTATTTCTATTTTCATAAATATTTTATGTTGTTATATTTTTATATATTAAAACTAATATATATTTTATGATATTTTATTATATATATTAACATATAAATTAATTTTATTAATTTCTTTGGTTTTATTTTTTTTATTGTTACGTATAGTTGGTTTATTGGTTGATTATTTGTTTAGATAAAATATTTTATAATTTTTACATACTATTTTTTATTTTCAAATTTATAATTAATATTTTTAATTTTTGTACATGACAGTTATAAAATCTACTTTATATTTTAAATATTTATCATATTGGTTTATAATTTCTTATAATCATTTTTATTTTTTTTTACTATTGCACTCGAAAAAAATTATTGATATTTTTTTATTAGTGTACAATTACAAATATTGTAAGCATATATGAAAATCTCTTAAAGAAAATTCTCATTTTTTTTATTATGTTTACCACTCACTCAAAATTGTGAATATTATTAAATATATACAAAATAATAAGTTAAAAAGTAATATTATTCATATCCTTTATCGTAAAGTTGATTGAAAAAAAAAAGTTACTATAACCATGAAATTCAAGTTTTACCTTAAATTAAAATATGAAACAAAACTTATTACAAATAATAATCATAGATGATAGTTAACAAATACCATACAAAATTAATAGAAAGTTGGATATTACAATGATCACATTGAAAAAACTTCACTTGTTAATTTGTTGGCAATTTCTATCTTGATTGGAACCTACATCTATATATTACAATAAGTCAATAATCATATAATTAATAAGTAAATAAACAAATCACCCACTAATTTTTAAAATAAACAAAAATATATATTTTTAATTTGATTTTATTAAATAAAACACTTAAATGCGACAAACAAAAGAATTGTGCGAAAAATATTTATAAGAAATTCACAAAAACAAAGTAAGAAATATAAACAATAGGTAACAACTTAAACAAAATTAAAACAAAACTCTAAAATTGAGTAATTGACCATTTTGGATAAATGAAATATATCTTTAAGAGAAAAAATAGTTAAACTAAAATTTAAAATTGATGATTTAAAATTTTGTAATATTTAAGTTAATTTAAAATTGAAATTAAAAACAAACCTATAAGGGATAGAATATAAAAAAGTTAGTTATAAAAAAAACTAAAAAAATAAAATAAAAGAGGTTTACCAATTCATAGGGAAGGTTTTCTTGATGCACAATTTCATTTTAGGGGTTCACTATCATTCTTTTTTTTTTTTTTTTTATATGCAAGAAACTGAAATTAAATGATGAATATATTATTAAGAATATTAAAAAAATACATACAACATTGAAAAAATTAAGCGAGAAGTACCTGGATTCTTTGTCTTCACTGCGTTAAAAAAAAAATGATCTCAACAATCAAATTAGAGAAATCTTGAATGCAACAGCTATGCAATTAGAGAGAAAATATATATGTCATAAATGGGAAATGAAGAGGAAGATAGTATTTTCTCATCGAATTGGATTGAAGAAAGAAAAGAGTTTCACGTAAAGAAAGAAGAAAGTTTTAATATAAATGAATTGTTTGTTCTGATTTTTTAGAATTCTAAGGGAATGGTATTTTATTTGGAGCAGTCATACGTGAGTGAGTAGTTATTGAAGTTAATGTTAAAAAAGTGAAAGTAGTAGAGGAGTTACTTTATAACTACTAAAACATACCTCCCTAGAAAATGGGCCATTACACTCTAATGCATATAATTTTAATTTTTAATTTTTAATTTTTTATTTAAAAATTTATTTTTCAATCAAAATAACAATATTAGTATAAAAATTTGTATAACTTTTTTAATTTACTATCTCTTAAAAGTGAAAACTAATGAGTAATTATTAAAAGTGATATCGTCTTATGAATAATAATTATATTTTACATCAAAAGCAACAATACATTATATAAATTTTTACTGTAATTATGAATGATTAATTTAAGAGAAAGTCATATTTAATTTTCATTATTTATAAAATTTCTTGAAACAACATCGTGTGCGGGATTATTTGGCCAATGATTGATGACTGCAAATCATTATCTAATAGTGCTTTTCTCATCACCAAAAGAAAAGGCAATAAGGTAACACATAAATTAGCTAATTTGGCTTTTTCTACAGGGAAGAGGTCCCTTGCCAATTGACCTATTAGTTGCATTTGATGCACAAAATTTTGCTTCTGCTGATGAATAAAACTATGAAAGTCCCACTCTTTTTCTAAAAGTAATAATATTTTTTTTTTATCAGCCAAAACTAATAATAATTATTAACTTTTTATCAGTGAAGAATTGCGGAGGGCACATTAAGTTTTAAGAATTGATACTATTCGTGTATTTAAGTTAGAATGTTCAGATACTGTGTTTAGCAATGTTTGTTATGACTATAAGTTTACAGATTTTGTGTACTGTTAAGCAGAACTTTGGTAACTGATGAAGTTTTTATCATCCTTTGTATTTACTCCAACAACTTAATGTATTTTTTGGTGTGTAATCTAAATTGGTGTATACTTTAGAAGGAATATATTTCCCTGCAATACTATTGCATTCAAATTAGTACATGATCAAAAGACAAGCACTTAATATGTGTAGGTAACCTTGTATGAAGTTAAGACTTAAGTGAAAGGATAAGCCTAATATGCACGTTTAACATAGCCAGTCAGAAATTAACTAGTTCTAATGTTAACAATCCCAAAAAAAATGCACTTACTATGTGCATTTAAATCACGTTCGAAGTCAAAATACAATAGAAAAGTTATTGAATATAGAGGCAACTATGACATTAATAATCCAATCTCTCTGATACTCATGTCAGCAGATACAACATTAAAAATGATTAGTCATTTAATTTAGATGTAATACACCAATGCAAACCAAAATAGCTAGATGCTCATGTAGGAGACAACTTTTATTTAGACAATAAGGTAGTTGTGCCCCCTAACATGGTAAATATATATCTATATGACCCTTCATTCAAAAGCATGACACATGCCAAAATCATTCACAGGACACATCGACCTCCAATAATCGACAGCAATTTTCAGGATGCATGTACAGGGTGTCTGATACCATGACATGAGGACATGCATAAACCCAGTCCTGTGTGAATCACACGGTGCATATCCTTAAGCAGCGACGGATCTAGAGAAAATTAGGCATGGACTACAAATTATTTTATAAAAATTGAAGATAAAATTTTAAAAAAATTTTAAAAAAATAGATATAAAATTTGTTAATTTTTCTTAAAAAATTAAGAGTAAAATATGTGATAATACGATATAATAATAAAATGATAAAATAAAATTTTTAAGATTTTAAAAAATAAAAAATAAAAAATATTAAATTAATTTGTTAAGAGTCAAACATATCAAAAAAAAAAAAAAAAAATATAATTAAATCAAATATTTATTATTAATTGTAGATATAAAACTAAAATATATTTTACTCATAAAAAAATAAAAATAAATATTAACTTAAAAATTTATTTTTTTAATAATTTTTTATTTTATATATATATATAAAAGGGAATGGAGGGGGCTCAAGCCCTGCTTGACCCCTAAGATCCGTCCCTGTCCTTAAGGTTCAGCATGCAACAATTAACATATTAATTTCCACACTTGTCAAACAGCAAAGCGTGACACAATTGACAATACTATGAAGAGGCTATATAAACTACAGCAAAACATATAACGAAAATTATTTTAAATTGATCAGTAATTATTTCGTAAATCGTTACCTCATGCATTATGCCACCCGCAGACACATGGGTAGTTTATGTGTGACTCCATATTATTATTTTTTGTTTAAATGTCACTTTTGATATATTATGTTTAATTATTTTTATATTTTGGTGCTCTGAAAACTATCATTTTGATATTTTATGTTTTTTTAAAAATTTCGTTTCCGTACTTTCATTACTTTTGTGTTAAAAACGTGATGTTTCGTTGATTTTTAAATTTTTAAATAATTAATTTAAAATAATAATGATTAAAATTTGTTATTATCTTTATTTTATTTTAAAAAAATATAAACTTTTGAAAAAACATTAGTATCCTTTATTTAGTTAGTTTGTTCTTCTTTAATGTTGTGTCATATAATTAGTTTGTTAGAAATTTTATTTATTCTTAATTAATTAATATGAACTAAGTATTAATTTATAATATTTATATTAGTTATTTATATTTAGAGGAATTCAATTAAGTGATTTAATTTAGAGAGCCCTATAATGCTAATAGAAAGATAAAATGAAATTAATGAGTTGATTACAAGTTTTACCTATTGGACATAGAATTCTAATGACTTAAAAATGTAAAGCACGATTATGATCTCAACATACTAAATCAAAAATAGTTTTCTTCATATCTGAAGAGAGAAGGTGATTTGGTTGAGAAAAATCATTGAACCAATAATTTCTTATCAATAAATTTTTTGCTACATCTCAATCAGAATTGTTTTATGTAATCAGGTATTTCTAAGAAATCTTCTCTAATAATTTGACATAATTGTTCTTTTATTTATTTGATTAATCAAAATATCCAACAAGTGGTATCAAAGCCTCAATTACTATTAGATTATTAAGATTAAAACATAGATTGTATTGAATCCCTTTTTTAATTTTATGAACCTTAATTTTATTTTATTTTGAAAATGATTTTTTTTTCTTCTTTCTTTTTTGGAGGATGCTCTGTCTATCAAGTAGACAAAGTTTAAAGTGGTTATAATAGTTTAACATATTTATTTATAGTGGTTATTAAGTTTAAAGTAGTTAACCAGTTAACTAACAATTAGTTATAGCAGTAAAATAGTTATTCAGTTAATTTCTTTATTTTTATTTAGTTTGTTATATATATATATATACAGTCTGATGTTATTTATTTAGTTGGTTTTGTTATTGAAGTTTGTTTATTTCTTTATCTCTGTGTAACTTTGATATGATAAGTTTGAATAACTACTTTAAACTACTATAACTAACTGTTAAACAAATAATCATTTAATTATTTTAAACTTAATAACCACTGTAAACAAATAATCACTAAAATGTTATAATCACTTTAAACTTTGTTTGTTTTGACAGTGTCACCAAGTGTGATATACATTGTTTTAATCACTTTGTATAATGATATCCGAAATAAGAAATAAGAAGAAAAAAAATTATTTTAGTGTGCTTTTGCAAATTGCGTCGTCGTCATCATGTATGTGTTTTATTTTTGGAAATGTGCATTCATTTTATTTTGTGCTTTCTCTGAAATTAGGCGTATAATTGTAGCGGTGCATATTTTGCTTTTGCTTTCCTTAAAATCACGTAGTGTGCTGCGTAAAATTCCTATGCTTTATTTGGAATTTGCTTCTTTTTTTTTAATTGCATATTGAATTGTGCCCGTTCCTTTTTTTCTTTAGGAATTGTGTTGTGCGTGAAGAGTGATTTTACAATTGCAATTAGAATAAAGATATTTCTACACTTATATACTAGTAAATATCTTGAGAGAGAAAGAGAGAAAATAAAAAGAAATATAGGCATGATAGGCGATATGATTTGACAAGATGAGAGAGATAGAGAGAAAGATGGGGTGTCAAGTAGGTGTTTCTTAATGTTGGGTGTAGAAAAATTAGAACTCTTCCAATTAAATGTGGTACTGTGCTAATTGATTTTTAGGAATGTGTACTGTTTTGCTTTTGCAATTGTATATTATGTGACTAAGTTGTTCGCACTTTGTGATTTATAATTTTTTTTTAATTTCGTATAAATCTAGAATTTGTAATTTTATTTACTATTCATGAACTTGTCATACGCACTATTCATTCGATTATTGTGTAACGTATGAAATGATTTATGTATTTTTTATTTATTATTTATGAATTAGTAATGATTGTTTTCGTATAATTGTTGCTATCAGTTTATATGCAAATTTTATGGATTCTTCCTATTTATTGTGTATGATAATTTTTAATTGAGTTAGTTAAAACAATATATTGTCAAAGTAATCCCTATTGTGTAAATTAATTTGATTAAAATTATATAGATATTTGTATGAGATTATTTATACGAATTGTGCTCGGCTTAAAGGAAGACGCAATTTGTTCAAATAATAACATACATGTGATGATAAGTATGTAACAATTATAAAGTAATTGTTTCATGTGAATAATAGTCAGTCCAAATAAAGATTATTATTTGACAGAGTTGTTTGGTCATTACGTAAAGAGTACCATTTACAAATTAATTTTTCTATCCAAAAACTAGGAATTAATGTTGTGCTAAGTATCTTGTTATGAGTTGAAATATTTGCATGATTTGTTTTATATATATAATTTATATATATATATATATATATATATATATATGAACTATTTGGTGACTTATAAACACGTTATTAATTTAATTTTTTGTTCTCTATTTTAGTTGTCACTACTATGAATGTTTCTATTTAAGTGAATTCTATCTCAATGTTGGATAGGACAAATTTCAAGGTTTGGAAGAAAACCGTAAAAATTGTTCTCAGTTGTATAGATTTGGATCTAACACTGAGAGAAGAACCATCCATTTTCACTTCGAAAGTTTCTAATGAGGCAAAAATTGAGAAATGAGAACGGTCAAACCGAATGTGTCTTATGATCATGAAGCGTTCTATACTAGAGGCGTTTCGGGGCTTATTGTTGAAGGTCAAAGTGCAAAGAATTTTCTTGCAAAAATTGAATAGTACTTTGCCCAGAATGAAAAGGCGGAGACGAGCAACCTTTTGGCTAAACCCATCTCCATGAGGTATAAAGGCAAAGGAAATGTTAGAGAATACATTATAGAAATGTCTAATCTTGCATCAAAACTTAAGGCAAATAAAGTTAGGGCTTTGGTGAAGACCTACTTGTGTACTTGGTTTTGATTTCACTTCGTGCACACTTTGGGAAATTCAAAGTGAGTTATAACACTCAGAAGGACAAATGGTTCCTAAATGAGCTTATATCTCAATATGGGCAAGAGGAAGAGAGGTTGTAGAGGAATAAGACTGAAAGTGCTCATTTGACTTTGACCTCTCAAAATAAAAAGAGAAAAAATACTAAGGATGTTGAAGAATTTACCTGTTACTTCTGCAAGAAGTCGGAACACATGAAGAAAGAGTGTCTCAAGTATATTGATTGGCGTGTAAAGAAAGGTAAATTTTTTACTTTGTTTATTCTGAAATTAATTTAGCTTTTGTACCTATAGATACTTGGTGGGTGGATTATGGTGTTACTATTCACATAATAACTATGTAGAGTTTCCTGTGGAGTCGACACCAAGTGATGATGAAAGATTCATTTTTGTGAGCGATGAACAAAATGTTGCAGTAGAGGCTATTAGAACTTTTAGATTATAGTTAAAAATTGAATTTTATTTGGATTTGTTTGAGACATTTGTTGTACCATCTTTTAGGCGGAATTTGATTTCTATTTCTAGTTTAGACAAATTTAGGTTTTCTTATTCATTTGAAAATAATAAAATTAGTCTATGCCAAAATACAAATATTGTTGGTTCTGGTTCTTCAATTAATAATCTTTACATGCTTGATGTTGTTAGTTCATAATGAAATACTGTAAACAACATGTGATACAAAACGAAAATTAATTAAGAATTCAATCACTTTATGATACAAGAGTCAAATGAAACAAAAGTTTCACATTCGGTTTTGAATTAAAGATGTTAAATTGAAATCAAAAGCATTTAAACCATATCTCTAAACAAATAATTCAGAGACTTATGTCGAATGAAATTTTTGATCCATTGGATTTATTAGACTTTGATGTATGTGTTGAATGCATAAAGGGAAAACAAACAAACATAAGGAAATTAGGTGCTAGAAAAGCTAAAGACATCTTAGAACTAAGACATACTAATATTTGTGGTCCAATCCCTTTGGCTTCTTGGAATGGACAACAATATTTTATTACGTTTATATATGATTTTTCTAGATATGGTTACATATATTTGATACATGAAAAGTCTCAATTCTTAAACATTTTTCAGGCTTTCAAAGTTAAAGTTGAACTTCAACTTAGAAAGAAAATTAAAGTTGTCAAATATGATCATGGTGGTGAATACTATGGCAGATATGATAGATCAAGAGAACAACATCTAGGACCTTTTGCACTTTTTCTCAAAGAGTGTAGAATTGTTCTGCAATACACTATGCCAAACAAAGCTAGCATGAATGGTGTAGCAAAATGAAGAAATTGGACTATTAAGTATATGATGAGGAGTATGATTAGTCATTCATCTTTGCTAAAGTCACTTTGGGAAGAAGCCTTAAAGACTACAGTTTATTAGGGTGCCAAGTAAAGTAGTTAACAAAAACCCTTATGAACTTTGGATTGGCAAAAAGCCAAGCATCAGGCACTTGCATATTTTAGGTTGTCCAACTGAAACACAACCTTAAAGGCCACATGAAAGAGATGGATACAAGAACGGTTAACTGCTATTTTGTTGGTTATAAGTTTTACAATCTCATTTCAAGATCATATTTCAAAACAAAAAATGCAAGATTTTTTAAGGTAGTTGAGTTTGGGAAGAAAGGGAAAATAAGGAATAGTGTCTTTGAGGAAGAACCTATCGTTGACAGTGATCAAGTCCTCAAACCTATTATTGTTCAGGACACCACTCTAGTAATAAACGACAATGTTTAAATTGTTGTTGATAACATTGTTTTAGAACTGTGTATAGCTTGACAAAAGTTGATTAATGCCATGAAGGATGAGATAAAGTTTATACAAGACAATGACTTTTGGGATGTAATTAAAATTATGTCATGAAAGATGAGATAAAGTTTATACAAAGTTTCAAAAAATAATATTATATAATTTGTAAACTTATACATAATTTTTAAACTTAAAAAATAATGTCTAAAAATATTTTTAAAAATATTACATAATTTATAAATTTTCAAAAATAATACATGAGAGAAAGGAGAGAAAGGAAGCATATCTCAATTTCTTCTTAAATACCACGTCCAAACAACTAATTTTATTTCAAAGAATTTAAATTATCCTTTCCAAATATCTTATCCAAACACATTTTAAAAGTGACTAAAACATATTAATTATAAATAAATATTTAAAATAAAAAATGATTCAAACCCTACTATCAATAGACATTGACTCTTATGGCTAAAGGCTTTACATTATTTTATTTTATTTTATGCTTAGACTCCTTATTATTTATATATAGACTTTCTCGACCGTCGGAAAACTCACAAATAACAATTCCACATCTCCTCCACCTTCCAACATTTATTTATATTTTATCCTTGGATATAAGCTAAACATATTACAGTATCTAGTATCTGAACTTAGAAAAAATTATTGAGATGTTTCTGAATCTGCAGTTGCTGGTTCCCTTCTTCTTCATCCTTCCCGTCCTCCTTTTCTTCTTCTTCTTCGGACATTCGTCTGCACTTCTGAAGAAGAAAGATGAAGGTTATAGAAGAAGCACCACTCTGCCAAAAACATACCCATTAATTGGCAATTACCTAGCCATCAAAGCAGTCGGAAACCACCGTATTCAGTGGCTATCCGATATGGTAAAAATCTCACCCACATTCACTTTCACCTTCCACCGCCCCCTGGGCCGCCGGCACGTCATCACCGGCAACCCCGCCACCGTAGAGTATATTCTCAAGTCTGGTTTCTCCAATTACCAAAAGGGCAGAACCGCCACTCACATTCTCTCAGATTTCCTCGGCACGGGAATCTTCAACGTCGACGGCGACAGGTGGAAGTTTCAGAGGCAAGTGGCCAGCCACGAATTCAACAAAAAGTCTCTACGCAAATTCGTGGAGCACGTGGTGGATGCCGAACTCTCCAACCGTCTCATTCCCATCCTCGCTTCAGCAGCAGCACGTCACCAAACCCTTGATTTTCAAGACACTCTCCAACGTTTCGCGTTTGACAACATCTGCAAAATCGCGTTCAGCTTCGACCCCGAATACCTGACGCCGTCTGTTGAACGGAGCAAGTTCGCGCAAGCCTTCGAAGAAGCAACGGAGATCAGCACCAAACGGTTCCGCGAGCCGTTGCCGTTGGTCTGGAAAATAAAGAGATTACTTAACATAGGTTCGGAAAAGCAACTACGAATAGCAGTGAGGGAAGTGCACGAGTTCGCGAAGAACATAGTGAGAGAAAAGAAAAATGAGCTGAAGGAGAAGGATTCGATTGAATCGGTGGACATGCTTTCTCGGTTTTTAAGTTCGGGACATTCCGACGAGGATTTCGTGACGGACATAGTGATAAGTTTCATATTGGCGGGGAAGGATACTACGTCAGCTGCGCTCACGTGGTTCTTCTGGCTTTTATCGAAGAACCCGCGCGTGGAGAAAGCGATATTGAGGGAGATAATGGAGAAATCGGAGGTTCCGGTGTACGAAGAAGTGAAGGACATGGTGTACAGTCATGCAGCGTTGTGTGAGAGCATGAGGTTGTACCCGCCGGTGCCTTTGGACACGAAGGAAACAGTGGACGACGACGTTTTGCCAGATGGGACAGTGGTGAAGAAGGGGATGATGGTGACGTATCACGTTTACGCAATGGGGAGGATGGAGAGTATTTGGGGTGAGGATTGGGCTGAGTTTAAGCCGGAGAGGTGGTTAGAGAAGGTTGAATCGGGAAAGTGGAAGTTTGTAGGAAGGGATTCGTTCACTTACCCAGTGTTTCAGGCGGGTCCCAGGATTTGTTTGGGGAAAGAAATGGCTTTTATGCAGATGAAGAGGTTGGTGGCTGGTATTCTCAGGCGCTTCACGGTGGTTCCCGCGGTGGCTAAAGGGGTGGAGCCTCACTACTTTTCCTTCTTGACCTCCCAGATGGAAGGTGGCTTCCCCGTCAACATTCTCGAAAGGCTCTCCCCATCAAATTTAAATTAACCAAACTATATTTCAACCACCACGCCGATCATCACAACTTCACTAGATCTCAAACCCTTTTGTTAAATTTGTTGTCGATCTCGATCCTCATTGCTGAATGTGTCATTTCTTTTCTTCTATTCTAGTTAATAAGAAATGCGTCTCATTTGTTTTTTTATTATTATTATTACAGTGAAGCAATTAAATAATGAGTAAACTTATATTATTTAATGATATATCTATATATTATATAAAGAGATATATAAAGGGATATTATTTTTAATAATTAATTTTTTATCTTCATATTTTTATGAATAATTTTATTTTTTTTAATAATTATTTTTTATTACTATCAATACCTTTTATTATTTATTTAAAATTATAATTATAATTATAAAGAGACACGTAATACCTCTCTTTCTCACTCGTTAAAATAATTACAATATTCATCCATATAGCTTAACTGTTGGTTTTTTTTTAAATAAAAAGAATTGTGCAACTGGGTTAGTGAATGATTATTCTTATATATATAATAAGATGTTGAGATCTATGGTGTCAAAAAGATGCTGAGGTCTATGCTAGTAATATTAATTTCGTGTGTCTTTAGAGCTAACCCGAGGAATAGAATAAGAAATTGTAAAGAAATGAACCAAACCAAGGGCTAGCAAAACGACAAGCTTGGTTCTATTTGTTTAGTAGTATAAACCACCACCACCAAAAGATATGGTGATGTTGATGAATTATCAAATGGAATATAATAATACAGGATAAGAAAAGACAACCCAAGAAGAATTAACCATTACAATATTCAAAGGTTATAATTTGAGGAAAAATTACTTGTACTTGCAGAGAGATTGATAAAATTAGAGACACGTTCGAATTTATTATATTTTACTTTTATTTTTTATTGATTAATTTGTATGAAATATTAGGTTTATTTAAAAAAAATTATTAATCTTTTTTATTGTCAAGTTGATTGGTATAACCTAATTTGTTATAAGTTTTCACAAAATCTTTGATTTAGCTTGAGTTTTAAAAAGTGTTTGGTGACGGAAAAGATATAAAAAGATACTATGATGTTTAAATATATACTTAAAAGAGATATGAATAATGAATTAAAACATACCTTTTTATTTCTGAATAAAAAAATATAAAAAAATGTACAAAAGAGTAACTATTTAGTCTCCATATCATTTCTACTTCTTTTCTACTTCTGAATAAAGAAATATAAAGAAATGTACAAAAAAGTACAAAAGAGTAACTATTTAGTTCTCATATACTTCTGAATAAAGAAATATAAAGAAATGTACAAAAAAGTACAAAAGA
The DNA here is from genome assembly GCA_014843725.1 of Amphicarpaea edgeworthii. Taxonomy (NCBI): domain Eukaryota; kingdom Viridiplantae; phylum Streptophyta; class Magnoliopsida; order Fabales; family Fabaceae; genus Amphicarpaea; species Amphicarpaea edgeworthii. Next base: position 1,485,740 of record CM026322.1, on the reverse strand, counting down.
GTAACTATTTAGTTCTCATATCATTAGTGAAGTTTATCAAACATTTTGATCCACAGTCTACAATTTATGGGATTGTGATATGAATGGGTATAAATCGAGTAAATATAAGTTATTTGGACCTAAGACTTGATGTAATCTTCGATAGCTGAGTAGATGGGGGTAGCTGAGGTGTCTGGGAACTCGATTGGTGGGGGTGCTGGGGTATATATCGGTGTATTGATCGGGGATAGTACAATTCCCTTATAGTTTTCAACATGTGAAGTCATTCTTAACTCATGTAAAATGCATAGTTCGCAAACTTTTATTCCACTTCAAAATTTTCTTAATAACAAAAGACAATTGTTATGTATAGCTTTCCTTATTAATTGCTTTTATACCTCCTTTTATAAAAAAAAATTTCCAAAAATAACCTTGTTTTATACCTCCCTTTCTAAAAATATGTTTCAGATCTATTATCATGAGGTGGGGTATACTATGACCGTAAATTTCAATGACTCTTTTTTCTTTTAAAGAAAATTGTTTAATTTTTCTTTCAAAATTACCAATTAGGTTTGTTGGTATAAACGATGATTTGTTCAATTTTCTTTAGGGTTTTTGAAGACCGATAGGATTGCACTCAAGAGTTTGTATTGGGAACCTCTGTTTGAGATATACAAATTTTCTTTCATAATGATTTATTACAAATAAAGATACCCACGTATGCACAAAAGATGTGACAATTTTATGCAAGACGAAGACTGAAGAATTCTACAATTTATTATGTAATTCGATATCTTGGTGTCTATCGAAGAATATGGTTTTGCTTTCCATAATTTCACCATTGGAAAGGAGAAAAAAAACCAAAAATTATTTTCTGTTGCTCTAATTTTGTTCCCAATATACATGAGTTTCACAAAGATTAACCACCTTAAGGTTTGTGTGACCATCTTGCACCCACGTTTGTGTAACCTATTATTATTCAAGCCAGAAAAAATAAATCGCAATTTTTTTTTAAAGCAAAGACCGAAGGAAGATGGTACCTCGTACCCCCCACCTCATGTATTTAGTACATTCAGAATAGTGTTTCTAGAAAAGGGTTATTTTAGGAAAAGAAAATGTAAAAGGGAGGTATATTAAAAACAAGTATAACATTAGCGATGACAAAAGGCAAAGAACCCCAATTAGTCAAGCGCAAAGACAGATCCAGGAAGTAATAAAGAGATGCTTTTTGCAAACAAAAAGTGGGCCATTAGAATCAAGCCCACTTGTTGAGTCAGGAATGGCCTTTCTGGTCATAAAAATAAAGTTATGTAGTATTAATCTTGTGATTATATATATATATTTTATACGAGTAAGATATTTATATACTGTTATATTTTTAAAATTAATTTTATGATAAATAAATGTATTTTTTAAATAATATAAATATACTTAATTATCAAAGAAAAAGGATCACACATTGAACATGGCAAGTACAAAATAATTTCTTAATTTTTATAGTAATTATTTTGAAAGTATTTATACAGTGTTTCTATTTTTTTAAATGCTAATTAAATTTAAAATTGTATAATAATTATATTTTAGATCAGTTTATTTAAAATTATAATAAGTATTTATAAAATAAGTGATTATTAAATAATTGATTATTTCATAAATAGGATTTACTTCTTTAAATAAATAGAAAATAACTTATTTTAAATAAAAACAGTTTAAACAAACATACTAAAAATACAAATAATTTCTTATTTTATTAAAATAAATGATTATTTCATCAAATAAATTTAAACAAACCCAACCTTTATCAATAAAATAAAATGACTTTTACTATCTTCTAAGATATTGGTTTCAGATAGAAATTAACATCGTTTTCTATAAAAATATTTTTTAAGAAATAATTCCACAAAATTTTAAATGAAACTAATTTCGAATTGGAAATTTCTTTTGTTTCGAAGAAATCTCTGTACGAAAGTTACGAAAAGTAAAATCTACGGTTATCTCATAATTTCAGGAAAATATGTTTTTATCTTTCCTTTTTATTTTTAATTAACTGTAAACCAATGAAATACAAGGATTAGTCTTTCGTGCTTTTCATGCTCAGATAATTTCGTATGGTATAACATTACCCATTTTTGCTTTCCGACTTTTCTTTCAAACACAACCTAGTGTTTATGTACTTTAATATCACTCAAATATTTATTTATCATTTTTTTTTTTGTAATTTTAGGGTCGTGTGGTGTTAAGGTCCAAGGTAGATTTTTTTTTTGGAGACTCAAAATACTTATAATAAAGACTTATATTTACCTAATCAGAAAAAGACAAATGAGAATTTGAACCTTTGATGTGTTAGATGTGAGTCATAACTTGCTCCCCACGACTAATCTTTTATGCTTATTCATCCACCATATTTGAACATTTTGAAAGGAGATTAGTGTTTTTAATTTCTGAAAATTTTCTGAATTTTAATTTTAGTTTATATTATTTAAAATATTAGTTATAGTTTTTATATTTTTTTTAAATACCTATAATTTGGTTTTTGTATAAAAAAAATATAAGCTTTAGAGACTAAATTTTAATATTTTTAAAATGCAGAAACAAAATTTATTGAGTTAAATAACTAGAAGCTTTTGCTTCTTTCTTTTCCATTATGTACCAAAAATAACTAAAATTTAGGATTTTGTTAAGAACTAAAAACACCAAATCTTAAAAACCTATTTATTATCTTATTTATTCGCTATCTTCTTGAAGAACAAAAATTGATAGCTAGCAGCTATATGTATCATCAACTTAGTTATCTTCTTTCACAAGGCAATCTACGTTTCTAAATATCTTTTTGCTTGTTCGTAGGTGCAGAAGAGGACTTCTAGCAGCTTAGCTTCGCAGAAGCTGCTTAATTAATATATGAAACCATAAACTTTTTCCCAGTATATGTGTTTCTTATGTGATGTGATTTAACGGTGTTAAATGTTTTACACGCAAGATGCGGATAATCCACATTACAGAACTCACAAAAAACTACATTAGAGGAAAAAAGTGAGAGAGGGCGTGCTAAAATGTGTAGTATAATTAAGAGGAAAAAAGTGCACGATGAACTGTATAAAAAATATTATTTAGAGGGACTAGAAGAAAAAATTTCAAATTTTTGAGAAAACAAAAAATACATTTTATCCTAAAAAAAATGTTGACCTTAAAAGAGAATAACATTCATAGAGCTGTAATAGGCCATTGAAATTTTAATGACGCTAGTACTAAAATGACGAAAATTATCATTAGTTATTAAATTTGTGTTACTAGTACATAATTTTTTTTTTTTAGTTAAATGAGACCTGAAAGGAAAAGAAAAATCCTTTAACCAAAATGGTGTAAAAGAGAAAAAAATCTCACAATAAAATAAATAGATATTTAAAAGTCCTCTGAAGTATGAACACAATATTTGACAACACAATTAAAACACCGACACCATAAGTAGAACGATGGAATGACATTCTTACTTGAGCTTTGACGTTCAGTTTGGACTTTGAATAATTTTGTTTCCATTTCGATCAATTATGCGGAGCTTCAAAATGTGTAATAAACGGACCGCAACAGAATTACACTATTTTATTAAAAAAAAAATTACACTATTGTTAGAGCGAAGAGTAAGATAGGGGGAAAAAATAAGGAACAAAAACAAAGTTTAATATGTACTTTGAGAATCAAGTTTTTTATCTATTGCTGATTAATTGGAAATAGTTATTAGTATGATTTCATATAAAATGTTATTTTTAATTATTAATTTTTTTTTAAATATTAAAATTCAATTTAGAACTGTTTCCTGTCTTACTTATAAAGGGAAAAAAGCTATTGTATATTGGTCTTATATATAAACAGATTTTAACTACTTTTATCATGAGACTACTTTCAAAATACTTTCATTTAATAAGTACTTTATTTTTTATATCAAGTTTTGGTGATTTGGGAAAAAATTAATTGGAATTCACACAGTTTAATAAATTTAATTAATTTATGTAATAAGGATGTAAAATAATTTTTTTTTATAAATGAGAAAGAGTATTATATGTTAAAAAATAAAAATGATAGGTTGAAATTAAGATTTTATTTTTGTTTTTTAAACACTCGTTAAAAAAAAAAACTTTTAAAAACATTATTGTCGAAAGATATTACTAATAAATTTTATCTTTTCCAATTTGATGTATCTACATTTATTGAATTCAGTTTTTATAATTTGTCCCACTAGTTTGGGATCCTAATTATGCGACTGGTGGGCTCAAAATTATTTTACTAACAAAATAACAATTATGTTTATTGACTATTATTATAAAAAATCTTTTTTATTTTTTTGTAATGTACTGCCTTCTTTTACTTCTAATATATAGTTTGAATAAAAAGTTCCTTTGGATGAGTTCTTGGACCAAAATCAAAAGAAAGAAAAAAAAAATATAGACTGGCGAAGGTGAATGGTCATGTACGACTCCAAGACCGTGAAGAAGAAGACCGTGTTCATATATACAAAAAATTCACTCCTTTAATTTCCTAGGCTGCTTCCTTGTGTCTTGAATTGATCATCATCTTGTTTTCCTTTGTTTTTTAAACCATGTTGTCAAAAAATTCTCCCCTTTGAATGACCAGTTTTGCCGTTCTACTCACGTGTCTTCGTTACATATAATAAACCCCATTAGATCCTGGAACAACGAATTGACGGGCCTAATTTAGACATAATTTTCTTTGGAGAATTTCTAAGTTTTAGAAGAAAAAAAAAAGTATACATATTTTTGTGCTACGTACGGTGTAACTGTTATTTGTTGGTACTACTCATTCACTTTTCATACAATTAGGTTGAAAAGCATAGAATCCACTTAGAAATTCAAATATTCAGAAGAATTTTCTTTAACATTTTGGGTCATAAATTCGAATTAAATAAAACAGGATTGATAAGAAAATATTTTCTGTAGAATAGAAATGCAACAATTTTGATTGCTCGTTCTGAATTTGCATGGTAGAACATTAGAGGGAGTGTACGACCATTACATTGGACATAAACTATAGAATATTAAAGTGGATATATAGTCTTCTTCAATTAGTACTTTTGAGTCATCTCCTCATGGTAACGCGTCTTAGGTGCCTGGAGTCCAAGCAATAAGCATGGTATTCCGTTTCCAAATTTTCAACCTTCAAACCATTCTCACACAGTCAAAGCAAAGCTACAGAAAATTACCCAACTCCTCCAACCCTCTCCTCTCCTCTATATAAACATTAGTTGTATGTCTCCATTCCTCAAATCAAAACTACATTTACTTCATCACGTACCATATAGTTATATATATAAACGAGAGCCAGCATTTTGTTTCTGTTCCTTCATTTAATTACTTACTTACTTACAGAGAGATATATACACACATCGATCATGGGTTTCTCTTCCAGGAAGATCTTCATCACAATTGTTCAGGTTCTGTTGATCACTCTCTTCATTTTTCTTGCTTCATCTGAATCAGGAGTAGCATGCAGCAGGCCATTATCGATATCATTGCATCGTCAGTGGTCGAGGAAATATGGCGAGGGGCTTCTTTTGCAGTCGCTTGCAAACGGCCCTGCACCACCCTCAGGTCCTGATCCCATTCACTCCTAAGCCATCTTCATCTTGCCGCAATTAATCAAGCACCAGCTACCGTCGTCGTTTATACACTAGTGTTTTTCTAATGATTTATTCAAATTCAATTATTTCCTTTCAGAATATATATGCATGTATGGTCAAATATTCCATCTTGTATTTACATTCAATGATCTCACAGTATATGTTATTAATTCTCGTGTTAAAAATGTTAATAAATCTTGTTGGATTATATTTAATGAAAACTAAAATAATCCACATATATACTACGTACGGAGATTTGGCAAAATAATATTGGTACGTGATTAATTATTTGGCGGCGGGAGTGATCTCAATTCAACATTAAAACGGATGATAACTATATCCCATCAAATATTCATAGTAGGGTGACGCGAATCTAAATCACTAGTGTGTAAATTACTAAATTAGGATAGTTACTTCTCAAATTTTAATGAACAAATAACTATTTTATTTTAAAGAAAAATATCAGGTTATTTTATGGGCTAAATAGGCTAATCCATATATGCTCATATTTATATGGGCTGGAAAAATTCGGGCTCATACTTGCATGTGTGAACTAAACGGGCTAGCCCACAAAAGATCGTAGCCCATATATCTTGCTGTAGATTGATCCAGATTTTTTGTGCTTGTGTGATTCACGGGTATGCATGGATGTTTGGCGTGTAAGTTACGCTTATTTGATTATTTCTAATTTAAAAGTTCAAATTTCAGACAATTACAAACCAAGATAAGTTAGAGAGCCAAAAGTCTGGCCAAAAAGTAAAATATATATTATAAAAAATAAAAATAAAAAATATTTTCTTAAACTAAGAAAGCTAGTAATTAATTTCGGGTTAAATGTCATTTTTTGGTTTATGTTTTAATTTTTGTTCAATTGGATCTTTCATGATTTAAAAGTTTCAATTTAGTCCTTTTATAATTTTAAAATGATTTAATTTGATCTTTTATATTTTAGAAATGAATCAAAATAATTATTTTAAAAACAAACGTGAATTTTAATTTTGTTTAAATTATTTTTTCACTAATTGATGTTTGAATAAAAAAAAATGATATAAATTTCATAAAAAATATATTCAAAGAATAATTGAATTAATAAAAAATATAATATTATTTTTTTAATTGTTAATAAACTCATTTTTTCATACCGATTTTTATTATGTTTGATTTTTTTTTCATTTGTATATCAGTTTAATTATATCATTTTCATGTAAGTGAATTTAATAAAATAATTTTTATATTTTAAATTTTTTAAAAAATATTCAAAATTACGTAACAAAATTAAAAATAAATATTATTTCAAAATATTTTTAAAATGTAATGAAGAAAATTATAATTTCTAAAAAATAAAAGATTAAACTGAATAAAAATTAAATCATAAAGAAGGAAAATTAACATTTAGTCTTAATTCCGTGAACGGTGAACTAGTCATGTATGACTTCCTGACTGCGAATACGAATAGTCGAATATGGAGCCAAATTGTTTTTTCTTTGCTTTGTTCGCTTTAGATCGGGTCGTCTTCGATATTCACTCCTTTCCTATGTTGCTTCCTTATGTTTTGAATTAATCAAAAGTTGTTTTTCCCGTCACTTGGATTTGAATTCCCCTCCACTCGATCGTTACTATGATACGATCAGATTTGCCGCTAGCTAGAGCCACGTGTCTCTTCCTGCACTTCATGTTTTAATGTACTATCCACGTTTTCAAAAATTAAAGAACAAAATATTTTTTGAACATCAACACTATGAAAAATGGGGAAAATGAAAATCGAGTATAAATATATCTCTTTCATTGTTTAGATGGACTGAAATACAGAGAGGATTTGTAAAAATAAGAGGGCCCATATAAAAAATAAATTAATCCATGCACTAGAGCTTTGAAATGGCGGAGAGAAAAATGTAAAGCATGTGTGTTTTAATTCTACCCTTGTTTTAGATATTTATTTTTGTGGTTTGGATACTGTCATGATTTATTTCATTTGGTAAAATTGTCATTTTATATGTATTTTTTTTTTCATTCACTCAAATAAGTAGAGAGGAATTTCTCTATTTCTAATATTTTTATCTATCCAAATAACATTTTTTTTATGCTTTATATTTCAATCTAAATACAAACACAACATATCATATATTACTACATTAATGAATGTTATTGAATGACATCATAAATATGAAAGGATCTCTTATAAGGAGATTAACATGACAGCAACTCCGAAGTTAAATACTTTGGTTAATTAATATTTAAGCAACTTAGACACTTACGTACGTTCTTTACATCTTCTATTTATTGACAAAGTCAGTATTATATTTTTAATGCGATACTGGGTAGCGCGTATAAGGGTGTTTGGAGTCCAAGGTATACTGTTTCCCATTTTTCAACCTTCAAACATTCGTAGTCAAATCAAAACTTTATAAAAATTCAAACCCAACCACTATATAAACGTGAATGCCTGCTCCCCTCTACCCCCACTTTCATATTCTAGCTCTATTCTACATTTCAACCGGTAAATTAAACTCCTTCTTTAAAGTGCAAAAGGAGCACTTTAATTTCTCTCCGTTTCTTCATTCACTTATATACCAATGGCTCTCTCACATAGAAGGATCCTCTTCACAGTTATTCAGATTATTTTGTTCACCCTCATGATTTTTGTTGCTTCTCCAGAATCAGGGGTAGCTTGCAGGCCATTATTCTTACATTATCAATGGTCGTGGGATTATGGGCTTCTTATGCAATCGCTTCCAAACGCACCTGCACCACCGTCAACGGGAGATCCTACTCACCCATAAGCCCGTTTGAAATTAATTAATGGATAAGCGGATTCACACCAACCTTAATTGTCCATACGTGATATGTCTGTCTCGACTAATTTACATTCTCGCTGCACATGTTTGACAAGGTTGTCGATTATTTCCATTTTTTATATTATTATTTTTAGCGTGATTTGCATGTTTTTACATGCAAATACTTTTCAAATATATACCAGTTCCATGTATTCTTCTATTCACATTCAATTGTAACAATCTCACACAATACATATATTAATTACTTGAAAAATATGTAATATATTCTTCTAGGTCAATTATTATTGTATGCTAATCTCTGGTAATTAAAAACAAAAAAATAGCCCATTTTTTAAATTATGTATTGAGCTCTTTAACGTGAAGCACGATTATTAATTTTCTATCGGGCACGTTATTTTTTTTTAATACGTGTGATCCTTTTACTCTCTGGCTGAAAACAGGGGACGAGCCAGAACTTTAAATTAAGGATGTCAAGAATAAATTTGTACATATATAACAAATGTAAAATATTTAACATGTAACTAATTTTTTTTTTTATGAAAAAAATATATAACTATATATTTAATGTAAAAATAGTATATGAAAATAATAAATTAGATAAATTATTTTTCAATACTCTTATATTTTAGGAGGGCCACGAAATTATTTTTGTAGCAATTCAAATAATTAATATTGAAAAGAATTGAGATGGCCGCAGCCACTATGTGATCACCCAGATCAAGATGGCTGCGTACGTTTCAAGCTGAAAAAAAAAATGGTTATACCGAAATTGACTCCAGCCTTCAAGCCTCCAACTAACATTCTATCTAATTTTCTTCCATTATGACTATTACTTATTTTTGTTCTTCTTTTACGTCACAAACAAGAAACACATGGCTTTGCAGACTTCAGTTAGTACGTTCCTTTCCATACATACATGCATATATATATATATATATGACTGCCACATCAAATGGTGTGACTTAGATGCAGTTAATGACCTATCTAGCTAGTGTGTTTAATTGACCATTGAATCTTGCACTGTTCCATCTGCGATTCCAATAGTTGCCACTAGAGCATGACACCGGTTTCATCTTTACAGTTTAAAACACCGTAGAAAAAAATTTCTAAATCTAAAACAAGAGGCTAGCTAAGATGACTTCTGCTGGTTCAAGTCAATTTTCAAACAAATATTGGATCAGTCATATTTTGATAAACTCTAAGTACACCCTTATGCCTTAATTTAAACCTAGCAGTCAAAACAATATACACTATTTCTTTCTGAAATAAATTAAACTTTTAATAAGTCAAGATTTTACGAGTGATACACAAGGAATACTCTTAACCCCTAAATATACAGTTCACATTCAGTGATATACATTTATTTATACTTTGATTTATACGTGGCTAATTAATATACACCTATCTAACAGTTATTAAACAAAATATGTCATAAAATAAAGATAATTTACTGTATGCTATTGTGGACGAGTATGAATACGGGTAGAAGCAGGTATAGCCATATATATTCCCGTCCCTTTATCCGGTTTAAGATTTTTAAACTGGTAATTATCCATATCCATACTCAATCAAAGAGAAAATTACTCAACGTTGAGCGGGTGCGGGACGGTATCCACGTATCCGAATTTGATTGTCATCATGTCTAGTTAGAATCGTGTATATATTTGTAAAACTGACAGCATGAAATTCAATAGGATGTGTTATATTTATTTGTTGCTGCAGTTAATTAGACTTTTTTTGCATTTGACCCAAATGTATTATAAATTTATAATCACAATGACACATGACCGGGTGTTTGGACTTTGGCGTTCAAGTTACGTGTATTTGATTTATTCTAAACTAAATAAAATTCAATTCAAACCTCATCAAATCACGAGTACTGAGAAAGTCAATCCACATGACAAGGGCGCGTTTTAATTAGGAAACACTGACAAATTAATCCCAGTGTGTAAGGTTGAGCAACTATTATTAGTATTAGTGCATGCTTTTCCACCATATATTCATATTACAAGTGTTGGAGTTTTGATATAAAAATACCATTGATTTGTGTTAGTTTAAATAGAATGCGTGTATTTACTATAATATTGTATGTTCGTTTTTTTTACACTTTGAATATATATGTTGTAATTATACACTAAATTGACCCTTACTTTTTTTTAGTTGACAGTTTAATTTTATTTTTTTAAATACATAGTTGATCCATTTTCATATTATTCACTAAATTGGCTTCCTTCTTATTATAATGTCTCATTAATTTTTATTATTATAATAAATAATTACTTTTTTTTTATTTCACAAAAAAAAAGTTTGCTGATTAAGATATAATAATTTTCATAAATTAATATTTAACATACATAATAAGATAATACAACAATTTAAATAATAAATATTTCAAAGTTTATATTTATATTTATAAAATTGATATTTCTTTTATTAGTTTAGATTAATTTCTCTTTTATTATGTTTACTGTTGTTTTTTTATAACTATGTTCATCGTATGTTTTAGTTAAAGATCTTCTTTAAATCTTTTATTGATGATGTCTATACGTTGAATTATATTGATTACTGATGTGTCACAATCTAGAAATGCAAACGAAAACGAAATAAAAAAGGTAGACCAAAATCAAGTCGTATACACACGGAAATGGACCAAAGAAAAACGAGACAAGAAAAACGTTGTTCAATATGTAGAATTCTTTATCATTCAAAAAACAAGTGTCCATCAATTGGGATCATTAAGTTAATGTTAGTAACATGTTATTTAAGTTGTTATATTATCTCATTATGTATATTAAATATTAATTTATGAGAATTATTATATTTTAATTGGTAAATTATGATTCTCTATTTTTTTTTCTAAAATGAAAAAAAAGAAGTAATTATTCATCATAATAATAAAATTAATGAAATAGCAACACATTCAAACAAACTTATTAGTAGTTACGTGATATATGTCCAAGAAAAGCTTTTTCTCATCATATATTAAAAAGAAGAATCTGTTTTATATAAAAAAGAAAACAAGAATTAATAAAAGATCTTTAACTAAAATACACAGTCAACATAGTTATAAAAAAATAACAGTAAACATAATAAAAAGGAAATTAATCTAAACTAATAAAAGAAATATCAATTTTATAAATATAAATATAAACTTTAAAATATTTATTATTTAAATTTTTGTATTATCTTATTATGTATGTTAAATATTAATTTATGAAAATTATTATATCTTAATCAGCAAACTTTTTTTTTTTGTGAAATAAAAAAAAGAAGTAATTATTCATTATAATAATAAAAATTAATGAGATATTATAGTGAGAAGAGGGTCAGTTTAATGAATAATATGATAATAGATTAATTGTGTATTTAAAAAAATTAAATTAAATTGTTAAGTAAAAAAATCAGGAAACAGTGTATAATATGAAAAGGGGTCAATTTAGTAAATAATATGGAAAGGAGATTAATTATACATTTAAAAAAGAAAAATGAAACTGTTATGTTATGTAAAAGTCAATTTATTATTTGTGTTGTGAATCATAAATGATATTTTCCTATCAATTTGAATTTTTGCTTTGTTACATTGTTTTAAAAACAAGATATATTTTTTAAAAAAAAATTGATTAAAATTAACAAGTGTTTCAATAATAGAAAAATTAGGTGTTATATATATACAAGGAGAAAGAAATATATTTGATAGGAAATGTCCTCAATATTTAAGACTTGCAGAGATTTATAGTACTACAATATATATAGCGTCCAATACTCCAATTACCTTGTGTGTCTTGGCTAATGAAAAATAGCTGCAAGGGACCTTACAGTAAATTAGTATGAAAACTAATTATAACTTGAAACTAAATAGCTGCATGGGGTTTTTTTTTATGTATATTTATTTACAAATAGTTAGATGTAGTGTTCTAATCCATCTTGTTTATCATTAAGTGTGCTGTATATCCAAGAATCTGAGATTCATGTTCTAAATCTGCATGGGTGAATTAATAGCCCATGTGTACTCAATGAGGGCAAAATCGATCAAAGTGCTTGTTGCTACTAAAAAAAATAATACTAATAGTGGAAACCGGAATAATAACATAACTAGTTGACATGCATGCAAAGCGGCGTTTATTCTTTTTTATTATTATTTGAATAAAGATATTAATATAGATATAATATAGGATAAGAGTCGATAGAAAGAGAGAGTTAAAAAGAAATAAAGATAACTAATAAGTATTTATAATATTAATACTTAGAAAAATCAAGAAACTTAATTCTTATTATATTGAAGACATATAAACAAAGTTACCAAGCATTCGATGCTGATATGTACTTTAGAGTCTTTGACATCCGCTTTGTTTTTTTTCGGTATACACGCACTTTTGACCTTTTCTATATATTTTTTTTTTTTGAGGGAAGACCTTTTCTAGTTATGCTCCTTAATTTCCTTATTATAATTAGTTTAGCTATAATGAATATATTTAAAAATAAAATAAAATAAAACCAGTTTATAAACCGGTGAAAATAAGAATCACAGTTTAATAATTTATTGTTTTTTTAGCGGAATATTTTATTCTTAAAAACACTTTTATCTGTTAAAAGACATAGAATAATCTTCTTCTTTTGTTTGCTGATGAGACATATAGAATAATCTATTAACGTCGATTTTTATTTGGCTAATTAACTTGGCCATATTAGTAGATATAGTGTACTTTTCTTAACAATGCTGATAATTTATTCAACAAAGTATTTTTTATATCAATAAAATTGAAACCATAAAGAATTTTATTTTAAAGTTATCGACTTTATATGTAAACCACATGTACGTCTTTATTTTAATTGAAACAAATAGTTGATTATATTCAGGTAAGTTGTTATATGTGTCTCCTTAGAAAGGGTTTGTTGAAGTTAAAAAACATTGAAATGCTTTACTTGATAATTAAAGAATTTTCTTTATACGCAAGTTTATGTAAATCATATGTCTCTTAATTTAATTTAATTGGAAAAATAGTTGAAATTCATGTAAGTTGTTGTGTGTGTATCACGCTATCTTTGGAACGTAATGTATTCTCTTTTCCTAAACCATCAAGTGATTTTTATTCTTTTAAATAATCACCCACGCAGAACTGAAAAAAAGGGGTCTCTATTATACATATAAAAGACTCGGTCCATATCGTTTAAAAATGATATAACAAAAGCATTGTTAAACAACACCGAGTCATTATAAATAAATTATAGCATACATCTAATAACTAATATGTAAAAGTTAAAAATATAGATTATTAAGACGGTGTTTTAGCATCCGACAAGAGGGTAGTGTTTTGGCCTATACGTTGGATTTATTTATATATTTTACTCGTCAATGTTGTTTTAGTTAGTTGTGAATCTTCAAACCATACCCAGTCAAGCTAGCAAAACTATTCAAAATTTCAAATAGCTCTCTCCCTATATATATATATATATATATATGTCTGGTACTACCACCTACCTTTCACCATATACAAACTCTCATCATCATTAACTATATATACTCCAATAATATTTCCTCATCCATAAACTCCAATTTTAATTTTGTACCATTGTTTAACAGTTGCTGTCACAGGTGCTAGCTAGATAGCTAGAGATGGCATTGTCTAGCAGGATGATGATCCTCTTCGTAACGCTACTAATCATGTTCACCATTTTGGTTTCTTTTCCTCAATTTGGAGCATCTAGCAGAGCATTGCAAGAAGATCAGTGGTGGTCAAGAGAATACAGCAATGGCCTTTTGTTGCAGTCTTTTCAACGAGGACCTGTGGTAGTATCCAGTCCAGATCCAATTCATCCATAACAAACACATTAATCTTAATTACTTACTCAATTTTTTCATAACTATTGTGCTCGCTGAGAAACCACGTACGTACAGCATCCATGCAAGCGTACAACATGTGTTTCCATATTCTATTTTATAATTGTAATCCAATACAATTCTTTAATTGAATAATATATATAATGCCTATAGCTATGTCTATATATTTTCTGTATAATGAAGCAATTTGCAGAAAACCCTAGCTCTAATAGGCTTACCTTTAAAGTAAATAGTAATAATGATGACTTTAGTTTGATCTAGTCATGCCATGCTAATGAATCTTAGTTAACATGTGACTTGAAAGGAATAGATAAAGGTTAGCTTTGGGGTGGAAAGGGGCTGCTGCTTACTTTACATCCAAATTCCAAATAGTTGAGTATGTTTGGACGGAGAATTTTAACAATTCAATCAATTTCAAATTTTTGACAATTAAATTATTTGAGATTAAATTCCCTTCAGTAATTCAATTTTTAATATAGGTAAAATTTTATTTTTAAATATAATATTTCAATATTGAAATTTATTAAAAATAAATATTAAAATATTTAAAATATTTCATAATTCAAAAATAATTTTGATATTAAAAAAATTAATAATTCAAAACACAAATAATTTAAAAATATATAATATCATTTCGTAATTCACTTTTCAACATTAAAAGAATAAAATTTATTAAAGATAAAATTACCCAATTTTAAATATTTTAATATTTTAAAAAAATTAATAATATAATTTATTTTAGAAAAAGATTAAATGACTAAATATATTATTAAGAAAGGAACCGCGACCAGCGAGAATTCTAAATTCTGCACTTTTTTTAAAGAAATTGAAATTCTGCATTTTTAGTTAAGTAAATTAGCCTATTGAAATGCCTGTATCTCAAATGATTTCTAAATATCACATCCAAACGGGGTAAACTGCATAAGAGTATTTTAAATTCCTTGATACAATTGAATTACTCGGTTAAATTGATGCATCCAAACGCACCCGCGTTTATTGTGAAGTGAGTCAATATGTGCTGATGGCCCAAATGTATAAATAAGTTCTCTTTTGGATGTTGGGCCTCACAAATTCGAAGAGGTATTTCTATTCGCACGTCCATTATTGATAAGTACACCACCTGCTTATAACAATGCCTATTCTAGCATGAAGGATAACATAAGTGGACCAATAGATGGATATGACCTACAAACAAAACAACAAAACCAGCAAAATGAATCCTCATCGTTTTAGGAAGCACATGAACACAATCTGTTACATTAGGCGTTGATGCAAGGCACGCACAAATACCGTTTAGGAATTAAAAAACTATATTTTAATCTACACGTGTTGCGAGGTATTTACATAAATAAATAAATATATATACAAAGAATTTAACAATGACTTGAATTTTTTTTTCCTCTATTTTAGGTAATTTTATTTTTTGTGTCCAATTTTTTTAGTTTCTTAATTTAAAAAAATATTCATTCTCATTTCTTATTTAATAAAAAAATCACCACAAACTATCCAAACAAACGGGTAACAATTAATTAAGAAAACTAAAAATAACATTTTAAAAAATTAACTTAATAATACAAATTTAAATATAATGAACCAAAAAAAAATTACTCAAATTTAAAAACATATTTATGCTTTAAAAAAATATCCAATACAATTATAATTTAAAGTTATAAAACGAAATTTTCTCCAAACAAAAATTTGGCCAAAAAAATTGTAGGAGAATCTTTAAAAAAAAAAAGTTGGGTAAAAGTTTAATTTGATAAAGTTTGATTAATAAATTAAAATTATATCGATATTACATATTAATTTTTTTTTCAAAAAATTTAAAATAAAAAATATAAAACTTGTACAGTTTTTAAAAGCATAATATTTTATTGGATTATATGTTTGGTCTCTAATAAATAACTAAATTTTACATTTGGTCCATATTAATTAAAAATTAATAATATATAAATATTAATTAAATGCATTTTTCAATCTAAATCTAATTGTTCACCCAATAGTGTGACATGATAGTTTTGACAAAAATTAAAAATAGTTTTTAGGTTGTTTATCATTAATGATAATTATATAATATTTTTTATTTTTTATAAATGAAAATTTAATCATAATTAATACATATTATTACTAATTAAATATGTTTATAAATATTCGATTACTTAAATGATATGTTATGTATAATGTAATTATTAAGTATAAATAACATTTTTATGAATACTTCATTGAGAGAATTTTTTTTTTATGGAATACTTAATACTAATTATAACAATATAATACACAAAAATGATATAGTACATATTTATTTTTCAAATTCAATTTCCTTTTTTTTCTGTTATTTTAAAAAAAAATTCAAGTTGTTATTCTTTTTTTTTTTTCAAATTTTATATTATTGATCAAATTTTCAAAACATGGCTTCTTCTTTTTTCTTCATATTTTTAAAAATCTTATTTTTCTAAAAATTTTAAAACATTATTCTTGTTTTTCATTTTTTTAAAAATTCTCATCTTATTTTATATTTTCAAAACATTCCATTTATTTTTTAATATTTTTTTAAAAAAATTTCAAAATTTTGAAGACATTATTCTTATTTATAATATTTTTTAAAATTATTTTTTTTAATTTCAAGAAATTCTTTTTTTTTCATATATTTTAAAAAAATTAAATTTCTTTGAAATTTTTTTAGGCATTCCTCTTTACTCATATTATTTAAAATTTTCACTTTTTTTTTTGGAATAATCAAGACATTATTCGTATTTTTCATAGTCTAGTTTTTATCCTATTTTAAGTTTTTTTTTAAATTTTAATACATTACACTTGTTTTTTCATATTTTAAATTTTTTATGTTTTCCAAAATTAAAATTATTATTCTTATTTTTTCAAATTTGTTAAAATTTTCAAGAAATTACTGTTGTTTTTTTATTTATAAAATCCTAAGTATTTTGGGTTTTATTTATGAAACTCTATTATGTTTCATCAATGAAATCCTGAATAAATAGAATTTTATTAATAAAACCTTAAATATTTAGGGTTTCGATTTATAATTTCATTTATGAAACCCTTAATTTTTAAGGTTCAATTTTGGATGAAATTTAAGGTTTGATCGACGAAACCTTAAATAATTAGGGTTTCATTAATACAACCTTAAAAATTTAAGGTTTCGTTATGAAACCATAAATATTTAAGATTTTATTTACAAAACTCTACATATTTAAGGTTTCGTTATGAAACCTTAATGATTAGGGTTTCAATTTAATATTTCGTTTATGAAACTTTAAATATTTTGGATTTTCTTAAATCTATAAATATTTAGTGTTTTAATTTAGGATAAATTTATAGTTTTATTAATGTAACCCTAAGTATTTATAATTTTAATTTTTGGTTTTATTTACGAAATTCTAAATATTCAGTGTTTCAATTAAGATTTCATATGTGAAACCCTCAATATTAATGGGTATTTATTTATAGTTTCATTTATCAAACTTTAAATATTTAAGGTAAAATTTAGTATTTAGTAATGAAACCATAAATAAATATTTAGGGTTTTCTTAACAAAACCTTAAACATTTAAGGTTTTATAAATAGAATACTAAATATTCCGTGTTTAAATTTATAGTGCAATTTAGGGTTTTATTATTGAAATCCTAAATAATTGATGTTTTATTTATGAAACCCTAAATATTTATAGTTTCAATTTAAAGTTTCATTTATCAAAACCCTAAATATTTGAGATTTATTTATGAAACCCTAAATATTTAGGATTACAATTTTAGGTTCCATTAATGAAACCTTAAATAATTAAGGTTTCAATTTAATGTTTCATTTATGAAACCCTATGTATTTAGGATTTTGTATATGAAACTCTAAATATTTAACATTTCAATTTAGGATTAAATTTAGAGTTTAATTAAAGTAAACCTAAACATTTATGGATTCAATTTTGGTTTAATTAATGTAACAAAAAATATTTAAGGTTTCATAAAGAAATCCTAAAATATTTAAAATTTTGAAAAATGAAACCTTAAATTGCAACCATAAATAGTTAGGGTTTCATAAATAAAACCACATGGCAGCTTAAATTGAAATTGTAAATAATTAGGGTTTCATAAATAAAATGTTTAATTAAAACCCTAATATTTAAATTTTCTTTAATGAATCCATAATTATTTAGAATTATATTAATGAAACCTTAAAACTCACCATAAATGGAAATCCTGAATACTTAGGGTTTCATAAATAAAACCCTGAATATTTAGGGTTTCATAAATGTAACATTAAATCAAACCTTTAAATATTTAAGATTTCATTAATAAAATCCTAATTATCTAGAGTTTCATTAATGGAACCGTAAATTGAAACCCAAAATATTTAAGGTTTCATAAAAAAAACCATAAATATTTAAGGTTTTGATAAATAAAATCCTAAATTACAATCATAAATATTTAGAGATTTATGAAACCCTAAATATTTAGGTTTCAATTTAGGATGAAATTTAAGATTTAATAAATAAAACCTAAATATTTACATTTTCAATTTAGTGTTTCGATTATGAAACACTAAATATTTATGATTTTATTTACGAAACCTTAAATATTTAGATTTTCAAATTAGTATGAGTTTTGTGATTTCATTAATGAAATCGTAAATAATTAGGGTTTCATTAAAAAAAACCCTTAAATAATTAGGATTTTGATTTAATCTTCCATTTATAAAATAGAAGTTATTAATGGTTTCAAGTAAATGTTTTAATTATGAAACACCAAATATTTAGGTTTCAATTCAAATTTTTATTTATGAATCCTAATTATTTAGGATTTTAATTTGGGCTATTATTAATGAAACCTTAAATAATTGAGGTTTCAAGTTATGGTTCCATTAATAAAACTCTATATAATTGTGGTTTTATTAATAAAATCGTAAATATTTAGTATTTCAATTTAATGTTTAACTTATGAACCCTAAATATTTAGGGTTTCAATTTATGATAAAATTTAAGGTTTGATTAATTTAACCCTAAATATATATGGTTTCAATTTAGGATTTCATTTATCAAAATCTTAAATATTTAGGAACTTCTTTATTAAATCTTAAATATTTTTTGTTTCAATTTAGGGTTTCATTAATGAAACCCTGAATATTTAGGGTTTTAATTTAATATTTCATTTATGAAATCGTAAATATTTAGGGTTTCAACTAAAGATGAAATTTAGAATTTAATCACTCAAAACCCTAAATATTTATGTTTTTAATTTAAGGATATTTAGGATTTTATTTACAAAATCCTAATTATTCAGGGTTTCGATTTATGGTGAGTTTTAGGGTTTCATTAATGAAACCCTAAATAATTAGGATTTCATTAAAAAATCCCAAATAACTAAGGTTTCTATTAAGGGATTTATTTATGAAACCTCAATTATTTAGGGTTTCAATTTAGATTAGTATTAATTAAACTCTAATTATTTAGGATTTTAATTTAGGATGTCATTATTGAAACCCTAAATATTTGAGGTTTGCTTTTATGAAATCTTAAATATTTATGTTTTAAATTTAGAGTTTCATTTATCAAAATCCTAAATATTTAAGTGTTTATTAATAAAATCTTAAATATTTAAGGTTTCAATTTAATTTATCATTAATGAAACCTTAAATATTAAGAATTTTGATTTAATGTTGCATTTATGAAACCTTAAATATTTAGGATTTCGATTTAATGTTTCATTTTTGAATCCTAAAGTATTTAGGGTTTCAATGTAGGATGAAATTGAGAATTTATTCAATAAAATCATAAATATTTATTTTTCAATTTAGAATTTCATTTATAAAAACGTTAATATTTAAGATTTTATTTACAAAATCCTAAATATTCGATGTTTCAATTTTTAGGATAAATTTTAATGTTTTATTAATAAAATCCTAATAATTAATGTTAGCTCACTAGCAACACAAAATTAAACATTGTACTTATTTGGCTCCAGTGTGCTGCGTATATATATTCTCATTCAATTAGTAAATTCACATATAAATTTTAAAAGAAAAAAAAAACATTTTCTCTCTCCCTTGATAAATGTTCTGCTACAAAATCAATCATTATTTTCATTTAAAAACAAATTAGAAAATAATAATTAATAATACATTAAAAAACGAGAACATCATTCATTTTGAAACAATTTTAAAGAATTAAAATTGCACTTAAAATAAGAAGGTGAGAGTAATAATTAATTAGATTAGATACTATGCACGTGGCCACTGGCCGAGTGGAGTTTCTCTGGCATTTAAGAAAACAAAATCAAATCGAGCAAAATAGAAAGTTAACTTAGAGGAATGTTACACATATGGGAGTTGCTACTTCAAGAAATTAAATCAATGCTTTTAACATCAATTAAAAAGTTGATTTAATTAGTCTTCCGAACCGAAACTAACAGTGGTGGAAAAGGTCAAGCAACATTCATAATCATGGGAGTGGCTCTTCTTGAAAGATCGTCCCATACGTAGAATTATAATTATAATTGCTGTCTTGCTGATTTGTAGAAAAAGAAAATCATAAAAAAAAAGACGCCAATTGTGCCAACGGAAAATAACTAACTGACAATTCGACATCCTCGCATGGAACACGGGCGTTTATTCTGCTTTATTGTTCATTTTATGTTGGAGAAATAACAACCAAACACGGTGTTAAGAGTCTTTGACGACATCTGTAGATCTCTGCCTTCCTTTTTGGGGTATTCACGTCACGGCCTTTTGACCTTTTCTACTTCTAGTATCTTTCTTATTTTCCCTGTAATTAACTAGTTTGGTTAAAAAAAAATTCAAAATTAAATCAGTTATTAAGCTAGTGAGAGAAAATTTACAACTTTGTGTTTTTTTTTTGGAAGCAGGAAAATTTACAACTTATATAATGGTATGTCGTTAAATATCAGGGTATATCTTCAGCAAAAAGAAAAAAATATCAGGGTATATGTGTTAAATATATCTAACAATTAAATATTTTTTAAAAAATATAATAATGTAATTATATAAAACCTATAATTAAGGGATAATCACAAATATGATATATAAAACTTAATTAGTAATTGATAATAGAGAAATAATATATATATATATATATATAACAAATCTTACAACAAAGAAATAGATGGGAGAAAATTTTAAAATGTAATAAATGATTTGGTAAAGAGATAAACACAAAATAATGTTATATAAATAATTGTTTGTGTATCACTGTTAAAAAATTAAGAATAATTTATTAACGTCGATTTTTTATTTGGCTGATTATTCTATTTATAACTTGACCAAATTGGTCAGTCTAGTCTACTCCTCATAATTAAAAAACGTTAATAATCTAGCATTTGATTTTATTGGTATTTTTTAGGGAGATTTTGTTGGTGCTGTTAGTTATAAAATTGAAATTATAAATAATTTAGTTTGCAAGTTCATAACTTTATGTAGATCATAGGTCTTTAATTTAATTGAAGAAAATGGTTGAGATTTATTTAAGTGAAGAAATTTTTAATGTTATAAACATTGAATTGATTTATTACTTGAATGCTTATATTCAATTTTTCTCATAAAACCTCTTTTGATTCTATTTTTTATTTAGCACTATAAGAGCATGTATAGAAACAAAACAAAAAAAAATCACAAAATAATAATATTTTAAAACAAAATCCACTTTTTTTTTAAAATGCTGATTCAATTATTAAATTAATTTATATGAATGCTTGCATGAGTTGTATATCACGTTTTACGTTTAGAACATGATATATTCTGTTTACCAAAACCATCTGTAAATTAATTAAAAAGACGAAGAAGAAAAAATCACCCACAGATGACTGAGAAAAAAACAAAAGGGGTCTTTTTAATTTATGACTTAGTCAATATTGATCGTTAAACAAAACCAATTCATTTCTCATGAAAATTTTGAAAATATATAAAAAAAAAGTATGAATAATGTCTTAAAAATTTTTAAAAAAAAAGAAAGAAAAAAAAATAATATCTAGAAAGTTTGAAAAAAAAATTAAAAAATATGAAAAACAAAAATAATGTTTTGAAAATTAAAAATTAATATGAAAAAATAAGAATGACGTATTGAAAATTAAAATTTAAAAAAGTATTATAAAAAAAAACAAGAATTATGTCGTAAAAATTAAAACTTTAAATTTAAAAAATATAAAAAAATAAGAGTAATGTGTCGAATTTTTTTTTAAATATATATATTAAGTAAAAAGAGTAATGTCTTTATTTTCTTTCTAAATGAAAATTTTAAAAAATAAGAAAGAACAAGTGGTAATGTCTTGATATTTTTTTTTAAAATATTAAAATATAAGAGTAAGGTTATGTGTCTTGAGAATTTGAAAACTTTTAAAAAAATTGAAAAAATATGATAATTTTAAAAAATATATATAGAAAACAAGAATATTGTTTTAAAATTTAAAAAAAATGAAATTTAAAAAAATAAAAAAATAAGAGTAATATCCTGAAAATTTGAAAAAAAATTAAATATTTTAAAAAAATAAGAGTAAGGTAACGAGAATATGAAATAAAATTAATTTTTTTTAAATATGAATAAAGAAGAGTAATGCCTTGAAATTTTTTTAAAAATTGAAAATTTCAAAAAAATATGAAAAAAATATAATAATGTCTAAAAAAATGAAAATTTTCAAAATATGAAAAAATAAGATCAATGTCTTGAAAATTTGAAAAAAATGATAAATTACAAAATATGAAAAATAAGAGTATTATCTTAAAATATTTTTAAACAATGAAGATTTTAAAAATATGAAAAAATAAGAATAAAATCTTAAAAATTTGAATCAAAATTGAATGTTAAAAAAAAAAAAAACCAAGCGTAATGTGTTGAAAATTTGAAAAAAAACAAATATTTTAAGAAATATGAAAAAAAAAACAAGAGTAATGCCTATAAAAATTAAAAAAAGAATTATTAAAATTAAAAAAAAAATATGAAGAAAAAAGAATATTATCTTGAAAATTTTAAAAATTATAAATATAAGAGTAATGTCTTCAAAATTTGCAAGAAAAAAAAAATTTGTTTTGGATATTTTAAAAAATATGAAAAAATAATAATAATGTGTTGAGAATTTGAATTTTTTTTTTATAAAGAATATGAAAAAATAAGAGTAATTTTTTGAAAATTTTTAAAATATGAAAAAATAAGAGTAATGTCTTGAAAATTTGAAAAAAAAATATAATTTTTTTTAAAATATTAAAAAAAAGAGTAATGTTAGGAATATTTGAAAAAACATAAAAAAATTTGAAAATACGAAAAAAAAACAAAAGTTTTTGAAAATTTTAAAAAATAAGAGTAATGTTTTGAATATTTAAAAAATAATAAAAAATTTAAGAAATATGAAAAAACAATAGTAATATCTTCAAATATAAAAAAATATAAAAATATAAAAAAATTAATATCTTTAGAATTTGAAAAAAAAATTAAAAATTTTAAAATATGTGAAGAAACATGAGTAACGTTTTCAAAATATTAAAAATATGTAAAACAAGAGTAATCTCTTGAAATTAAAAAAAAAAAAGATTCATGTGTTGTAAATTAAAAAAAAATGAAAAAATAAATAATGTCTTAAAAATTTGGAAAAACAATTGAAAATTAAAAAAAAATGAATAAACAAGAGTAATATTTTAAAATTTTGAAAAAAAAAATGAAAAAAAGTAGAAAAGTATGTTGAAATATGAAAAAAAAATAATGAAAAATTTCAAAAAAAACAAGAATAATGTTTTAAGAAAAAATTTAAATATGAAAAAATAAGAGTAGTGATTTCAGAATTTGAAATTTTTTTTTTAAAAAAAATATGATGAAACAAAAGTAGTGTTTTGAAAATTTGAAAAAAAAATTAAACTTTTAAAAATATGATAAAAGTAGATTAATATCTTGAAAATTCAAAAAAAAAAATGTTAAATTTTTGAAATGTGAAAAAAAACAAGAGTATTATCTTGAAAAAATTTTAAAAATTTTAAATTTTAAAAATATGAAAAAATAAAAATAATGTCTTAAAAATTTAAAAAATATTTTTTTTAAAATATGAACAAATAAGAGATTTTTTGAAAATACAAAAAAATCCTAAGAAATATTTTGAAATTTTTGAAAATACGGAATGCATTTTTTTGAAAAAAAAATAATTTTAAATATATAAACATGAAGAGTAATATCTTAAAATTTTTTAAAACATCTAAAACAAATTTAATTTTTTTTTTAAATAACAAAAACAATACCAGAATAATGTCTTGAAATAGTTGAAACACTGTATATAAAAAAATAAAATTAAAATTAAAAATAAGAATAGGTTAGAGTAATTAATGTTTTAAAATTTTTGAAAGCACTTGATTCAAAAAAAAAGTTAAAATTTCAAAAACAAAACCGAGTCTTATATTTGATGTACTACTTAATTCAAAAGATAAAAGTTCAATATATGGATTAAGCGCGTTGTAGGCAAAATGTTTTGGCGTCCGACAACAGGGTGTGTTTGGCGTCTGATTTACTTATATTTTATTCATCAATGTTATTTTAGCTATATATATACTATATAGTTGTCAATGTCAATCTTCAAACAATGCATGCCGAGTCAAGAGGCACCGGTCAATTCAATATTAATGAATTTCAAATACGCTCAATCCCTACCTATATATATGTCTAGGGCTCCCACGTAACTTTCACCATCCATACAAACTCAGCGGAAATTAAAGGGCGAGTTCTATTAACTAATTGAAAGTTCAAAAGATCGAATAGGGCATTTAGTTTTTTGTTTCAGTTACTATCAGTGCAGCTATAGGACGATGGCATTGTCTAACATGATGATGATCCTCTTCATAATGCTACTAATCATGTTCACCATTTTGGTTTCTTTTCCAAAATTTGGAGCATCAAGCAGAGCATTGCAAGAAGATCAGTGGTTGAGGGAATTCAATGGACTTTTGTTGCAGTCTCTTCCACGGGGCACTGTCAAGCCATCCAGTCCCGATCCAATTCATCCATAACAATTAACAAGCCATATGAAACGTGCATGTACTAATTGAAACAAACACATTCTTAATTTCTCAAATTTCATAACTATTCTTTTTGCTTGTGCTCGCTATAAAACTACAGCATCCGTACGTGATTCCCATGCAAAAGTATATATATTTCTTTTCATATTCTACTAGCACAATAATCAGTATAATCCATGTTGTTTACTCGCATTATTATATTTGTCAATTATTTTAAACATGAAATCTAAATTTCAATTTATATTTTTAAAATGAAATCTTAAATATTAATTTAGAGTTTTATAAATAAAATAATAAATCTTAAATTATAAAACCATAAACTTTAAATTATAAAACCTTAGATCCTAAAATCATAAACTATAAAATCTTAAATCATAAACCATAGACACTAACACTTAATCATAGAAAAATACTAAACCTTAAAATCTTAAAAATAACTTGAAACACTAAACCAAAAAATCATAAACATTGAAACCTTAAAACCTAAATCATAAAATCCTAAATCATGAAATCATAAACACTAAAATTCGGATTCCTAAAACCCTAAACCCCAAACTTTGAATTCTAAAGTCGTAAATCCTAAACCCTAAACAATATATATAACATAAACTTAAAATCATAACATATACACCATAAATGATGAAACTCTAAAATACATACCCTAAAATCATGAACCATACACTCTAAAACATTGAATACTAAATTATAAATCTTAAACAATGAATCATGCATTATACACCATAAACCTAAAATCATAACATATAAACCATAAAGCATAAATTCTAAACATTGAACCGTAAAACTTAAACCATAAACCATAGACCATAAACAATAAACACTAAACCATGAATATTAAAACCCCAAAACTCAAACAATAAAATTTAAACTAAAACTATGACATCTTAAATCATAAACCTTGAATCCTTAATCCCGAATTTTAAACCATAACACATTAGATCCTAAATCATAAATCATAAATAAAATCTTAATTTATGTTTATTAAATTTGTTCTAGTCTATAAATTCAGAGATGTTCAAAAAACTAATAAGAGTATAAGAGTGAAATATGCTTGACTTTATGGTTAGACCTTGTTATATAAAAGGTGATCATATATTTATCTTTTAACTTAGAAATAAATATATGATATTTATTATACATAAAATAACAAAATTAATTTAAAAGATAAAGATAATATATTTATCGTTTCACATTTATCCTATAAGATTATTCTCCTGCTTCCTAAGACAAAGATAATATCTTTATCTTTTTGCATTCCAAAATTATTTGACATTTGGTAGATCGTTGGGATGATTGAACAGTACACATTTCCTCTAACCTTGAGTATAAGAGCACGAAGAGACTAATTTTATTCTTTTGAGGTGATCGGCCTTTGGTAGATCGATGATCGTTTGGTTGTCTGAATGATCAGACGGTACAAAATTAATATTTTATTCGCGGTTTAGGATTTCATAAAATGTAACGTATTTTGTTTAATTTTTATAGAAAGCGCAATATTAATGAATATGGGATTAATATGAGGTTCAATATTAGGGTTCAGAGAAATTATTTTTTTTTATGGAATAACACACATAAAGGGTGTAAAAATAGGGTTTGAAAGGGAATATTTGGAAATCTGGTAGTGAAAATATAAAAAGTGGAAGGTGGTGTACTTAACAAAATGAAGAGTGTAAATAGCAAGTTCCTAATTTAGGCCTCACAAATTCGAAGGCTCTGGCGTGAATGATAGAATAAGTGGGGCATTGAATTGAGGTAACTTGAGAACAAAACATCAACAGCAAAATGAATCCTCATCATCGTTAACGTTAAGGGAAGACGAATTCAAGAATCTTTATTAATTTCCCCCAACTAATTATATCGTATAGGTCACCTGATGATAAAGAATCCTCTAGCATTAACATCTTCGTAAAGAAGAGAGACCTTAATTGGAAAGGAAGGAACATTAGAAAGTCCATCAAGAGTAATTGGTTCCAAGGAAAATGAAGATGCATGCAGGAAAAACGTGCAAAATGGTTGAAAGATTGTGTGCAAAGGTTGGAAATTAAACTGCTGAATAGGATTGTTATTTGTTAAAACTGTGTGCTAGCATTAAGAACTATGCAACCAAAATAACTTACTCTTTTAATTCAAAAAAGAATTAAAAAATAATTGATTTTACGCTACAATTGAATGATGCTCCCGGCACAACATACATACTGTTCTCGGTGGTTATACAAAGCTTGTTGTCCATGTTGCATTGTGTTGGCGCACTGGCGACATTACAAGAGTCTGGTGCTGCACGTGTAATATTTCATTCAATTAATGATTCGCAGTTCAATTTTAAATTGTGTTAAAGAATATATCCATCTTCAGGGGGCGGAACTAGGTTTCAAGGGTAGGGAGTCGACTATAAATTTTTTTTTACAAGAAATAATAATAATATAAACATTAAAAAAAAATTTATTTAGATATTTTATATTTAATAATAAATAAAATTAATCATTCAAAATCTACTATACAGAGAAAAAAAATTAATATAAAATTAGTTAATTATATTTATTATATAGTATATACAAATGAAATATATTATCAATAATTTGTTAGTTTAAGTTATATCTAAACTTAATTTTCTTAAGCAAGTTCTCAAATTCGAACTTGTAAATGAAAAAAAACATGGTTAGAAGGGGAGAACCCCAATGAAGGTGGTCGTCTAGGTTCCCTGACGAATATTAATCATCGATTTTACCTCTTATCAATGATGTTAACTCATAACTATAACATCTTATACCGATATGCAATATGAGAAATAAAAATAATTTCTTTGCTTGGAAGACAATTTTTTTTTTGAAAATTGTAATTTTAACCAAAAAAAAGCTAATTATATATAATAACAAAATTAATCAAATATAATATTTAGATAAGATTTATTTACAAAATAAAATCATATTACTATTGATTTTATAATTTAAAAAGTGAGTTAAAAATTGATTTTATAATAATTAGAATTTAATACTTTATTTCATTAAAAAAAAAGATAACATCATGATTTTATAGTTAAAAAATATAAAAATAAAGATAATTATATAATAACTAAAGTTAATAAAATATTAATATAATTATTTTATAAGATTTATATAAAAAAAGATAAAATTAATTTTATCATTCCAAAAAAATAAAGATAAAATTGATTATATAATAATTAAAATTGAATATTTAAATAAGATTTTCTAAAAAAAAGTTAAGATGGATATTGATTTGATAATTTAAATAAAAAATAATTAAAAAAATTAAATTATATAATATTAATAATAAATCAGTCAAATATAATATTTATATAAAATATTTTATTAAATAAAAAAGTAAAAAAATGTTAAATGCATTTTAGAATTGCTAAACATACCCCTCAAATTAGTTAATGCACTCTTAAAATTACTAAACACACTTCTCAAATTACTTAATGCACCCTTAAATTTATTAAACACACCCCTATTATTATATGAAAAAAAAAGAAGATAAAAAAGTCAAGGGGGGGGCTATGGCCCCCCCTAATGCACTACCTAGGTCCGACCCTGATGATCTTAATAATCCTCTATGTAATGTCTTTCAAAATGCCTGCTCAATGTTTATTCTTGGGACTTTATTTTATTTGATGATATAGGCTAACGTACAAAATCATCCTCAATAATATCTTAAATTAAAAACAATTAAGTAATTAGATATGTATCCTATACGTGTTCTTACTTATCATGCATGCTATGTGGCTCAGACAAGTGGAGTTTCTCTATTGAGGAAAATAGAAAAACAGGTCTGAATTAGTTGCTATGGCATTCAAACCATGTAAAGTTTAAATTTTAATTAGAAGGATGTTATATATGCGTGTGGGACCTGCTGGTACTTCAAGAAAACCACTGTTTAGCATCAGTTAAAAGTTAATGCGCTATGTTCGTGTTTTAATCAGACAATTACATGTCCTGAAAGTGAAACTAACAGTGGTGCTAAACTTTCATACATGAGAATTGGGAATGGCTTCTTCAAAGAACTTCTGACGACGTGTTCGGTGTTCCAATCCATTGTCTTGTTTATGACTAAGTTTGCCGCATGCATGGAAGAATCTGATAGTTTTATGTTGTAAATTTGTTCGGTTAATTATTTCTGTATATGCTGCAATATGGGTGAGTAGAACTTGAGCACTCAGTAAGTTAATATATAAGAGTGCTTGGTGCTGATTAAAAAAAAATAAAAAAGATGCCAATTGTGCAATGGGAAATAACTAATTTACAATTCGACCTTATTTTACTTTATTGTTCATTTAATGTCGGAGAAATAACAATCAAACAAAGTGTTAAGAGTCTCTTAACTATCAAAATCCCTCATAGCAATCATAACATCAGCCTTAAGTGTATTAAATATATTTAACAATTAAATAAATTATAAAAATATAGTAATGTAATTAATTAAATACTATAATTAAGGGATAATCATAAAACTTAGTGATGATAATTTGATATTGCACATGTTTGTTTGGCTGACTCTATTAACTTGATCAGATTGACCTGTGTTAGTAATCTATCTAATTTTATTTTTGTATTAGTTTTAGAATGGAAATCATTTGGTAAAAAAAAAAAAAGAATGGAAATAAAGAATTTTGTTTGTAAGTTCTTAAGTTTTGGTAAACCATGTCTTTAATTTAATTGAAGAAAATCGTTGTCATTTATGTAAGTAGTTTTACGTGCGTATCACCTTAATTAGTACTGTAAAGGTTTATTTAACTTTAAATAATTGACGTGATTTACTTGAATGCTTATTATTCGATTGTTGCTATCATCAAATTCTTTAAATTCTTTTTTTAGCATTACTATAATACGCAATAAATAAATAAAATCCACAATATTGTTTATTACGCAAAATGCTAATTCAAATACGCAATATTTTCATTTACATGAATGTTATATCATGTTTTACGTTTGGAACATAATATTTACCTAAACCATCTGTGAATTAAAAAGAAAAGAAAAAACAACAGATAACACAAAAAAAAGGGTGTCTTTTTTTTAATATATATATGACTTAGTCGTCCACGTTGTTATATTATAACAGTAGCATCGTTCAAGAACTTAAACCAAGTCATTTATATCATATTCTTATATCTATATTCAAAAGGTATAAAAATTCAACACTGTATAGATTAAGCACTTTGTAGTTTCTAGAGACAACAACAGGGTGTTTTGGCGTCTGATTTAGTTTTGTTTTATTCGTCGATCAATGTTGTTTCAGCAAGAATTCAATATTCAAACCATATATACATACCAAGTCAATTCATCAACCAAAAGAGGCACCGGTCAATTCAAATAGCTTGTGCTCCCTATATATATATACCTCGTACCTTTCACAATCCATACAAACTCTCCCATTTAATTCTATAATTCCGATCCGTTATACATCCAAACTCTCATTTAAAGTTCTAAAGAAGAGCATTTAATTATTAATTTGCTACATTCATCAGTTTAATTACAGTTATACTATCACTGCAGCTAGAGATCGATGGCATTGTCTAACGGGATGATGATCCTCTTCGTAACGCTACTAATCATGTTCACCATTTTGGTTTCTTTTCCTCAATTTGGAGCATCCAGCAGAGCATTGCAAGAAGATCAGTGGTGGTCAAGAGAATACAGCAATGGCCTTTTGTTGCAGTCTTTTCAACGGGGACCTGTGGTAGTATCCACTCCAGATCCAATTCATCCATAATTAAGAAACCTTGAAACCTGCATGCATGTACTAACACATTCTTTAATTTCTTAAATTTCATGACTATTCTTTTTGCTTTTGCTCGCTGAGAAACCACAGCAACCGTGGGTTTCCCATGCAAGACTATATAAAGTGTAACCTATTTAATTTATTATTATTATTTTCATATTTGTAATGGTCTTTAATTAATTGAAACTAACTAATTAATAAGACTTTGCGATAATATATGTTATCACTACCTACTCTTGGGAATTGGAGTTGTGAGTACAGTGTAGTAATACCAGCGTGGATCTGATTTATTTGTTAATTTGTTTGTATGGTTAGATTGAAAAATGTAAAGATGGATAATTAGGTAGTACTCGAAACATAAAGAAAATAATAAAAAAATACTTATAATTTAAAACATGAGGGTGGTGCAGGAGCGTTTGGAAGCGACTGCAAAAGAAGCCCCTCGACCACTGACGTCGTCGATGCAATAATAATGGCCTGCAAGGTACTCCTGATTCAGAAGAAGCAACAAAAATGGTAGTGAATGTGATAAGCAGAACTGTGAAGAGGAACCTTTTGTAAGAGAAAGCCATGTAATGTAATATATTAGAGTTTTAGAACTACAATGTTAATGAGTTTTGTACACACAAGATATATATAATGTTGTCGTGAACGGACATAAACATTGTTGTTTGAAACTTGCTTCCACGCGCAACATATGTTTGAGACCAAACTTAATTTGTCTAGAGAATAAAACTAGGTTAAATATGTTATTATTATTGTTAAATTAGCTACTAAACTACACGTTCTTCACTTCTACATCTAAATCATTTGGTGTGTTTTCACCTTTACACGTTAATTTTCCTTGCTTTGTCATGGCACAAGGCTCACAATGAAAAGAACTCGGTCAACGGGTTCCTACCACCTAGTTTAGCATATTTGGAGATAATAGACTTGCATTTTATTTATAAATGTTTTACATGCACCATGCCCATTTCTTTGTTTTGCCTTTTTTTTCTTTTTTAATTAATTCCTGGAAACAGGAGCAGCAAAGCACGACGAATCAGAAAGCATCTAATTTCAATTCTCTGATTCTTGGGGTAGCTACGTCAAAGAAATTAATTTGTATTTCCGTGAAATTTAGCTGAGCTCAAATGGCTTTCCTTTGATCGATGAACAAAAACCGACAGGAGTATGATTATGTATTAATAATTTAAAATAATTCTAAAAAACATTAATTAGATATGGAATCTAATAACAGAAATTTACTTATTAAATAATAAAATAATGCAAGGAAATATCAATCAATTTTCAGTATATGTAAAAATTTTAGACTTAATTTACTTCAGAAGAATTTTTAACGTAATACCTTTCAAAAGTGGAGTGAAAATGGAACAACAGATGAAAGCTTCTGAAGTTAGTAGTGCTTATAACCCAAATTCAAGTGTTTTATTTGTGCTTAAAGTAATTTATTATCAAGATATTTCGAGAGCTTTTTATTTTAAGTGGGCTCTTTTTCAATAATTTAGGGAAAGCTAAATGATATGAGACTGGGTGTTAAATTCAATAAAATGAATTTTTTAATAACTTTTTGTAAATGTTAAGTGGATGTGACAGAGAAGATGCCGGGATTAAGCAATTCTGCACTCAGTAGTACTAATTCAACTCGAGTTAAAATCATGCAACATTTTGCAAATTACATCCATTTCTTTACCCATTACAAATAAATATTCCAATACTTTGGGATTACATCACTAGTAATAGCTTATACTAAAGTGTCACATATATCCAAATTTAGATGATATCAACTAATAGTAAAATGAAATGCCTTGATCAAGACATACTACATACAGAAATATACAAATAAGCCACCTGCATGGAATCTGGTGGATCAAATGATGTTGATAGACAAGAAATTTGGCAATGACCCCTATACTATACAAATAAGATGCAACATTGTTCATAGACAAATTGAGCTCAATACAGCACTATTAATATCTATAGGGCAATTGAAAGGTGATTTGGCAACAAGCGATCTCCATGTCTTCTTTTTTGGGTCATAGATTTGAATGAACAGAGTTCCTGCCCTCTTATGTTGTCTGGACCTTCGTGTTTCTGTAAAATCAACAACACATAAATGTGTCACTACATACAGCTCCCCGTCTACTACCACAAAACCAAATGACGAATTGTAAGGAGCTTTTCTTGGCACACGAGACTCGTATTGCCAACGATTTGAAGACATGTCATATCTGCAAGATGTATTCATCATGAGAAAAAGAGTCAATTAACAGATTTACAACTTCAAAAGTTTTGGAATTGTAATTTACAAGTCAAGAATGTTACATGATCACTACTAAAGTAGGTGGATTGCAAGCAGTTCAGGAAATCTATTACAGGGGGCGTGTGTTTGTTTGAAAACAGAAAGTGAGCAAACTTGATTTCAGCAGAAAGTCATCATGTTTGGAAAAATTTTAAGTCGGAAAAAAAAATCAGTTCTACAGTAAGGTCAACAAACTTTATTCTAAATGTATAACCCATCAAAAATTAGCATGCCTGTACTTCTTCAAAAGTGATTGCACTTTATCATCCAAATAAAAATAATTCTTCAAAACTCCACTCCTCAAATATTCTCAAACAAAAATCATTTTATTTCCAACACCAATTCTTTCATAATCAATTCTATCAAAATCTAAACCAAATGGACTTTATACATAATAAAAGGGATAAAACAATGTGAAGTATATCTGTTAGCAAGCATTCCACTTCTAGTCTACTAGATACCTGATAAGCAAGCTAAGTAACCAATACAATTATTTAATTATCTCATCTCATAGCATTTTAAACCAAACCCTTATCGTTGATTCTTCCTAAACGACTAAACGTTGAATAAATGAAGCTAAAATAAATAGATTGGCAGGAGGCAGGAACACTCCCCATGTCATAACCATTGATCAGTTAAGCAAACATGCTTGCCTCATTTGTCCATTTGACAGGATCCATCAAAGTAAAAAAAAAAAAAAAACAATTTTTCAAGTTCAAAAAATTACAGAACATAGTTTACACATGCAAAAGTTACTATGTGTGATTACAAGTTTTCAGCACAAATTTCTATTATCCTATAGTGCCATGGTTTCATAATTAGAATTTCAATAGTTTTATGTTCAAGTCACTCCAAACATCAAGGGATAATCAAATTTTAATTTAACAAATATCAGAATAATTTATTCTACACTTTTACACTTCACACTACAGCATTCATTTAACTGCAAAAAATTTATACAATGAATTTAATTGGATAAATGAATCATGTGATTGACAAACACAAGACACTAAAACTGCAACAGACATGTTTTTCTCCCTAATAACACATACTTGGTGCCACAAAACCTCAATTGATTATAGTTCCCAGAGCCTAGATTCTTAGTGGTAACATGATGAAAGTAGTCTAACCACTACCTTTTAGTAACTCGTCTGCTTTAAACATAAGACCTCTACACAATATTAACCCCAAATCTGCCTCTGCCCAATAGGAATTTACCCTACTGCCACATCATCCTATTCTTTAATATGATGTGGCAGATTGATGAATTCTTGTTGGATGTCTGTGTACAAAAGTTTTAAACTGAAAAAGTATATATAAACAAAACTCATAAAAATAACACAAACTAGATTAGTTCCCGTGCAAGGTAGACAATACAATTTTTATGAAAATAAAAATGATAAATGCAAAATAATAAAAAAAAATATGAATGCTTTAAAAAAAATTGTGCAAGGCAGAGGAGTGTGCCCATATTGTATAAAAAAATTAATAAAAAAGAGTGGGCCCATATTGTATAAAAAATTAACATGTGGCAAAGTGAAATGATTATTGGACAGTTTTTATATAGAGAGATAAGAAATAAGTGTCATTAAACTTAACCCAATTATTGACACAGCAGAGGTATTTGTCACTAGTGAAGCCACAAGTTGAACTGGATACACACAGACACACGCAAACACATTCAAAGATTTAAAGACTATAACGCAAATATCTAAACACAGTTTTTAAGAAGTTCAAAACACAAATAAACAACCCATGTGTACAATACAAGATCACAATTGCAACTACAAGTTTATGTAGTACAATACACAATCACAATACATTTAAGGAGTCACATTTGGGCTCTTTCTTCATCACATTAAATAAATCTGAAACTTGTCTTTTTCCCTATGCCATTTAATTATTTTGCTTGCCAATATTTTAACGTGTAATGTGTATGAGCCTTATAACAAGACAAAGGCCTTTTAACACCACGTAATGTGTATGAGCCTTATAAAAGACAAAGGCCTCTAACCGTCTAACCTACCAAAAACAACACAGCCATTATTGAAACAATTGTTTCTAGGTTCTAACTAATAAAGACAAACCAAATGCCAACCACAAAAGGCAAAGGATCAAAATAGAGGACTACAGCTCAAAAATAACACCTGCAACCAGGAAAACCAACACTTAGTTCAGTCCAAGTCACACAAACCAGGAAACCCAGCAGAGAACATGTGAACAACAAAACACACAAACCTAAAACAGGGGAAGTAAAAAACCACATTCAGTCCCCATAAAAGTCGCACATCCCAAACTCTGGATCAAAGTTGCATCATCACCCATCTCAATTATACTCCATTACTGAGCTGACATACTGTTACACCATAGCCTACCCAAGGACACAACCCACTGTAGTCTTATAATTGTTGAAAGGAAGAGGTGAAATTTGGATCAAGTATGCTAAACTAGGTGGTTAAAGTCTAGGTGAATTTTGGTGGGCTGGACTGGGTATTATATTGTTTGTCCAAACCCACAAATATGCTTTTGATGGAAATTTGAGAATAGCTGGAAATGCAGATTC
Organism: Amphicarpaea edgeworthii; assembly: GCA_014843725.1. NCBI lineage: Eukaryota > Viridiplantae > Streptophyta > Magnoliopsida > Fabales > Fabaceae > Amphicarpaea > Amphicarpaea edgeworthii. Next base: position 1,449,869 of record CM026322.1, on the reverse strand, counting down.
AGTCAGCTTTTGTGAGTAAGAATGTGATTCATCTCCAATTCCAGAAAATTGTGTTCTCACCTGTGAATAAGATCATAGTAGTAGCTAACACAACATGAGAATGTACAATCCTACAACCTGGAGTATGACTTTGACTACCATGCACCAAACAAGTGCCTCAAACGAATTTCTTAGAAGAAAATGTACAGCTAACATATAATTGACAAAAAAGATAAGACACTCTAATTCTAAGCACAAACTTGTCCAGCAAAACAACAAAGCACACTTACAACATAAAACCATTCATCTTATCAAACATTTGTTTTCTTTAAAAAGAACAGCTAACACAATTGTTCCAATTCTAATCAGCAAAACCATAATACAAAATAGCATAAAGAAAGACCCCCCAATAGAATAGTAAGTCTATCAATCTCATCCTCCTTTCTTCTCACAGCACCAAAATTCAACAATAACAAACAGAATAATCTAATTACCAATAGCAAGTAATGAATTAATTAATTAAGCATGAAAGTACCTCAAAATCTCATTCCCATCAAGCATGAAAAGCATGGGGCATCCAATATCATCAACCACAACAATCTTCCCAACCCTGACCCTCTCCCCATGACCCCACATATTCCCAACCTCTCTCCACGCGCCACTCTCGAGTCCCATGACCACCGCATCCCTATGATACTCATCGACCGGAAAAACCCCCGAAATGGTTCTCGACGCGCCGTACCCTCCAATCACCCAGAACTCCCTTCCCTCCCCTCCGACAAACCCCACACACCCCGCTCGAAACCCGGGGAGCGGCTCCATCGGCACCCATCGGTCCCTCCCAACCTCGTACCGCTCCGCCGACCGAATCCTCGACCCGGCCGCTCCGAACACCGTATGCCTCGAACCCCCGCCGGCAACAAGAATGGTCCCCTGGGACGGCACCACAGCGCAGGCGAAGCTGCCCCTGGGCGAGAGCATCGGAGCGCGTGGCTCCCACGAGAAGTCGTGGAAGCTGAAGCGGAACGTAGAAGAGGAGGAAGAGGGGCGATTGATGGGGAAGGAGCGCGTGTCGAAGAGGGACCCGCCGAGGACGTAGAGGTGGGACCCGAGGGAGACTGCGGAGAAGTTGCAGAGGCCGTAGACGTGGGGGTTGCAAGGCATGGGAGGGAGCGGGCACCACGCAAGCGCGTTCGGATCGAAGAGGAACGGCGAAGGAGGGATCGAAGGGTCCTGCGGGAAAATACACAGAAGATGGTTGCGGCTGTTCAGCGAGGACAAGAACGATTTCGAGGACAGAACCACTCTCCATGATTTGCATGTCGTTTTCAGCCTCCCGTGGTGGCAGTACGGCACCTTCGAAAGTATCCACGCCGCCACGTCGTTTGGGAGACCCGGGATTAGCGTTGCGCCACCACCATCGCTGCCGCCGCTATCCCAATCGGGATTCATGTTCGGTTAATTGGCTTTGCGAATGTCAACGCTCACGCTGCGTTTGCTGCTGCTTTGCATTGCCGTGTTTTCGTTTTTCTGCTATATGATATGATGATGGTCACTCTGTGGAGGGGCAAAAAGATAATACACTTTTTTATTTTTTCGGGTTTTCTTTTTGAGCAAGACAGTGAGTGGGATGTGGGACTCTGAAATGAATCGAACCAACAGTTGGGACGTTTCTAAACTTTCTATGTTCCATCTAAGTTTGTGTGTGTGTTTGTTTGTTTTTTTTTTGTTACATGTAAGGGTTTGTTTGCGATAAATTACTACTAATTGATAACATAATTTAAGGTAGTTTATTAAATATATATTGTATTTTATTATCTTTAAAACAAATCGACAAATAAAATATAGTCGTTTATAGAAACTTCGCAAAAACTATGAAAATAAAAGTTTGTCTTAATTAAGATAAATAAAAAGCCCGCACAATGTTTATATTGATTTATCCTATAACATAAAGTTATATTTGTTCGCTCTTTTCGTTAGAATATCTATTTCAACGATTGAAAAATAATTATTTTTAATTCTCATTATTTTAAGCATTTTTTTAATGATAAAGTATAATAATACTTTTTAATTAGAAAAATGATGCTTGATATTATATTTAATTTAATAATTTATTATATAAATTATTTATATGTATTAGAATTTATGATAAACTCTGTCAAAAAAAAGAATTTAAGACAATTTATCATTGTTGATTTTTTAATCAACAATGTCAGATATACTTTATTCGTTAGAGTGCATATCTTCACTTTAAAAGAGTCCAAACTTATTCTCTGATGAGTACATTTTCATTTTAGAGAAGTCAGCTCCTAACAATAAAGAAGAGAGATTTGTTCTTCATCTCTTGTCAAAGATAACTCAACATCAAAATCATTCCAAAAGTCATAGCTTTCCTACACTAATAGCCATACCATACATCCAAGATTACACATTTAAGCTTAAATTCTCAAAACTTATCAAGAATACTATTTCATGAATAAAACACAATTCAAAATTTAGTATAGTCCATTATCAATTCTATAGAAACATAAAAGACCAAGTGAGTTCCCCTTATCTCTTGTAGTATTAAACTTGGGTACTGAGAGGGAAAAGAGAAGGCTATTAGCAAGGCACTTTAACCAAAGGAATGAGCTTGCCCTTCGCCCACCAGCAACACACTATAAAAGCGCAAAACTACCCAAAGCAAAAGCCCCAACTTAGATTCTTTAATCCAAAGTTTCTCTTCAGGGGTGTGTATGTTTCTCGGATTTGATTATAGTTCCAAAAATATTCCAGGAATAATACTCTTAGGAATGTTATTACTGAAAATATTATTTTCATCGAATATGCTTTTTTTACCACACACATATATATATATATCTTTTGTTAAAGAAAATTATATTTGAATTGGATAGACTATTATGGATTTCAAAATTTTCTCTCCAAATATTTAACACAGTCGTATGCACAAATTCGAATTCGATCAAAGTTTAAACAATCTCAGTTCAATTGAATACGTTTGGTGGTAACATAAAAGATGTTTGTAAATATTTATGTTTATTTAAGGAGATGGTTGTAAGGGTATTTCTATGATTTTACTAACAACATCCCATTTTCAACAACTCGGCTCAAGACCAGACAAACTCAGTCAAGACTCACATAAACAACATAGGATATTTAACTATTTATATATTTTCAATGACATTAAATAAATAAATTTCATTTTTCTTGCAAAATTTAATTCAAATTGCTTAATAATGTATTAAGAGTTACAACTTTTACATATTGAAAGGAGTTTAATGTGATCATGCACAATTATGAATGGTAAATTAATTGATTTTTATAAAAAAAAATTAAAATTATTTTAAACAGTTAATGTTTTATCATTAAACACTTTTACACTATAATAAATTAATTTTAATTAATTCAAAATTATCGAGAATATTATTCTAGTAGTAGTTTTTTGTGTTTTTGGGGTCTTAAGTGGAATTTTCTGAGAAGTTTCAAAAATATGTACAGCCTGATTGCTCACCTGTTAGTTGGGTCACGCAAGTTTATTTTCTATTCGGGGAAGTTTGTAGGGCCTAAATCGACCGCATTCTCTTTATCAAACTAGAAAATGGAAACTAATTAACTTTTTTTTTTCCAAAAAAATAAATAAATTTAACGATCGATTACAATTGTGGAATTCCTGTGTCCAGGATCAGGGCAGATAAATGCCTCCGGAAATCTGCTAGTTTAATGTTTTGATGATTACATTTAGCACACCAAGATTTGTATTGGGAAGATGATGACTGATCGAACTATCATAACATTTGCACGTTCTATCCGTGGATATATTTTGATTTTTGACCATGTAATAATAAGAATAAGAATGCAACTGATTTTACTCGTGATCATGTAATCCTAATTAATTAAGAATGCTTGTAATTAATATCAATAATTTACTTAATTATTTTTACTAGGACTATTCTGTTGCATGTATATATGTATCCCATTAGGGATTAGAAATATATATAATGATTTGACAGTGATTTGACACTTTCTGGTGCAAGTATATATATTTTTACTTAATAGTGATTTGACACTTTCAATTAAGTAATCAAATGTGTAAGGTGAGAAAGTATAGATGTATCCACCATTAATTTAAATTTGAAGTCCTTTAATTTAATTAATGAAGACACATCCTTACTTTCCGATTTTATACATTTACTCACTTTAGATTAAGATAATAGTATATGATATTGGAATAATTTACTTGAGAGTTGAGATATAAGTTTACTACACCAAAAGAAAAACAATAATAGTGCTTCTGTATTGCATTTATTATATTCTATCACAATTTTACAAACAAGAAAACTCAGCTTTCATGTTACTTTCTTTTAGGGTTAATTATAATTTTGGTAAGTTATTTTCATCTGTAATTTTATTTTCTAATTTTGATTTCTTACTTTTAAAATATTGTTATTTTGATTTAATCGTTAAATTAAAAAGGTGATCGTAAATTTTAATGTTTGATTTTTTTTTAATTTTTAAAATTTATCTATTTTTTTAAATAATTACAAAATTAAATAATTAAATTTATTTACCTAATTTTTTTACTAATCACAAAAAAAATCAAGTTACTTTTAAATTAAAAAAATTAATTTTGTCATTAGTAAAAAAATAGATAATTTTTTTTTCAAAAAAGAAAAAAAGTTTACCTATTTTTTTACTAATAAAAAACTAACTTAACTAAATTTAATTAACTAATTAAAAAATAAAAATTATAATAACTGAATAAATTTTAAATTAAAAAAAATTATAACCAGTAAAAATAGATAATTCTTTTTAAATTGAAAAAAAATCAACTTTAAAAATTTGATAGTTAATCATTCTAATGTTGAATCAAAATTATTAAATTTTAAAAATATGAAATCAAAATTACGAATTAAAAATTAAAATAACCAAAATTACAAAAATTTATAATAAGAAAACTAAAATTACAATTAAATCTATTTTTTATGTCTTAATTAATATATATATATATATATCACTTTCACTCGGTGAGACCAAGCACTCCCAGGTGATCAACTTGATACAAATAAAAAAAAGAATCTCTTAATTAAATATCCATCCTAGAAATCCAAGTGTATAAAGCATGAAACACACCTTCTTAATTAGCCATTATCACGTGTTTGTTAATTAACTTCATTTTTAATTTGAGCATGCCAATATGATATTGATATACTTGTGATACACATCTTTGGCAAATTACACTGAATATGGTTTTGGTTTATCACATAATAATAAGAAAAATGATTGTTAATTAAACACCTTTTTTTTTTTTCCTTTAACTGATCAGAATTTAAAAACTTGTCAATAGATCAACGGCAAAGAAGTAAAGCTGTGTTTCTACTGCGGGTGTAAAATTGCGTAGGTACATTGTGTAGTATCATTCCCATAGTATATGTTTTTAGAAGTAAAAAATTCTGGTGAAAGGCACTAGATAGAGTGTAATATAGCATAAGCATTATTTGCGAGGGCTTTTCCAGGTTAAGGCAAAAGGGAATACCACTTTCACACAGCTTCTCCATTATACTTGCAAAGAAATATCCAAATACAGTAGCTGCAGACACTGGCAGATGAAGTACAACTGCTGAGAGAGATCTTCACTTTCTGCCTCAGAATAATATATATGAACCTCATGACCTTCAATTCTATCAACATATTTATGGTTCACTCTACTCATCAGTTTTGAAAGTCCAAACAAGTAAGCCTCTTAATTATTGTGTAAGAACTAGCTAGATCTATGAGCCTAACAAACTATATATCTTTATTTTGTTCTTTTTATAGGTAACATTTTGGACAGAACAAGACCAAGAGTTCCATGGAAGGAAACTATGTGACCAGAAACACGCATAATAAAGGGTTTGAGGAGCATTCATGGGGAAGTTCATGGCCTGCTAGAAACTATGCTTGTAGCTTTTGCAAGAGAGAGTTCAAGTCTGCTCAAGCCTTGGGTGGTCACATGAATGTTCACAGAAGGGATAGGGCAAGATTGAGATCTTGCTTACCCTCGTCATCATGGGTTTCAGAGTCTCCTAAACCTAACCCTAATAGCCTTAAGCCTAACCCAACTCATCTTTCACCCTCCTCTCCATCATCATCATGCCTATCTAATAATAACCTTTTGAATTGTGCTCATAGTACTTCTCCACTTTATAGCCCTTCTTTGACTTTGTCTGCATCTTCTTCACAGACCCCAGCTTCTCCTAGTGGAGACAAGAAACCAAGAGTCTCATCTTCACATCTTCTTCCTCTTTTGGTTCCTCAAAGCAGTGAGGAAATTAAGATGATGAGTAGGAACAAAGGGAGTGGTTTAGGAGTTGAAGAAGTACAGGGATGTGCAATAGGGGAGGAACTCAAGGTTTTCAAGAGTAGTACTAGTAGTGAGCATAACATCGAGCTGGAGTTGGGAATAGGGTTACTTAAACAACCAGAGAAGTTAGATTTGGAGCTACGATTGGGGCACTGCTAGCTAGATAGCTATGCAGCTTGGTGCAATTTGTCTGACAAATATCTGTCTGATCTGCAAGTCTGCAACTTCAAATTTAATTTAACTTCTTGCACCAGTAATTTGTTAACCCATTTAAGCTGTTTAATTATGATTCTATTCTGTATTTGAAGGACCTTATATTTTGTAACTGAGCTCTTCTAATTTGGTTACATTTGTGAGGTTTCAATTGTTCTATTTTGTTGTTTTAATTTATCTTGTGTGTGTGTGTGTGTTGGGAGGGAGGTTGTTCTTTCAACCCATTGGATGGTTTATCCAAAGTTCGTAGAAATATTGAAAATCAGTTTGGTGTATATGGCCAAGTGATAAAATTGAAGGCCACCACTACAAATTACAGTGGAGAGATTCTTAATTTTCATACTGTTGTATAGGTCTCAAGTGGAGTCAAATTATGCTCTTGCTTTTCAAAAATCTTCACCTCAATCTCGTCTGATCTGACAGTCATGCAATGAGTAGAATTCTTGTTTAGTTTGACTGAATATAAATATTTATAATATGAATTCCTACAAACTATAATGAATTTCCTCGGTCTCTCAGGTAGATGAACACGTGATCACTCAGATAGATATTCTTTAAAGTATCCATGCATTTTCCTGGATACATGCACCTAGTCTTCATGTTTCTTGAGGGTAGCTTCTGTCTTGTTCTTTTATTTTTTTTATATCAGTCTTGTTCTTTCTTGGAAACACTTAATATAAGCAATCAATGAGATCAAAAGATCATGCTTTTACTATAAAGTTCTCAATAAGATTGTTTTATATGCAAGCTGTACATATAAACGAACAATCAAATCAATATAAAAAATCAACTGAATATTTTTCGTTTAATAGTATGTTTGAATTGTTAGTGAGAATTAATTTTAGTTCATAAAATTATAGTAATACTATGAAAAGGCTGAAGCAACTGTTTTTTGCTTCATTCTTAATATGATTTTTCAATCAATTATGCTAAATGTGAACATAAACCAAATTAACACACTATAAATTAGACTACCATCCTAGTTTTTTTTTTTTGGTGCAGTTATTCAACCACACCAGTATTTTCTTAGACAACATAGTAAGAGCTGATTTATTCATTGAACATTCATTTCAAATATTGGGCTAGTAATTCTTCACAAATAAGCAGTCAATCTTATATGCGGCATACGTTAGTCTACAATTGTATGGATATACACTGATATATATACATATATTTAATGTATATAGTAACATCATTAATTCCTACATTACTTTACTATACTCTACCCTTTATACCTTTCTTTTATAAAGGAGAAAAAGATCGTGCTTCTCTCTTTAGTTGTAGGCATGTATAAAAGAAATTAGATGTGATAATAAAAGGATGTAGTATAAAAAAAGGTGAAATAAAAATAATATCAGTCTATATATAATATGATAGTAATAAGCAGGTATTGAATGCTCTCGATGGGTGATTTTGAAAGCGGCGTGCATTAGGTATGTGATGATTCAGAAGACCAAAGAATACATGAGATTACGTAAGCATAATAATACAGAAGTAGAATGAAAAGGGATCAGAGGCAGAAAAAATGTCAGGAGACTCAGAAGGGACATTCAACCTGTTATGAATTTGATGTCCTTTTCAGATAAACTGTCAAACAGATATCAGAAGAACAACATAGAGAGGATATATAGCGCGCAGGGAGAGAGAGATGAATTTGCTTAGCTAGCTACATATATATACATATAGTATTAATATATGTAGCTTTGGTTTGGTAACTCAATTGGTTTCCCTTGTCTAATTGATTCAAAAGTGGTAGTTAGGTGTCTGTAATGGGAGCCTTGTGTGTTTTCCAACATAAGATATGTTGCATGTTCCCTATGAGATGTGATCTGGTTCACATACCATGATGACCTTACCCTAAAAACAAACGCACAGTTTTTGTCAGTGCCATCTAAAACAAGCAAAGCAATGCTACTTTCTCTCTCTCTGTGAGAATCAGTACCCTCTCTAAGATCATGATTAAAGAAATAATTCAATTAGTTTCATTAATGGGGGGCCTTAGGTTTGAAGAAATGATCGATATCGAAGTGTACGTAGTGCAATGCAATGATGTCACATTAATGGACATTTGGGTGGTGCCAAAAGTGCAGTTCTAGTGAAAGAAAGATGAGGAGAGGAATGGGTTAAAGTAAGCTAGTCGGCGCACGTCACTTTCCTCTTCCATTCATTCATTCATTCATTTACTTTTCCTCACCTTTGCCATCAACATTCAACACCAACCCAAAGAGAACGTACTAACACAACACCTTTGTTGTGTAACTGTGTTTTTCTCCTGCTCAAGTATTATACACGGTAAATTCTTCATCAATGGTTTTATGGATTAACGTAAAATGTTCACTAGCTACTAGTGAATACTTACTAGTTACTAATGATCAGTGATGAGCACTTGTGGTCAAATTTATGACAGTTCTATAAATGGGCCTTGGCCACTTGCGGGCTAATGGAAAATGGGCCACCACAACTAATTGGAGTAGGCCCACTTAAATTATGATCATGAATGAGGCTCATAATAGGGCATGTCGGGTAAAGATATTTTTTAGGGATCGAGATACTTTTAGCAAACTTTTTTTTAACTTATACTCCTCTTCTTTTTCCTTTTTCTTTTTCAAACTTTATTCTAATAATGTTCTTATATATGGGTTTATTTCATAATTAATTTGTAAAAAAATTAACACTTCCAAATATTTAAATATATCCAAAACTTATACGGATTGATAAATTTTAATGGACATATAAAAATAAATTTTGGATGCGGTGGTAGTTAATGGGTTGACAGGATAATTCTCATTTTAGTTAAGAATGCGAGAATTACAAAATTGAGACATACAATTATACAAAAATTGTTAAAATTAAAACTTATTTAATGGTCACATGATCACTTATATATAAAGGTTATGTATATTTGTTTTCTTTTAATCCTGATCATTTGAATGTCATATAATGCTTTATATTTGTAATTTTCTTAATTTCTCACACTAATAAGTATTCTAATACGCTCATACGTGTGTGTGTGTGTGAAAACATGCGAACAAGATTAATTTAAATTAATGTAAACTCAATAAGTTTATAGTTAGAGACTTTGAAATAACAAGACATATATAATATAAAGTGTATAAGATCTTGTAGAAAAAATAATAGTATTTTAATTTTATAAACATATACTACAGGTATACGAGTGATATGTTAAATTCTTAAAAGTATATTAGAATGATTTTAAAAATTCACTCAGTTTAATAATAAAAAAAAATTGCTTAAATTGTGTGATTTACATTGAATTAACTCGATTTAACAACATTCATAACTCATGAAACTTCATTACTTGTCATTGCATCAAATATAGACATATGAGGTCTAAAGTATCAGTACAAATACCGATAAAAGAACAAGACTGAGAATTGCTTATCGTCCCAATTCCTAAGTAATTAATATTATATATATGCTGCTTAATTTCTTAGTAACAACGAGTGTTGATAAACATCCAAGAGGAAAATGTTAACAAAGTAAAAGACAGTGCAATTTGGTAGAAAAAGCCACGACACTCGCGTCAATGTCTTTCGTTTTCTTGTCATTGTCCTTGTCTTATATTATATCCCATTTCTCTTTGCGTAATAAACATCTTGCTTATCCGTAAAAAAAAAAAACTAGTTCATTGAAAAATTTGATCTATTTTTAGAAAAATGATTATTTCCTTAAGTTAAAAAAATCATAAAAAGTTTATATTTTCTTCATACTCTAATACTACTATTTTCACATTAATATAGTTCTTTTGAATTGAACCGTGTCATTGCCCGCATTCATCGGGGCATAAATCGATGGCTATTAAATAAAAGTTGGCACATTTATATCTCAAGAAACTAGCTCCAGCGATATGTCTAGTTAATTGATTGAAATTTGTTGTTGCAGATGGAATCGAAGAAAGAAAATAAGATGTTTTTTTCTTTTTCAATTTAAATTAAAAATAAAAAATGTTTTAAAAAATTACTTTTTTTATTTACTCTTAATTTAAATAAAAAATAAACCGTTACTTTTTCCATCTTTATACTTTGTTTGCTTTTGTTGAAACATAAGGAAGATCAAGAAGAAGAGATTAAAAAACATGATAGTTGACAATCCTTCTCGCGTTGGAATTCATATCACACGAAGGAATGAATATATTTGTTTGGGTCTTTAAAGTATAAAAAAAAACGTATCATAAGAAGAAGAAAAAAATGTGTCGCTTCCAATTTTGGATAAAAAGAAAAATGAGGAAAGGATTGTGTAGGTATAAAGACAAACTATTCTTTTATATATATATATATATATATATATATATAAATATATAAGACATTTTAAGTGAGAGTACATGTTTATTAGGAGAGATGAGAAGTTTAAATAACAGCTATTGCTTAGATCTTAATGGTTCAGATATAATTTTAATCATATTTTTTTTAATTATTATGTATTTATTGTCCCATTACCATGACCAGTGTCGTCACCACCATCATTTTTGCCGTTGCTACTAACAGGGCCACCACCACCATCATGGTTGTTGTCTCCATTGTTGTCATCACCATCACCAGGGAAGTGGTGACGACGACAATCATAATGGTGATCCTGTTGGTGGTGGAGGTGGTTATGATGATGGCCCTGTTGGTAGTGGCGATAGTGGTCATGGTGATGGGGGCAACTGTGTGTAAATGCGCAATAATTAAAAGAGATATGATTGTATAGGATGAAGATCACATTTAATTTTAATTCAAAATTACATCTGGATCATTAAGATTTAATCAATGACTTTTATTTAAACTTCTCATCTCTCATAATAAACATGTTTTTTCATTTGATACGCCTGTCTATATATATATTTAGAGGACATTTCAAGTGAGAGAACATGTCTATTATGAGAGATGAAAAGTTTAAATAACAATCATTGATTAAATCTTAATAGTTCAAATATAATTTTGAATTAAAATTAAATATGATCTTAACCTTATACAATCATATCTTTCTTAATTATTGTGCATTTATTGCCCCATAACTATGACCAGTGCCGCCACCACTAATAGGGCCACCACTACCACCATCATCATGGTTGTTGTCCCCATTGTTGTCGTCACCACCATCGTGGTGTAGTGGTGACGGCAACACAACCATGATGGTAGTCCTGTTGGTGGTGGCAGTGATTATGATGGTGGCGGTGATGGTGGCCCTGTTGGTGGTGGCGGTGGTGGTCGTGGTGATGGCGGCGCCGCCATCACCACGACCACCACCACCACCATCATAATCACCGCCACTACCAACAAGACCATTGTCAGGGCCACCATCATCACCATCATTGTGGTTGTCGTCCTCGTTATTGTCGCTATCACCACTGTCGGTGATGGTGGCAGTAACAACGGGGACGACGACCACGATGGTAGTGGTGATGGTGGCCTTGTTGGTAATGACGACAGTGGTTATGGTGATGGGGACAACAATGCATGCACAATAATTAGAAGAGATATGATTGTATAGGATGAAAATCACATTTAATTTTAATTCAAAATTATATTTGGACCATTAAGATTTAATTAACTTTTGTTATTTAATTAATCACATGTTATTTTAATTCAAAAAACATTTAATTTTTTTTATTTGGAGCATTTATTATTTAGTGTTCAAATATGTTTTTAGTCCTGAAATAGTATTTTTATTTTTAGTCTATAATGTTTGATTTAACTGATCTTGGTTCCTAAAATATTTTTTCGTTTTACTTTTGGTCCCTCAATCAATTAGCTCTATTAGTGAATTATCTATTTCTGTTTTTGATATATGTCATCTGTCTCATTAAAGAAATGACACGTGGCAATGAAAAATATAAAAAAATATTTTATTTTATTTATTTATTTATTTAATATTTTTTTAAAAAAAATTTAATGTTACGCGTTTTATTAATTAAACGACATGTGGTATAAAAAAACTAAAAAATATATTTTTTTAAAATTTTAGAAAATTAAAAATTAATGTCACCTATCAGTTAATTAATGAGAAACAAAACTCAAAGGAACTAAAAATCAAATTGATACCAAGGTGTCAAATTAAATTTTGACACCAAATCTCAACTATTAAATTAAATGATTATTTTTAATAAATATAAAATTATTAATCTCAACTATTAGATTAAAATAATTTAAAATTAAAATTAAAATCTCATTTAACAATAAAATATATAAAATATTTATTAAATATTTAAAGATTTAATATATCATGTTCTAAAATAACATGAATCTTTCATTACCACCATCATGACAATCAACTACCATCATGAGTGCCTCGATGACAACCGTTGTCACCACCATCGTCATGACAGTCAACCACTACCATGAGTGCTTTCATGATCACCGTTATCGCCACCAACATGGTTGTCATCATCGTTGTTGTCGTCGTCATTGGTTGCCTGTCATATTGGTAATTGTAGTGACAATCATAGTAGTGGTGTCATTAATCATAATGATGGTGGTGGTGATGATAAGGAATTTTAAATATTTAAAACATGATAAATTAAATATTTTGATTATATAATGGTGAATATTTTAGATATATTATTATTGAATGAAATTTTAATTTGAGTTAATAAAAGTTATTAAATTTAATTAAAATGAATAGTTGAAATTTGGTGTAAAAGTTTAATTTGACACCTTAGTGTCAATTTATCCTAATTTTACTTTCTAGTTTTTTTTTTCCCATTTATTTATTTTTTATTTTATAAATATTATATAAAAAATAATTCAAACTATCTTTAATTGAAATGCTACTTATTATCTAGACAGCAAAAGGGCAAACAAACTTTTATTTCTTAAATGTATATGTATGCACGTATATATGACATGAGTATTGGAATTGTTTAATTGAAATCAGTGAACAACTCTGCTTATGGTCTTGTTTTGTAATGAACATTGGACGGGATTGCTTCCAATTAATCAATTTCTTTCTTTGATTCAGGTGTAGGGCACTAGGGCAGTCTGTTATATATGATGTTGATAGTGATGGCATATATATATATATATATATATGCGTGTGTGTGTGTGTTTTTTTTTATATGATGTGCTGTCACTATTAAATTTTGGTGCCGAGTTTAAACTCAAGGACAAGTACAACCTACAAATGGCATTGCCATAATCTTCGATCTACACCTTCCACTTGTATCGTATGTTCAGTAGGAAGCTTCCTGCATGTTTCCTTGCAAATACTACTACTTGTATATGCAGGTGGGTAAATTTTTTTCATGAAGTCAATTAGCATACAACCAATAAAGGTTGGTCTATAGGTATATATAGTAAAAATGGATTCATATCACACACAATAATAGTATATGTTCGAATCTAATTATGGATGTGAGAAATTTGTTGATAAATAACCTGTAAGTATATCTCTAAGCACGTGTTTATTGGACCTTGAAACTTAATTATCCCAGTAAGTTTTTGTTCTATGTCAATTGTGTCACATGCACAAGTGAACAGAGGCATGCTGGGCCATAATTAATACATACCTACAAGCTAGGGCTAGGGAAATCTATGCAGAACTCTTTTTGACAGATCGTTAACTAGTGTCTGAAAAAAACATTAAATGATGAACAAATCAACATTTGATTTCGTTGTACAAGCAGATGTTAGTTTGACATGTGAAGTTACTGGCGTGGCCTTTAATTTGCATGTAATGGACTTGGATTTCCCCTGCAGTGAAAAAACCTACCGGAATACATTTTTACTATTCATCACTTATTTTTTTATAATTAATTAAATAAATTTTAATAAAATTTAAACAAGCAAAAATTGATGATCCAAAATTAAACCGCACAAACTGTTGGGATCGATCCGGATCCGCATGTAATCCTTCGGACCATTTGTCATTTATTTTGTGGCATTTTGTTTTGTTTTTGGTGACAAAAACTTTCCTAGAGGTATTGCAATGCTTTGTGAAAAGTTCATTGTTTCAACAAAATTTCTCCGACCAAAACAAAACCCTAAAATTGAAAGCTTTATTTTTTTCTTATTATTTGTCTCACTTTTTATTTAATTTTGCTTTCTATTTTCCTTTACTTTCTTATCCATGGCCTCTCCTTTTATCCACTCATATGCTGTATTTGTAGGATGTTCAGTCAGTGTTTTTCAGATTACAGAATAAATTTAGTAAAAAGTATTTTAATCATATAAAATAAACATTATGCTGTATATTTGCAAAGACCGGAACATTGGTTTGTTTGGTTTAGAATCTTTTAATTAACCTTGGCCAATACTGGAACATCGATAATAATAAAAAAAAAAAGAATAAAAATTCTTGACATGTACTTAAAAGTAGAAATCCAGCTGCAATTAGTTTTCTATTAAAAAGTCTTCTGAAGAATAAGACTAAAAACTAACGGAAATCGGTATACCTTAACGCTACATCATGATTTAATGTAGAGAAAAAACTATTTTGAATTCATTCATAAACATAAAAAAAAAACTTTTAAAACAAAAAAAAATGTAAAAACATAATAAAACAAAATGGTATTATTTTAGCTATATATAAATTTATTAACTTATAGTTACCATGCACTTTTGTTTAAAGAAGTACTTCATGTAATTAACTTTAAAATAAGGAAGATTAATAAAGTGTCTAAAAAATCATTACTCTATCTTTAATTAAATTTTCCTCCAAAAAAAAAAAACTTTAATTAAGTTTATTACAAGATCCTTAAAAAGACAATTTCATTTCAGATCTTTTCACCATGATGTGAGAAGAATCAATTAATGTATAGGATCGATGTGCCAAAAAAAAATCATGTGTATAAGATCCGGTATATAAAGAGAATAAGTACAATATATATCAGGTCGCTTTATTAATTATAAAAAAAAATGAAAAAGCTTAAGATATTAAACCTAGGTGGATAATTAAGAAGTAGAAAACCCCGAATAGATTGACAGATTAAATCATAATAAAGAGATAATTAAAGAAATAAAAAAATGTATTCTTGTCTGCTAGAGAGAGATCATGATATCGATCCACAGCCGGCTTGTAGAATACTTCCCTTCTCTTAGCAAACATCAAAGACTTTTCCACAAAATTGAGTACTTGACTATTGTAGGTAGGTAATGTCTATGTCCTCATTTTGTCTCTTGCTCACCCTCTCCATTCTATAATACACACCTTCCCTAGCTAGCTATGTCACTCTCTCTCTATTTCTTTCGAATTGAATATATCTCTGATCCATGGATTTAAACTACCCAGAAGCTGAGTGCTACTCCAACAAGAGCTCTAGCAGCGATGATATGGGAATTGGAAGATCTTATGAGTGCATCTTTTGCAAGAGAGGTTTCACCACAGCACAAGCCTTAGGTGGACACATGAACATTCACAGAAAAGAAAGGGCCAACAAGACCAAACCCACTACTTTCTCACCTCCTTCAAACAAACTTCATGATGATGGTGGCGGCAACAACAACAACTATGCAGATCTCGGGTTGATCTATTCACAACTTCCAAGCCAATATAATTCCACTGCTCCAGCGGCTGGTGTAGATGCTAATAATAGCTACCGTGATCTTTATTTTCCTTCTACTGTTAGGCCTTCTAATTCCCATGAGGAAAACCAACGGGGTCACGTGTTTGCCCAAGATTGGAGGAAGAGAAGTTTGAGCTTGTACACTAATCCGTTGTGTTTCCATGAAATTAAAGACAAGTTTGAAGAGAGTGAAGAGAATGGCCTGGATTTGGAGCTGAGGCTTGGTCATTATCCTTAGCATGCATATTCATCTAATATCAATCTAGATATATCCATCAAGCATATTATAAGGATATGTACATCAGATGGGAGCATATAATCTAATGGATTATATAATCAAGTCAATCCCTCTTACTTCTCACTTCCTTTTTGATATATATAGCATGTATGCTTTTTGGGCTTTATCTTATGACATTTGTATAGAGATTATGGCTTGAAGCAGCAGGAATTAGTCAAAGCTTGGGGCATCTTCTATAGTGAGAAATTAAGAAGGGGTACCCAGGATTCTTACGAGGAAGGTACTACTCAAATAATTTTTCTCATGAAATAAATCTAGCACTGAATCTCACTATCCTGTCTACATTTTACACCAGAAGTACTACTGAAGTTACTAATTTTTATAAAGATGTGAATGTTTCTTTTGGGACTCATTTTTGTTCAGTTTTTTTGGTACGCATGCTCCTTGCTTGTTAATTACAATAAAAATTAGGTAATTATTTATGAATTAATGTAGTACTTTTTAAAGAAATCTCATAGCATATAATCCAAAAACTGTGTCCATATAATAAAATATTATATATAATTCTGTCATTTGGTGCATCTGTTTTGCTTTGTTTGAAGACGGGTGATCGATAACGTAACTGCTCCGGCAGGATGAGTATTAGCTCACTAAATCCATATAGAAGGAAACATTTATGGTTTAGTCATGTTATTAATTTTCTAGATATAATTTCAAACATAAACATACAAGCGGAGTTGGTTGTACATACATCATGACATTAATTTTCTTTGTTTTACGTGGTATCGAAGCAATAAGCAAAATGATTTATCTTCACTCGTCTGCCTGTAGGGTAAATTATAGCATGCAAATTGCCCTGACCAGAGTGTCGATTTTGTTAATCAATTGAAATCTTATTTCTGTACGTAATTTATGGCATTTAATGTATATTTTCATTACTGAATATTATAAAGATGAAATTTAATTCTGACTGAAAAATGATAAGAAAATACATATGAAAATTACTTTAAATTTCCATGTTACATATAAATATATAGGTAATCTTTTTCAGTAAATATATTATAATTTTTTTTTTGCAGATGTCTGTTTATTTTTTTCATTTTCATTTTCTTAATCCTATCCATTTTTTGTATGTCTGAGTTCTTTAAATTGTTTTAGCTAGGTTTGCTTCTTCTTTTTGATAGACCTTTCTTTTGTCATCCACTATGGAATTGCTTATATATTAGCATGAATCTTGTCCAGTATATATCACTGACAATGAAGTAGAGTTTCACAGAAAATAAAAAGACATGTTTCAACCTACGTGTAATTTCCTTGGTAAAATTAAATTTGCACCATTTTCTTTTGGGAAATAATACACAATAAATAAAAAAGATTGAAAATATGAGGCGCACACGCAAATATACTATACAAAAATAGGAAACATAAAAAATTATGTGGTTTAGTATCTTTTACTTACATTTATTTATGCAAACGTACAATATATATTCCAGTATAAGTGTTTATTATTTCAAATAACAAATAAGAGGCTATAAGTTTGATAACTCATCAAAAAATTGTCTATCCTCCAAATCCAATAAATCTAAGTAGTCTACTCGAGTTGTAAGCTTAAAGAACGAGAAATACTCTCATCAGAAGAGACACTACTCATTAATTTTTTTTTTCTCTTTTCTCTTTATTTAACAAGTAAAATAGAGAAATTTTATTTTTATTTTTTCTTAATTTTGTTCTATAACAAAGAGACAGACAAAAAAAAGATAGAAAGAGAGATATATTGACAAATACAAAATAAAATAATTGGTGTGAAAGAGAAAGATGGAGAAAAAATATATATTTAAAAGATATATAAATAGAAAAAAAGATTTATATATTATCGGTATAAAATTATTTTACACCGTTAGTCAATCACAATCCTTTATTTATGGTAAGATAATTGATTTTTACAAAATTATTTCAAGAAGTGATTATAATTATGGATCACAATTAACCTATGTAAACGTTATCCGAGCATTTTACTCGTATAAATAATATAAGTTAGTAATTTCTAATAATTGCATGTGAAGGAATTAATGTATTTTTTAAGAGAATAAAGGCATGCAATTGAACATAAATAATGTCAATCAAACTTTACTCAAATGCCAACACTGTTTTTGAACTCATCTACACATTATGTAAAATATTTCTTTTTCAAATAAAGTGTAAATTACACATCCCTAAACAAAGACTCCAGCTAGGCTT
Source organism: Amphicarpaea edgeworthii (assembly GCA_014843725.1). Lineage (NCBI taxonomy): Eukaryota > Viridiplantae > Streptophyta > Magnoliopsida > Fabales > Fabaceae > Amphicarpaea > Amphicarpaea edgeworthii. The sequence continues at coordinate 1,431,359 of CM026322.1, read as the reverse complement.
TCTTCAACTTCCAACAATAATAACAATAATAATAACATCTCTTTATTTCTGTTTGTAAATATTATTACATGTTTAAGCAATATTTTGTAATCATGAACCTGTACCTTCGAACGAATTACAACTCCAAGGTAAGTTAAATTTGAATCCTCTGCTATACAATAATCATGATAGATGAAGATTTTTTAATTTTCTTTTTTCATGTTTATATTTCTAATAAAGTTTAAACTGCCTTTTATACCAAGATTAGTCTTTTTGGCCACATGTACCAAAATAATTTAATAAACCCTAATATAATTTTCTTTGTGCCTTTCTATTTCTACCATATATAACTGACATAATATGAAACGATTCAAATTGATACATGATCCATTAACCTTCCTATAATGATCAACTCATGACCTTCAGGTAGGCCAACCAGAACTGATTAGAAGTAGTAATCAATAAATTGCTATTCCAAGCTGAGTTATATATATCTTTATTCTAGCCGATTCTTTTTTCTTTCTTTTAGTACATAAACACTCATTTAAAAATTAACATGACTCTTGACTCTTTGTTTCTCTTTTTAGTGCATCAAAAATTTTAAAAAATAGATTTACTAAATATTCAAAAGATTTATTATCCCTATCATCATGACCAGTATTGCTACAGTCAACATGGTTACCACAGTCGTAGGGTCACCGTTACTATCATGGTTGTTATCCCAATTGTTGCCGTCAAGACCACCATTACTATCACTAACGTGGTTACCATTGTCGTTTTTGCCGTCGTCAGGACCACCATCATAATCATTGTCTTCATTGTTGCCGTCACCACCATTGCCAACGGCGGTGGTGGTAGTGATAATAATGGGAATGATGACTATGATGGTGGCGGCAACGGTGACTTTGACGGTAGTGACCATGTTAGCGGCGGTGGTTATAGTGATGGGACTAACACTTGGTAGTGGTGATGATAAGTTTTTGATATTTTAGGATGTGATAAAATAAATTTTTTAAATATTTGATAATTTTTTAATTTGTAAAATGCTATAGCTTGTTTCCTTATTCGCACAATTAAATGTGGTTATACTATGTATAGAAAAAGTTTAAGCGTATATATGTTCAAAGGGATGCCTGATATCGAGTATACAACAATATATACTTTTGTAACTACGTTAGCAAACAGTTTATGAAAATGATATAAAAAGTAACCTGTCTGCTGTCTGTACAGTCCTTTTATATGTACCAGTGTTCCTGATTCTCGATCGATATTATCTACTTGTAATTAAACTTTAGAATAATATAAAAGATGCAAGAGAACAAAATAGAAAAGAAAATTAAAAGAGCAAAAGGAGCAAAAATATGCATGGCTACGACCATTGACCACAGTTAATAATGTTTGCATGTATTCGAACATATGAGCATGTCATGGACGGAGCTCTTCTCCTTGACTTGGCTTCAATTGCTGTACTACTTTTTTCTCTTATCCCTCCTGACATATGTCGCTCCTGGCTTGGCTATGCATGTGTTTCTTTTTCAGTCAGATACGGGTTATGCCCCGCAATTGATATTCATCTATCGTTTATCGTTTATCTTTTGACTTCTTTTCTTTTATGCGATTCCACTTATTAGCTATGAGTTAAAAAGAAACGCATTATTCTTTCCCCCCGTTTTGATAATTAAGGTCTCTTGGAAAGAAAAATCTATATGCAACTCTAAGAAACGTCCACAAACATGATCTAATGAATTATAGCTAGCTAGCTATCACTTTCCTTATTTGCTACTTTGATAGACAAGTCTATATATGTCTGTGGCAATTGGCGTAGATCGATTCTTGCAATAAAAACTTGTGGAACACTACAACTGCATGCTGCGAACACTAGTCATGCAAAAAATCTAAAAATTTCAATGGCTAGATGCATGCATGTAATGGATTTCCAACACTAGTGTATTTCCATATATCAGTTCATAGAGTAGCATATCAGCATATATGATTTGTCTTGAGAATATATATATATATATCTTCTTTTTTTTTTTTTTTTGCATTGTAAGATACTTGAAATCTCTATTTTGAAATTAATAGCACAGTGGTCAAGTATTGGAATATTATCCTGCTTATTCGATACAGCCGTGTCGTGTACTGTTCCCGCTGGCGCTACGAGACACACAGTTTTACTTTGAAAAGGCAAAGGCAACAAACAAAGCGGAGGGTCACAACTCAAAAGGGAGTGTGATAAAACAAGAGAGGGTCACTCACAAGTGGAGCGACGAAACAAAAGGCAATACTATTTATTACATATCGTTACCGTAGAAAAGTGGGTAAGAATAACATTATATTTGAGACATCGGATATAAAATATAGAGAAAAATAAGTGATTCATACTTTTGAAAATTTACACTTGATTTTTCAGTCCTTGTACCTATATTTCTATATCACAATTTAATTCACTTCGTCACTTCATTCATCATATTATTTCACTCCCTTTCCCTCTAATCTCTATCTTTCACATGTGTGTATGCCTAGCTCAAGGGTGTCAAAAAAAATTATTTACAAATAAAGACTTTGAAGTAAAGATGAGAGTATGTGTGGTGAGAAAGAAAGAGAAAAAGAGAAGAGTATGAATTGAATGTAAAAAATGAGTGGCAAAATTGACCCTCTAAGAGAAAAGTTTATAGGTGTTTTTTTAACTCTTTTATATTTTATACTTTTAGTTTATACAAAAGAACCTTTTTATTTTTAAAACTCACAAGTTTTTTTATTTTATAAACTAAAATACAACTTTAGTCCTCCTATTTTCTCTAAGAGTGTCCATATTCCTACACCCGTCTAGTAATTTACCTTCCATTTACACTTGCCTAGTAGAATTTTAAATTATTTTTTTACTATTAAATATTATTTTTTAAAAAATTGTAGGCCCAAGCAAAAAATATTAATAAAAAATGGATATCAGAGAGGTATAAGATAATATGAAGTTTTGAAGTGACATTTTCCTTTCTCTAATCTACATTTTTAGTCATCCTATTTTAAAATGGGAGTATTTAGTCCCCAATTTTCAAAAATCAATAATTTTGATACAATTTTTAATTTTTCACACATTTTATTTCTTTCATTTTGGTTTAATGTCCTAACATATTTATTTAAGATATCGTAAAAAATAATTTAATTAATTACAATGTAATAAAATAAATATATAGACAAAATTGAAGATTTGACTAATACTGTATTATATTTGTAGGACATCATCTGTTTGTATGGATGGTATTTTACTTTATAAATAAAATTATATGTGTACATAAGTTTCATTTAAATTAAATTAAATCAATTTTCAATTTTAATATTAAATATGAAATTTAATATTATATAATTTATTTTTTGTCTGGATTTTTTTAAAAATTTACATTGAATTAAAGGTACTCCCAGAACCAAGTGAGCTTACCCGATCTCGGACTGGAGCAAATCTGCCCACCACGGAGGCTTCACCTTGTCACCTAGTCCAATGTGAGCAACAGTTATTTAGCCCCAAAAATGATATGTGGGCAAAAGGGTAAATGCATTTCAGTTTTTCAATTATAAATTTATAATTAATCTTTATAGTATTACTTTCCATTTTTACATAAAATGTATATATAAAATTTGATTTGATGGGTCCCATAAGTCATGTTTTTGTTTTTTATACTACCATAAGTTATGCTTATGGATTCAAGGTTGATCATAACTAAATCAAAGAGTACAGCAACACACTCTTTAGCTCACTTTTATATATGGTTATGGGAGATGTCTAGAACTTGTTAAAATTGTAACTCGTGTGGAAGTTCATATGAACTCTGGGTAAAGGCAAGTTGCAGTATTTGACACTAGTCACTACTTACTCGTCAATTAAAACTTTTGTTTACGTTTATTTAAAAATTTTAAAGGTAATGTCTTTACTGTGTAAATAGATTTATATTGTCAAATATTCATAAACATTCATTTATATAATTTTTAAAATAATTATATAAAAGATAATAAACTTACCATAAATAAAGGATTAAAATTATATGACAATATAAAATTATTCTACCACTCTTATTTAAATTCATATTTATAATAGTTTTTTTACTCTTAAAATTTATGCATAAAAAATTTAGTTCCTGAAAAAATACTAATATATTTTTTACTAAGTCTTTAGTTAAAAAATGTAGAGATAATCTGATAGCATCGCTGCCATAATTAATAAAACGGTGGTTAGAGTTTGGATTTCGAAAGAAAACTAGTAACATAATTACTACGGTTGTCAGCAATAAAAAAATACTGTTTACGAAACAATTATAATTTTTTTGTTATGAAAAAAATATTTCAAGGGTGATGATTGTGTATAAGTTCCTCTTTTTGAAATATAGACCATTAGTCAGTCCCTTGTTAAAATGTTCAGTTGGGCACTACTGACAGTGGGAGATTATGGGGAGACAATAAGAGAGACCTACGTAAATACATACAAAATTGAGCCCTACCTAATTTAAAAATAAAAGGCTATATTTAGTTGAGTTGGTAAAAAAAAAAAAGGCAACGATAGAGTCTAGATGAACATGTTAAATGTCAAGTACATTTTCATTTTCCACATGCTTAAACAGGAGTATCCTAAATCAGAAGGAAAGGGAAAATATACCGCAAATCGGATATAGACATCACTCGTTGAATTCAATACCTGTTTGAAACATCAAACCTTTATACATAAAAAGTATCTTTACAGAGCAAGGTAGTAGTATTAATTACAGTAATAGAGGAAATAGCTTCCTTTTGGATCTAAGGTAAAGCTGACAGTTGAATGAAAGATCAAATTACCTAGTGAGGTAGTATATTATAAGAAAAAGCACAACAAAGGATGCTACAAACGTAAACATTCTCTGGTTGGATTTGGTCTCGAACACCTGCAGGATGAGACAAAGCCATTGAAACGGACATGAATAAAATAAAACTCCACTGCACTCCGTCCCCTCTATCTTCTTCCTCCCAAACAAAAATGAACGAAAGAAGACAACAACAAATGGAAACGGAAAGGAAAACTGTGAAGAAACACTCTTTCAAAAGCCATATAGGATTAAAAGCCTACATACCATTTTAAATTTGTCCATAGTGCCCGAAAGGACTCCTCTTGATGAATCCATATCATTGCCCTAAATTACTAACATGTTATCACTAAAGCAGAACAAAGAAATAGCAGAAAAAATGCAAAGTAATTTCTACAGTTTCAGTAAACACACCATTCGATCCAGCATGTGGTTATGGCTATCCACCTCCTCATTTATATCACCTGATAACTGTTGCAATCACACCCATTAAAAATAAATGTATGCTAGTTGTTTTAACCATCATACAACTGCCTACAAATCTATATGAAATTCTAAACACTTTCTAGATCTTTAGACACTCTAGAAGAAGTGGTTTAAAGACCAAATAGATCTTTATAATATTAAACAAGTTAACAGCACCTGGAATATCATTAGAGAATGAGATATTATAAAGACACCTCTGGTCAACAGAGGAGAACACAAAGGTGAACCAGAATTAAGATAAATTTACAAAAGGGTGGGGAGGGAAGTTTTAATGCACAAACAAAATTTCCAGCTTCAAAGGCCAAAAGGTTACATTTCCTGTTAATACAAATACAAATTGACTCTCACCTACCAATAGATAAATATCAACACTTTTAAGACATTATTGAAAAACATTAAATGGTTAAAATAGCAGTAACAAAATGATAAAATGACTACAAGGTACATCACTCATTTTTATACATAGAAAGAACTAAATGAGGTCTAGGGTATGTTGATAACAATACTAAACTTACTCTTTTCAGCAGATTGACTCTATCTTGCAATCCACCCAATGCCTGTTCATTTTCGTGTTCATCAATTTCATGAGAAGAGGAGTAAACAGATGATGCTCTGATGCCACCCTCCTCGATACCATCAAAAAGGGAAACTCTATTGTTACGATTGTCTCTAAAACAAAAACAAGTACAAGCAACCAAATGGTCACATGATAAACACAAACAGGATAAATTTCCTTTCTACATAGTTAAACTGTTTAAAACAAAGGAGTCATCAGACACGAGACATCTCCATATTGCATAATATATCAAGATTTATAAATTAAATAAATCAAAAAAAGTGTCTCTCGCCCTATAAATAAAAACATGATATTTTCCAAATAGATTTTAATCTGGTTTACTCTTAGGTTAAACTTTTTTACACGATCATGATAGCTCGAGTTTGAGTTAGTCTTTATTAACAGAGACATAGTGTATAAATGTTTTATACTGTCATATTGATAGTGGATCAAAATTACACTCTTCCGAGTATCATAAACAGAGACCTAGTAAATAGTTGCTAAAAATTATTAACCAGTAACCACTGCTTCACTATTTATACACTTGTGATAAAACAGAAAACAAAGACCGAACGAACGAACTGAAGAGAGAGACATAAATTATAGCATATTGCTATTATTTTTATCGAAAACAATGCTGGATGAATTTTTATAGCATATTGCATATATTGACAACTAAGACCGAACTGAAGAAGAGAGACATAAATTATAACTTAAACTGGGAAGAGAGACCTAAGATAAACTATAGTAACTCTCCTTGTCATGAAGCATAGTACAGTACCACTGGCATGTAAGGACCAAGAAAGCAGTTCACCAAAATCATTCCTGGTTTTAGACTAAAGAACAATTGAGATCATAAAAATAATTTTACCAGTATTAAATGCCATATGGGACTTTCTAATGAATTTCCTCAGAAAAAAGAGTTTTCCCATAATTTTCTCTGCTAGGTGATTAGATTTATCATATTATATTCACAACACACTGCCACCACAAGTCAAGTGCAAAATGCAAAATAGTTACACATGTTAAGTTGTTAACAGCCGATATTTACAAAAGGTTATTGTAGAAAACCAACCACCACTTGTATTCTTGGAGAGAGAAATGCTAGCAACACACTCTCCAACGTACTCTTTCTAACACACTCTACTGTTAGTTGAGATTTGTTGGAAATTACAAAATTATGTGGATCTCCCTCCTTATTTAATGGACTTCACTCATAATTTTGTAGTTTACAATCAGTTTTAAGCAATAATAGAAAGTGTTAGAAACAATTTGTTAAAGAGTGTGTTACTAGCAATCATTCTCTTGGAGCATGTTATCCAAGGGGAGGGGAGAACCATTAGTTTATTCAGTTAATTCTATTTAGAGGAATCGGATTGCAATCTGTCATGCTCACACTCAACCTAACTTTCAAGTCACACAAATAGTTAGACTCAAGTTAAGAGTTGAAACCACTTAAATAAAAAGGCATTCTCCTTCAGACACCACTCCGCATATCCATTTCAGGAATGTATATGCCACTGATAGATTACGCAAGTAGTCAGATCACAGTTATTCCAATTGGACGATGCAAGGATCAACGAATTGTGGAATTTGTGAAGAACAAGACGCTCAACTCTCTATCAGTCTATCTATACTTCACAAGTCCAGCTACTTCCTTCCGCACAATTTCATTCCTACTGAGCAAATCCAACATATAAAACAAAGTTGTGCAAGACTGAAATAAAATCGCAGCTCCAAAACTGTGATTCACGAATCAATTACACTAATCAAGTCATCATCAGATTGAAATCCGAATCGCATAACCACGCCGTATCCGTGGATCCGGATTTACACAAACAAATATTGCCTAGCCTAGCAGATACGAATTAAATAACGATCATCGCGATTTAACGAAGCTTCTTGAGAGATTAAATTTCAAAGTCTGATTCAAACCAGTGATCTGTACTAACCGTCTAGCATTCATGGCTCGCGAGATCGTCCAATCTCTGTTTCCAGTAACAAAATTATCGTAATTAATTAACCGATAATTCTCACTGATTAACACGGAAACTACAGAAGCGAAGAAAGTGCACAAAACAAAAAATCAGTGTGAGCGAACCTGCGGAGAGAAGCGGAACTTTGATTTTGCTATGAAACTGAGCAGTGTGATTTGTGAACGCAGAAGAGATGAAGAAGGAAAAGATTGGCGGTGGGGTTTATATAGGGTGCGAGCCTGCTTGACGAGTAACATATTATTAAATATTACGTAGTTAATATTGATAAATCACTTATTTAAAAAGTATTTTTTTAAAAAGTATTTTTTTATTTAATTTTACACAAACTGTTCCTTTATATTACGAGCAGCCAACTGATAGTGATACGAAGCATAAAGAAGAAAACTTGGTGAAAAGTGGAAACCAGGAGCGCGTAAGAAACTAGTATACGGCGGGATCGGATTCGCTGAGGAGAAGCTGTCTCTGAATGGTTATGGATTCGTCGAAGGACGTCGCTTTGGTATCCTCGGATATGGAGAAGTTCCTGTGCGAGTTGTTGCTGGATTCCTCCCAGCCAATTTCTGAGCGCTTCAGAGCACTCTTCTCTCTCCGCAACCTCAAAGGTCCCGCCCCGCGCAACGCCCTTATACTCGGTTAGTCTCTTCCTTCACAACCCTAACTATATTCTGTTGTATTAGTATGCTGTAGTAGCGGAATCAACGTTGCTCTAACAATTCCATCTTTGTTATTTTCTGTTGGCAATGGCAGCCACAAGGGATTCGTCGAATTTGTTGGCGCACGAAGCTGCATTTGCGTTGGGTCAAATGCAGGAAACGGAAGCCATCCCTGCTTTGACCTCAGTTCTCAATGATCTTTCTTTGCATCCCATTGTTCGCCATGAGGTAGCTTTATACTATTATTATTTTTGTCGTTAAACTTAACTATTCACTTTGGTGCATTGCATATAGATATCCCATTTTATGTTTTGGTCCAATACGAGAAAAATTGTAAGTTTTAGTTCCTACACATGTATTAAAAGTTAAATTTTTATCCTCATTGGTAACATCAGAGGAAACTTTCTGGCCGTGTGAAACTGCTACAAAAATTATCTGGGAGTGAAACTGCCACAAAAAACTGTCTAGGGGCCAGTATAGTTTTCTCGTATATATACTAAAACTTAAAATGGTGACTACTGATTACTGTAAGGATCAAATTCAAAAGTTTAACCTATTTTTATTTTGGGTCTTACCTGTCTTTTTTGCTGCTTTGCTCTTCTTGTTTTTATCGCTTCTCTAGTTTTGAGATGATTGAATTTGTTATAATTTCCTAGGCAGCTGAGGCTCTGGGTGCTATTGGTTCAGATGGTAATGTTCCTCTCCTGAAAAATAGTTTGGATTCAGATCCTGCCGAGGAGGTTCGAGAAACATGTGAATTGGCTCTTCAACGAATTCAGCATTTAAAAGATGCTGGTAATACTGATGAATTGTCTGCAACTGATATATCTCCTTTTAAGTCTGTTGATCCAGCTGCCCCAGCGACCTCTGGTTCTTCTGCTGATCAACTAAGGTTTGTTGGGTTCATGCTATTAGAAAGAACCTGTGTTCACAGAGAGTAAATAGTGGGTTGCTAACTTGTATTCATCCATGTTAGGCAAGTACTTCTTGATGAAGAAAAAGGGATGTATGAGCGCTATGCAGCTCTTTTTGCACTTCGAAATGATGGTGGAAATGAAGCTGTTGCTGCTATTATTGATTCCCTGGGCTCAAAAAGTGCTCTACTGCGCCATGAGGTTTGATAAGCACACTCTTATTTCTTCTATGATTTAAACTTTTTAGTAATAATGAGATGAATGTTTTATGGTTGAATTGTAACTTTGATTTGCGTTTGAATCTATCATTTTTTTTTTTTATATATTTTCTGTAATGTTTAGGTTGCATATGTTTTGGGTCAACTGCAAGACAAAGCTGCTTCAGCTGCCCTATCCAATATACTTAAAGATGTGAATGAACACCCAATGGTTAGACATGAGGCTGCTGAAGCTCTTGGTTCAATTGCAGGTATTATAACCAAAATTTGAATGGCATCATCCCTTTTACTATCGAAGCAATATAATATAATGTATTTAAGCAGTGCTGTGCTTTGACAGCTTTGTGATGCCATCTGTGTATAAAAGGAAAAATGCAATAATATCATATAATGAATGGAATTCATATTTTGTTGTGTGCCCTTAGATGACCAAAGTGTAGCCCTTCTAGAGGAGTTTTCGGCAGATCCAGAGCCTCTTGTCTCACAGAGTTGTCAAGTTGCTCTAAGCATGCTAGAATTTGAACGATCAGGGAAATCATTCGAGGTATACACCATAGTAGTTCTTAAATATTGGCATATTTTTTTTTATACTGAATATTGGCATATTTTGCTTCAATGTTTGTTTACATGGCCTTCTTTTTCTCTTGGTTGCAGTTCCTGTTCATGCGCACTCCAACTGTGCATTAAATGTTTTCTCATGGAGAATGAAGAATGAGCGGATGCATGAGAATGAAGAGACACAAACACACTGGATACAAAGAAATAGAAAGCTTATGTTGAATTTCTGACTTCAATTGATGAAATTAAGAAACATTACCCTTACACTAATTGAACTATGGTTTTGTTAATTTCTGAAAAAGGAGGTTTGTGATGAACTGAAAGCATACAATTGTTGTTCAAAATAATGACTATCTCTCTATCACGGCTCTGGATACATTTGTCAACATTATTTTTGACTGTTACTTAACAATAGGATAACTATGGATGCTTGATTATTGCCTAATTGTTATAATGCAACACCATTTAAAAGAAAATGTTTCCTTCTGTCATATTATCAAATTGACACTAATACTTGGCTAACAACAAAAAATAGGGATAAATAAACTGGTACAATTTAAGGTTGTCGGTAACGTGATGATGGTTTGATTTGGTTGTTCGTACGATAAAGTCCGAAGCTCCGTCGTTCTGCTTCTGCATTATTATTTACCGAACTAACATGCGTAGTGTGCTTCTTATTTCATCACGAAACCCTCTCGAAACCCTTCGTGCCTTTTTCTCTCGCGCCAAGATTCTCTCTTCGGCGCAGCAACTTCACGCTCAGGTCATCATCAACGGGCTTCACAGGGAAGTTTTCTATGGTTCCAACATCACCCATTCTTATATCCAATCGGGTTCTCTTCCACTGGCCACAAAAGCTTTTTATCAGATCACTGTAAAGAATCTTCATTCTTGGAACACCATCATCTCCGGTTACTCAAAAAGCTATCTCTACGCTGACGTTTTGCAGCTTTTTCGACGCTTGCGAAGTGAGGGCAATGCAGTTGATACCTTCAACTTGGTGTTTGCCGTTAAAGCGAGTCAAAGGTTGCTGCTTTTGCATAATGGAAGATTGCTTCATTGCTTGTCAATCAAATCTGGGTTGGAAGGAGACTTATTCATCGTGCCTTCACTTTTGGAGATGTATGCTGAGTTGGGTTCTCTGAACGATGCCCACAAGCTGTTTGAGCGATATTCTTACAGAAGCTCCGTTATGTGGGGCTTTATGATAAAAGGGTATTTGAAATTTTCTCAAGAATCCAAAGTTTTTGAGCTATTCTCTTGCATGGCCAATTATTTTGGTTTCCAATGGGATGCTTTCGCAATGGAAGGTTTAGTTCAAGCTTGTGCAAACGTCTTGGCTGGGAGAGAAGGGAAAGCATCTCATGGGGTGTGTATAAAGAACAATCTTCTAGTTAATGTCTGTTTGCTGACATCTATTATGGATATGTATGTGAAATGTGGGGTTATTCATTATGCATTTAGGTTGTTTGAAAAAGCTAATGATCTTAAGGATGTGGTACTATGGAGTGCTGTGATTAATGGGTGTGCCAAGAAAGGGAAATTTTGTGAAGCTTTGTCCGTGTTCAAAAGGATGCTGGAAAACTCAATTACCCCAAATCCAGTGACATTGGCTGGTGTAATTCTAGCCTGCTCTGGTGTGGGGTCTTTGAAACAAGGAAAAAGTGTGCATGGCTTTGCCATTAGAAACATGGTTGAATTGGATGTAGTAAATTATACTTCTCTTGTGGACATGTATTCTAAATGCGGGTGTGTCAAAACTGCTTACAGAATCTTCTGTATGATGCCGGGAAAAAACGTAGTCTCTTGGACTGCAATGATAAATGGATTCGCAATGTATGGCTTGTATTTGGAAGCTCTTTCCATTTTTTATCAAATGACACAGAAAACATGTGTTATATCAGGAAAACACGTGCCCAACTCAGTAACATTTACTTCAGTTCTATCAGCTTGTGGTCACTCTGGAATGGTTCAGGAGGGGTTGAGGATCTTTAACTCTATGAAAGACTATGGCATTTCTCCAACTGAGGAACACTGTGCCTACATGTTAGGTACTTTAGCTAGAGCTGGTCAATTTGATGCAGCATTATCCTTTCTATCAGACATGCCCATAAAACCTGGTCCTAATGTTTTGGGAGCTCTGTTCAGTGCTTGTAGATTCCATAAACAAGTTGAACTCGCTGAAGAAATTGTGAAAACACTTTCACTTTTAGAGCATAATGACATATCCTGGCATGCTTCATTGTCGAACGTAGATGCTGATGGTAGGATGTGGGAAGTAGGAGAGATGGTAATGGCGGAAAAGGGGTTGAATAGGAGGCTTGGCTTTTCCTCAATTGAAGTCAAGAATAAGTTATGTGTATTTAGTTCAAATGATACATTTGTGTTCACAAGCACAGAAATCAGTCATACTTGGAATTCTCTCAGTAGGGAAATGAGAGAAAATGCTTTGTTATGATTGATGGTTGGAGAGAGATACACCAATTTTTTTTTGAAGTCCTATGTGTTTCTCATTGTGAAAGAGTGGAGATTTTTTGATTCTCAAAGGTTTGCCGTGGCTCAACACACTGAATTTGTGTAATGTAAGGACAATTCCAGTTTAATCTACCTCTTGGTAGTAATCAGTGCAGTAGAGCTGTCAAAACACTACTAAGTCCTTAGGTAAATCCTAATCCCACTTAAAAATAATCCTACTTTACATAGTCCCAAAACTATGGGACTAATGCAGGATCATTGTAGGACCAACCATGGACGGAACAAGGTTTGCAATGGTCCCCTACTCACAACATATATTAATATCCTCCTAAATTTATCTTCTTTTTTAGTATCTTTATAGTGATATAACAATGTTTGGATAAAATTTATAAAATTAATTATGAATAAAATTAATTTTGGTTAAAATTGATTATTTTTATTATATATAAAATCGTTGATCGAAATCGTAATTGTTTATGAATTCAAAATAAAATTTATTTTTTTATCAACATAAAATTAAAATGTAAAAATTTATCTAAAATTAATTATAGACGAAAAATTAATTCTTCAACATAAAATTAAACAATATTTAACCAACTTGTTTTTTTTTTTTTCTAATTAATGTATGTAGTGAGACTTTTCTTTAAACATTATATTATATTATTTTTCTTCTATTAAGATTTCTTTTTTTATTTTATAAATCTTCTAAATTAATTTTAACTATAATAAATTATTTCTTATATCGTATTTAAAGTTTGAGAATTTAGAAAAATTCTTACTAATTTATCAAAATAAAGACGTCAATAATTTTGATATAACTTAAACTCCTCTTATATAGCTTAGTCAGGAATTTATCTCATAGTTAATTTTAATATTTTTGAGATTTAGTTTTTATCAAGTTCTTGACTTTTTTTTTTGTTAATTTATATTACTTAATTGTTAATTAAAATAATATAAGTGAGTTAGATAATTCATAAAGTGGACTAAGAAGTTCATATAATAGATAGATTGACTTGTTTTATCAACCAAATTAATTAATTTAAAAAATAAGTTAAATTGTTAAAGTTTAAGATTTGTAGGCCAGTCCTAACCCACACCCACATGATTATTGATTTTTTGACCCTACGAATTTTTAAAATCATGTTTCATGTAGATCAGGATTGAGTCGGGTCAAATAGGTTATTTAGACAGCTCAGAATAATGCGGTTAGCAATAGGTTATGCCTTCGTAACCCACTGTATTGAACTATTAAAATAAAAATCTAATTGTAACTTTTAAAAATAAAAGACTTAATTAAATTATTTTTAAAAATTACATAGCGCATGATAGTGCCTAGTACACTTTTATTTTTGTTTGGCTGTACCGTGTCCACTACCAGAACACCATCGAGTCATTGACCATACCCGAATTCAGAAAAAGAAAAATAAATAAATATATATATATATATATATATATATATATAACTCAAATAAAAAGTGATGTAATAATAAATAATAAAAGACAATGATTAGCCGATAATAAATAATAAAAGACAATGGTTAGCCGAAAAAGAAATAAATGAGAGTAAAAGGAGGGAAGAGCGAGCGTGAGAGTGAGAGTGAGAGTGGAAGTGAGTTTGAGAGAATGTCGAACCCTCAAAATCAGAAACCATGGAAGGCGGAATACGCGAAGTCGGGACGATCGTCATGCAGGACGTGCAAGAGCCCCATTGCCAGCGAAACGCTGCGTCTCGGCAAGATGGTTCAGTCCAGCAAATTCGACGGTCTCATGCCCGTAATATTAACACACCCTTTCTTTTTCATTCTTTCCTTTTTTTTTTCTTTTTTCTTTTTTAATATTCCTCACTTTCCATCGATGTACGCTGTCACATTTCACAGATTTCTTCTGTTTTTACATGCAAAAATAAGCCATGCCATAGGGTTTGATTTTTTAGCTTTCTCTGCATGACATGAACTTCGGTATGATAATAAATACTTAAAAGCTTGTAGCAGTTTCCTTGTACACTTGAGAGTTTTTTTTTCCTTTTAATATACTGTGTAAGTCTGTGGCATTTTAATTTTAATTTTTTTTCAAAATCAGATGTGGAATCACGCTGCTTGCATACTGAAGAAAGCCAAACAGATAAAATTGTACGCAAATTTCTACCCATTCCCTTAAATGTGCATTTGTTTGATGACTTGACATTGGCGAGGGTGTACTGTTTTCTCCTGTAGAGTTGAAGATGTTGAAAACTTAGAGTCGCTTCGATGGGAAGATCAGCAGAATATCAGAAAATACATAGAGAGTGGCGGCGGTAGTGGTGGCGGAAGTAGCAGTGGCAGTGGCAACGTGGAAAAGTCAAACTCCAAAGCTGTCAAAGATATTGAATGTGATATTGAAGTTTCAAAAGCTTCTCGTGCTACTTGCAGGGATTGCGGTCAAAAAATTATCAAAGGAGAGGTTAGGTTTTAATATTTTTCTTTATGTCATGTTCTGAAGGCCAACTAACTTATTAGTGGGTGTTAATTGGAGCTGGTGGATTTTGTGTTTTGGAAATGAGATCACGAACAAAAACATGTGAATAACCTAATATTATCTAAAGATGATTTTATGATTTTGGACTTTAATTTACCTTGTTTATCATCAGTTAACTTATGGAAAATAGCATATTTGGCTTTCAGTAATAGATGGATGATGTTACTGATATAAGGGATGAACCTATCGGGATGCATAGTTTTTATTTTTACTTCCGGTTTCTGGTGTGTCATGATTAAATTTGATTTTAATAGCCAAAATTATTGCTTTGGCAGCTAAAATGTTTGCTTCCAGTAATTTTTTCTTAGGTGGTGTTTACTATTCTATTATGTGTTATATATTTTATTTTGAACAAGCCCTAGTGCATGGTATTAGAATATTTATGCTATCTCATTGGATTCTTCGTCTTGACTCTTGAGATTCTTGTTGTATGGTCAACATGCTTTTGATGTAGTTGGTTCATGCAAGGTACCATAGCCTATATGATCATGTGGTCTATGGTTTACCTTGCTGTCACCATTCTCCAATATAAAGTTGAACCTTCAGCACAAGGTTGGTAAACCTGTGCACAAGAGTTCTTGCGTGAGGGAGTGAGTTAGAGATGTAATGTAAAACCATTCATGTGTCTTTAACAGCTAAGCTTTTGGGTGTTAACAGCAACATAGTTCTTAATCCTTGGTAGATTGGGGAAGAGCATAAGGCTGCCCGGCCCGCATGCTGCAATTTGTGGGTGGTATCATGGACATGGAGTGCATATAAGCACATTCCTATGCTCCTCCACTTTCCTGAAATCAATTATGTTCCTTGCCTCTTGGATCGCTGATGAGGCTAAATCTCTTGTTTTTATCCAATTTCTCTTTTGTAATGCTTATATGCCTATCAAAATAAAAGCCTTCTGGCCTCTAGTATGTATTTTGTCTTTAATAATTATGTACATGGGGCCATGGTGGGAGGTGCTAATCAGGGATCTAAGTCTCTTCCAAATTCTGGACACTGCTATTGGATTGAAATGGGAATCTTGCATTTAGCCAATTTTCCTCCATCCCTTTAACTATGAAGTCTTAAAAGGTTTAAAAAATAAAAAAAAATTATTTTGGGAGTGTTCAAATTAAACCACTAATGTCATGAATCATAATTTCATTTTGGGATTGCATGAAATCTGCACAAGTGATATTAGCAACAAGTTCATGCACACTTGTTAGACTTCATCTCATCCTTGTTAAGATTCTTAACATTGTTTCCCGTGCATTCTGAGACCACTAAAATCATTTTTATCCCAATGTACATTATTCATAATTTTCCCTAATCATTCACAAATCACAATCATATTGATCCATGCTGCCATGTTCATATGTTACTGATGTTGAAATTTGTCTCCTTGCTGACTGTATTTGATTTAGGTTCGTATATCTACTAAGCCTGATGGTCAAGGTGCTAAAAGTTTGGGTTGGCACCATGCCAAGTGTCTCATGGAACTATCCCCATCAATTCAAGTGGATAAGTTAGCTGGATGGAATAGTCTCTCATCTTCTGATCAATCAGCTGTCAATGACTTTGCTAAGAAGGGTCGTCCTATGAATAAAGGGGGTATGGTGATTGATATTTTTAAGTCTGTTTTTTATTGCCATAGTGGTTGGTTGAATCTCTTTATTTTCACTGTAGTTACTTGCTCACTGCATTCTTTTCAGGTGGTAGTGGTACAAAAATTGAGACCAAGGAAGGTAAAGAATCCACACAACAACAAACTTCCAAAGGTGGCATAAAACGGGGGAAGGATGTTGATAGTGAGCGGAAATCAAAAGTTGCTAAGGCCAAGGGAGATGTGTCTGCAGGCAGCGCAGTGTCAGTAAAGAATTCTAATGAATCAGGGGAAGCATGTGATCTGGAGAAGGAAATGGAGACCCAGAGCAAAGAACTCTGGTCTCTGAAGGACGATCTCAAAAAGAATGTTACAACAACAGAGTTGCGTGTAATGCTGGAAGCCAATGGTCATGATTCAACAGGATCAGAACTTGATTTACGTGACCGCTGGTAATTTAATCTCAGAGAATTTTTACCCTAATGTTTAAGAAGTGTTTGCCTCATCCCAATCTCTGCATTATTAAACTTAATGTTTTCCACTCAATATGTCATAGTCCCTTTCGGCCTTTCTTCTAAGTTATAAGTTGTCAATGATTATATCGACAATAGATTAAGTTTGTTTGTATGTTGAGTGTCCCCTATTATGCATGCTCACTTGTATTGAGCTCTATTATAATTTGTAATGGATAAATCATAATTTATTCATCAAAAGGAAAAAAAACATAAATGCAAGCAAGTCTAACATTTTATTATTGTTTGGATGAGAGAATTTTTTTTCAAATTCATTCTGTTTTATGATTTCTTTATGATGTATTTTGATAATATTGTCCTAAATGTTTAATTGAATTAATTCCCCTAACTGTGATAATTATTATTACAATTTTAGTGCTGATGGAATGATGTTTGGAGCACTTGCTCTTTGCCCAATATGTTCTGGCTTTCTGCGTTACTCTGGAGGAATGTATCGGTGTAATGGATACATTTCCGAGTGGAGTAAATGTTCATACTCTACTTGTGAACCAAAACGTATTGAAGGGAAGTGGAAAATCCCAGAAGAAACAAACAATCAGTATCTTAAAAAGGTGTGTAAGTAAAAAAAGTTGTCTTTAAACAAAACCAATAAATTATGATTTATAACTAAAGTTTGCTTGCTGTTTACAGTGGTTCAAATCTCAAAAAGGGAAGAAAACAGTTAGGATATTGCCTCTTCCATCTCCAAGGAAATCGGTCGAAAGTCAAATTACTGTTAGTCAGCATCAATCATCAAACAATGAAAATTTGCGAGATTTGAAAGTTTCTATCTATGGATTACCTAATGACTCTATTGTATTACTTCTTTCCATTTTTCTTTTAACATCTATTTTTAACACCCATTAATAAAGTCCACCCCGGTTTTCTAGTATTTTGTACTCATCTCCTATGAGGGGACTTTACAGGAGAAATGGAAAAGCAAACTTGATGGCATAGGTGGGGTGTTTCATGCAAAAGTAAAGAAAGGTATCTGCTGCAATGACCAATTTATGAAAATTAAAATTCTAATTTTTTCTGGCCTCTTGTGTACAACTTTTGTAATTTTTCACATGACTTGTTTACTTGTAGATACTAACTGCTTGGTGGTTGGTGGATCACTCAATGATGAAGCAGAGATGCGGAAGGCTAGGTATGATGCACTCAAATTGTCAATCTCAACTTTATTTGATTGATTAATTGTAATATCACTGATTTGGAAGAGTTTTGATCTATAGGAGGATGAAAATACCAATAGTCAGAGAGGACTATTTGATTGACTGCATAGAAAGAAACAAGAGACTTCCATTTGATATGTACAAGGTTGAAATGATTGGTGAGGCTTCTAGCATGGTCACCATTAAAGTGAAGGGACATAGTGCTGTTCACGAGGCTTCTGGGCTACAGGATTCTGGCCACATACTTGAGGAAGGGAAAAGCATATATAACACAACTTTGAATATGTCCGATTTGTCTACTGGTATTAACAGGTGGGTTCATTATGTTTTAACTTCCTTCTTCACCTTAAGCATAAATTTGTTTAGTTGGTTAACTAGGAAATAGAAGTTTGTTTTCCATGTATTGATGAATAAAATTAAATCTGTAAGTCTGCTTGTAGATTTTGTTACACTGCTACACAATGTTTCATACAAAACATCAATCTGTCTACTGTCCAAGCTGATTTTTCTATATTCTGATCTATTTCTTCAATAGGTGACTGACATTTCCAGCTAGAACATTCATTGAGACTATAATATTATTTCAAATATGCCTGGAATCTAGTGATCACATTCTTATTCCTTATTTTTATCATTAAAATGGAATTATATATCTGGTTTTGTTTGACTGAGGAGTTATCTATTAGTAAATTAACACTAAATATCATGAATTTTGTTAATGTTTTCTGCAAAACTATGTTTATTTTACAGATCATTAATTGGCTTATATAGGCTCAGTCTTGGAATGTTCTCACATTTGAATCTGATTCTTTTAGACAGGAACAATTACAAATGTGTTTGATGAAAGTTTTCTGGTAGTGCTTCCTCTGATGCTTTTGAAAAGCCTTGATTTCTTGTTAGAAGCAACTTATAGGAAGCTTTTCAAATTTTATGGCCTTTGTTTTGCAATTTTGGATACTTAACTTTTGACATTCTATTCCAAAAAAGTTTCTATAGCAGTTTTCACCAGCATCTTCATCACAGTTGCTTTCAAAAAGGCACACCATAATTAAACTGTACTTTCATAATTTCATTTGTGCCAGAGTACACTATGTAGTCTGCCTGGAAAATATGTATTGTGCTCAGTTGTTTTGTGTTGGCTGATAAATTTGTGCTTTGCACATTATTTATGCTTGAAATATTTATCACTACTGGTTTTGTCCCCAATAAAAAAAAAATGCTGTTGATGTTAAAAAACAAGGTTTAATTTTTTAGGATTAGCCTGGAAAATAATTTTTGTCTGACTTGGATCCTTTTCCTGGTATATATACTCAAAAGCTTTTTTTTTTAAATTGTGATTTGTTTTTATTTGCTTGGTGAATATCCTCACAACACTTTCTTTCTTAAGGTTCTTGCTTTGCCATTATTTTGTCTCCCACCTACTCCCCCCCAGCCAAAAATGCTGTATCACAATCACCATCCTAACTTTTTCTTCCCATGTAAAGCTACTACATTCTTCAGATAATCGAAGAAGATAAAGGGTCAGATTGCTATGTGTTTCGTAAATGGGGCCGAGTGGGAAATGACAAGATTGGAGGAACAAAACTGGAGGAAATGTCAAAATCTGATTCAATCTGTGAATTCAAACGATTATTCTATGAGAAGACTGGAAACCCTTGGGAGGCGTGGGAACAAAAGACTATTCAGAAGCAACCTGGAAGATTCTTCCCATTGGATATTGTACTTGCTTTATCTTATTTTTTAAAATTATTTGTTTGATGTTAAATATGTAATCATCTTCACCCATCAGGTGGATATTCAACTCATGGTTCTTACTCTGGACTTGTAGGATTATGGAGTTAACAAACAGGTCTCCAAAAAGAAAAGAAATGATGCCGACAGCAAACTACCTACTCCATTAATAGAATTGATGAAGATGCTCTTCAATGTGGAAACATACAGGTTATAGTCAAATACCTCTTCATTTTATTAGTATATGTATTATGCAATTCTGAGTCTTTAGTTTTGTAGAGCTGCCATGATGGAATTTGAGATTAATATGTCTGAAATGCCACTTGGGAAACTGAGCAAAAACAATATCCAAAAGGGTATGTTAACCCATTACTATTTTAAAACTTTTTATGAGCTATAGTACTTCCCTATTTCCTTTTATTGCATCAAGCAATCGCATAACGTTATAAAGTAATAAATGTTGATTTTATGTTGGTATGCTTCCTCTTCCCAGGGTTTGAAGCATTGACAGAGATACAAAATCTATTAAAAATTAGCAATCCTGATCCATCAGTCAAGGAAAGCTTACTTATTAGTGCCAGCAATCAGTTCTTCACCATGATCCCTTCTATTCATCCACATATTATTAGGGATGATGATGATTTTAAGTCCAAGGTGGTACCATTTTTCATTCATTTTTCAGTTTGGGGTTTGGTAATGAAACATGAAATCAGATTGATTCTTTTATTTTGTGTTAGTTCTCCAGTTGCAACAATGACTCACAGAAGTTTTTGATTTTTGGCACTCTGTAAAACTCAAATCTTAAATGATTTTATTTGAATGTTAAATACAGTAATGAAGAATTTATACTGCAGCATCACGTTTTTTAGGTTTGTTGTCTTGCAATTTGACCTTGGGTTTTTAATCTCTAAAGGTAATTAGGAGTTAGGACCTTTCAAACAAGACATGTGAAATTTTAGTCTGTTGTTTCAATAATGTTCAAGGAATGTCAAATATATGCATGATATAAAAATTATCTTATTCTATCAGGACTGTTCCTGATGACTTTTACCTGAGGTTTGGCACATTTGATTCCCCTTTATTATAATTAGAATAGTATGGCCATTTCTTTTGTTTTAGGTGAAAATGTTAGAAGCCCTTCAAGACATTGAAATAGCCTCAAGATTAGTTGGATTTGATGCCAACAATGATGACTCCATTGATGATAATTATAAGAAGCTCCATTGTGATATATCTCCACTTCCTCATGATAGTGAAGAGTTTTGTTTAATTGAGAAGTTTCTCCATAATACTCATGCCCCCACACATACGGTATGATTATATTTGGTATACAAGTGGGTGTTTGTGCATTGATGTCTGATGTGAGTTCTTTCATTTCTCACAATGTACATGTTTCCACTATCTTTGTAATCCATCTATGCAGGAGTGGAGTCTTGAGCTAGAAGAAGTTTTTTCACTTGAAAGGGAAGGTGAATTTGATAAGTTTGCTCCTTACAGGGAGAAACTTGGAAACAGAATGCTCCTATGGCATGGTAGGTTGTGGATATATGATACTTGCTACTAGTTACTTGTACATTTGCTGTTGTGAAATATTCTCCTATGACGCAATGAAAGAGTTGGAAAATTTAAAGAAAGGAATGTAAGCAAATTTCTTAACAGGATAAAAAATCTATAAAAGCTTCCATTCTCTAAATGTCTCATGAAATTCTTCTCATGTATCTGATTACTCCATAGAAATGCCTAGATAATACCTTCCAGTGACCAGAGGAGTTCCAACTTTCAAAGGCTGAAACTTTTAGGCTAAAAATTCTTCCATCTCTTCAACAGAATACAATCACATGGATACATTTTTGTTTTACTGTGCAAACTGCAGCCATAGATGAGAATATGTACAAATTTGAGTTAGACACCTGTAACAAAAATGTTCTCTATTATAGGTTCTAGGTTGACAAACTTTGTGGGCATTCTTAACCAAGGACTCAGAATTGCTCCTCCTGAAGCCCCAGCAACTGGCTATATGGTTCTATCTATTACTCCCCTCTCATGCTCCTTTTTTTGTTTATATTCTTGGATAGGAATACCTAATTAATTTTCCACAGCAGTACTAAAATCTGAATATTTTGCATTGCAGTTTGGCAAAGGGGTTTACTTTGCTGACCTGGTCAGCAAAAGTGCTCAGTATTGCTTCACTGATAAGAAAAATCCAGTTGGTCTAATGCTTTTGAGTGAGGTTGCGCTTGGAAATGTCTATGAGCTCAAGAAAGCTAAGGTCAGTCTGCTTTAATCCAATTTGTGCATGTAGCTTTTTCTTTAGAGTAATAAAGTAATCACTGTTATAAAAAAAAAAAAAACAGGAAACTGTAAAAAATTATTATTTCCTCCAACTAAGTTAATCCATGTGGTTGTTTATTTGTAAGTGCATACACATTCAAAATGAGCCACAATGCCGCATTCAATACTGAGTTTCTGCCAACTGGATTGGTAATATTTTTTGGTCTCATACTGATTATCTGTCCTCTGAGAAACAGTATATGGATAAACCTCCCGAAGGAAAGCACTCGACTAAAGGACTGGGCAAGAAAATGCCTCAGGAATCGGATTATGTAAAGTGGAGGGGCGATGTCACTGTTCCTTGTGGCAAACCAGTGCCATCAAATGTCAAGAGTTCTGAGCTCATGTACAATGAGTATATTGTTTATAATACTGCTCAAGTAAGTTTTAAGTCTGGTGTATTTTTGCCATATCATGTCAATGAAGCAAGCTAGGATACTTGTAGTTTATATTGTAATTGTATCTGATTAACATGAGTAGTTGGTTGTTCTTTGTTTTTCCATTGCCATTTGTTAAAGCTTGATTCATGACATACTTACACAGTGCTCTTTTTAAGTATTTTTGGTTTTGTCATAGATAAAGCCCAATATGTTACATTTCCTTTTCTTCTTTTGGTAAACACATGCATATGACTTTTGTGCAGGTTAAGATGCAATTCTTGTTGAAGGTGAGGTTTCATCACAAGAGATGAGGACTGGAGAAGTTTGCTGTTCTGGGGTATCATCTATACTAAGCAGTTTTTTGACCATGACTTGTACGTAGTAGTCCATCTAGGATTCTCTAGAATTGTCTTGGTAAGGTCTCATTTTGAGTTGACTGGAGATCTTTCAATGGTTTTTTTTTCTTTCTTTTAAGGGCATGTAAGTACAAGGATCTATCTTGTTGAAACCGCTATTTTGTGATCTGGTTATCTGTATAGAACTGCTATTTTAATCTCAAACTTTTTTTACTGAGCTCTTCCCTTTTTAGTATGCGTTGCATCAGTATAGGTGATTCTGATTATATATATAAACACAAATCAGTCCAGTTTTTTTGGCTATGAATATTACGTGGGCAGCATGTGTGTCATGTGAAAAGGTGGTGCTATTAATTAATGCACCAATGAATGTTGATTATGACATCATATCATGGGTGTCTATATAAAATTTGTGCATGTTACTTGCATACGTGTTTCAATCGATTTCTCTATTCTCTAGTGGTGACTGGTGAGTCCTTAAAACTCAGGCAGCTCTTAGTAACACTCATGCATGACATGGGACTCTTCATGATACAAACAGCCATTTCTCATTGTCAAGTATGACGAACTTCTGTCTCCCTTTATTTATTTTCTTTGTGCTTGTTATGATGTATGAGCCACCTCTATATGGTGTTTACTGATTTGTGGCTCAATCTTTCGTCACTGGCTAGTTCCTACCACAAAATACAGCTGGTTCTTAGTGCAGAGATATTTTATATATATTTTTTTTTATCCTTAAGAATCCTAAACAGTTTATAACCATTTGAGTTAGACTCCTTAGTACCAGAATGTAACGTTTTTCATCTGAATCTAGTCTCAAGTCTTTTAACTTTGTTAATTCATAGTGACAGGTTTGAAAATTGTAACTTTATGTATAATATTAAACCACTTTTGAGAGTGACTCAATCAAGAAAGTGGTGTAAGTGATGATTTGCAAGAGTTGATTTCAAAGTGATTGTCGAAGAATGCAGATTTGATTTTAGATACTGATAACGACATTGAGATATCTTATGTTAGATGAATCTCTGAGTATATCCTCTGACCAAATAGACAGGACTGAACGGGATTTGAATTTCATGATAACAAATTGATAATAGTCTCTTCTTTTTAAGTTTAAAAGATGGAGCTTATTGAAGGCAAAACTCACTTGTTTAATTTTTTTTTTATAAAAAAATCATTTTCATTTTGAAAAAATAATTTAAATTGTTTAAATTTTTGTGAGCAATTCATCATGTAAATTAAACTTATTGATTTTTACAATAATTATCCTTAAAAAAAATTATATTAACAATAATGATTTGTGATTGATAAAGTAGTTTTATATTATCAATATGTAATTATTAAACTTTAAAATATTTGTTATTAAATAAAAATGTTTATTTTTTTATAAAATTAAAAACTACTTATGATTTGATGGGAAGAAAAAGTAGTTTAGAATTTTTCAACTATATACAGAGTCATCGTCATTTTTTTTTTTATCATTTTTTCTATATTATTATTTATAATACTAGTATATTATCCATCCCTTTGCAAATTAAATAAGGATATTTTCCTTGCCTTGTCTCTTCTTAAATCAAATGGGTTGTTTGGATGGATAAATAAGAGGGGGGAAATGCCCACTTGTTTAAGTAGCTGAGAAAAATTTATAGGAAAATAGTTTTTTATTAATTAAAATAAATAAATTTTACCTAAAAATTAAAACTTTTACTCCATTATATTTTGAAATTAATTATTTTTTAAGAACTAAAAAAATGAAGAGTTTTTCTCACCCATTTCACTCAAATTTAGGGAGAAACTATCAAGAAATAACAACTCAGACCAAGATTTAACAACTGTGAGAAAGCTTCCTCGTTTACAGTCGATTGGTATATCTTCTGCTGACTAGGAGTTTCACGTTTCATTTGTTCTGAGCTTCTGTAAAACGTTTTTCTTATTTGTAAAGATAATAGTCATAATATACACCAGAGCATTTTTATTTTCATATTTTGTTCTCACCATTTTTAACAATTGAGCAATACGTACTCCAATGAGAAGTTGTCGGTAGACTTTACCGGCAGGTGGCAGTACTGTACTAACTAGAGTTAGGAGGCGACAAACGACAGCAGTTCCCAGGTGCGGCGTTCGGCGCAAATATTAAAAAAAAAAAAACTAATCAACCAATTAATTAATTAAACTAAACCAAACCAAAAACCATACCAACCCCTCAACCCCATACAATATTAATTAAAGACGTGTACTATAGTATGTATGAGCTTGTAAACGAAACTAATTAAAAAAAAAGGCACGAGAGTCCAACTTATTACTTCCTTTCAGCACCATTTAGAAATGTTCCCTCTGAACCCTACAAATGAGGCTCACATGTCCCCATTCACATTTTCTTATAAGACTAAAGACTCCTTATAGTTGTAGTTATTCCCATACCATACTCCTCAGATTTTAGTTTGCACCATTTCCTAGTGTGCCCGTGTGCACTTGTTTTCTTTTCTTACATAAAATACAAGTATGGCTTCTGGTAGTGGAAGTAGTGCAGGGTCTCCTTGCGGGGCATGCAAGTTCCTGAGAAGAAAGTGTGCTGCTGACTGCATATTTGCACCATACTTTTGCTCAGAACAAGGGCCTGCTAGATTCGCAGCCATACACAAGGTCTTTGGCGCCAGCAACGTTTCCAAGTTGCTTTTGCATATACCAGCTCATGATCGCTGTGAAGCCGTTGTCACTATTGCTTATGAGGCTCAGGCTCGTATCAGAGACCCTGTCTATGGCTGCGTCTCTCACATTTTTGCCTTACAACAACAGGTACCATTCTAATTCTTAAGTTTTTTCTTTATTTATATTTCCTCATAGACATCAAAATAGCTAACACAGAAACACCTACTTAAATACAGTTCCATGGATTTTTTCATATAAATGTACGTCCAATCAAAATAGGAGCTTTTTCATCTATAGAGTCTGCATGTAAACATTTATTACGAAAATTATTGAAATAAAACTTTAATTTTGATAAGAGAATATATAACACCAAAAATACCTAAACAACTGTATATATGTTTATCCTTTAATAGCTTTCGATCAAGGAAGAAATTATAGACTTCAAAAATTTGCACTAGTCAATCGTTTATCAAATTCTCTTTAGGTCCCTTTCTTTCTTTTTTTAATATATGTTGGAAATTCGGAAAATCAAAACTAGCTACTCCTGTCTTTTTCTCTTGCTTGAAAGTCTTAGCTACCTATGTTTGGCTTCCATGATGCCTCAAGGGCCAGAACTCCAAAGAATAATATTTATTGCCATTGGCTATATATTATAAAATACACACACCAGTCAATTTATCTAGAAGCAAACAAATTCTCTAATCACACACAGTAAAACTCTGACTACCCTTCTAATTAATTACATTTTCCTCTCTTTTTTGTTGAAATATTGCAGGTTGCATGCTTGCAGGCACAGCTGATGCAGGTGAAGGCTCAGCTGGCTCAGAACATAGAGAACAATAATCATCAGTGGCCAGCAGGGAATAATAACAATAGCAGTGTTTCAGGACAACCAATTCATCCATTTTGTACCACTTACATGAACCCTATATCTCCTCAGAGCTCTCTTGAGTCAATTGATCACAGCAGCATCATCAATGATGGAATGAGCATGCAAGACATACAAAGCAGAGAGGATTTCCAATTAATCCATGCTAAAGAAAGATCATACAACAACAATGACTTGGGGGAGCTGCAAGAACTTGCACTCAGGATGATGAGAAACTCATGATTATGACTATGACTATGGGTTAGCATCAATCAATGCAAAGCTACCCTTTTTCATTTTCTAGAAGGATGTTCCTTGATGTTGAGGGGACATGGTCTTTTGCTAGTGTTCACTGTTGTATATATAATGAGAGAGTGTCATGAAGAAAAACTGGCCATAACTGATAAGCCTAAAGTTTAAACTAAGCATTAGGCTTTTTCTGTTTGTGGATTCAATCCAAAAGAA
The DNA here is from genome assembly GCA_014843725.1 of Amphicarpaea edgeworthii. NCBI lineage: Eukaryota > Viridiplantae > Streptophyta > Magnoliopsida > Fabales > Fabaceae > Amphicarpaea > Amphicarpaea edgeworthii. The sequence goes on along the minus strand of CM026322.1, from coordinate 1,404,137 downwards.
ATTATTTTTTTGCAGCCTAGCTAGCTCAGTCTCTCTAGCTATAAATATATATGCATGCTTACTGCTTTTTTTCTCAAATTAGGAACGGTTAACTTTGAGTCTAGAAAATAATGTGGTTTTTGTTATGTGAATTAGAGAGACTTAAGCAAAAATGGCAAAAGGGAAGGTCTAAGAAATAGGGGTTGTCATAAATTATTAAGCATTTCTTTGCCCGTCAAACTTCAATAATTATGGTGCGTACCTTTGAATTATGAGTTGTCCTTCGTTTTTTTTTCCAACAAAACCACACGCTTAATTGAACTTTCTAGATAACATTGGTTGACACGTTGAAACTTTTTTGTTTTATTTATGGTGGGAATCCCATCTAGGTTAATTTGCATTTGTTAAAAGACAAACACATACTGCTCTCAGCTGTCTACTTTAATGAATAATCTCTTTCATGTTTCTGAGGCGACAAAAAGTAATATCACAAAGTACTTTACAGACTAATCTTCAATTTACTGAAAAATGAATAATATATAAACAACACTCTTCTACTATAATATTTGATAATTTGTTAATTTTTCTATGGGGAGAGGGAGGGGAAGGAAGCAACAAAGGGACCAAAAAGAGATCATGCATGAGCCTTAATCATTGCATATTAGTCCATATATAATATAAGTTTGAGCTTTTTTTTCCCTAATATTTTATATATGTTGCAAAAAAACCAGTGTAAGGAACTTAAGTCAAAAGTGATCAAGATGCCCCATCTTCTTCAACATGTTTAGATCCAAATGCAATGTTCCCTTGGGTGCATTGATGAGACATTTTTCTAAGGTTTCTTTTTGCAAGGCAAGGGGGGCTAGAGAAGGGGTCTTGGATGCTACCATTATAGTTAAAGGCAAGCACAACCCTAGGGTCAGTATATCCAATGGACCCCACTTTACTAACAGGTATATAGTTTTACCTAACATTACTATGCTAATTAATCTAATTGTAATTAATAACATCAATATACCAATGATTCTGTATTCGTACAAGTAGACATAGTGTCTCCCTGATTGAATACATGGGCAACTATTTTTATTTAATTAATCAATTAACACCTCTCATATTCTATGGTAACATCAAATAAAAAGCCTAGTCGGCAATGCTTTGAATAATTTGGTAGAGCCATAAGTTGAATAAATTTAGTGGGGGGTGTTGACACTTTTACGTACGGTGATGATCAAATAATGAAAGAGTTGTAGTAATAAACCGACAGAAATAGAGAACCGTACTATATATCAAATCGATTCGGTCTTGCAAAGTGCTATAACTTAGCTCCAACATGTACTTTAAAAATTAACTTGTTGGTTAATAGTGAAACTATTTTATGATTTCCTTGCATGCCACTCAAATATTATTGGTGAGTTCGATCGTACGTACTAATTTGATCGCTAAAACAAAACCAAGCTGCATTAGTTGTGTACCTTATAAACTATTTAATTAAATATAATTTGGTCTGATCAGACTTCTGCTCACACAATTATAGGTGATACCTTGAGTATAGGGGAGACAAGAGTAGTAGACAGGGATATTGTTCAACACGTTCATTATAGAATTCAACTATGGGGACCATACGCAGAAACTCGAAGTGAAGCACAAGTAACTCGAGAGCAAGAGAAATTAAAGTATCACCTAATAATATAACTCCTAATAACTTTTGCATGTGTGTATGTCTAATGAGCTATAAATTAAATCTGAAATTTCAAATCATTGAAGTGCCTGCAAACGAGTTTTATATTAAGTCTTAATTTTCAATTGGATTCACTTCGATCAATTTGCTTCCTTAAAATAAACACTTCTCAAACCTCAAGCTTATAGAAAAAAAAATATGATATATATCCAGGAAACAGAACTAGAACTAGCAGAAAGATCTCCTGTGGTTATAGGCTATAGCCCTATAGAACTGTAAGAAAATGAATGAAGTGTTCAGGCCAATACTGAAGGTTGTTGTTTAAGTATTAATGGACCACCTTTGGAACCTCGGATGAACAGAAACTTACATATGGACAATAAAATAAACATCCTAAGTCATGTCGCAATTGATTTAATGGAAAAAAAAATGTACTATATATATATATATATATAATCAGTCCAATTTGTTTAAAGCAATAGAGAATGGCAAAGCAGATAAAAGAACAATTAAAAAAACTTAAGCCGGACCATTATTTGCACCTGAGAACGTAATTATTATTTTGGCAAACCCATTACATTAGTTTAATTGGGGATGAGTGACTATGATTAGGTGAACGTGAGAGCAAAAGTTGTTCCAAAAAAAGTAATGGAACCTGCGCTAAGCCAAGAGCAGATTTGTATTGGTCTTTACTTATTTCAATGAGTTGCTACTGTAATAAAATAAATAAAGAAAGAAAGAAAGAAGATAAGAACAGAGTGCAGAGTGGTAGTACGTATATATATTTCTTGCCATACTCAACAAAATATACATAAAAAACACAGTTAAAGACCTATGTATAATTTAATTTTAGCGAACCACTGTCTATATATATAATATATATGGGGTACAGTGAATCACCCATTATATTATATTATATAGTATATAATATGTGATCCCTGGGATTGGGCAAAGGACTCCATTCTATGAATTAATTAATTAAGTCCTGTTGCGTGTTAAGATTTAAAAGTGGGACACACGTGCAAGGTGCAACTTTCTTTAAATGTTTGATTTAATATGGATGTCACTGACGTGTAATAGACACAGGAGTTTGTCTTCACAAGCAAGAAACAAGTAACTGTCTTTCTTGTTTCTTACTATCTTATGAATAAACGAAATTAAAATTTGGCAAGCCGCGTTTGTGTTCAAATAATTTGTTTTAAATTGAATGATAGATATGAGAGGATTCAAGTAGGGTGCAGTACTTAACTAATTTTAATGGTAATAAAGGAGAAGTTGAATTTTGACCTTTGAGATACAAACCCAAAGCAAAACGTAACGAAGCTAGGTAAAGTGCATGCATGCATGATATGTATTTGGAATATTTACTGACTGTTTTTCATTAGCTAATTATAAATGTGACACAAAACGGGCTATCTAGATTCAATTTGAACCTCTAAAATGAAGCCCAAGCCTTATATGTATAGTATATATGATATGAACCCCCTTAGTCTATAGTCTTATTCTTAATTATCCCAACCAAAATCATCCTTGCTTCCTCGATAATTAAAAAGGAAAACCCAATGCCACCATCACTTAATTTCAACATCATACTCTTCCAATTCAGTGAAACGAACATCATCGCCCTCGCCATCTCCGCATGACACCACTTCCAAGGTTGTTTCTTCCCTTTTTTACTTATTGTTTTGGGCTGCATGATATGGGTCATCATTTGAAACTGAGTCCAATCATGTTTCAAATCCTACATGTGTTGGGCTTGAAACAAAGTCCATGTTTGCCTTGGGGGTTGTTAGTCCATGTTCTCCTTCTCGTTTTCTTTTTTTGTTAACTACGTTTAGACATTGAGATAAGATAACGGTGTGCATTATTAGCCTTCATTCAATATCAAATAAATGCGTAAGAAATTAATAATTAATAATTTTGTAAAATTAATGGCTAGTGGATCCTTTTTTTTTTTGTTTAAAATTTTGATTTTTAATAAATTTTAACCAATGACATATAAATGATATTAGAATAATGTCGTTAACATTTTTACTATACTGAATAATTATTTATTTTCCGTTTGTAATGTGCTTTTGAATAATAATAATTTAATTAAAAATATTTTAAAAATTTATATATAATAAGTTAAAAAATCTCAAAAAAGAAAATGTTTTTTCATTAGTTCAATTAAGTGCTTTTAAAACTGGATCACAGTATTATTCATATATTTATTTTAAGAAAAACTCCCCAAATGTTCTCCCAGAACTATTTTTCAGAAATCAAACATTTTCTTTAGGCGGTCCTTCTAGCTACATTACTCTACCTTGAAATCAAGTTGAAATCTAAAGCATATGCATCTAGATAAGATTGTGAAGAGAACAACTTTAAAATTACAGTACTGCAGCAACCGTTAAGAGAGTATATATGGACCACCATTTATACATATAAGTAAGTAGAAGCTGAATCTATCTCCAAGTATTTGAAAATATATGTATGGTGAGACACTGACTGAACATGGGGCACGATTATGATAATAAATAAAGAATTATTTTCCGTTAATTATATATAGTCAACCATGCACTGCACCGGTCCATTGAGACAGAAAAAATGAAATAAAATTGATACTAGTCACTAGATATTGCATGATATTGGTAGCCAAACATATCGGAGCAAGTGTATGATATGACTAGTAATTAATTATCGTGCATACTATATATATGCCCAAAAAAGAATAAAAAGAAATCAATCACTATAGTTGGCCACACAACACAATAATTTATTGCACATATATTTCATATAATCACTAATACTCTTATAAACATTCTAACAATTGCCAATGTAGTTTATTGGCAATTGAAGTGATTTGATCCTTCTCTGTTTGGAGTCTAGGGACAACGTTTATTCAAATAGTATATATAAATAAACTAATGTGGCGTGGGAGACAAAAAATTTCAGATTTAACAGTCACTACAAAAAAGAACTAGATGATGATGGGGTACTGAATATGCAGTGATCATCTTCATCTTTGAAATTGACGAATATACATATCCATGCATGATGCATCGCGCGCCAAGGAGAAAGCTACACCGAGGCTTCAGAAGAACAAATTAATGGTGTTTGTGCATATATAAATAATATTCTTATTTGTATTAAAATTATTTGTAATATTTAATATCTCATTTATTATTCCAACATTTCTTATATTATTATTTCTCTGTTAGTAATCAATATTATTTTAGACTTTTAAAATAACAGGTAAATTAATAGGATTAAAAAATTCTGATGGTTATAATTATTCTTCACTCTATTCCTCGCACCATCCCAACTACAAGCATAATGTAGATGTTTGGAGTCTTATTCTTATTTACAGTCCAAACTAATTCATTATAAGGCTATTTTTAAAGAACCACTCACTTTTATATATTAGAGGACCTAGAAATTAAAATTGGCAAATGAGGCTAATGATACAAAGTTCAATTATTTTTCATTTAGAGTATATATCTTGTAAATTAAAAAACCAGGACAAGTAAACAAACTCATAAACATGCATATTAGACACTCAAGAAAGAGACATTGGAAAAAGAAAATATCAGTAAGATGTGTAAAGTGGAAATTAATTAAAGTTGGCTTTCGATCGATCGAATTCACGAGAACCAAACAGATACAATAGTATATATTTATTGATCTTGCTAAGCATTAGCTTATTCTTCAAGAATATCTTATTTTCCAAAATCAAGGTAACAGCAACGAAATTTTGTAGTTTCATAATGCTTATCTCTGGTTTGATGTAAAAGGTGAATGAGGGGGACTTGAAGAAATGCAACAAAAGTATCATTATTAAACAACCAAAGTGTTTTGCCCAGAAAAAAACATTTCATTCTGGGAGACATGTTGTGTCTGTGCGTGAAGCATATATATTTTAGTTGCATTAATTAATTGCTCTGCGCAATATATGCTCTCTCTGCAAATATGTTCCTTTGCCCTCCAACCTAGGGATTACTTGTTTCCGAGAATTAATATATCAGTTACTTTGGGATTACCATATTCCCTAACCTATTTTATTTTACAAAGGAAAGCAAATGCCAGAAATCTTTAGGGGACTATAACTTTTAGGTCAAAATTTAGGATCTTCACTAGGTCCATAAACAAACCCAATTTAGCTCATACAGAAACGAAAGTTTCATCACTAAGAATTACACTATTATTCTAATAAATACCAATATTACACTAGACTAAACAAAACAATACTAGGATATTCCATTCCAGTTATATATGAACATTTCTAGGCTAATTCCCAAGGTTATTTATGGCAACAAAGTGCATAGCATCAATTTAAAATTGATGAAGTTGTCTTCACCAATTCTTTCACACAGACTCTGATCTTTCATGAAGCTAGCTAATTTGACTGTAACCAAAAGCCACTTACTGGAGGTTATGATCATCCTCTTCATGAAAGCCCCCATTGCCTTTGCATGTCATAGGACATGGAGTTACAACTCTCTTCAAAGCTAGAAAATGAGATGCTTTCTTCTACGGTGGTTCCTGAATTTTCATAATTTCCAATAGGGTTTGGTTCCATGAGAGTATTAGTATTCCCATAATACTGTGTTGAGGGATTATTGGTGGGCAAGTTAGGGAGAGATTGTGAAGTAGCCATGTTGGAATTCTCCATCTGCAGGAACCAACTTTGGAGATCTTGAGGGATATTAGTAGGTTTTCCAAGGTATTTCTCATTAGGGTTTTCAGTGGCAGAGGCATTGAGATAGATCTGACCTGCTTGTTCCCTCAGATAAGCTAGTTGTGCTTGTAAATTCACCACCTACAAAGATCAAACCAAAAAAGTGGCATATATATTAGTTAGTTAACTAGTATAAACAAAATCAGCTAGGGTTTTCATGAATTACACAGCGTGCGTTTGATTTAAAATTGAAAATTTGCGTATTCTAACGCAGGTCCATCGGATAAAGATAAAATGAAAATAAAAATAAAAATCTTGATACATTAATAAAAATATTTTTAACTCAAATATATTTTTCTATCTGAAAATCAAATATGTCCACAGCTATTGAGATTAATGCTTATGATAGGGAAATTAACAAACCTGTTGTTGGAGTGCAAAAATATGAGCAACACAGCCATAAATAGGATCTTGAAGTCTAGCTTGAGCTTCATAAGAGATTGTGACAGCAGCTTCACAACGTTCACCGACAGGGAGGTGAGCAAGGAGCTTTGAGACATTGCTTGCACCAAAGACCTTATGAATGGCAGCAAAATGAGTAGCACCCTGTTCATGGCAAAAGTAAGGTGCAAAAACACATCCTCTCACACATTTCCTTCTCAAGAACTTGCAGGCTCCACAAGGAGAACCAGAACCAGTCATCTTAATTGGCCTTTAATCTGTGTGGTGTTTAGGGATTTTGGGTTGTTTCAGGCTTTCAGCTTTATGCAAATCATAATCATTTATCACCATCTTTTTATACACCACAGGAAGAGGAAAGGGTGGATTAGAGTGAGGAATATTTAATTACACTAGGTCCCCTTAATGGCCTACACTGTTCATTATTTTTTCCCCATATAAAACACCATCATCCCCCCTACCGAAATTTTAATTTGTCAGAAAATGAGAGATTCCATTCAAACTCCTTATACGACAAAACAAGTAGCATTAACCAAACCCATTTTGTTTGATCATTGGATCTATCTGCTCTTGTCCTTTCTTAATTTTCTAAATAAAATGTATTGCATTGGTACCTTGTATATATATGCGACAGCCGCAAGTACATTTATTATTGAACTACTTATTTATATATATGCTTCCTACTTGACCGTGAGAAGAATATGGAAATGGACGAAACAGATTTCGTTGAATAACTGTATAATTACTAATTAAGAACTCAAATTGTTATTAGTCAATTTTTCTCTTGACCAAAGACATTTTATTGAAACTTGGAAGCAATAATTACCTTCCATTATGCGACAAAGCAAGAATGCCAAACTGTATGTAACCCAGCGCATTTTTTTTCTCCTCGCCGCACGTTTCTTAATTATTTATTTATACCTCGGGATATTTGAGTTGTGTAATTAACATACTATCATTTTTTTTTATTAATAAATATTAATTATTAATTTTTGTAAGCGGAATAGAGTTGACATGGATTTTATCTTTTCTTACGGTGAAATCTTGTAATAACATGCATCCGACATGGATCTAGGTCCAAAAAGAGAGATTAAAAATGAATATGGTGTGATAAATCGGTTTCATTAAGATTGCATAACTCAGTCTGAGTCTGAATCAGGGAGAGTATAGAAATGATTATATAAAAATACCAAGGAAAAACAATAAATAGTTAAGTTTTAATACATTACACAAGGGTCCACCACATGGTACATATTGTCCAAGGAAAGAGAAAGAAAACGTGCGTGTGGATGTTTTGTTTTTTTACATTAAAACGGGGTTTATGTCTACATGTGTCCCTTTAGCGCTTTACAGTTGTTTCACGGCTTAAGTAAGCGCATATCGCCTTATAAACCTAAGTTGAAAAAACAGAGAAAGAATGAAAGGCTAATAATAAATTAGTACACGTTTGGATTCACATTAAATTATCTAAAATCATTTGAGTTCAATAAGAGTTCAAACAAATAATAATTAATTATATATCCTAGCACACACTGCCAAAGTTCAATAATCTGGGGACAAGTTGCCTCTTCGAGGGGCTCTCTCTAATAGTACGTTAGTGGGGATTGATGTTTTCAATGAACAGTTCGACAGTGTTATGGTTGTTACTAATAAGATTGATTAGAAATTAAATATGTGAAAAATTAATTAATGATAAACAACATTAATTTGCTGGTGGATTTTTGTTATGGGAATAATCATTGCCCTCTAAGTATATACAGGTAATCAAAATGTAATGCAGGCCAAAGAAAAGTTGAAACAAATGACACAAAAAAAAAAAGAAGCAGATTCCAAAAATGAATGAAACAAACGGTTTGTGACACTAGTTAAGATCACATAGAAGCTAAACAAGACAGAGAGAGGGGCGAAGAGATGTGATTTGTTTGCCCTTTCCAGACTTGAAATTGTTTAAGTCTTGGAAGTCACGGTTTGTCGAGCAATACCGTATAAATAAATAATTATCATTATCAAATATTGTACATATACTCTTTCAAAACTTTGAAACACTTTCTTGTGTCTAGTATAGGCACCAACACTCCCAAATGTGCAACGGGCCCGCATTCAACACTAGCCAATAATGACATTCTAACAAAAAGTTGCAATTTTTTTTATGCATACATTAATACGTATCTATTAATTTTGTTTATGAATAATCTTTATAAAAAAATTCCCTGACCATCTTTTTAACAAGGTCTTTCCTTTCAAGTATGCATTTTTCATGCACAATACTTAAAACTTAAAATTTTGTTTAAAATAATCAAGTCAATTCTATTCAGATCTCAAGATCAACAATATATTGATTTAATTCTTTTTTTACCAAATATATATATATATATATATATATATATATATGCTGATTAAAAAAATCCTCCAAAACAATAGAAATAATTGTTAAGAAACATACCACTTGAGAGATAATTAAGGGAGAGTGTAAGGAAAAATTAAAATTTATAGCTAATGGTAAAATATATATTAAAAAAATGGCTTATTGAGGATATTTTTTTAGGTGATAGTGAGAGATTAAACTTTTTAAAAGTATAGAAATTATTGAAGTAGACTTTACATCACATAATAAAATCTCTCTCACATACATATATAAAACAATAAATAAATTTTAATCAACATACTTAAAAGTTTAGTTATTGGTAAATTGTACTAACCTTTATTAGTTATTGCATATATGATATAAAGCTAGTACATTGGATACAATAGGTCCATTGGGTAGTATGATATCATATCACCTATGTCGAATTGATGTGTCTATTTTTAAGGGATTACATCCCGTGTGTAATCTAAGTTATAGGAGGATTATTATTGCCTACTCTCGTGACTTTGCTTATGCTATCTCTTTAGTCAATAGCACTAATATTTTTCATAAGTTTACATGTGGTTGTCACAAGAAAAATTCAAGATCTTCTCAAACTTGATTGGGTTATGTTTCTTGATCGTACTAATAGAAATTTCTGTGCTGATTGTCCAACAAAGAAAGGTGCATTGAAGGGATCTGAGTTTGTTTATTGGTTCTGTTTTGCCTTTAAAAAAAATAAAAATATGGAGTGTACATGTAGAATTTTATCCCTCTAAAATTCGCCAAGTGAGAGCTTTCTTATATATAAACGTGTGCTTGAGTTGCGTGCACGCGTGTGTATGTAGTAAAACCATTTACTACTATTCTATATCAATGACAAATTATTTCAAAAACTTCAACGTTTAAAAGGATGTAACATGTATATAATGCTTGTTCTTTTTATGTATTTAATTTATACCTGAGCTTTTTCTTATTCGATCTTGCAAAACGCATCTTTATCTCATAACATAGTGGTTGCTCTGGATTTTATGGTCTTCCCATTGGAAGACACATAAATTCAAAATGATTGATTCAACACAGCACTTTCCAACTGATTGTTCTGTTTCTTTCTTTTTCTCCAGGTCACATGATCCAAAGTGGATAGCCACATAACTCATTCATTGGACTATTAAGCGATCCCGGAAACATTTATCTATTCATGTTGTATAATTTATTTATGAGATAATTATTTATTAGTTCATTATGGAGAAACAGCAACCCGAAACAAAGGAGAAAGAGTAAACACCAAGAGACTGATAAAAAATAAGTTAATTTATATCCGCTGAACAAAAGTTTGTAGTTAAGTGATGACTCATTTGAACATCAATTATAAAGAGGAGATTTTAGATTCCTACTACAATATTTCTAGCCTGTGACTTCACGTTAAAATTGTTGTCTAATAAAAAAAAAAAATCGTTCTCTTTAAACAATGGATTTTGAATCGGAGGACAAATAATGCTTAGGGAATCGATCTCAAAATAAACTTAACAAAGAAATAAAATAACGACGAAGGTCTAATTCTTGTCAAACGTCAATTAAATTACAATAACCTTGATAAATGTGCACATCAACTTATGATAAATAAAAATCATAAGCATACCAAATAAATTCTTTAAAAATGAAAGATTAATTGGATTTTACATTACACAAAATTCCAATAACTCCTTTAACAAATACACACACACAGAGGGTGAATGAAAAATATTAATGTGGTAAAAATGTTTTTGCAATGTGGTCATGTCTCTCTCTAAATTAATTTATATGTAAAGAGTTATTAGGACTTAATTGAGAAGTTGCCACATGCAGGTGCATATATGACTCTTTTTTGTTTTTGTTTTTTTTTGTATATACTCTTTTTTGTTTTAATATGACGTATAAATGTCTTTCAATTCGTTAACATATATACATTTATAAAATGCCCAACCACGACCTTCAGACAAAATGTAGTGCATGTTCTACAAAAATTGTACGGGTGTTTTCGTATTTTGAAATTGAGTGTATAAATATATCTCAAACCTCTATTATATTAGAGGTTTTGGTAGTGTTTTTCATTTTTTTTTTCCTTCTATTCTGGCAGTAACTGTAAAGGAATGAAACGGGAACACTTTACAGGAGAAGATGTTCTCCAACTAATGTGCTTGGAAAGAAGAATCCTTTTCTATGATAATTAACCGATTCGATCTGCTTGGCATCCAAACATTAGATGATGTAATTGTTTATACGCAATTGCTATAACAATATGTCTTTTAACGTTTTTATTTTTTTATTTAATTATTTATTGTCGGGCACTTCTGTTCATATACCAGCAGGGTTTTGTTTTTCTTTTTCTTGTCACAGATCAGCAATAGAAGATTGCATAAATTAAAGGGGACAAATGCCAATTTCCGCGTTCTTTATTCTTTGATCTGTTTAACAATTTTCTTTTTTTGTTTGCTATGAGTCGGATTATCTGAAATTCATTGTATACGAAGAATAGACAAAAACTATGACATCAAATAAAAAAAATGGATGATTAATTTCTCACAAAATACTTATTATTATTATTATTTATTTATTTTTCTCTTTATATATATTCAGCATACCATTCACTTTATTTTATTTTATTTTTTATCTCTCTTAATTTTTAAAAAATAGAGTTTTTCAATAATTGTTAAAGGAGAAGAAAACGAGTGAGGGAGGACAAAAGCTGCAGCCATTAGTATTCCGAGAGACGATGCAATGCACGTGCCCAATAAGACACGTACACTTCACCTAATTTCTTACTAAATAATTGATTTTTGACTTAATTGTATTTTTAAAAAGAATTGCAAATTTTACTCCTATTATTTTAATCCTTAAATTTTTTATTTATTTTTTTGTGTAGAGATCAAACTTAAATATTTTAATATTTACAACTCAAATGTATTATTCAACCAATTAAATTGAACTTATTTCATATCAATAATATATATTTATTTTCATTTTTAAAATTTTAGATGAATTGGATTTTCAGATATTATAAATTAGATACAAGTTGTTATAAATTGGATCAACCTTTATTAACTTTTTGGATTTTGGATTAGCGTAAGAATAACTCCATCCCCAGCTTGTCATTTTCCTCTTCGTCAAATGTTGTGATCCTAATAAGTATGTTTTTTTTTATAAAACATTAATGATGCTATTTTTTGTAAGAAGAAATTTAATTAAGAGGGGGTTAAATTATTAAAATCAAATGTGCGTATGATAAAAATATACTAATTAAAAGCATACTAAGGATATCTAACGCGCTGGATTGAACATGAATATACTAAAGAGCGTGAATTGAGTTTTACTTAATTATTATTTTTACATAACTAAATATTCCTTCTTCTTTTTTTTTACAAACATAATTAAATATTCTTTGGAAGAAGTATTCTTGTTCAAATTACATAAAATGTTAACCTGACCTTAAAAAGTTACAGTATCATTCATTCAAGCGTACAAATTAAGTTTTATTTTTAAAGAAAGCGTGCAAATTAAGTTTAGACTCAACATATTACATGGCCGGTAAATGTTGGACCGTTTCGTTTCTGTGGTCCTTAGTCCTTACATTATTAATCCATCTCCGCACGAGTGGTACTATTCTTTAATGTGTTTACACGTCACCACTAATCTATAGTGTTTCTTGCGGCTCGGCACTAAAAATAATAAGTATACATTATATTATATGCTTCCGAACAAATTTATATGGTAACACAACGAAGTAGTAAAATATTCATATCATCTTAAGTATAAAATTATTTTATATAATTAACTAATTATAATTTATTATTATAATAATTTTTAAAATAATTTTATAAATATTAATTATTTTAATATAAATAAAAAATTATAATTAATTCACTATATAAAATATATTTTTTTCAAGAAATGATCAAGTGGAGGCACATATGGATAAATAAAACAAATCCTATCAGCATTCAGAAAGCATAATAATAATAATCGCAAAACGTTAAAATAAGAGTCAGGTTCGAATTCTTCAACACAAAACAACCAAACTGAAGATGACGAAACTGACATGATATATTCATTATTCATTAAGGGCCAAGGCTTAGAAAAAGATCAAAGCATCCAACGTTTTTGGTCACTCTTAAGTCTTAAAACAAATACTATAATAGCATAAAGTACTTATAAATGGTCTGAGAGGAGTGCTAATTACTATGTCGTTTACAAGATATACGCTATATTCATCAATCATGTATATAAATTGTTGTCTGGTTTGCATTCTGCAATCAGACGAAGGTGCATGTATGGACAAATTAAATTAAAAATAATGCTGACAAGTGACAAGTGTCTAGCTAGCACGACCAGTCAAATTAAACCAACAACAACGCAAGCGTGTAAATATGGGGCCACTGCACGTGTATGGATGATTGCCAGATATCTAGCCAGTAAGGACTTAGCTAGGAATATAGTTATATATCATGATCTCTTATCCTGCACAATCTAGAAAATAAATAAATACTATATAAAATTCCACATGAATTTCTAGCTTGTTCCTTTTTCTTTTCTAATTAATTTAACGGTAAATGTTATTTATTTATTTTTGTTAATGACCCTATATACAATAATATGCAACATGTTCAGTGCAACTCGTACTTTTTAAATTATCTTATCAACCAATAATTATTAGTAAATATCTAAAAAAACAATCCAACCCAAAAGGAAACTCTTTCTGAATAATACCAACTAGAAAAGAACACGATGTTGCTTAATGATTGAGACACATCTGCAGAAAGCTTCATTTCCAAAAGAATATATAAATATAGGATATACAATGTAGCTAGTTTTCAGTACAATTAAAGATACTAGTTTATTCACGAGTGGCTTTAGCATTTTAAAATTAAATCGAATGTAGTTTGAACAGGGGGCAATTGTTCAAAACTGAGCCATGATATAGGGACTGATTTAATGTATAAATTACGAGAGCAATGAGCTTGAGCTTGAGCTAGCTTGGTTGTCATTTTAATTTCAAAAGTTTGAACAATGCATGACAGGGATAGGGTTTGTCTTTGTTGGGAGATTGTTGTTTATTTGTTTTGTCAATTGTTAAGAACGCGGTTAAGAGATAGTATAATTTCCAATTTAATTCCATGACCATATATATATATAACTGATTAAACACTAGTGGAGACAACCTGGAATTCTTAAAACTCTAGTTTCAACTTTCAAGGCTCAAGTTAACCTAATTTGAATGGGAATTTGACTGAAATGATTGGCATTGTTATGCGTACGTGAATGAGCTAGCTAGGATGGGTTAACGTTGGTCCTACATATTTGTCCCGGTATCTACGTGACAGAAAGTGTAAGAATAAAACTAAACCAGTCCCTCGTTTAGGTTTTGATTGATTGTTTCAAATAAACTACACCTATACGTTAATTTTCGTTTTGGCATCATATATTGACTTCAATCTTATGTCTTAACACATTATTGCACTCGCATATCATCTTTCTTAGCCTATGCCTCGGACGTTGTCGGCCTAACTTTTTGCTCAAAGGTTAGAAAGGCTAGGTAGGTGTGCATGTTTGGGTTACTGCTATAGATATATATGATGTACATTTCAATATGATTCTAATGTATAACTAATTTTATTTCAAAGATATCACAATTTTTTAATAGTTCAGACTCATGACAAACTCAATTGAAGTTGGTTTGGATTATAAAAAAAGAAAAGAAAAAAGTAAATCCAACCAACCCAATACAATCTGTTTACGCCAGATGTAAGTGTAAAATCTTACACTAAATTTGAACCATTACAAGTTACAACAAATTAATCATACGATCTGTAATATTTCAATTAAAAAAAAAGTGAATAAGGTAATCACGTGATTGACTAGTAAATCTTTCACTTTATTCTTCTTTTCACCACCAAAATGGCAAAATAGAATAATTTCAACCAATGTGATTGCTGAAACAATTGTTTGAAGCGTGAAGAACAATCTCAATTTGAACACGTAACGATAGGAATATGATACTATTGATTTGAAGGTGATACAATTTGGCACCCCATTATGATAGGTTGTGACTGCAGCAAGGTGATCTTATATGGATGAATTTCATAACATGACAATTAATTTGAAGGAAGGGAGATCCAGAGAACAGAATGAGATGACTGAGTTCCAATTGTTTTAACAATTTGGGATTGTACGTAAAAGGGTGCAGAATTGATTTAATTGAATTGTTTAAGAACACCTCTCTCATTGAAGAAATCACGTTTTAAGTCAATTGATTCATTCACATAAACCGATAAACTTTAAAGCTAAATTGAATCATGTAATTAAAAACGTTTTTTTTTTTTTTTTGTTTTTGTCAAATCATTTTAGCTGTTATCTATAGTAAATCTTATTTTATATATGACAAAAATCGGGATCCGGGGGTTGGAGCTGTGTTCACACGTTGTTACTTAACGAGAAATTCTATACTCCATTTTTGCTGTGTGCAAAAAAAAATCTTTAAGCTAAGAACAGTTACCTTATCACTAACAAGATTAATTTTTGAACCCTTCAACTTAATACTTGTAATAGAACTAAAAATATATGAAAAAAATAAAATAGATACTCCTGTATATTTTGTGGCATAGGCGCATGAGAATAGTAATAACGGGGTGCCAAATGTCATATCAATATGCTTTTGTCTGCTCTCAGTTGGTTTCGCCCGTCCACCTGTGACCTGACCTTTCGTAAGACAAAAAACAATTAATGAAAAATAGGATTAAAAAAATAAGTAAAATACATTTTGGAATGGGCTTTAAGAGGTGCAGGAAGCCATTTGTAGAGGTGTTAATCAGCAAACCTATTGAAGTTTTGCTTTAACTAAGGGCTCATAGAATTATAAGACCTAGATAGCCCAGCCCAAGCAATCTGTGTTTGTGACTTTGTGTTAGTGTTTTTTTTTAAGTTAAGAATCTGTCTTTCATACAAGAATCATACATGGGGCAAACAACCCATCAAATATTATAATGTAATCAATATTTTTTAGTTGGTACAACTATAAAACAAATGTTTTTATTTTTTTTATTTTCAATAAATAAATATTTTAACATATCTTTAAATTGTAAATAATATTTAAATTTATAATGAATAACTTACATATAATATAAGGTTAGATTTAGCTATTTATATTTTTTAAATCATGAAAATTTAATTAGAATGCATTTACAGTATAATCATTTTTATTATTTCACGTGGGAAGAAAAATTGAAAGAGTTGGGTCACTCGCGTGTAAAGTGTTAGATAGTCCACTTGACCAATTTGGGAGACAATTAACCATGACAGGTCAATCCACTCAATCATTTTACCAAACAAATAATACATTAAATTAATGTGATCTGTTGCATTGGCGGCGCGTTGAGCATTCTTGATTTTCTTTTAAGTTTAAACCGAAATATGACTCATATCATGTATAAAAGAAAAAAGCAGGTGCATATGCATGTGATGTAAATTATCTAACTAGCCTATAAAATTTTGGAAAACTCTATTTTCTCATTCGTGTGCAAAATTGATGGAAAAAAAAATGGTAGAATAGATTGAAGAAGAGGAAATCACTTAGAAATATATTTGATTTACAAAATTGAAAACTTAAAACATACTTTCGTCCCCTATGTGTGTTGGTTTTTAAATTGAGTTACAGTCAAGTACTAGTATCTTAAGACATTTAAGACAAAAAATAGGTATTTTCAATTTTGTTATACACATCTATACAATAAGATACTATTACATTTAGTTTATAATAAAAAATATTTTTAGAATAGGTTATGATGAAAAACATAATTGAAATATGAAACTATAATTACACACGTATTACCAACAAAATTTATGACGATATCCATTCCAGCAAAGTGTAAATGTGTAATTTTGTAGTTATTTTGGTCGATCAATGACTACAAACAGTAGCCGTCAGTTTCGAATAGTAAACAATCGACTTAATAATAGTAATAAAAAAATGAGTAATCTTAAAAGATTGGCCTAAACCATGTTCAAATTGGGTTTGAAAAGCTAATAAATGCGGCCCATTGGGCAACACGTGTCATTAATTGAGCCCATAGCCGCCGAAAGAGAGTCGCCTACCAGACCGAAAAGACTATATTACCCCTACCTCACCCTTTTTTCAATTTTCGCTTCGCTCGCTCTTTTCTCTTTCGTTCTTGCTCTGACCGGGAAAACAAAAACCAGCCTTCTTCCTCTGTTTCTCTCTCTTTCTTTCCTCTTGCTTTCTCTCTCTAGAATCATAATAATGGCGTTCTCTTCTTTTCTCGGCAGAGTCCTCTTCGCCTCCGTTTTCATCCTCTCTGCTTACCAAGAGTTAGTTCATATTCCTCACTGATCCTTTTCTTCGCATTTCGAATCATACATGTTGGCTTACTTTTGTGGTTGCAGTAATTTACTGTTTTTAACTGAGTTAATTTTTCAATTTCTGCTGAGTTGGTTGTTGTTGTTGGTAGTTTCTCATTTTCTCTGCTTGGATCTGTTACGTTCAATTGACTCATCAAAACGATTCAGCAGATCTGTTTTTCACATGGTTCAAGTGCATGAATCGGAACTTCTATTTTCTTTTTTATGTTTTTTTTTTTTAATTTTGAATTTTTGCGATTCTGTTATGCATCTTAGTGTCAGATTTGTTTAATGCGTGCATTCATTACTTTGGTAGGGTAGTTAGATCTTCTTGCGTGATTTGCTTTTAGTTGTTATCCTGTGGCCATGTAGTTTTCAGCTTCTATGGCTGTTGCTGAATCGTTTTAATGCACTAAAAGTTAGCAGTAACGGTTTCGGGTTTTCGCAAGCTAACTTTTGTGTAGTTTATGAATGAATTTGACTATTTGTTGTTAGTTGTTACCAGTCAGCAATTAAGAAATAGTGTGGGCGCGGGGTACTTTTTGCTGGTTGTTAAGTAACTTGTGGGATGTGATGTTGTAGAGGGTGTTATGTTATTATTATTATTATTATTATTATTTTCCGTTTATAATGTGCTATTTTGAAACTGGGAAATTTAATCGGGAAAAAAATTGGTAATTTAGGGGATGAATGTCAGTTAAAATTCATTTTTTATTTTTTTTGTAAAAATGAGGGTATATTTGTATAGAAACATTTGGTGTTCATTAGTTAACCCTTGACCCTAACCGGTTTCCATAGAGAGTGTTGGGGCACGGTGATGAGTTTTATCTTGTATCAAGTTAAGTTATGGTTCCAACAGAGAGCAATTGCATGTCTTTGAATTGAAGTTATGGCATAAATTTAGGGAGACAAATCTATGATCTCTATTTCACACTGACTGAATCTCTGATTGCCGTTGCTAATGGATTGTGTTTCAGTGTTTGTGGACTTCTGATTGAAGTGGAATAATGTGCCCCCTTTCTTTTCTATACTTTCCCAAGTTTAATTCCTAATTAAATTTGAATGGGCTCATCCGTTATATTTTTGGACAAGTTGATGGTGTTGCTTGATAGTGTTCACAGTTTACATTTAATCAGGCATTAGAAGCTATAAATTCTTTCCATTTGACATTTTGATTCTGGAAGCACAGAGCACTAAATTGTTACTTATTTTTCTTTTAATTTTTATGGTTTTTCTTTATTTATCCTCCCGCCGTTTCTATACTTGTACAGATTTAATGCTTATGGAGTTGATGGGGGACCCGCAGCAAAAGCACTCAGACCGAAGTTTGATGCCTTTGCACATCAAGTACATTCTAAAGTTGGCTTTCAACTTCCAGATATTGATGTTAGTCTCTCGGTCTCTTTTACTTAATCATTTAAGGAAAGCATGATTAAAACACCACTAAATAGATAAACAAGTTCTTGGATAGGAACAAAAGAAGAAGGACAAGGTGGTTAAATTTGACAGGAGTTGGACACTGCTTGTGAATTCATGCATTTTTCTGTCATTAAGTGTAGGACTAGTGTCTCACTAATGCTTGGTGAAACTATCCGTGTTTAATAATGCTTTTGTCTTTATAACTACACATGTTTAAATAAGACTTTGTATCATGGACGAAGTATTTAACTTATATAGGGCTTCTCATTTTGGCATTGACACTTATTGCTTGACTGCTGCACATACACAATTTTGGGTTCTCAGCAGGCAATAGGATTGTGGTTGTGTTGGACCTGAATCAAAAATATAAACTGAAAAATAGTTATAAAAAAAGGATTAATGTTCTAAAAAAATGAAATGGGTGCAGGCTCCGGTGGGGAAGTTATGAAACATTGAAGTGGAAAATAATTGAACTTTCTTGTATTGTTATAGCTGTCATGCATCTAGTGCATTCTTATGTCAACACTCAACATATCACTGCATCCAATCATGTACTCCTTTTAATATTCATATTACGATGTTTTGTATCTAGCACCTGTATTCATTTGATTGATGTCATTAACAGATGAAATTTTTAGTTGCTGGGGCTATTGCTCTCAAGGGCGTTGGAGGGATTCTTTTCATACTTGGCAGCTCTTTTGGAGCTTCCCTTTTGGTTTGTAGCTTGACTTGTCTCTGAAATTGAAATTGGCTTTTCAAGTGCTCAATTTTTCAAGCCTTGGTTCTTTTCTCCTTGTAGCTTTTGCATCAAATGATCGCTACTCCAATACAGTATGATTTCTACAATTATGACAGCGAGGACAAAGAATCTATCCAACTTCTCATCAAATTTACTCAGGTAAGAGCATGATTTTTTGTTTCATTATTTTCATGTTAGAATGCTCAGACTCGAGCTGTTGTCACTTGTCACAACGTTTCTTCACCTATTGTTGCAATTGTTGTTTATCAAATATTGTACTCCTTGCAGAATATGGCTCTCTTCGGGGCTTTGTTGTTTTTCATTGGGATGAAAAACTCTATTCCTAGAAGGCAACCCAAGAAGAAGGCTCCCAAAACAAAAACCTATTAGTTGCAAGGACTTCTCGGATTGTTCCTGGTTTCTCATTATACCCATTTTCTAATTCTCCAGGATTTTGCTTAGGTGTATGTCTGGTTCAGAACGAATGTCCCCCGTAAGAGTATTTAGGTGTACCTTCTGTCTCATGGATTATGTATAATTTATAATTATTTATATATGTATGCTATTTTTTTTTTGTTTGCCTGACATTAGGAATTGTCTTTCGATTACTAAACTTGTATACAAAGAGGGAAAAAATTATCAGAGCCAGTTCACCACGTGCATTTGCTATTGAACTAAGCTTGATTTCTTTGATGTTTTCTACTTGGTTTGGTTATGGAAATATTTTCTCATCTGAGTTTTTCACCTGATATGGTTGAACATAAAAAATACCTTCAGCAGTGAACTACAAATGTTGACAGAAGATATTAAGTTTATGATTGGATAAACTTTTAGAAAATAAGAAGTTAATTAAGCTTCCCTCAGATATAAATCAATTTATAGATTTCAGTTTTTATAAAAGTGTTCTTATTTAACTTCAGCAAAAGTTGATTTTAATTAATGTCTGAATTAATTTTATCTCAGGAGAAATTTAATTTGTTTTGTTTCCTTAATTTTCATAGTAATCCTCATTTTTCTTCCTATTATTTCGACCAGTACGAAATTCCAGTTACTTGTGTATGTGTCGCCTTCTTCCATTGACGTTAAATCATAACACTTTGCTCGATGCATTTGATGACCATTATTTTAAATAGGTTTAGTAGAAAATAAGTGAAGGGTCTCGATCAAAATGATGCAAAATACGAAGTCATAGTTTTGCACTACACCCATTATTCTTCACCACCTCACTGCTACCATCCACTTAAGCCAATTTTACTAAGGGATATGTAAGATAGGTTTTCAAATTGATTTTTTTTTTTTTTAAATGAGCTCATTGTATTTAAACTCTGATCATTAATAGTTAATAATATAACTTCGGCCTTGCTGGTAGCAAGTTAATGTACGTCGTAAAATAAACGAGAAATCTAAAACATGAAAAGAGTGACACTATTATTATATGTTCAACGTATTGTGCTATTTTCAGTGTCAAACATAAACAATGACAATCACACATTTCAATCACTTATTAAAGCAAACACTCACACAAGTAACAACCACAACCTATTATGTCTTAACAAACTAATTTTCATTTCAGAGATCAAGAATGAATGAGTTACACTTGCCAATGAGTGGCCACATAGTTTCCAAGAATCAACCAGTTGTTATTGTGAATACACTGTGCTCTTGGATTGCAGTATTTGAACAAGCGGCCACAAGATATCCAATCTGTGTACATTTTTGTTGTTTTGACCCTGTGACATCAACAACAATCAATCAATAGAGTTAATATATTTGGTTCTTCAAGGTAGTACTTTGTATTGTTTTTATCCCTGGGAAGATTAGTTAGTTGGTACTCGGTATTAGATGAAAACTTTCAAAGATTAAACAAATACAAGAGTCACTTTCAGAAGCAAAAATTGTGTACAAGAAAACGGTGTAGTAAATACTAAATAGGGCTAATTGCATAAAAATAAAGGTAACTTTTTTAGTACTGAAATTACCTCAACAACAAAGCAGATCCATATCTTTTCACCATGAGCTTTTGTTGCACCCTTCAAAATGGTAAGGCCCAAACTTCTTATGGCTTCTGCTATTTCAAGAAAATGGCTGCACTCCTCACAGAGCATCTACACCAAAAGGCATAATTAGAATAGAGAACATACTCAAGAGCAGTATCTTAGACCTTCAACCAAGTGCCACTAACCTCTATTTCTCATCAAGAGTTTTCTCATGTATTATAATTTTTAATTAATCACTAATATAGAACCAATCAAATTGTAACCTTCAAGTCATATGTACCTCAACAAGCATCTGTCCATTCTTGCTAAGATTCTCCACTAATATTGAATGAACTTTCAGATGACCCCCTACTTCCATGGCCCAGCTTGAGCCCTGCTCATAACTAGAGGATCCATGAATGTCTGCTTCCATGTGATGCAACTGCAAAATTGCAGTAGTGTTAAACCACATGACTCATTTATGCATATCTTAAAGTTCAACTATCAATCTCTAGTTGACCAGAAATATAGTATAATTTCTTTATAGACCATGGACCATAGGACAAATCTAAAAAATCGCCTAAAACCTTACCTTTGACTTCGTATCAGCAAAGTCAGTTAGCTTGTCAGCATGTTTAGTTATGCTTTGGAGAAAGAGCATGTGCTTTATTGCACGCTCCAGGAGTGAATCAATACTGCACTGTTGAAGTTACAATAAAAATTTTAGCCACATGAACCAGATTTGAGATAATCAGTTAATCACTCAACCCAAAAAACAATTAGGAAACATATTCCAGCAAGATACCTTTGCTCCACTTGGCACCAGCTCTCTCAACTCCTTGATGCGATCTTGGATCAGTTGCCTGTCCCTTGGCCGAGGCCTACAACTTTCCCCTGGCCTGGC
Organism: Amphicarpaea edgeworthii; assembly: GCA_014843725.1. NCBI lineage: Eukaryota > Viridiplantae > Streptophyta > Magnoliopsida > Fabales > Fabaceae > Amphicarpaea > Amphicarpaea edgeworthii. Next base: position 1,381,588 of record CM026322.1, on the reverse strand, counting down.
CCTCTTTTTGCTGTTCTTAGATGGTTCAGACGACCTTTCAAGCTGTCCACTATTTGAACTATGAAATGTAGATGAAACACCTTTCGAGGACATCACACCACATATCCCTGATGATGAAGAATGATGTTTGTCCTCTTTGACAAGAGAGAGCTGATCTATTGAATAGCCTTCTGAATTAATAGTATGCACATTGTGAATAGAAGCTTCGTGATTTTTTGCAGAGGCCAATGCAGATTGCTTAGATGTACAAAACGACAATTCACTATTAACATCATTATTGCTATGGCTAATATTGGCCACCATTGCTTCCAAAAGATGTTCTGGACGAGACTCAGAAGTCAATTGGCTAGTGCTAATCTCATCTGACATTTCAACAGTTTTCATTTCTGGATTAACCTGTGTTGGCCAATCAAAACATTTACCCCCTGTCAAAAAAGCTGATCCAAGTGCTTCATGTAGCTCACAGCCAGCAGGGAACTTCAACATGTGTGAAGCATCCTTGTAACAAGGTTCAGTTTGAAAGTCAGACATAAGCTTGTAACAAGGCTCAGTATGAAACTTTGACTTCTCAATATGTTCCTGGGAGTTTGCTTCGGAAGGTTGGGCAAAGTTCAATGTCCCTTTTTGGTTAGTATCCACATAACGCAATTTATCACTTTCACTAACTACTGTATCAAGAAAAACTGAAGGAAAGCATGCAGAATCAACTCTGACTTTTTCTGATGGACATATTAAATCATTGAAGCTAGTATTATCTGTAACAAAATCATTTAAAAACGATGATACATTTTTTTCTGATTCCAATCTCATATCTTTGCAGCCACTACTTCCTCCTTCATACTTCCTCCCGTATAGAGGTTTCATCTCTTCAATTTCCTGACACTCCACATTCATCATATTGGATATCGACTGAAGCAAAATGGAGCTTTCATCACTGCACAATTCGGGGCCCTCTTGCTTGGCCACATCATCAGACATTTTTTCACAAGCAGAAGGAGGTGTATAGTTCCTCCCAGTCCCAGAACATTGAAGGGGCATTAAAACATCCACCGTTTCACTCTTCATAGATTTCTGTGTATCGTAAAAGCATGAGGGCATAATATCTGAAGACGAATTTTCCTTCAATATATCCAGCTGAAAAAAGCAAGAAATATAAACCTCATGATAATGGTCAACACATCTGGGACAAAAAATAATTATGACACAGTTCCACTTGCTTGCTATATTATTAGCATGTTTAAAAATGCCATTTTAACAGTCATGCAAACCCCTTTACTCACTCAAATCTGCACATTCATGCAAGCATGCAGACACATGAATATAGAGAAGTGAAGACAGAAGCTTACCTGAGATGAACTCTTCATACTACCCTGTATTTGACTTGGACATTGGATTGAATAATTTTGAGTAGACATAAAAAGATTTCTGACATGAGTTACAAACCCCATATCTTCAATCACCTAGTACCAGGGATGTCAAAAGTGAAGAAAACTGTTAAATTATTTTTTTCAATAATAAATGAATTTTCATATCCAGGAAATATTCTAAGAGACATCAAAATCATAGGACAGACAATAAAATTCAAATATTATAGACAGGAAAGTAATAAACAAGACTGGCCTGATTTTCTAACTAAACTTATATTTTAAGTTCATGATATCATTTCAGGGAGAAAGATAAGTAATTGAGCACAGATCCCTAATAAAAACTAATCAGATACTTCCAGACTAAGTAATCAACTCTCTGCCTATTTAGAATTACATAATACATAATGCATATTTACCTAGCACGTACAATTACAATTACAGAAGTATTTAACCAATATCTCAATCAGCAACCAGCAATAACCAAAATTAGTTTGAAAAGAATTAAAGAAATATAAGCAAGTCATGCTATCTGACTAGTTATGATACATTCAAACAAAAGAGTGCAAATATTTTTTTTGGGTACAATAGTACAATGAGGTTTGAACCTACGATCTCATGCAAACTACCCAAGCCCCTTGTCACTAGCCCAATCCTTGTGACTTGAGTACAAATAAATTTTGAAATCCTAAATACGATGTCTGTTTCACACAACACCATAAAGAGATGATAGATGCTTTCTTGAGCCACGTCAGCAACCACATTATCCAACAATATGGTGCTGAAGCAAAGCAAATAAAGATTACAAAGAAAAAATCATCTTACTTTATTTAGAGAGCCAAGCTGAACAACACCAAGTGGGACTACAGCAACAACAGCAATAGTCTACAAGAAAAAGTAAAAGCTTATTAATGAAAATTCTTAATGCAATCAAAGTACAATAGTGCAGACTAGGAAACTATTTTCTAAGAGATAATCACTATTTTTCTAACATAAAGTAAACTCTAGAATGGATTGCAAAATAGTTCGGTTGCAGTGCAGTTCAGTTGGAGTCTTGTAGTGGCTCAATAATTTGTGACATTGAGCTTATTATCATATTAACCACAATTACCCAAATATACTGTTAAAATTAAAATGTCCATTCTCCTTAATATTAGTAATGTACAGCAATTCTAATTTCTGGGTGCAAATAGAAAGTTCACTCTTCCAGATGTTAGTTAGCCACAAATGTTGAGAAGCTGTGAAAAAATACTAAAGAAGTTAGCTTACCCTGATTCCAGCAGAAAACTGAGACTGCCACCCATCAGCAAACTGAACCAAACCAAAAAGAGGGGAAGGAATAAGAATGATTAGAAGATTAGTTAGATATCGACATGATATTTCCAAGGTTGAACGATCCTTCATGATGAAAGATCCTCACCTCAAAAGACAAGCCAGAACCTGCAACTTGATTATCTGGACAGATCCACCTATGTTTTCCAGTAACAGCTACCTGACCAACAATACTGTGAAGAAAGAAGAAAGAGTCTAAGGACAAGAGCTACACAAAAAGAAAATCAAATTGTAAATAATACCAAATTTATATATTTAATTAGTCATACCCTTCTCCTAATGAATATGCATGATATGACATCTTAGCCACAGCTAACCCTAATGCACTGTGTGAAAATTTCCCACCACCTATCTGTTCCCAGGTCTTCTGGCAGTGCTTATTTTCTGAAGAGTCATTATCATCAGGATTGTTATAGTAAGCATCCTCCCATGTCAAGATCCTGCAAGCAAGTACCACATCCAGAAAATTAAATGGACAGCATTATGGAATTCAACACCTTGTGCAAATTGCATTTGTCACCAAAGAATGAATCACCATAATTGTGTGCAAAATTATATGCAAAACAACGACGACAACAATAACAATAAATGCTATGCTTATCCCATTTCAAAAGCACTACAATGAAAGCTAAAACATTTCAAATAACAGAAGGATTACAATTTACAATCAATCAAACAAGATGACAACAACAGTTTTCTTTAAACAAGAATGGATAACATCCAAGAACAAATAAAACCCAAAGTAGTGCAATCGAATAGATTCAAGAGACCAGACACACAACATATGATCTTCTTAGTCCAAAACTCTAAATTCTAACCAAGCATGGAAATCACCAAACTTGGAAGAAGGACAAAGCACAGGGAGGAGCAACAACGAAAATCTTCCATTATAAAATCATAACATTATTAGGCAAAAAAACTGGAAACTGTCCACAGTCAATTCGATTAACCTGGCAAGTAAAATGGCCAAGTCAAATTTCAGACCAAACGATTCAAACATGCAAAACCACAACTTCACCTAATTTAGCATATTCTAAGTTGCCAACATCTAAAACGAAGGCAGGTTCAAACACACAACACAAGGCACAAAAAGAAGAAATAACACCACAACCACAACCAGCAACAACAATAGTAGTAGACTAGTAGTAGTAGCATACATTCGAGCACGATGTTTGAGCTTCCAAAAGATGGCGTAGTTCCAGTGAGTATTCAAACAGAGGCTTCTGAGTACTTGGTGCAAGTTGGTACCCATGTTGTCCTCCTTAACAAGTCAGAAGCTTTAACACCCCAAAGGCACCCCCGAGAATTTGAATCCTCCAAAAAAAGAACAAAACCCCTCCAACACCAGTTACACTTACACACACACTCACTCACCTAGCTCCCTCTGTAGGACCCTCTTCCTGCCTGCTTCCTCCGCAACCCCGCTCGCCGTTTTAATGGCGGTCCAACTGTTGGCAGTATCAGAAGATCCGCACCCATCACTCGCCCCACCAATTCCCACCACCCCACCAACCAAAGCTTCAAACTTTTTTCCGTCGCTAAAACACAACCAAACCCACCACCACACGTAACGCTAAAACTGCAACACTGGACTTAATAATAACAACACAATAGCAAACCAAGCAACTAGTCATTGAATGAGAAGTAAATAAGCCTGTTAGATTCCAAAAGGGTTGTGTGTGGAGATTGAAGAAGGTTCAGTTAAAGGAAGGCTAATAATCTACTAGCTTATATCCGACGACATGTGAAAGAAGGTTCAATTTTCTCTGGAAATGCAATTGTGAATGAAGTCTTTATTTTTATTTACCCTTTGCAGAGAGAAGGAGTTTGCAGATGTTGCCAAATGCTGAGAGGAAAGAGTAGAGTGAGAGAGAGAATGTCAAATTATCAATGGTGGAGAAAGGAGTGTGGCTCTTCTTCTATATTGGAGTCACGTTAGCACGCTGTTCCATCTAGCTTTTTCACTCGGCGAATCTCCACCGTTGATTCATGCAATCATGCTAACCATGGCGTAATCCACCATCCACTCCTATCATATCACTCAACCATTACCACACCATGCATTTTAGCAAATTTAGTGTAATTGCCATAATAAAAGAGACTAACCAGTCTTTGATTTCATAACATGACAAATTCAAGTTTAAATTTTTATTAAATAAAATTAGTATAAAATTTTCACACCATAAAACCAAAAATGAAAAATATGGCACATGAAGACTCAACACAACAAGACAAAGGGCAAAAGCTCCATGGAAGTCTATGAAGGGTTAGAGCTTTTATTTATATTTAACGTTAACAAGTAACAAGTCTCGAAGGGCAATGAAAAAGATTGACGAGGGAACAATCCAATTGGGGGTATGAGTGCACTTTATGGTGGTGTCAATTGATGGCGAACAACATCATACCAAATTGAGGACATGCTTCCTTATTTTCCCCTCAAGTTTTCAATCCTTTCTTTGAAACCCTAGAGAACGTACCCTGATACGCCTCTCAAGGGTCATTTTCAACAATGATCTTATTGCCCTAAAGTTGTGACACCTTCAACCTCCCATTTCTTCAAACCCCTTCCTACTTTTGTCACGTTATAATTCAATCTTTTTGAATGCCAACCTTTGTTTCATACATTGGTGACCATGCTGCCCTTTATCATCATGTCTTGCACCGATTTACAGCATCTTTATGTTTTACCCTTTAATTACAAGGCTTGGAAAACGGAGTTTGGAGAAAGGCATTTTTTTTTTCTTTGCCTCTCACACACAATTACCAAGGAACGTGTTTTATGTAAAATTTTAAATCTTTCATTTTTCATCTCACTTAGAGTCTGTTTGGCGAACCTTTTTTTAACTTTAGGTTATTTTTAAGTAAAAGTTAAAAATAAAAATTTTAAAAAATAAGTAAAAAGTTATTTGTTAATTTTATTTTATTTTTTAACTTAAGTTTCCTTAAATTTAAAAATATAATTAGATTAAGAAGTTTTAGATTGGAGTCCCCACGTTAATAAAAATTAACAAACTAATCATTAATATTTTTTAATAAAAAAAATATTAATTATTCTAAAAGTTGACCTTAGTAGAATTTGAACAAAGACATAAAAATAAGTTTCACATAAATAACTTTAAAGTGATTTATTATAAAGTTCATTATTTTTAATTTTTCTTCATTAAAAACAAGTAACTTTTATTTTAAGAAGTTTTTATATATTGATGTTTGGCTCAACTTTTACTTAAAAGTTACTTATAAGTTAAAAATAAATCGAGACAAACGGTACCTTATTTTTAGATTTTTTTTTTATAACTTTAAGAGACACTCTCTCCATTTCAAAATAAGTTATATTTTTTAAAGATCAAAATAAATTTTATTTTGTTTTAACCTAAATACATTTCTTGTCTTGGTATTTTTTCTTTTTATGATGGTATAGGAAAGAACTATTAACATCTTTAATTTTACTGGATAAGGCATTAATGATATGTTGAGAAAAGAAAACCAACAGAGACATAAGCGACATAATTACTAGTACTATATAGTAATATAGACATACTAAATAGCAGGAGTAATTTGATCAAGTGTTCTTACTCATCAATTACAGTAATTCTTAACTAGGGTGCCAAAAAATGGTGTTATGAAGATTTTAAATTACGAGTACTTCAGGAAAATTCGAAACGGCACATATGATGATATCTTGTCCTGCTACCACCTTAAAAATATGTAAATTTCCCTGTGTTGGCATCAAGTACTCAACGTTATTCCCGTTAGTGCATGCATGTTCGAGAGTGATTATGGTTATTGATTTCTATGATCTATCTTCAATCACTTTAAAGCAATTTACAGCGTTAAGTTATTCATCAATTCTTGGTGGGTGTGGTAGAGTGCAAACTCATTAAAACAAAAACACGTAGAAACCAGTTACAGTTTAAACAGTAAATAAAAGGAAACGATATACTACTGGCAAACGTTGTTTTGGTCTCATGTAGTGTTTCAATTTGTCGGAATTAGTTAACAGCAATTTACAATTAGTTTCATGCAGTATCGGGAGGCATAATCATTCATATTTGTTTCTGTTGCTAATCGGTTGGGGTTTACATCTACGGAATCAATTACTATATCTCTCTAAGTTTCCTCAATTATCGATCATCCATCATAATTATGACCCATCATCTATCATCCAAAATTGGACCAAAAGAGGACATAGCTAGGTATAGTATACTAGTCAAATGGGTTATAGCTTACCTTACCCAAAAATCCACAATTAAAATAATACCATAGGTCCCTTAATTAAGCATATTTATCTAGGTTCAATTTTTAATTGTGTGTATGAAAAAATAATTGATTAAAAAAGTAAAACTTATTTTGAAAGTTTAATGTCTGAAATAGTTTTGATTGTATATAAAATATAGAGAAAAAAAAAAAGTAAACAAGAAAAGAAAAATATTGCCATGATGTTCAGTGGTGGAACGAATAAAAACTCTTTGAAAGACCATTATTGTTTTTGGCAATAAATTTAATTATAGGGTTATCAAAAGCTTTGCACAGGTGATGGTCATAGGACAAAGTCAACTGGGCTATGCATGAAATATGCTGAGTAAGTGATTCTAATGATATAGTGTAAGGAATGGGTATTATGATGAAGGCAAACAAACGCAACAACAATGATATCTCTCCATTTTTTACTTTTTAAAATGTGATTTTTCTTAAGTTTTTTTTTTTTCTTGGGGTGGATTTTTCTTAAGTTTTCACTCTCTAGGTTTTTTTACCTTAGAAGAATTACACCCGGTATGTGTTATCATGCAAAGCCAACATACAGTGAGAACATATTATGAAAATATCTTTTTCATTTTGCGTATAGATTCCAAAATTCACTTTTTATAATGTTACATGGTTTGAGTTCTTTTTCTTTTTTTTTATCTTAACATGGTTGGGGACCAAAATCATCCCAAACAGATCTTGTAGTTGAACTTTTTGTTAACACGTAATCTAACGAAAAAAGAAAGGATATGACTCCTTGGCCTTTAAAGTCATGAATAGTGTTCAATCGATTTTACTGTCTCTTACTCACTCATTCATCTCTCTCTCACTTAGTCAATATCGATGGCCAGGCATGAAAATGGAACACCCCCTGAGAAATTAAATTTTAAATATGTTCAATAATTGCTCTAGTGGCCACTACCTTAATAAACCATCTTTTACTTTTTAATTTTTTCATGTATTTTCGATTGGAAAATCTGCCACGATACATATCTCATGCATGTGGTATTAATTTAATTAATTGGTCAGTGATTTTGTTTCCATTTCCTGAATGATCATTAAGTCATGCCCCAAGTGAGTGACACAACAGGCATAAGGAATCCAATGATAACCACTAGCCCTAAACTCTTTTTAGCCCTTAATTTGTTCTTGTATAATTTTTTTTTTTACCGGAAGCAAAAGCAATAATGTTTCGGTCCTTGAGTATAAAAAAAGATAGAGAAAAGAAAAAGAAATTCTTGTCATCTTGTGAATAATGAGTATATAGAATATTAAATTTCTTACTTTGTTAGGGAATATCATAATTATATTTTGCAAAAATGTTGTCCTCCGATCTTCAATCACTAATTATGTTATATGATAGCTAGAACGGTTAATATGGTCCAAGTCCATCCATGTTGTCACTTTCTGTAAAGGCCCATTCGACCCTTCGGAGTGGGGAAATGGAATTGCAATTAATTGATTTCTCTTGGGATCTTCACAAAGTAGACGTTGGCCATATCCAACAGTATGCAATCTTAAAATGGTACTATTGCAAGTAAAGTCAAGCATTATGTGTTTTTAAATTGATAAACTTTGTGCTAAAGAAAAAAAAAAGTTATTCCTACCACCATGAAAGGTACAAATAATTTTCTAACCACAAGTAAGTTTACCATGATAAAAGTGCTTAATCCAATATATGCTCTTTCCAATTGATAAGATTGGATTAATTAGTGGGATTTGTCGTTTAAAAGAGATGATGAGAGCTCTCACGAATTTTTGTGTGCAATGGCATCTCTTGTTCTTTGTTTTCTCACATGTATCCATCCAATTAATTCTCATTCTCTATCTCCACTGAAATTAAATATTTCATGCCAATGATTATTGAAAGGAAGATCTTCTTCTCATAAAAATGTATATTATAAAGGAGTGATCAGGTTGTAAAATTTTCCACAAGATAAAATGATAACTTTGGCCACCTTGAACGATTTTGATTGAATACAATCTATCATTCAAACCACTATGTGGATTTAAATGGTATCTCTTGTAGCCATTAAAAGACTCTGTATTTATAGGAGGAGGTTCTACATAAAGTTCAACACATGCTAATAAAAGAAAGGCTTTGATTTATACAAGCACTCATTATTGTTGAAAGAAACAAGGAAAAAGAGAGGATGAGATTTGTCTTCACGGGGAAGCATATTTCAGTCAACATAAGATAGTGTTGCCATCTCTTAGTAGAGAGAAGTTAAATAAATTGACAAAATTTATATATCTAAAAGGTTATATCTTATTACCAATTTTCATCATTTTAGTTTCCTTTGATTAACCAAATTGAAGTGAAAAAGGTTAAATATGTCCCGAATGGCCACTTCACATTTAGATTTCCTTCAAACTAAGCAGTGCAGAGCCAAGGAAGTGAAGCACTAGAAATTTGAGGGGGACAAGTGCTCTTTACATTTTTACCCTCATGTGATTGGAAGTGGGACACAATTTTGATTTTGACAAAACAACCAGACCTTGAAATTAAAGTCATTGGTGTGTGTTATAGTTTGGTAGCAATTTTCTAATTAATTCAATTCCCTTATTATGGGTGGTGCTGGATTTGTCATCATCCTTGCGTAGGACCAAACAACTCACAAACATATTTATCAGCTTAATATTCTTTCAGTGGATGTGAACTATATATTGTTGTGTCCTAAGACTATTCAACATTCTTTGTGTACGCAATCATGTAAATGTGGGAAATTAAAGAAAATATTCAGGACAATTAATACAGCTGCCAAGCACTAGCCGCCAAGCTAGGATATGGAGATTCACCATTTGATAATATATCATTATAATTTTTTTTATTTTAACAAATTAATGATGGTAAAATTGAAATTGATTTGGCCTTACAACAACCCAAAGAGGAAATATTAATTGGAGGGGCTGAATGCAAAAATGAGTTGTCTGTACTCTAGAATTGATTATAATATCTACTCTGTAACTTAGATCACAGTCTAAATAATAGGGAGGGAAAAAATTAAGCCATGTAGGCCTGGTATGCAATATAGTTAGTTGAGTGAAAATAAGAGGTGATTATGATGATCATGTGAGATGTCTGGATAAATACTTTACATGCAAATAAAAGCACTCTTACTTAAATTGAATCTATCCATCCAACCAGAGGTAATTGCAGTGTTTTTAGTACATTCAACTTTTTTCATTATACTTTGTTTTTTAATCTAAACTTTCTAATTTTAGCTGTTTACTTTAAACCTAATGTTGGCAGAATAATTAACATTATTTATAACCCATGGAGTAAAACTGAATAGATATTGATACATAAAAACAGTGTAGATGACAATGAAATCTTATGTTATCATTTGGAAAGCCACTGAGCTGAAGAATTTAAAAGGCAATGCACAAATTTTAGTAAGATGTGGGTCAATATTGATATATAAGATAAAATGTACAACAACTGGACCAGCTTTTACCAGAGAAATTAATCAGGTTCTATTTCTATAAAGTAGTAGTTGGAGGACGTGTCTGACAATTGAACCAATATGCATCATCTATTCATCTTCATCCATAAACCCAAATTGTCCCCTCTCCTTGTCCCTCCTCATGCAATTGCTATGTCAGGATGCAATATTGAACTAAGATGATAATATTCAAATGGCCTAACAGTAAATTGGCATTTGGTGTAAGGTTAAGCAGGTCTTAATATAATTTGAGTGCTATTTTTTTCTTTTTGAGTAATTGTGGGATGAGCTTGCTTGCTAGTTGCTACATAATACAATGTGCCTTAGCTTTGTGAACTAACATATTCCGGACTTTTAGTAACGTGTTATGAAGGATTGAACGAATCATGACATGACCATTAATAACAGATAAATGATAAACCGTACCATAAAATAATCTGATCAAATACTATTTAATTGGTAAAACAATCATGTGTATATGGAAGGGAGTCTTAGCTTGAGGGGCACCATAAGGATTACTAGATCCTAAAAATCAAATTCCGCTGGAATCAATTTTGCATCTACTTTAACCATGGACATGTTTAGACCCTACTTATAAGAAATAAAAGAATAATTATAAGTACATATTTAATTTAATTTATATCATTTTTTAGAAATATTTTTTAACAAATAAAAATATAAAATACTATTTTTAATTTAACTAATTTTTAACAAAGTCTGTCCTCAAGGCATGGGCTGGCCTTTTATATTATGGCCCATTAAGAACACAAAGCTGATACGGACCAATTTTCAATTTCTCTTACAAGGGCCGTGTAAAACCAATCCAGTTCAACCTGCTTGGGAGTGTTGCATATTTTTGCCAAGAAAGTGAAATGAAAGTTTTCTTCCACCAAAAAACACACGGAATTTTACATCGGTTCACTTTCTTGAAGGAAATGATTTGTCTAAGAAATAGTAACATACTTAAGAGGTGTTAAATCTTGTGATACGATATATTCAGAAAAAAAAACGAGACATTTTCAAATCACATGGCTGTAGCAACAGCAAGTGACACCAACATAACAACATACGTACGTACGTGGTCCATGAAACAACGAATTGAAGCATGATCAACACCAACCTTGTGGCCACCTTGTTGTATGATCCATTCTGGGTAGCCATCTAATTCTCTTCTTGAAACGTGAACCCAATGTTACTGTGTTGCTCTCTTTCTTCCTCATAAATATTAACTTAAACAGAACTCCTCCTCTACCTTTGTTGTTATTCCATGATGATCTCTTGGCACTTCCACGTGTCTCATCAACATCAACATCTGCTGGAAAGATCTCATCATGGGTCCGAACTAAGTTAAGTTTTGAATACTTTTGTTCAAGTGATTCCTTGGGTATGTTCCTTGCTAGCAAAGGAGACGAACCACCCCAGTTATTTGTTCCCAAAGATGGGTGCTGTGGGGTTCTGAATTCCAATACTTCTCCCTCTCTCATTCTCTTATAGTTAACACGTACCATATATTACACCTTATATATGGTATCTTCTAATTATTTATATGTATATGCTGAAAATTTCAAGGTCACCTTGGATTCTTCTCAAGCTCGTAAATTCCGATAACATACATCATGTATAGCAAATATGCTTAGCAGCAAATCCAGGATAATGTCACACATACAAGACAAGACTTCATTTCTGTCATTATCGATAAATGATTACAGTTTAATATTATCAAGATAGGAGTTAATATTGCTCGCACTATTGTTAGCAAGAGACACTTTATAAATGATAATGTATTAAATTACTCTTTTAAACACACTTTCTTTCGTTAATTGGATTTTATAAGAAATCACACCAAATTTTATAAATCTCTCATTTTATTAATTAATACTAACTCTCTCTTGAGATTTTAATGTTTCCATTTTTTTTAAGTGATACTCCCCCAAACTAAAATTACTTATGTTTATTGTCAATATATCAGTTTAATTAAGAAATATTTAATAATAGTATCCCTCACAAATTACATATTTAATACTCCTCATCCGTTCTTATTTATATGATAAAAATTGAAGTGGTGTTTAATCTTTTTTACATGTGTTTAATTTTGTTACACTTAATACACTACCTTTATTTTTTTAATTAATTGTATATTTCAATATTGTAAAAGTTAAAAGTTACTCATCTTAATCTTACAATAAAACATTATTTTAGTTTATAAATAATTTTTTTTAAAGTGTTGTTTTTTAATCAATAGTGTTATTCTTTTTGGCCACCTCTTTTAAGGTTTTAAATTACAATGACAGTTGTTGTGTAAATTTCTAAAAAATTATTATTGCGTAAATTGTAAGCAAATGAAATTGTTCTACGTGTAGTTTCAACTTAGTGAAACGAACAAAATCCTTACCTTGTGTTTGGTCCTTGTAATTGATTGACAAATTGACCCTTTGAGCCAAGACATTCTTAATTAATTTGTTTCATCTCATTTTATTTCTGACCAAAATATGGCCTTAAGTAATTCTTTACATGACAAATTAATTTGTAGATTGGCCAGGATATGCTGGAAAAAAAAAAGGATAAAGGACAGGAGTATATGGAAAGCAAAGATGAAATAAATTGCATGTAGAGCAGAATTTCGGGCTCAATTCTGGCCTTTTAGGAAAAAAAACGAAACAAATGTAAAAATATTGTGCAGATGACAATGATGTATAAAAGAATCTATTTCCATCATAGTTTTCTCTGTCCTACAGAAATTATCCAGTAAGAAAGAAACATCCCAGGCCTGAAACTACAAAATAATTAAGTTCACAAAATATTTGCATTGTTTGCTTAGGATGATGGAAATTAATTAAGATAATTATAAAACCATTTTATACTGGTCCCATCTTGTGGCTTGGATAAGTCTATATATGGGAATAAAAATTTGTTTTGCTTCTTTAATTTTTTCTATTATTATAAAACCATATATAGTGTTACTTCCATGCATAGTTCTGGCAGTGTACCTAGACATATCCCATGTATGCTATTCAGTATTGGGAACAATACAGGGCAGCTTGAACACCTTTTATTTTCCTGCTGCGGTCACTGTACAATGACAACTATTTCCATATATATCATCATATATTAATTATAAACTCCACATTATGGGCTCTATTAAAATTAGTTTATTTTTAATTGAGTGAACACTTTAAATTAGATCCTGTTACTTTAAAATCAGATGGTATTTCTTTGTGCCAACCAGGTGTACATAATTGCTAGATAATTAGGTAGTTTAAATATGTTTATAAGACTAACTAACTAGGCGTGTGTATGAAAAAATCTTTGTTAGGAGAAAAACAATATTCACTTTGATGATCTCTACACCTAACAAGATTAGCCTGATCACTTTTGATTATAAAAATTATTTGCTTTTAAAAAATGGTATTACTTGTATTAGATTATTTTTTTATTTTTTTTTACACAAACTATTTTATACTAGTGCATTATTTTTATACTATTTTTTTTGTCATATGGATCCTAAACTCTGAACTCTGAACTCTGTAGGCTTGTTGCAGCATGCTCCGTTTGGGCTGTGGCCTGCACCTCCACTTGAATTCATTCCAACGCAACCCAATGGATTGTGGCCTTGTGGGCCTTCAGAACTGTTTCCAGTTAACTATTTTGAGTCTCTTATTCTATTTGGATAACCACTTTTACCGCACGAAAAACTAAAAAACAAAGAAAACTTGTGCAACAGGTTACTCAATCCCATTAAAATATATACAGAAAAGAGAAAAGGAGTGATGCAACTAACGCCCTGCACCTTCGTGGCATTGTAAGGCCATCTAATCCAAAATAATTGGAAAGTAATAAATTGATTTATTTTTTTGGTTACAGTTAGTAGAGAAAGAAAAACAAGAAGATAAATTTCCATGCATTTGTTTAGATGGTTAAGCCATGCTATTCAAAAGTGATGATAGAAAGATTATACTACCATCTTTTAATTCTGTTTAAGCTCTTCATTTAAAATTCAAAATATGAATTATATATAACAAGGTATTTTTTAATTGCAATTTAATGTACGTACGATTTTATAGGAATGTCAAAGCTTTTAAATGCATAATTCACAGCTCTTAATTTTTGTGTTGTCCTATAAGCAACGTGTATGAATTGTATTCTGTCTAGGCCAATAATATTGCTTGCTGTTCATCCATCTTTCAATATAGAGATTCCTCAAGGCCCAGAGGCAACTTTTAAGTAGTTTTAGGAAAATTGTATATATAACAATTATTTAACACTATGTACGTATGATTAAACCAACCAACTCGTTATAATCAAACAAGTTTGGTTTCATTTAGTTTAGATCGACTGAAAAAAATTATTATAATCAGTTCATATTTGATTTTGCTTTAAACTCAAACCAATTCAATTCATCAAGACTCCTATTACTTTACTTAACATGTTTATTATTTATTTATTTATTTAATTGTTTTTCATCGTAAGAGATACGATGGAATAAGAGATAACAGTATTTTCAAATTCCATCAACGGTTTTATCAACAACAAAAAAAAATTCCATCAACGTTGAATTGAAAATTTATTGAGTGAATATAACAAACTTATGATGGAATAATAAATGAGAACCAAACACGGCGTTCCGGTTCCTTCCTGGGAACGAGAAAGAAAACGGAAGGAAAAAGAAGCCAAGCACACACAACATAATCCTAACTCCTCCAAAAACGCAAACTTTATTATTATATATAAAATCAAATTAAGAATTAATATATAATTATCACTGTAATTTCATCTTCTTCCACGCAAACAAAGGAAGAAAAAGAAAAACCCTCTTCTCTTTTTCTCTTTGCGTTCTTCTCCCAACTCGTGTCTCGTTCTTGAAATTCTTCATCTCTCACTTTATTCTCCTCAAATTCCATTGCCTCACTCGATTCCTCTGTTGCCGCTTCATTATCTAACTGCTTCCACCTTCTCTGCTCACTTCAAGGTACGTACTTTATCGCTTTCTTTTCAATCTTTATTCATTTTTTCCCCTCTTTGCTCAATAGTCACATGTTTTATTTTATCCTTTAATCGCTGCCTATGGTTTGGATGATTTCGGTGTTTATAAGGAACAACGAGCAACTAGTTTCTGTGGCTCCAATTTCTGTTTATTTATGTAATTTACGTTTCTTTGGGTTATTTATTGTTGCAAAGGTTAGTTTTTGACTTGTTTGGTTACAAGTGTCGATTAAGCAATCATGCTGTGGTGATCGGTTTTGGTCGGTTAAAGTTTTGTATGGTATATTGCTTCCCGTTCTTGATTTTTTCTTTATGCGCAAACAGAAAAAAAGCTCATTGCTTTTTTTTACCTGTTTTCCGAATGTAAACAACAGGAAAAGTTTTCCCTTTTCTTGAATGCTATATGGATATAGAACTTGTTGGTCGTGGTCTCTGTGGTGGGGTTGGCATGGGCATGATCAAGTGAGTGCTGTATGACGTTTGGCTTGATGTGTTGAGTGTGTATACAATTGTGCTGTCATATTTCTATCTGCAAGTAAATGCTGTTTGCATTGTTTAGCAAATGGGCAGAAAGTCATTTGCAAGTTGCAACCAATGAATTATAATCATCCTTTAGAGTTTGGCTGGTGCCTTGAGGTGGATAGATATAACAGTCTAGTAGTTGAAGTTGACATGAAATGTCTAAGAATGAAAAATGTTTAGAGGAAAAGGATTGTTGAAAGTATGTCATGCCATCGAACTGACTCATATTGATCTAAGTTATGATTATTGGCCTATTGGATTTTGTTCGAAACTGACACCAAACATTTGTGCAATTGATCTTGTTTCTTAGTGAACACTCAGGACTACCTGTTGCTTTCTTTCATGAACTTTTTTTATATACTTTTGGAATACGAGGTGATACTGATTTCTTAGGATGACTATTTAGGTGCTTCTCCCCCTTCAAATCTTTTTGGAATGTCAGTGTTGATGCTGTGATTGATCATGATCAGGTATGATATTCATTCATTGATAACAATCTTGGTCTAAATACCATTGACAGTATTTTTTGTATTGCCAACTCCAAACCCATGATGTAAGACCTTGCAGAGCTGATCATATTTGGCTGGTGTTTCATATTTTTCCTTCTCTTTTATTTTTCTGTTGTTGAGGTGGGTTGGCATATAGGATGACAACTGAATAGCTTATCCTTTGGAAGATTCTAATATTGATCCCGTCATGTTTGTAGGACCTTGTCATAACCATTTTGGTCTTTTGGGCATGGACTTGCTGTTTATGCCCACTGTTAGTGTCTGTGAACAATGTTTAGCAGGCAAAGAGGTGCCAGTGCTTTTAGTATATTCAAATGGAAACATCCAGGTGCATCATCTCTGACAACAAGTTTACTTGATGAAGATCCGCCGGAGATTGAATTGTCTGCTTATGGAAAGATCCCCAGTCCCGGCAGTGAGAGCCCTTCAGGGCTTCTCAATGGTGAACACCTAAATGTAGAACCAATTGCCGACTTGGATCTCTTCTTTGAAAGGCTTTACAACTACTATTGCGAGAAAGGATTATGGTGCATAATTATAAAGTGGATTGTTGAACTTCTAAGTCTGGGTTTCACCATATGTTTTTCAGGATTTTTTTTACTATATGTTGATTGGAATGGGCTCCGTAATGCCAAGTGTGGGATGGATGCAGTTGAATCTGGGATTAAGCCATGTGATCTTGCCAAAGAAGCTCTTCATCAACACCCTTTAACTCCACTAACACTTACCAAAGCTATTATTGTCGGATACTTGGGAATATTTTCAATCTATTGGATTTTTTGCTTTTTAAGATTCTTTGCTCAACTAAAGGATACTCTGGAAATCCGGCATTTTTACTACGACAGGTGAGTATGAATGATAAACAGTTAAAATGCATTGAGGCAAATGCTTAATTGTTTTTGCCATATCTTACAATGATTGTCTTGCAGTCTCCATGTTACCGACAATGTAATCCAAACCATGCCCTGGGCTACAATTCTTGAAAAAGTAGTTCTGGTACAAAGGTCTCAACAACTTTGTGTGGTTAAAGATCTTTCTGCCCATGACATTGTCTTGCGTTTGATGCGGAAGGAGAACTACTTAATTGGAATGCTTAACAAGGGTGTGCTAGCTTTCCCTATTTCGCAGTGGTTTCCAGGTGTTGGTCCTACAGTGAAATCTAGTTCAAATGGAACACATAATCGTGTAATACTAACCAAGACCCTTGAGTGGACTTTGAATTGGTGCATCCTGCATAGCATGTTTGATCGGTATGTTAACTATTATACAAATACCTTTAGTGTTACAATCACAGAGTTCTATCATTTGATCTTGTAATTTGTTCATAATGTGTATGATTTTTTTATCTTCTATGTGAAATCAACAAAATTTCGGTGTAGACTATTTTCAGGAAATGATTTGTTGGTTGGTACGACGCAATGACCATTTAGATGTAGGATGGTGCCTTGTAGAGGGTTACAAATGATATCTAGATATTTGGTGGCTCTTAAGGGACATTTTTTTGTTGTGTTATTCTGGACATTGTTCTTGTAATTTCATAATAGGATAGCATTTGGTTGTTTTTCTCTTTTTTGTTTGTATTTCACATTATTGCAGTTAAGCGGTTCATTTGACAATGTGATTATGCTATACTCTTTCCAATATTTATACTTTCCTTTGACCTTAAATTTGCTGTAGAAACTTCTGTGTCAGAAGGGATTTTGTGTCAAATCCAAAGACATTACAAAAACGGCTTATGGTAGTTGGGCTTGCAATGCTTTTACTCTCTCCATTTCTTGTAATATTCATGCTGGTATATCTCTTTCTGAGGCATGCTGAGCAATTTTATAATCACCCTAGCACGGCATCATCTCAAAGATGGTCAAATTTGTCAAGGTGGATCTTTAGGGAATTCAATGAGGTATTGTTATGATGTTATTTATGATCTTTTATTTTCTGCTCTTTTGCCACTTTCATGGTGTTACAAAGGACTACATATACTTTGATGCCCTGCCATATCAAAGACAAATTCTCTTAAACGCTTATGCTGTTTCATGGAAGCCCTTGAAAGGTTGAATATCTAGTGCATGTATTTCCTTTAGTATCTGAAAAAAATTCATAATCACTTGTATCATATCCTTTTATTCTTAATCACTTGAACGCTTAGAGCATAAGCGTTGTTCTTTCATTCTTTATCATAAAGGCATTAATTGCTCAATAGTTTGAAAGTTATACTATGTTATCATCATTTTTAACATAATCACTTGTATCATATCCTTTTACTCTATGCTAGAGCTTATTAATAAATGTGTTGTAGGTGGACCATCTCTTCAAGCACCGGATTAATAGCAGTGTATTGCATGCTTCTGATTATCTCAAGCAATTTCCTTCACCTATCATATCTATCATTGCCAAATTCATCTCTTTTGTATCGGGTGGCTTTGCTGCAATTCTGATCATCATTGCTTTTCTCGAGGAGTCTCTACTAGAGGGCCATGTAATGAATTTCTGTTAATTTTGCATAAGGCATACATTATGTCATGACAGTCATTAAGGATTTTTTTTTAAATGAAAAATATTGCAGATATTTGGTCGGAACTTGTTTTGGTATGCTGCTGTTTTTGGAACTATAACTGCCATTAGCCGGGCTGCCATTACCAATGAGCTTCTGGTCTTAGACGCTGATGGAGCAATGTCTATGGTGGTTCAGCATACACATTATATGCCAAAGAGATGGCGTGGCAAAGAAAGTACTGAAACTGTCCGTGTTGAGTTTGAAACCTTATTCCAGGTATTCTACCCAAGGTGTTGGTTAAAAGCATTTACATTTTGATAGATCACCCCTTATCTGTTCTTTATTTACATGATAACGTAGGTTTGAATATAACTTTTCATGCTCTTATTTTTTTTTATGATGCAGTATACTGGAATGATGTTACTTGAGGAGATGGCCTCAATTTTCCTCACTCCATACTTACTTCTGTGTATTGTCCCAAAGGTCATTTTTGTGCTTGGGGATAACTTTCTTTATATGCCATCTAGTATAGTGAATTAACTATTTGGTGTTTTCATTTTGCAGCGGGTTGATGATATCTTGAAGTTCATTGCTGATTTCACTGTAAATATTGAAGGCGTTGGCCATGTTTGCAGGTTAGCATGGAATTTTTCATTTATCATGTTTTTAAATTTATATCCCTCACCTCTGGCCATTCTCTGGAGCTTCTACTGTTTTATTTATTTATTTATTTATTTTTGAGTTTGCAGTTTTCATGTGTTACTGGCAGAACATATTAATTATATTGTTATGTCCTTGATGTTTTCACAGTTTTAGTGCCTTTGATTTTCAAGAGCATGGAAACAGTCATTATGGTTCCCCTTGCAATGCACCTCGAAGCCGAAGGAGTTCCCAAGGGAAGATGGAGAAATCATTGCTGAGGTATGTTCTTGGCTGAGCTTGTCATAATCATAGGACTGGTCTATAGTAGAATTCTATTATATTTTATATTTATTGAAGTTGTTTCAAACAATCTCTGGTTCTACCACTTCTCTTTTAATTGTTGTCCTTTATCCTGCCTTCAAGCTTTGATAGCAATTAAAATGGAGTAAATGTTGTTTTTTCTTAGTGGGGGAGAGGGGGCGGAGGAAAAGGAATGAATTCATTGGAAAACAGTCAGTTATCTAAGTTTCTTAGCTACAGTATCATCCATATATCTAATTTTACCTTTTAAAATTATTTCCACTGCTTTTCTGATGATTCAAAACAATCCATATATCTAATTTTACCTTTTAAAATTATTTCCACTGCTTTTCTGATGATTCAAAACACTTTTTTCTTTTTCCTATAAAAATTGATATACAGAGTCTCTCTTACATCCTGCATCCTGCTGTGAAAATCAGAGATTGTCCAACCAGCCAACAATTGGATATCACCTCAACTTCCTCAGTGTTCCAATCTTTAAATTTTCTATCTCCATAAGCTTGAAATTAACAGCTCCATTATTTTAAATCTCCAATTCTCCATATTGTAATTTGCTTGCTTTTGTTGCCAAGGGCTGTCTCTTGTGTGAAATCAATCAGAAAAGAAATGAAAAGATAAAGATGATAATTTTAAGAAGCAGAAAAAAGGAGAAGGAAAGGAAAATCTGTGCTCATTTGGAACAGAAGTAAATTGAAGTTTATAGTTTTATTTTAGTCTATATAAATAGTGCTCCTTAGGCTACTTATCTCAGAAATCCTTTACTACTTCCGAACTATTTTACCTTGGGGCAGACTATTTTATTGTTTTGGAACATTGATGAGAATTATGCTAATATAATTTTTTGTTGTGTTTAACTTCTATTTTCATCACAGCTTTCAGAGTAGTTACCCATCATGGGAACCAAGTGCACAAGGGAAGCAGGTATTGCTAAATCTTAGAAGATTCAGAGAGGAAAAGTTACCGGTACATGGAAACATACATGCACCTTCCCCTCCTAGAATGTGGAGGGGTAGTCCCAATACGGGAAGCAATATTGGAGACAGAAACAGGTTTATATCCAGGGAAACGCCATACAGTACTTCTAAGAATCACTTGGGTTCGTTGTCTTGGTTGATTGAAGCTAACCAAAACAATCATCCTTATCTTCTTGATTGGTACTATACATCCTGTTCTCGTGACATGAATCGAGATGTTCCTTTAGATCCATTTGGAGTAATAGAGCATCATTCTAGAGAGTATTTTATGGCCTCCAACTTGAGACAGAATGGAAGTGAGTATGAAGAATACTCAAATGAGTTTCACTATGGTCGGGCTACATCTCATCATGGAACTTCCACTTCAGCTCCCATTTTCAGGGAAAGCGTGATTCGGGATCGAAGTTATAATGAACTGTCCCATACTAGCAGGAGTCATTGGTGGGCTAGAAGTCATCAACAGGGTGGACAGACTCAGACAAGCTTCTTTGAGCCTCCACATTTCAACCACCAAACGTATGATTATCATGATAAGTTTTCTGATAGAGGGTCAGAGGATGAAGATCAAGATCATGATCATGATCATGATCATGAACAACGCGTGTACCTTAGAGATGATCACAGATTATCTAGAACATACACAGATGACTTAGGGGCAGGGGAATTTAATCTTCATTTTGATGATATTTACAGCAGACCACCAGATACTCCCCCTTCAAGCTTTTGAGTGATAGCTCTGTTCCTCATTATTTTGTTTAGGAGGTTCTTGCTGTTGTCAAGAGCATGGAATGCATGAATTTCCAAGCCTATTCTTTTGCTGTATATAGAATTATAGATTCATTGGAATGAGGTTAGACTGTTAAATGAGCCTCAGTTGATGTTGTGGAAGGTTGTGGTAATGGGGTCTGGGATGCCTTCCTTTCTAGTTTTAGGAATCAAAAAACCAAAAATCATTAATGCTGTCCAATGCTCTAATAATTCTTTGACCCAATTTCTTGTTTTCCAAAATACTTAGGTTTTCCTTTGTTTATTGTTTGGTTATATAGATGGACATGGAGAGGGAGAGAATCAAATCAATATATAATATAAATCTTGAAATGCAAAATCAAATGCCAATCAAATTAGTTTACTGATTTTTGACCATGAACTTAATTGGTTAGATGGCATTGTTCAATCTCATATTATTATTCAATTTTCAAACATTTACTTATTATCCTATAACACCCTTAAAAATTATGTTCCAACCCTATTTTTTAAGCTAATGAATGTCTTTAATCAATAGTGAAATGTATTTTTTGGTAGTTTATAAAAACTTCCTACGTAACTAACAAATGACATATTCAAGAGTAAAATGTAGTTAACATTCTATTTGTGTAAAATGTATTTTTTGGTAGTTTATAAAAGCTTTCTACGTAACTAACAAATGATATATTCAAGAGTAAAATATAGTTAATATTTTATTTGTTAGCTAAAATGATTAATATCTTTGAGAAAGTTTTTTTACAAAATCTCTTTCTTGATAATGAAATAAATTAGTATTTTATTACTTGTAACAAGTATGGTAAAAACAAAATAACGGAATAGAAACAACATAGTAATTATGTTTCTTTGAATCATGTACCAGAGTTTAATTGATTTTAATATTTGATATTTGAATTTATGACCTCTTTATCAACGTTTTTTTTTGTTTTTTTATTTTTGGGTTTCATTTGAGTTTAATATTTTTTTTATTTGAATTTATGATTTTTAAAGCATTAACCATAAACACTAAATACTACAACATTAGGGTTTATGAAACCCTAAATCCTTAAAATCATAAATCATAAACCTTAAAACCTTAAAACTCTATATACTAAATATAAATGTAGGGTTTCATTTATCAAATTCTAAATCCTTAGGATTTCATGGTTTAAGATAGGATTTTGTATATTAAAGCTTAAGGAATGAGGGTGGGATAAAAGAAACCTTAAGGATTTAGGGTATTGTAAATGAAAACCTAAGGGTTTAAGGTTTTATAAATGAAAAACTAAGTATTTAAGGTTTTGTAAATGAAAACCTACGAATTTAGGTTTTCGTGGATGGATACAGATTTAGTGTTTCATGAATGCAATCCTAAAGATTTAGAATTTTGTGGATAACACTCTAAGGATTTAGGGCTTCGTTGATAAAACCTTAAAGATTTAGAATTTTGTGGATGAAACTTTAAGGATTTAGTTGATTAAATCCTAAGAATTTAGGGTTTCATGCATAAAATCCAAAAGATTTAGGGTTTCATGAATGCAATCTTAAGGATTTAAGGCTTCGTGGATAAAACCTTAAGGAGTTAGGATTTAGAGTTTCATGAATGAAACTTGATGGATTTAAGATTTAGTGGATTACATCTTAATAGTTTATGGTTTTATGCATAAAATCCAAAGGATTTAGGGTTTTATGAATGTAACCTTAGGGATTTAAGGTTTCGTGGATGCAACACTAAAGATTTAGGGTTTCGTGAATAAAATCCTAAGGATATAGGGTTTTATAGATGCATTCCTAAAGATTTAGTGTTTAATGGATGCAACCCTAAGGATTTTGGGTTTCTTGGACTCCACCCTAAGGATTTAGGATTCTGTAGATAAAACTGTCAAGATTTATGGTTTCGTGGATAAAACCTTAAGGATTTCAGATTTAATGAATGAAAGCCCAAGAATTTAAGGTTTCGTGTATGAAAGCTTAAGGATTTAGGGTTTCATAGATACAACCTTAATGATTTAAGGTTTTGTGGATGCAACCCTAATGATTTAAGGTTTCATGGTTGCAACCCTAAGGATTTGGGATTTCGTGGATTTAACCTTAAGGATTTAGGGTTTTGTGGATAAAACCCTAAGAATGTAGGGTTTTATGGATGCAATCCTAAGGCTTTAGCGTATTGTGGATGCAGCCTTAAGGCTTTACGATTTCATGGATGAAACCCTAAGAATTTAAAGTTTCATGCATGCAATCCAAATGATTGAGGGTTTCGTGGATGCAACTTTAAGGATTAAAGGTTTCATGAATGTAACCCTAAACATGTAGGGTTTTGTGGATGCAACCAAAATGATTTAATGTTTTATGGATGTAACCCTACGGATTTAATGTTTCGTGAATAAAATTATAATGATTTGGGGTTTATGATTTTGTGGATGAAACCCTAATGATTTATAATTTAGTGGATAAAAGCCTAAGAATTTAGTGTTTCATGCATGTAAGCCTAAGGATTTAAGGTTTTGTGGATGCAACCTTAATGATTTAGGGTTTTGTTAATGCAACCCTAATGATTTATGGTTTCTTGGATGCAACCTTATGTATTTCAAGTTTTGTGGATGCAACTTTAAGGATTTAAGGTTTTGTAAATGCAAATATAAGGATCTAAGGTTTCATGGATGCAATACTAAGGATTTGAGATTTCGTGGATGCAACCCTAAGAATTTAGTGTTTCATGAGTGCAACCTTAAGGATTTATGGTTTCATAAAGGAAACCCTACATTACGATATATGGTTTATGATTTATGCCTTATGGTTTAAAGTTTATAGTTTTAAAGTTAAATATTTAAGGATTTAGTGTTTAAGGTCTAGGGTTTTGTGTTGCATTGTTTATGGCTTTATGATTTAGGATTTGAGGTTTTATTCCATGATTTATGATTTAGGGTTTGTTTCTATGGTTCATGATTTACAGTTTCCTTTAAGATATAGGTGAGGCTTCTATTATTTATGATTTAGGGTTTCATTTTAGGCTTTTGGATTTAAGCTTCCATAAATGAAACCTATATTAGAATTTAAAGTTTCATTCATGAAACCCTAAATCCTTAAGGTTTCATCCACGAAATCCTAAATCATTTAAGTTGTATTAATGAAACCCTAAAATCCTTAGGTTTGTATCCACAAAAACCTCAAATACTTATGATTGCATCCACGAAACCCTAAATCCTAAGGGTTTCATCCATGAAATTCTAAATCTTTATTGTTGTATCAACAAAATACTCAAATCCTTAGGTTTTTATTTATGTTATATATCCTTAGGGTCACATCCCTGAAACCCTAAATTCTTAGGGTTACATCCTGAAACCCCAAATACTTAAGGTTACATCCATAAAATCCTAAATCCTTCAGATTGCATCAACAAAACCCTAAACCCTAAGGGTTTAATCATGAATATCTAAATCCTTATTGTTGTGTCTATGAAATCCTAAAATCTTTAGGGTTAAATATACGAAATTGTAAATCCTTAGTGTTGCATCTACAAAACCCTACAAAGACTTAAGGTTGCATCCATGAAATCATAAATCCTTAGAGTTACATCTACAAAATCCTAAATACTTAAGGTTTCATCCATAAAACACTAAATACTTAGGGTTACATCTACGAAACCCAAAATCCTTAGGGTTACATCCTAAACCCTAAATCCTTAGAGTTTAATCCACAAAACCCTAAATCAATAAGAAGGAATACATGAGACCTTAAATTTTTAAAGTTATATCCATGGAACACTAAATTCTTAGGGTTTTCTTCCACAAAATCATACATCCTTATGGTTTTATCCACGAAGCCCTAAATTTTAAGGGTTACATCCACGAAATACTAAATCCTTAAGATTTCATGCATAAAACCTTAAATTCTTAAGATTTCATCCACTAAATCTTAAATAATTAGGGTTTTATTAACAAAACCTTAAATCTCTAGGGTTTCATCCATGAAACACCCAATCCTAATTTTTGTTTTTTTTCATACTTTTCAATTTTCATTTTTTATAAATTTCAAGCCAGTAATACTTTTTTAAAAATTTTCATTTTTTCATAAATTTTCTAGATAATACTCTTATTTTTTTTATATTTTTAAAATTTTCATTTTTTTTCCAATTGTTAAGACATTACTCTTACTTTTTAATTTATTTTAAAAAAAAAATAATTTTCAAGACATTTCTCTTTTTTTTTCATATTTTAAAAAAAATTTCAACACATTTCTCTTGATTTTTCATAAGTTTTATTTTTTTTTATATTTTTAAAGCCCTAAATCATAGGATTTCATTTAGGATTTTGTTCATTAAATCCTAGAGATTTGGGATGAAACCCTAAGAATATGGGGTTTCATAAACAAAACCTATAGGATTTGAAATTTCAATAATTAAAACCCAAGGATTTATAATTTCTTAAATGAAACCTTAATAATTAATGATTTTGTAAATGAAACTCTAAAAGCATCTTTAGTGGGGAAGATCTTGAAGAAATCTTAAGGTGTTTTTTATGGGTCCTCATAGTGCCATGTGAGCATTAAAAATTTTCACATTTTTTGCTTAGATCTTAAATGAAAATCTTATGATATTTTGTAAGTCTCGTTATGGACCCATTTTATAAAATTTTATTTTAAAATGAAATTAATTATTTAATTATGAAACAATTAATATTAAAAAAATAGAACAAAAAATAATATAAATATTTATTTATGACTAAAGATTAAACTGATAATTAATACATAATATGGATAAGTAAAAAATACAAACATTGACATTGAAAAAAAAAACTAATAATTAATGCATAACATGAATAGGTAAAAAAAATACAAACATTGAAAAAAAAAAAAGATAAACTTATAATTTAAATTAGTTAGTTTTTTTTTTATTTTATATTATTAAAAAAATTGGTTAGTTATTTTTTTTTTTTGGAAAGATCTTGGAAGGCTCTTCTGGAAGATCAGATCTTACACGTGGAGATCTTGCTTTCTTTTCCAATGAAAGATCTTGGAAATTTATAGAGATCTTGAGGGTTAAGATCTCTCTCAAGATCCCCCACTAAATATGCTTTAAGGATTTATGATTTTGTAAATAAAACCTTAAAGATTTAAGAATAAACCCTAAATAATTAAGATTGAATAAAAAAACCTTAAATTCTTAGGGTTGCATCAACGAAACCATAAATCCTTATTGTTGCATCAACAAAATCCTAAAATCTTTAGGGTTGTATCCACGAAACCTTAAATACTTAGGGTTGCATCTATGAAATCATAAATCCTTAGAGTTGCACCCACGAAATCCTAAATCCTTAGGGTTATATCCACAAAACTTTAAATACTTAGGGTTGGATCCACGAAGCCCTAAATCCTTAGGGTTGAATCCATGAATCCTTAGGGTTGCATTCATGAAATCCTAAATCTCTAGTGTTGCATCATAAAACCCTAACTCCTTAGACATGCATACATGAAACCTTAAACTCTTAGGCTTTCATCAACTAAATCCTAAATCTTTAGTGTTTCATCCACGAAACACTAAACCATAAATCTTTAAGGTTTTATCCACAAAACCCTAAATGCATAAGGTTGAATCCATGAATCCTTAAATTATTAAGGTTGTATTTAGGAAACATTAAATCCTTAGGGTTTCATAAAAAAAACCCTACATCCTTATGGTTTTATCCATAAAACCCATGATTTAGGATTTTGTTCATGAAATCCTAAGGATTAGGGATGAAACCCTAAGGATATGGGGTTCATAAACAAAATCTAAAGGAATTTGGGTTTCGTAAAAGAAATTCAAAAGATTTAGGATTTCTTAAATGAAACTTTAAGGATTGAAGGATTGAAGGATTTCATAAATAAAACACTAAGGATTTAGGGTTTTACCCCGTATATCTTAATATAAGGTTTCATTTATAAAATATTAAATCCTAAACCATGAAATGATATCATAAATTCTAAACCATGAAATCTTAAATCATAAAGAAACCCAAAATCACAAATCATGAAATGAAATCCTAAATCCTAAACCATAAAAGCTTAAACAATGCAACACGAAATCCTAAAATCTTAAAGCATAAACCTTATACCATAAACACTAAATCCTAAAATATTGAACCTGAAAATTCTAAATCTTAAAATCATAAACTATAAATCTTAAAACCCTAAAACTTTAAATCTTAAATACTAATGTAAGGTTTCATTTATGAAACTTTAAATCCTTATGGTTTCATTTAGGTTTTGATGGTTTAAGATAGGGTTTCAAAAATGAAAGCTTAAGGATTGAAGGTTTCCTAAATTAAAGTTTAAGGGTTTAAGGTTTTGTAAATGAAACCCTAAGGATTTAGGGCATAAATGAAGACCTAAAGATTTAAGATTATGTAAATGAAACAATAAGGATTTTGGTTTTTGTTAATGAAACATTAAGTATTTAAGATTTTGTTAATAAAACTTTAAGGATATTGGGTTACATAAATGAAACTTTAAGAATTTAGGGTTTCATGGATAAAACCCTAAGGAATTATGGTTTCGTGGATGCAATATTAAGAATTTAGGATTTCATGGAAGCAATCTTAAGGATGTATGATTTCGTGAATACAACCCTAAGGATGTAGGGTTTTGTGGATATAACCCTAATTATTTAGGGTTTCGTATATTCAACCCTAAGAATTTAAGGTTTAATGGATTCAATTTTAAAAATTTAGGGTTTCGTGGATTAAATCTTAAGGATTTAAAGTTTCATGAATGAAACCCTAATACTTTAGGATTTAATAGATGAAACCCTAAGGATTTAGATTTTCATAGATGAAACCATAAGGATTTAAGGTTTCATGCATTAAATCCTGTGGATTTAGGGTTTTGTGGATGCAACTATAAAGATTTAGGATTTCGTGAATATAAACTTAAAGATTTTGGGTTTCATGGATGCAACCCAAATCATTAAGGGTTTTGTGGACACAACCCTTTGGATTTAAGGTTTTGTGGATCTCTTACCATAAGGATTTAGGCTTTTGTTGATAAAATCTTAAGGATTTAAGGTTTCTTGGATGCAATCCTTTGAATTTGGGGTTTCATTGATGAAATCCTAGTGATTTAAGGTTTCGTGAATGATACTTTAAACCCTAATATATGTTTCATTTATAAAACTCTAAATCCTAAAACATGAAATGAAATCCTAAATCATAAAACCATGAAATGAAACCTTGAATTTTAAACCATGAAACCTTAATCTAAAAGAAATCCTAAATCATAAATCATGAAATGAAATCGTAAATTCTAAATCATGAAACCATGAATGCTAAACCATAAAATCATAAACAATGCAACACAATACCCTGAAATATTAAAGCATAGACTTTAGACCCTAAACAATAATCTTTAAATTTTAAAATCTAAAACTCTAAATTTTAAATCATAAGCTAAAAATCCTAAACCTTTAAACCTTAAATCATAATGTAGGGTTTCATTTATGAAACCCTAAATCCATACGCTGACACGTCAATTTACTGATTTTTAATACATCAGTTTAATTGGTTAGGTGTTATTTCATTGTTCAATCTCATACTTTCACTCAATTTTCAAACATTCACTCATCACCCTAAAACACACCCTGAAAAATTTATATTCCAATCGTCATTCTCTAAGTTAATGAGTTTTGTATGTATGTAACGTATTTAAATAACAAAAAAAGATTACAAATAGCTTTTTGTAGCTTAATATATTCATTTAATCGGTCTTGGAGTTTGATTTTGAAAACATTATTGCTTGAGATTATTAAATTTTTCGTGTGCTAGTATTCTCATGGAGCATTGCGTATGAGAAAATTCATTTCCCAAAAACATGTTTCTATTATTATGTCTTATAGTATATGTAACGCTACTATGCAAGATATTCATCACATTTTGTTTGTATTAAAAAAACACGGGGAATTAATATATATACTATGTTAGGTTTTTTGTTTACAAACAGTAGTGCCTTTAGAAAGTATAAAACATGCACATCGCGTAACTCTTACCTTTCAATCATATCTTTAAAAAAACACATCTCTTTACTTGTACATTATTGGTTAAAAAGTACATTTTTTAATAATTTCTATTAAAAAATATTTGTCTTCCTATATCACGGTAAGGAACAAAATTTCTTGAAAATAAAAATTTAATCAATTTTATTATATAGAATAATTTTTTTTTCTTTTTTTATCTTATTGAATAGACACTACAATATCATATAAGTTTTTGCTCAAGTTGAAGATAGATTGGATTCGTATGATTTTATTACGTACGTGTTAGCTATTATTAGAAGTAAATTTCTGACTTTTAGAGAACGAAGATATAGTTTTTTTTTTCCCAAACTGGATAAAGCTGAATTCGTATAAAAACGCTGGAGTTGGATAAACATATCAACATTTTAAAAAACAATTGGAGCAAAATTTAGAGGCTTGGAGTGCCAAATTGAGAATGATCGACAATTAATTATGTTGGTGTGCCAAATTGGACAAGACATTATTCTAGATATTTATTTCTTTTAATTTTCATTTTTCTTCTTCAAATTTTTAAAATATTTCTCTATTTTTTTTATATTAAATTTTTTTTTTCAAATGTTCAAGACAGACAATACTCTTTTTTTTAAAAAAAAATTAAACAATACCCATGTTTACTAATATTTTTAAAATTTTCTTTTTTTTTCAAAATTTCAAATAATAACTATTATTTTTTCAATTTTTTAAAATTTTCAATTTTTCATGAAATTTCTGCTGTTTCATATTTTAAAACTTACTCTTCTTTTCTTCTAAATTTTAAGATATTATTCTTTTTTTTAAAATAATTTCTTTTCAAAATTGAAATGCATAACCTTGTTTTTTCATATTTTTAAATTTTCATTTTTATTAATTTTCAATGCAATGTTTTTTCATATTTTCAAAATTTTTTATGACATTCATCTTATTTTTTTATTTTTTTAAATGTTCAAGACATTACTCTTTTTTTTTTTCAATTTTCAAATTTAGTCATTCATCTTGTTTTTCTAATAATTCTAAAAACAAATCAATTTTTTAAGAAACTAATATTGTTTTTTTTTCATTTTTATATTTTAAAAGACATTCCAATTGTTTTTTCATACTTAAAAAAACTCATTTTTTTTCAAAATTTCAAACTCACTACTCTTGTTTTATTAATTTTTTTCCAACATTTAAATTTTTTCAAATTTTCAAGACATTTCTTCTTTTTTTTTTCAATTTATTTTAAATTTCATTTTTTCAAATTTTGTAATTTCTCTTGTTTTTTAATAATTTGAAATTTTATTTTTTTTATTCTAACTTTCAAGAAATTAATCTTGTTTTTTTAATTTTTTGTTTTTCAATTATTGAAGACATTATTGTTGTTTTTTTTATAAAAAAAAATTTAAATGTTCACGAAATTCCTCTTTTTTTATATTTAAAAAAATCATTTTTTTTAAATTTCAACAAATTACTCTTTTTTTTTATAGTATTTTTAAAATTTTCATAGTATTTTAAATGTCGAAGACATTTCTCTTGTTTTTTTTTTTCATATGTTTAAACTTTAATCTTTTTTTTTTTTTTCTAATTTTCAATACATTGATCTAATTTTTTCATTTTTTTTCAAAATTTCCTTTTTTTTCATTTTTTTAAAAAATTTCAAGACATTCTCTTATTTTTTTAATTAAAAAAATAATTTCTTTTTCATATTTTCAACACATTACTCTTATTTTTTTAGTATTTTTTAAAAGTGCAAGAAATTACTCATTTTTTTCGTTTTTTTTTTTTTCAAAATCTTCAATACATTACTCTTTTTTTTCATTTTATTTAAATTTTGATTTGTTTCAAATTTAGTCATTCCTCTTGATTTTTATTAATATTAAAATCTTCATTTTTACAAATTTTAAAAAAATTAATCTTGTTTTTATTTTTCAATTTTTTAAACTTTCTTCTTCTTCTTCTTTTTTCAAATTTTATACATTCCTCTTCTTTTTTCAAATTTTCAAGACTTTCCTCTATTTTTTTATATTTTAAAAATCCTTTATTTATTATTATTTCAAAATTTTAACATATTACTCTTTTTTTTTCAAATTTTCAATACATTACTCTTATTTTTTTTAGTGTTTTTAAAATTTTTATTTTTTTTAAAATTTTCAAGATATTACTCTTATTTTTAAATTTTCAAAACATTAATTTTTTTTTAAAATTTCAATATGTTACTTTTGTTTTTTAGTATTTTAAAACTTTTCAATTTTTTTTTTCAAAAGTGCATGGCATTATTCTTGTTTTTATTTTTATTTTTTTGTCAAATGTTGAAAACATTTGTCTTGTTTTTTCATATTTTTAAAATTTTTCTTCTTTTTTTGAAATTTTTTTTAAGATATTATTCTTTTTTTTGAAATTTTTAATTCAATTTTTTAAAATTTTAAATTTTGTTTCTTATTTTTAACATATTAGCTCTTGTTTTTTTAGTATTTTTAAAAATTATTTTTTTTCATAGACATTATTCTTTTTTTTTCTCCAAATTTTTCACATATTATTCTTGTTTTTTCAATTTTTTAAAAGTTTTCATTATTTCAAAATATTAATGTCATTCCTTTTTTTTAAAATTTGTTTGAAATTTTCCGCACATTACTCTTCTTTTTTTAGTAATTTTTTAAATTATGGTTTTTCTGAAATTGCAAGCATTTTTCAAATTTTCAAAACATTCTTGATTTTTTTTATTATTTTTAACATTTTCCTTTTTTTGAATGATTAGGATATTATTTTTGTTTTTTTTTTTAAATTTTTGTTTCAAATTTTCAAACAGTTCTCTTATTTTTTTATATTTTTAATTTTTTGTTTCAAATTTTGAAGACATGTATCTTGTTGTTTCATATTTTCATATTTTTTCATTTTTTTAAATTTATTAATACATTACTCTTATTTTTTGTAGTATTTTTGTCAAAATTTCAAACATTACTCTTATTTTTTCTAGCTTTTTAAAGTTTTCATTTTTTTTCATATTTAAAAAAAATTATATTTTTTAAAAAATTCAACATATTACTCTGATTTTTTTAGTATTTTTAAAATGGACATGGATATTGCTAAAAATTCAGTTTAGGGCCTAACACTAAATCTTTTATTTTTCCCCAAGAGTTCCATAGAATATATCTCTATAAGAGCAAAAGTGACAATAATTATATCAATGAAATTGGAAAAGAAAGACAATCCACAAACTTTATATTAATATATGTGACATGATAATAGCAATAACCCAACCCATGTCATGCATGCAACGAATTCTCAGTGCAATTATTCACTCCGGAAAGACAATAATATTAATTCCACGTGAAGAGGGCGGCGTCATGGTTCACCGACTTTCGTCCAACCCATTGAATCGATTACTTCAATTCTTTGAAATTGCGTTATTTGACTCACGTGCGCAAAATATATACTCAATTTAATGAGGACCAGGTCCAATTAATCATTTATTTATTTCAATTACACCATCTTGTTACAATTGAACACCCTTATTTTATAAGCCATTTGTAAATTAATTCACCTCACAAATCCAAAGGCTTTCCTTCTCTTTTCACACATATATTATATATAAGGTTCAAGGCTCTCAAATTTTATACGTAGAAAGCGAAACTAAATTACATACTCACAAAGAAGTTATATTACATACATATTTTTCATCTTAGAATGGAATTTCATTATTCTCAATTTCAATACCAAAGTGTAACATCCCATTTCAATTCATGGGAAGAGTTGTTTTTTTTTCAACAATAACCTTCCCTTGAATAGTGCAACTAATGAATCATATCGTCCTTGGACTCCAACAAATCTCCATCCTCCAATACTCTCTTCTATTCCCATTTATAAGGAAAAAAAAGGATTTCTACACTTATTAATCAAAGTTATATCTTCCTTAAATTGTATAATATATTAAGAATTTTCTAGAGAACTTTTAATTTTGTGTAATTCTTGTATAATATATTATATTAATTATGTTAAATAATAAAATAATCTTAACAAATAAATCTTATCTTATATAATAATATAACCAATCTCATTTGAAGAAAAATTTTATATGTGTTATAACTGCGTTAAAAATTAACTTAAGAATTTTCTAGAAAACTTTATATTTTAGATAACTTTTTGTTTAATTTGTTACATTAATTATTTTAAATAATAAAATAATTCTCGTTGAATGAAAGTTTTATATACATTGTAAAATTCAAATTAAAAATTAATTACAAAAATATCTCTAAAAAATTCATTAATTAAAAATTAAATATACAAAATCATCACTACCACACCATTGGGATCGCTACTGCATGTAACTATCACCATTAAGACTGTTGTTGCCACCACTTTAACCACAATTGCAACTACCATCGTCATTATTATTATTATCCTCATCGTTGCCATCACCTTTGCTGTCATGAACGTCTTTGTGGTCGCTATCAACATTGACGACGGTGATAATAATGATCATGACGACGTTTATGACAACAAAAGTGATGATGATCACTGTCAATGATAATAACAATAACAATGTTTATGACAACGAAGGTGTGGTGGCTTGCGATCATAGTAATAGTGAGATAAACTTTTAATTTTCCAGGGGTTTATGTTATTTTTTATACAAATATATATTACTATGACCATCAAGGTTGTAGTGGGTCAATTAATTGAAAAAAGATAAAGTCACCACCAAAGTTTTTTTATTTGGAAGATAAAGTTTTTTATTTAGAAGATTATTTGAAATGTCTATGAAACCAAGTTGTATAAATTCGTAGTCAATCACGTGTTGGAAACCAAAATTTTGATATTTGTTAAAAAAATATTACGTGCAATTAAGTAAATTAATTTCTTTCTTTTAGTAATTATTAATTAGTAATTACTTGATAAAATGATTTAGAACGAAAACAATAATGAATTGTTTCAAAGTTATCAAGCTTTCATAATTAATAAAATTTGCATAAAGAAGATAAAAATGAACATAAATATTTAATTTAAATTTATATAACTAAATCTAAACTTGTTTACCTCAAGTTATCAAATTAGATATCTAAGCATTGTTTTTCCAAATTCCTGTGTATGAAAATTTAAACCAAGTGAGATGCTAATAACCCACTATGAAAACATTGTTTTAGTTAATATATATTTTTATCATATTACCTTAATATCTTGAGTTTGAAAAATAAATAAAAGAAAAGCATAAAAGAATAAAACATAAAGTTAGTTGTTCGCTTTGTCTCTTATAAATAACTCAAAATAGTTTATAGAAAATTCTAATATTTTTAGGTTAATATTTTTTTCTTAAAGAAAGGTAAAAAAATAAAATAAAGATAGACATGCCTTTAAATATATTATTAATTATATTATGAAACCATCAAACGAGTTATGTGTATTTTGATATCTTTTGGAAAAATAATTAACTTTGATTATAATATATACTGGAAAATTAAGACAAGATCGGTCAACAAAATATAGTTCACGCGTTCACGGTCGAGGAATTTACTCAAAAGTCATTTTCACTATTGTAATGTTTTTTTTTGTTTTTTTTTTTTTTTAATGTTTCAGGACTCAAGGACAGGATGCTTCGTGGATATAAGGATATACATTCTCTTATTTGTTTAATGTTTGGATCAAATTCGACGGCTTATTATTAACCAAAAGTTTAGACATAAAATTAAACAATTTCATTATCAGCATGTATAGTAAATGAGGGTGTTTGGATTTGGACCAGGCTTATATAAAGTAATAGTAATAAACCAAATAACCAGCTAAAATGTTGAAAAGTAATCAGTGTGGATTGGGATGGGATGAAAGATAAGGAAGTGATTGGTTTTCAGTTTTCAAATTAAGGTTGCCCGCGTTTCCGACTAGAACTAGGCAGCCTAACTATAAGTCAGAGAAGAAAAAACGCTTTTTTTTTTTTTTTTTAAGTAAAACAGGCTGGCACTGATATAATCTGCATTGTCAAGGAGTATCCAATTTCATAAATTCTACTGCTTTTCCAGTTTCCTTGATATATATATATGCATTTGTCAAAACATTTGTGATTAAACATTTCAGAACATATGAATAAAAAAAAACATTTCAGAACATATTCACCAATATATATATATATATATATATATATATATATATATATATATATATTTCAGAACATGCATCATAAATAACAACTATAAAACAATAATGAACAAAAAATCAGGTAGCACCATCATGTTGCATAGACTTTGCTATATCTTGCAGCATTATTCTTGATGTAGCCAACACATATAGGTTGTTTTTCTCTCCATTTTGATTTCTTTTATCTGATTTCTCTTATTTTTTATTATTGGTAAGGTGATTTTTTTGTTCAGGTGGGGTGTACCTTTTTTTTTTCCTGATGGACACGTGGGGTTAGGGATGGCAATATGGACCCAGACCCTACGGGCACCCGCAAAAATATCCATACGCGGGTAGGGTAATAACCCGCATATTTGGGGATGGGGATGGGGCGGGTATTTACCCGCAAAATCTCATGGGGATGGAGTGCGGGTGCAGATGCTGTAGTACCCACCCCGCCCGCCCCGCACCTTATGTATATACATATTAATTAATATATTATAATTTTATTATTTAAATTATTCAATTATCTATTTATTATTTTAATTATTCTTTTTATATGTTAATTTTGATATTCTATTATGATTTAATTTTTATTTGTATTAGTAGTTTAAAGCAATATAGAAACTATGGAAATAAGCATTTACAAAATATGGAAAAATTAATTCGGATGATGAAGTTAAAATATTATATCTATTTATGTTTTATTTTTAATATATAATTATAAACTAATTAGTTTTAAAAATATATTAGTTTTTCCTGTTTAATTAGAGTTTTTGTTTAAATTTATGTTGAATGATTATTTTTGTAATGTTATTTATTTATATAAATCAATATTCGTTTGATTTTAATATTATATAAGGGTGTATTGGATTAGGATTTTAAAATACTTTTTTGGCATAAAAAAGTCTTAAAGATTTTTAAGATTTTGTATAAACTAAAAACTGTTAAGATTTTTTTAAGATGACTTTTGTGATTAGGATTTTATAATTTGGATTTAATGGATTTAGAATATAGGATTTCACATATTTATAAGATAAGATTTGAAAAGATTTTATGGATTTCTAAAAAAAAAAAAATTCAAAACTATTAAACACAAACCAACAAGAGTGTGCTTGGAAATATTATTGAACATAGGAAATGAACCATTATGGCAAGGAAAAGTGTGATTCAGAGGGAGAAGAAGAGACAAAAATTGGAACAGAAATATAATTTGATTCGCCGATCCTCAAAAAAAGAAATAAGCAAAGTTCAGTCGTTAAGTGATAAATGGGAAATGCATGGAAAATTAGAATCACTACCGCGTAATAGTGCACCTATACGTCTTCATCGACGTTGTTTTTCGATCGGAAGACCGCGAGCTAATTATCGAGACTTTGGATTATCCGGACACATACTTCGTGAAATGGTTCATGCATGTTTATTGCCCGGTGCAACAAGATCACTAATCATAAATTATCATAAACTGAATCATCTCACCTAATGTACATGAACTCATTTTGAGATATATTTTTCACAAATTTTCATAAAGTAATAGTGAAAAATAATAACAAAATATTAGTAAAAAATATAAAATGTTTCATTTAACTCATAAAATCAATAATGTCATCAAAATATAAATCAAATAATTCAACAAAAAATATATGATGATCAATCATCTGCTTAACTTGAAGAATATCCAAAGTTGTCTATGTTTTATAACATCCCAAACATTGCTCTTTGTTTCCTACGTTAAATTGTATATTTTTTCAAAATTGATTGCAATAGTTTAGAAAGGTCTTTTAAAACTTTAACTTGATTGTTTATCCCGAGTTAAAACTTCTTCTAGACTCAGATCTATTTCTTTTATGAAAATTTTCATTTCATTAAAAATTTATGAACTTAAAATGAATGAGACAGTGGACTACATTGTAGGCTTGTAAATTGATTCATAATGATTTTGATGTATGAACACATTACTATTAAAATCATATGAAAAGTCTCATCTTGAAAAAAAAAAAAATGTGTGGGTGAGAGATTATGTCACTGCCTTCAAAGCAAAAATAATGAAATAAATAAAAAAGTTTGAGATGAGAAAGAAAAAGAAAAGTCTCTCATAGTTGAATGTGATTGTTTGTAGGGTTTGGTATTTATATGATCAACTAAAAAGTCTATAAAATCTACCAAAATCCAATTAAAAAAAATTCATAAAATCTTTATAATTTTGAATAACAGATGATTTTTTTTTTTTTGCGTTATTCAAAATCCCAATTGAATACCACAAGATTTCGTTGCCCTTTGAAAAAAAAATCTTGATAATCTTGATTGAATACTATTAGATTATTTTTTATCATTTAACAATCTTGATTGAATACCCAAGACATTTTTACAAAAAAAAAAAAATTATTCAAATCTTAAACAATCCTAATCCAATACATCTCCTAAGTTTTTGTTTTTTTTTTTTATATAATTTTTAATTTTATATATATGAAAAGTGCGGGTCGCGGGTGCGGGTATGGGTATATAGGTACCCAGAGGGTATGGGGATGGGGATTGAAATTGTTACCCGCATGGGTATGGGGCCGGGGACGGGTACTTTTTTCAAACACGGGTATGGGTAGGGTACTATAGTACCCGTCCCCATACCCTACCCATTGCCATCCCTACGTGGGGTGTAGCTGAGCATAGTATTATGGTAATTTTAGTCAAATCGTGTCGTTTAATTCTAAACAATATTATTTAATATTTTTTTATCATTTGAATAAATAATATAAACGTGTTTATTTAAATATTATTGTTTATATAAATAATCATTATTTAAAAATTATTATCATAAATAATAATTTTTAAAATATATTAAAATTTTTAAATTAAATTAAACATATTTTTTCATAATCTTATTATTAGAGTAAATTTTTTAATAAAAACTCAGCATTTAAGATGTTTTAAGTTATATATATATATATATGACGTGACATGATATGTATATTTATTTAAGTGAATTTTGATACAAATGAATTTTTCTTTTTTCCTTATTGAAAACATTTAATATATTTTTTTTCACATTTTTTCAATTTTATCATTATTAAAATATATATTGGTATTATCACGCGATATAAGTATTTATTTATTGTGAAGTGGTAAATTAAATTAATTATTCGATATTATTTGTTTTAAAATAAAATATGATCCAGGCATGTGCAATGAGAATTAGACTATGTAGAATGAACCAACAAATCGTTGGTCCTCGTGGTTATTAACTTGACTCTCTTAAGTAAAGTTTCAAATTTAAACTTTGTTTCTTAAGCAAGGTCTCAAATTCAAATTTTGTGGATGAAAAAATCTTAGTTGAGAGGAAAGAATTTCACTAAAGATAACCAACTAAATTTTTCGACAGAAATTAATCATTAACAAACTCGATGAAAACTTCTTATTTGGTTAAAAAAAAAAACCTTTAGACCCTTGTTTGCTTTCTCTGTTTTTACTTCATGCTTCCTCTGTTTGCTTCCTGCACCCCACTTTTATTATATTCCAACATTGCCCTTCTCTTATTATAACTTATTTCTTCTCAATCTCTTTAGACCCTTGTACCTACCTAGTACATAACTCGAGTCTTCCTTCACCATGTTTCCTCGCTCGTCGTCACTTTTTTTTTTTTCTATTATAACGTTATGATGTCATAGATAACGTTGTTTTTGTAATGACGATTGATAATGAATACTACAAATAATAATAAAAAAATCTGACTTAGAAACTAAAATTAGATTTTTTTTTTTTACAGGAATCAAAAAATTAAAAAGTGCCAACTTACAAAAAGACTATTTTCATATTTAAATATATTATTTATATATAATTTGTCCCTAAAGGATGTGAGTTTTTTTTTTTTTTTTGAAAAATGTCAAATTTCAATTTATATTTGCTTAGTTATTTAATTAACATTTATTTTTAAGATTAACGCTGTGTAACATGCATTATCTATTTGTATGTATCGTACAGTACACGTTTGACATTTTTATAAAAAAGACAAAGTTTTAATATTATAATTAACTTGGATTATAATATATACAGGATAATTAAGACAAGATCTGTCGACAAAATATAGTTCACGCCTTCACGGTCGAGCAATTTACTCAAAAGACCTTTTCATAATTGTAATGTTTTTTTTTTTTTTTTTTATGTTGCAGGACTCAAGTCTCAAGAACAGGATGCTTCGTTAGGATATAAGGATATAATTTTTTTTTTTTTTTTAATGTTTGGATCAAATTCGACGACTTGTTATTAACCAAAAGTTTAGACATAAAACAAGACAATTTCATTATCAGTATGCTGTATGCGTACAGTAAATGAGGCTGTTTGGATTTGATATATAAAGTTATAAACTAAGAGTAATACATTAATTTATTATTTAAATTTATTTATGATGCTTTTATGTACATTTTTAAGAAATATGTACCTGACTATAATTAAGACAGAAAAAGAAAAATTAAAGTTAAATATGAGTTTCTTGAAATCATATTTTACAAGAAACAATTGAATCAAATCAACGAAAATGAATTTAATATAAGGGTTTAGATTAATTGAATAAGGATTTGTAATAAGTTATTCTAAACTCTATCGTTATAAACGATTGGTTGAACAATATTTATAGATATTTTAAATCCCATTGATATTATGTTTAATTTATGCGAATAAACAAAAAACTATAGATCTTCAATTCCTATGAATAATTTGTATAAGATGTTAAATTTAAAATTTGTTATCCTAACTTTTTTTTTTTTGAATTTTTATGATCCAACCCATACCGTACATTGGATTATTTGAGTTAGATTATTGAAACGCACGTTAATAACATTTTTTTTTATAGATTTTTTTATGGAAATTAAGACCGATATTAAAGGTTTACAACAATTCACGTAGTCTTACCAACTGTATTATAGTACCAGGTAGAATGCTCTTCCTCCAAGTTTTAATATAGTTATATATCTTGTGAACTTTATTAAACTAAAACAAGTCTATGCCAATTGATTCATCCACGTACTTGGTGGTGCAGGTTGACATCTTTAATAACACAAACTTGTGTTTCATTTTTAAACTTTTCTAAACCTTTGTTTGTAGTCCCTAAAGAAAAAAAAAATTACGGGTCAACTTTAATTAAAACTAAAAATAAAATTCTAAAAAATATAGGAACTAAAAATATAATTAATCCAAATATATACTAATTATCCAAATCGTTCGACACGTACTAAGTTGACCCTATAAGAATTTAACATTTTATAGTCAATAAACTAGCATGGGTTAGATCAATAATAATCCACTCACTCCGACTATTGGAATAGTATTATTAAACTATCACCGGTTGATGATAAAAAAAAAAAAAAAAAAAAGAAACTATCACCGGTTTTAAAATTTTAGCACATAAAAGTTTTCTTTTTGCAGTTTTTTTTTACCGTGTTTTTCATTTTTTTTGCGCATTTACCAAAAACAATGTGCATTTTACCATGAATTTTTTTAACTTTTACGCATTATTCTATATCATGTTCGTAATAAAGCCTCATCGTTTTACAAAATAATCATGCATTTTTTTCTATTATTATTGAATCAACTATACTGTTTTTTTTATAAATAATCCTAGGTTAAATGATTATTTTGACTTGAGAAATTTTTAATTCGCTAACATATTTTTTCCTTGAATATATTACTTTGTTTTATTTTAGCTTTAGAACTAAATAAATAATAATAATAATAATAATAACATATATATATTTGGATTAAGCCAACAAATCAATTTGGTCATTCAACTTTCTTCTGTTCAACTCTTTGTACGGGTGTTCATTTCCTCGAACTTACCGTACATATATATATATCCAAAATAAAAACTTGTTCTATGAAATCAGCAACACAATAAAGTTATAATATATAAGTGAGAGGGACCCAAAACCATGGAAAAAGTAAATTGTCGTAGGTAGGAATGTGTCTACTGTCTAGAAGGCGAAACCACTACTGAAGCCAATAAATCATAGCCATTATTTATCTCACTGCATGCACCAATATATAATACTGACTATAATTATAACCTAACCGATATGAGTTCCCCTTCGTTTCATCAGCATTCATTGATGGAGCCTTCGGATATTTTGTTTGAATCATTTTCAAGCAAAGGTACTAATGAATACTGGGACCCTTTCCATGATTCTCTTTCCTTTGATATGATTGATGACTTAAGGGATCCACAGGAACCTGCAACAAGCCAGGTAGTGAGTGAAGAAACTAAGAAGAAGTGTTATATTGGAGTAAGGAGAAGACCATGGGGAAGATTTGCAGCAGAGATCAGAGACACGACGAGGAAAGGTACGAGGGTTTGGCTTGGAACGTTTGAGAGTGAAGAGGAAGCTGCTTTGGTTTATGACCAGGCTGCATTTACCATGAGAGGCTCAAGTGCAGTGCTGAATTTTCCAGTCAAAAGGGTAATAGAGTCTTTGCAAGAGATCAATTATATTGGTTGCGGTAGCAAAGGGTGCTCTCCTGCGTTGGAACTCAAAGAGAGGCACAACATGAGACGAAAGTTAATGTCATCAGAGGCTAAGAGTAGTAGGAAGAGGAAACTGCAGGAACCGAGTGCTGTTGTGGTGTTGGAGGATTTGGGAGCTGAATACCTGGAAGCACTTCTTAGCAATAGCATATAGGAATCAGATCAAAGTGCAAGCTTCTCTACTCTCTAGCCAGCTGCTAAATAAAGACAGATATTATGGTAGTGTCTTCACTTCACTTCCTCTAGCTCTTTCTTAATATTCAACTATATATGTATACTGCAAATTTAACTATACTAAAGCTATGCTTAGATAAGTTTCATTAAAAAGTTTTTAAGAAAAGACAAAAATAAAAAGTTATATTGGTTAATTTGTAGAAGTTTCTTATTTTTTTTAAAAAAAAACTTCTATAAATTAATTAATGTAAAAATTAATTTTAACTTATAAAATAATTTAATTCTTATTTTTTCTTAAAAGTTTTTATAGGAGCTTATCGAAATTGGCTTTAAATTAAATAAAATCCTTTGATCTATCTAAGTATCATAGCAAGATCTCTTAAATAAATTTGTTCTTGTGAGATTTACTATTCTTATATATGTTAATATTTCTATCATGCTTTCCATTCTTCTTTGTAATACCATTGATCACCATGGTTGTTGATCCCTGTAAAGTCTACTAAAAGAAATGATGATCAATTTCTTTTATTAATAGAGTTTAGTTGAGACCATCCATAGACTTATGATCTTGAAATATTATCTAATAATTTTTCTTTCATTTTATTTTTTTTTGAAAACATATATGAAAACTCTGTAATATTATAGGAACATATGTGTGAAAGCAAAATAAGTTAATAAATGTTTCAAGTTTAATACTTACCATATTTGTTTTACGGACTATTTTCCGAGAATATAAGGCAAAAAAAAAAATTATCCAACGTTTGTGACATAATAATAAATAATTAATCTTAGACATATTTTATTTTTGAAAAGATGATAATTTTATATTTAACCAATATTTAATCACGGATATGTAATATTTATTCTCATGGAAAATGATTATCTTTTGACGAGTAAAATTACATTTTAAGAGATTAACTTACCCATGTTTTATATAATTATTTACGAAATATTTTGAAGGCCAAAATTTTTTACAAGAACAAGATCGACTATAATGTCACAATTCACAATGCATGCAACTTTATAGAAGGAACTCGAAGATCTATTAGTGAAGCTAACTTATAAGCTACTACTAACGTGGTTTATCAAACACACTGAGCATCTAAAAATTTGTTGCCCCGCATAAAAGTAAGATATATAGAAGAATAATTTTATGAAACACCTACATTCAAAATATGTAAGATACATTCTGTCAAATTAAAAAATAGAAATAAGATATTATTTAATGAATTATGTAAACATTAATGAGTAAATTTTTTATGTTTACAATTAAGATTCTATTTAATTATTTTATTTGATATCCATATAATTTTATAAATTAAATACTTTATAATCTTCTACCTATTATGAAATTTTTAAACTTATGGACCACCTATTCTTACCTTACCAAAAAATTCTCCCCATTTTTTCCAACTCACCCTACTCCTGTATTCTTTCTTCTTTTGCTTTATTATTTTTTTTTATTCTTTTTATTTCTTCCCTTCATTTGTCTCCCACTCCTACTTTTCATACGTTTCCTTCCCTCTTCCATCCCACTTTATTTGACAATTTTTCTTTTCCTTTTTTATATTACATTTTTATTATAATAATTAGTTTTTTTATTTATATTATATTATTATAATTTTATCAATATGATATTTAATTTTTGTTGAGATATTTATAAAAATAATATGCTAAATATTATATATATAAATAAAAGAGTAATGTGGTGGACTTTTGAAAAAAATGACTTTTTTAAATAAAAAAAAAACAAGATTAATATATTAAGATAAGAGGAATGTAATGTAAATTAGAAGAAAAAAATGAAAATTTAAAAAGTATGAAAAAAATAATAATAATAATGTGATTAAAATTTATAAAAACATAAAATAAAAAAAACAAGAGTAATGTTTCTTGAATATTTGAAAAATATTAAAAAACAAAAAGAATGCCTTAAAAATTTGAAAAAATGAAATTTAAAAATATTAAAAACAAGAGGAATATCTTGAAAAAAATATATTAAAATAATATGAATAATGTCTTGAAAATAAAAAATTTTTTATTTATTTAAAATTAAAAGAAAAAATAAAAATAAAAAATAAGAATAATGTCTTCTACTTTAAAAAAAAATTACAATATTTAAAACAAGAACAATTTGTTAAAAATTTAAAAAAATGAAAATTTTTAAAATATGAAAAAACAATATGAATGTTTTAAAAAAAATTAAAAATGAAAAATTTACAAACACGAGAAATTTATTCAACATTTAGAAAAAAATGAAAATTTAAAAATATTAAAAATTAAATTAAATGTCTTA
Source organism: Amphicarpaea edgeworthii (assembly GCA_014843725.1). Lineage (NCBI taxonomy): Eukaryota > Viridiplantae > Streptophyta > Magnoliopsida > Fabales > Fabaceae > Amphicarpaea > Amphicarpaea edgeworthii. The sequence continues at coordinate 1,336,939 of CM026322.1, read as the reverse complement.
AAAATTGAAAAATAAATGAGAAATAAGAATAATATCTTGAATATTTAAAAAAAATGAATATTTTTAAAATATAAAAAAATGTCTTGAAATTTTTTTTAAATGAAATTTTTTAAAAAAAAGACGATAAAATAAGGTAATAATTTGAAATTTAGAAGAAAAAAAAGAAAAAAATTCTAAAAAATATGAAAAATCAAAAGTAATGTGTTAAAAATTTGAAAAAATATTTATTTTTTAAAATTTGAAAAAACAAGAGGAATGGCATAAAAATTTGTAAAAAATAAAAAAATTTAAAAAGCAAGAATAATTTCTTGAATTTTAAAAACAAAATAAAATATTAAAAATATTAAAAAATAAGAATAATTTGTTAAAAATTTGAAAAAAATGAAAATTTTAAAATATAAAAAATTAAGAAGAATGTCTTGAAAATTTGTTAAAAAATGAAAGTTTTAAAAAATATAGAAAAGGGAAAAAAGTGAAAACATAAAATGAAAAGAAATATATGTTAAAAGAAAAAACGGAAAAAGAAAAAAGAAAAAAATGAGTATAGTAATTAATCAAATAAAACTTTTATATATATATATATATATATATATATAATAAAATAGAATAAATAAAAGCAAAAAAGAAAGAAAGAAAGGAAAACGTGAGTGACGGTGATGAAGAAAAAAATAAGAAAAGAAACAACAAAAAGCCTGAGACGTGTTTTAATACGAGTTTAATGTTTTTATATCGATTAATTATAATTTATTATTTTAATGAATTCTGAAACACATTGAATAGTTTTTATAAATAAAAAAATACATAAATGAATACTCAAATAATAAAATGAACAAATTTAAGTATGGAAAATAAATAAAATGATTTGAATATTAAGCCTATTAATTATTATACTCAATTTTTTCTTTCTTCCTTTTCCGTTTTTTCTTTTAAAATATTTTTTTTTTTCATTTTATGTTTTCCTTTTTTCCTCTTTCTAGATGATCTAACCTTAAAAAATTGAAAGTTGAAATTATTTCTGGATGATCTAACCTTAAAAAACTGAAAGTTAACATTAAACTTAATTTAAATCCAACCTCTTTAGTTTTAAAATTCCAAATAATCACTGATTCGATGGTTTGATTAATAATATATATATATATATATATATATATATAAAATTTTCACATAAATTTGATTTATTATCATATATTTATTTATTATTTCTTGTATTTTCAATAAAAATTTAATAATTTGAATAAAAGTAAATTAAAGGAAGTGATTTATAAAATAAAAAGTGAAATATATTGTATTTTTCTTTTACATAAAAAATCAAATTTTTTCATCCGTCTTGTGCCTTGTCACATCAGTCTCGTGTCTCGCTGTGTCGATCTCATCACTCGGGTGGATCGCATCAATCTCATTGCCTGAGTTGCGTCGTCGCGTTACTGCCTCACTTGGGTGGTTTCATCGCTCGTCTGAGTCCTCTCATAACGTCTCACCTAGGGTTTTCTTACGAATTCTCTCTTTCGATGTCTCTCTATTATAATTTTAAAAATCGGATTGATCAAGACACTAGGTCACTAGTTGACCCGTATGATTCGGCCTATATTGACAAAAAATAACAATATTTATTATATAAAAAAATTTTAATTTATAAAAATTTATTTTATTAATCTTTAATATTATTAAAAGTTATTTAAATTATTCTTTCTTTATTTTTTAGCATCTCCTATTATTAGTTGTAATTTTTTTTTATATATTTCACTTATTATTTTATAAATTACTCCTTTTATTTTATTTTTATTTAAATTATTAAATTCTTGTTAAAAATATGAAAAATAATAAATAATTAATGAATAAATATATATAAATGTTTCTACAATTATTATCAATCATATCATTATTAGCTTTGTCAAAATTCACATTCAATTTTTGAATTAGAAACTAGAATGGTAAAATTCTGGATTTTGTGAGAGTATGAGATCAAAATTGCATTTAAACCATTATTATATTAGGTTATTCATTAATAAATGCTTAATTTTTATAATTAAATTTTATAATAATTAATTTTTTTAAAATATATAAATTATTTTATAATTAAATTTATTATACATAAATATTTTTTAAAGTATAAATTATATTTTGAATTTACAAAAAATAATTTATATTATAATGCAATATTACTTTAAATAATTGACAAGTTATTTTTAAAATTTATTAAAATTCAATTAGAAATAAAGATTAAAAGGATACGTTGAAAGAAATAAATTGTTAAGATTAAAATCCAACGGTTCAAACTATTATTTCTGAATTATTCGGAGTTCAAAAAAAAATGTCACGGTAATGTACTAATGTTTGGGTATTTGTCCTTTGGATATGATTTTTGTTTTTTTCTTATAACTCTTAATCCAACAACCACATATATAAATCTAACGGTCTAAAACATTGCAGGAGAAGGGCAGGAGTCGCTTATGGCGGGAGAGGATCCGCATGCGTCTCTTTTAACCTCACCATTTTATAAGGTAATTATTTTCTTCTATTATTTATACACTATGCTGATAATTTTTTTATTAAAATAGTTTACATGAAATATTTGATAATAACATATAAGAATATTATTTTATTTAACATGTAATTAATGATTTATCCTAATAAATTTTTGTAAAGATTGGAATTTATATACGATTATATAATATTTTTATATTTATTTAAAAAATAAGTAAAGTGAGTTTTTTTTAAATAAAATATTTTATAAGTCAAGTAAAAAATTACTTAACAAAGTAACATTAAAGATAAATTATTATATTTTTAATATTTATAAAAGTATTTTTTTTAAATTAATCATTCATATTATCAAAAGATATAAAATATTTACAAATAGTATTTTGAACTTGAATTAATTATAATACTTAGAGACTAAATATTGTTTCAATTTAATATAAAGACTAAATTTTTTTTTCTAGAATATTGAGCTTACATTTCATAATTTAAATAAACTATTTCTAAAATTAAATCAATATAAAATAATGTTGTTAAACATATTTTTTTTAATAATAACCAATTTAAACAATTTGTAATAGCGGAATTCAAAATTTGAATGAAAGAGACTAAAGTTTCTCCTTACTCAATTAATTGGTTTGGATTATCCTTAATTTTATAGTTTCATGTGATCATTTTAAGTATTTAATTTAATGGGAAATTTGTTTTTTTCTCCTTTGTGACTAAATAAGGTAATTTTTTCTTAATTAAAGTTTCCTCTTTTTTTCCTCTCATTTTCCATTAATATTCTCCCTTCCTTTAGACAAACGAAAATAAAAAGGTACATAAGTTTTTGCTCAAGTGGAAGATAGATTGGGTTCCTATGATTTTATTACGGACGTGTTAGCTATTATTAGAAGTAAATTTCTGACTTCTTATAAAAACGCTGGAGTTGGACAAACATATCAACATTTTAAAAAGCAATTGGAGTGCCAAATTGAGAATGAATGATAATTATGTTGGTGTGCTGAAATTGAATGAGGCTGTGAATATGTTGTCTCTGTCTGTCGATAGTTTGAAAAATGTAGCACACAGAGTCATGACAGAGAAGGACAACGAGCTTTTGAGGGGAATGTTTCTCTTCTATACCTTGTTACTAAGTAAAATTCGTGTAGGATTAATTACTAATCATTTTGGATATTTTTTTAACAAATATTTATAGAAAAAAAAAAAATCTCTAGCAACTTGTCTATATCCTTTCTTTTCTGAACTATAATATCCTTTCTGTCTAAGATATTTTCATAATACAAAAGGTGTAGTAACCCCTGGGCATGGGTCAGTGGTGGAATACTACCAAGTCGGTGTCCAAAAATAAAGCAATTCTCATGCTGCTACTTATACCTTCTCATTGTGTGGGACGAGATATCATATACATGAACAAAAAGCTGTGTTCAAGTATTCAATTCCTTTCATTTCATTTGTGGTTTAAGCAATGACACACTTCTACTCTATTTTTATTAACAGCATTCCTAGTATCAAGAGAGTTAAACCATTGAAAAAATAACCACATATTTTCCTCTATCAATTATGTGTCATTTCTCACTTAGACTACTCAAATTTAAAGATCTCATCGACATGCATAACCAAGAAAGAAATAAAAAAAGAAAAATTATCTTATCTTACATTAAACTTCGTTCTCTAAAGGAAGAAGTAGAGTTTTTTATCCCCTACCATAACGAAATGGAAAAATGATCTTCTACTTCTGCTATTACAATCTTCACTAGCACTAGCCTGATTTTGATGTCTATTATTCATTCTGTTGTATCATCATGGTTTGAAAATCCAAGTAAACTTGCCTATCATTAGCTAAATCCATCGAGAAAGATCTTCGAATAGGCTGAATAGAAAACTGTTCATCTTTCTTCCTAACATCAATGCACTCATCTCCCATGATGGAAACACGGTTACACTTCCTTGTAGAGTAACTATTACTTCTACTCTCTACTATTCTTTCTTGCTGCATCATCTGAGGCAATGTTGTTGCTCCAAGTTCAATGACCACAAAATCCTCATCACTTCCCATGTAAGAGAGCAATTGAGAATCCTGAGGAGAAGAGCTTGGAGCATTAATGACATGATCCATTGGAAATGGTAAGTGTGTGTTACCTGAGACAACAATGCTTGATCTGCAAAGAGGGCAGTTGGCATTGGTTTGAAGCCAAATTTCAATGCAATGCAAGTGAAAGGCGTGGCTGCAATTTGGCAGAACCTTTAGCATATCATGTTCTTGAAACTCAGTCAAACAAACCACGCAGCCACACTTACTTTGATTCTTCTCATGGTCATCATCAGCTTCTTCTTTTGTGTATTCAAGTGTTGGGATTTCTTGGATAGCGGATTCATCGAGTCCACGGTTCCACATCGTGGGAGAAAGAGAGAGTGCTATGAAGGGGTCTTGGTAATGGTCTTCATGCTGTGATCTCAATGGGTTAAGTTGGTGCCAGTTTGAGCAGCATTTGGTCACAAGAGTTAAGTAGGTGATGAGAATGAAAGCAGTGACAAAAATGCTTGGCACAATGATGGCAAGTATTGGTAAAGGAGAAGCAGAATCTGAATCAGTTTGTGCCATTTTGAAAACTCTCTGAATGGGAGATAAGTGATGAAGCTAGAGTTTGATTGTTCCTACTTTACTTAGTAATGTAACGATCTTGTTTTTTGGATATAGAAAGGTGTCATGTATGTATAATATTTAATTTAGAGAAGCCTGATGAAAGTGAAATGGCCATCAAATTAATGCGTTTGGATTAATTCTAAGTTCTACGGAACAGGCACATGTGTTGGTCACAAGGAATAGAAACATCACCAAGAGAAGCACGAGGGGTCAGGTTTGAGTTTGACTGATATAATGAGGGGGCTATTTTCTTCTTCTTCTTCTTTCTATTAATAAAAAAACTTTTCGGTTTCTCTAGGGGATAGAATCTCACCTAAGATCATTAAGTGATATCAAAATTGTGTTTATTTTTTATAGTATAGAACAAAATTTAACACTTCCACACCAAGATAACTTAATTCTTGCCATGTAAGCAATTTAACTTGTAATGGGTGTTGGATAATTTTATGTGTAGGTTTGTTAAATTAAATAGGACTTTGTCACTTGTTGGTTAGGCCCTTCTTATTTGTGCTAAATATGGGGATGGACCTTTTCATGGATAGAGTTGCATATGTTATTATCATCATACAAGTCTTGATAACTCCCACAAAAAATAAAATAAAAAAAATACAACTCTTGATAATTCTAAAGTTATCTACTTCATTTAGTTGTCCCTTTCGACTTTGCTTTTTCGACCGCCCATCATACATATGTTTCTAACATCCTTGTGTGGCTGCTGTTTTCATTGTTGAATTCTCTTGAAATGTACAGTACTTTGTATCATCTAATTCAAATTAAAATGGAATGCATCTTTATTATTTGCATGTTGCCCGTTTTCTCACTTAAAACGTGTTAAATTTTAATGTGATGAATGATAATACAGTAGTATCATGTTTAGGAAGTTGTTGACATGGTTATGGTATTTGGTGTTGGTACCCTTATGCTTGTCTTTTTGCCTTTTTTCGATCTTAGCTTTTGTTTCTCTGTACTTTTGATTTCCAACATTGTTGATTGCAACAGCCCTTGTAGATTCTCTGTGTCCATTGAATTTCATCCAAAATGCTACCGAAAAGCAATGGCAAAACTCGTTCCAAGCAAGGTCATTTTCTGTCCTATTCAATATTCCTATCAGATTAAGAGTCATAAGGTTGGCCGGATGGTAAAAGAAAAAAATGAGAGAGAGATAGGTAGTAGGTTCAAATCTCCCACAAATAAAAAAATTAACAAAACTAACCATTAACATTCCTAAAAAAAAATTATTCTTATCAGATTAAGAAACAAGACCTGCAAACTCAATCACTTTCAACAACAGAGTCCCAGTGATTGATCTCAGTGATGCACATGAATGTGATTCTACACTTAGTTATAGTTCAGATAATTCGCAAGGCTGTTCAGGAGTTTGAATTTTTTCAGGTTAACCCAATTAGTCTTTTTCTCTCTCTTTTATTTTGGTCAGTGTCACACAATGAAATTTTCAAAGCTCAATAAAGAGGGTAGATACAGAGAATTTAATGGAACAGTTACTTGAATTTTTAACGGGATTTTTTCAACTGCCAGCTAAGTTTGTAGTGAGTACAAGGAGTACTAGTACAAATTATGCTACTGAAAAGGTTCATTTATGGTGGGGCAGTTTGAGATACCTATGACATCATCCTTGGTAGGAAATTCTAATTGATATTTGTAGTATGTTTGGCATGTTCTGTTGCAGTAATTACTAATTAAGAAGTTAGCATCAAGGGTTAAGAATCAAGATTAAGAAGTTTGAATAGCCACAATATTGGCACCAATGATTAAGCAAAATACTTAAATTGGTTTTATATGTTTTTTCTGCAAAAAAAAGATGTCACTGATAATAGTACAGAGTATTCACCACAATGGACAAGGGAGAAATGAAAATGCAGATCGTCACGATGCTACGTTTTCATATATAGTATATTTTTTAGTTTGACTTGTTACTATATTATAACCTTAGAATTTACAAAAAAGTTTGAGTTAACGTACAGAATCTAAACTAATGCAAGATCTCGAAGGCCAGTGATGTAAGATGATGGCTATTGGATTTTCTATTGAAGTTCAATGTTTCACCTTGATTAGAATTCTAATAACCACGTGATTAAATTAATCTAATATTTTCACGTCTCAATCCCATCCTTAAATAAATACATATTCTTCTCGCGAGAGCTTAATTCCTCCACTACTGAATCGATCTTGGGACCAGATGGGTCATTAGTTTAGGGAAAAAACAAGTGGCAACAAGGGTAGTATTAGTATATACAAAACACAAATGGTTATTTTTCTATATCCAAATTTCTATTATGTATTGCTAATAATGATTCGATTAGCATAGGTGACATAAAAAGGGTTACTTTCTTTATGAATAATATCCAAACAAAAATTAGCACTGATCATCACCAAGTGATCCACAAACGTTGAACACTACAACCAATCTCCATCATGGGGTTGATAATTTTTCTCATCCATTGAATCTAATCAATCCATGGTAAATTTCCATATACATTGTTTTCTCATTATAAAAGGCCTAGTCAAGTTAAAGATTCATGCACAAGTGTGACACAAATGGAGGACAAGGTGAATGAAGTGGAAGCAAAGGAAATAAAGTATAGAGGAGTACGTAGAAGGCCATGGGGAAAATTTGCTGCAGAGATTAGAGATTCAGCTAGACATGGCGCACGTGTGTGGCTAGGGACATTTAACACTGCTGAAGAGGCTGCAAGGACTTATGATCGTGCTGCCTTTGAGATGAGAGGTGCTATGGCCATTCTAAACTTCCCAAATGAACACCCTCCTTATTGCAATGTTAGCAAGAAGTCCTCATCATCTACCACTGAGCTTGGTAAACAAGTTGTGGTGTTTGAGTGCTTGGATGACAAATTGCTAGAGGAACTCCTTGATTTTGATGGAAAAACCATCAATGGAGACTTGGGTATGTAGGAAGATATGGTTCAACTTTTTAACACTATATTGCTATGGAGTGCTTGTGTGCAATTAAATACAGTAAAGTTGCTAAGTATAGTGCTTATACTACAAATTTTATTCATGTATTGGTCTTTCAATATTTATAATTAATTTTCTATTTAAATTTTTTATTATTGTATTTCACACCGCGAGATTATTTTATAAATTAAATATTTTATAATATTTTACATTTTATGAGAAATTTATACTTCTGAGACCACGGCTTCTTTTTTCACTGAAAAAAAAATCATTTTTTTCCATTTCCTCCTCACTCTTCACCTTTTTTTTCTTTCTCCTCCTTAATTTTTATTCTTTTTATTTTTTTTCCTTCTTTTTTCTCACACCTCTCTACTCTCACGACGTACATTCCCTCATTGCACATTACTCTAATTTTATTTCTCAATTTTATTATTTTTATTTTTTAAAATTTTAACGACATTACTCTTATATTTTAATATTTACAAATTTTACATTTTTTTCAAATTTTAAAATTTTCAATTTTTTAAAAAGTTTCAAGATATTTCTCTTATTTATTTTTATTTTTATTTTTTTCTCAATTTTTTAAAGACATTACTTTTATTTTATCATAATTTTACAAAATCATTTATTTTTTAAATTTTAACACATTACTCTTATTTTTTAATATTATTTAAAAATTTTCAAATCAATACTCATTTTTTTTCATATTTTAATTTTTTTTTTCAAATTTTCAACACATTTATCTTGGTTTTTAGTATTTTTAAAGTTTTCATTTTTTAAAATTGTTAAGGCATTACTCTTATTTTTTAATATTTTATAAATTTTAATTTTTTCAAATTTCCAAGAAATTATTCTTGTTTTAAAAAAAATTCAAGATATTACTCTAGTATTTTCAAGATATTTCTCTTATTTTTATAATTACTTTTAAAAAAAATCATATTTTCTAAGATTTTGAATACATTGCTCTTGTTTTTTTTCTTCATATTTTAATATTTTTTTAAAAATATATTACTTTTATTTTTTCATATTTTTAAAAATTTTCATATTTATTCAAATTTTTAAGACATTTATATTTTCTATTCAAATTATTAAAATTTTCATTTAAATTTTTTTTTTCAATACATTATAATTAATTTTCCATGTTTCAATTTTTTATTTTTGCATTTTAAAATTTTTTGAAGACATTACTCTTCTTTTTTCATTTAAAAAAAAAAGATATTCATCCTCTTTTTTTTGTTTTTTCAAATGTTCAGTACATTGATCTTGTTTATTCAAGTTTAAAAAAAAAAATCAAATTTTGAAGCATATTACACTTGTTTTTTTATATTTTTAAAGTTTTTTTTTTAATTTTTTCAAATTATCAACACATTACTCTTACTTTCTTGTATGTATAAATCTTTTAATTTTTTTTCAAAACTTCAATATATTACTCTTGTTTTTAAACAAAAAATTTTTGTTTTTCCAAAATTTCAAAACATTGCTCTTGGATTTTCAAAATTTTCTTCTTCTTTTTTTCAAATCTTTAACATATTATTCTTGTTTTTTAGTATTTTTAAATTTATTTTTATTTTTTTAAAAGTTCAAGACATTCCTATTGTGATTTCAATATTGGTTAAAATTTAAATTTTGTTTAAAATTTTTTAAGATATTACTCTTTTTTTTTTAAAAATCATTTTTTTTTTATTTTGAAGACATTTCTCATGTTTTTTTATATTTTAAATTTTTTTTTCCAAATATTTAAGACATTATTCCTAGTTTTTTTAATATTTCATTTTTTTCAAATTTAGAAAATCACCTTGTTTTTTAATATTTTTAAAATATTCATTTTTTTTTTCAAAATTTCAAGATATAGCTCTTGTTTTTTAAAATTTTTAATTTTTTTCAAATTTTCATGACATTCCCTTATTTTTTCATATTTTAAAACTTTTCTCTTGTCTTAAAAAAATTCAAGGTATTATTCTTATTTTTTCATGTTTAAAAAAAATCAACATATTAACCTTGTGTTTTCATTTTTTTTTTCACATTTTCAAGTCATTCATCATTTTTTAAATTTTAATTTTTTTTTAATTTTCAAGACATTACTCATATTTTAAAATCAATTTTCTTTTTATTTTTTTTTTCAAGAAATGACTCTTACGTATTAAAAAAGTATATTTTTTAAAAAAATTCAACACAATTTTTAACTATTTTCATGGCATTCTTATTGTTTTTTCAATTTTAAAATATTTCAATTTTTTTAATTTGAAGATATTACTCTTATTTTTCATATTTTTAAATTCTTTCATATTTATTCAAATTTTCAAGACATTTCTCTTACTTTTTCATATTTTAAAACTTTCAAAATATTACTCTTATTTTTAAAAATATTTTAAAAAATTTATAGACATTAATATTCTTTTTCCAATTTTTTTATTTTTTATTTCAAATTTTAAACACATTACTTTTTTTTATCAGTATTTTTAACATTTACATTTTTTTTTCAAAATTTCAAGACATTATTATTGTGTTTTCAAATAAAAATTAAGTTTTTAACATATTCATCATGTTTTTTAGGATTTTTAATTTTTTTTTTCAAATGTTAAAAGATATTTCATTTGTTTTTTCATATTTTAAACTTTCTGTTTTCTTTCAATTTTTAAGACATTGTTTTTATTTTTAATTTTCATTTTTAAAAATTTTCAATATATTTGTCTTGTTTTTTTATATTTCTAAAAAAATTCATTTTTTTATCCAATTTTCAACATATCACCCTTGTGTTTTTAATTTTTAATTTTTTTAAAAATTTTCAAGACATTATCCTTATTTTTTCATATTTAAAAAAAATCAAAATTTCTACACAATATCCTTATTTTTATATTATAAAAAATATATTTTTTTCAAATTTACAATATTTTTTAAATTATCTTTTTTTTTAATTCTTAATTTTCAAGACATTATTTTTTTAATATATTTTTTTTTCAAATTTTCAAGAAATGATTCTTGTTTTTTCAAAAAAAAATTCATATTTTTCATTATATTACTTTAGTATTTTCAAGATAATGCTCTTGTTTTTTCAATTTTCAATACATTACTTTTATTTTTGTTATATTTTAATTTTTTTAGTTCTTTTAAATTTTCAATATTACTTATGTTTTTTTTGTCATATTTTTATAAAATTTAATATTTATTCAAATTTTCAAGACATTTATGTTGTCTTTTCATATTTTTAAAATTCAGTTTTTTAAATTTTTAAGAAATTATTCTTATTTTTTATATTTTTAAAATTTTTACTTTCTTTTAAAATTTTTAAGATATTATTCTTATTTTGTATATTTTTAAATTTTTATTTAAAAAAAAAATTTCAAGACACTGGTCATGTTTTTTTTTATTGTTCAAGATATTATTCTTATTTTTGTTTTTTCAGTTTTTTTTTTAAAAATTTCAAAATATTTCGTATGTTTTCTCATATTTAAAAAAAAATCATTTTTTTTTCAAATTTGCAATACCTTACCCAGGTCATGCATGCAACAAATTCTCATAGCAATTATTCACACCGGAAAGACCTTAATATTAATTCTACGTGAAGGCGGCGTCATGGTTCACCATATTCGTCCAACCCATTTAATCGATTACTTCAATTCTTTGAAATTGCGTTATTTGACTCACGTGCGCAAAGTATATACTCAATTTAATGAGGACTAGGTCCAATTAATCATTTATTTATTTCAATTACACCATCTTGTTACAATTAAAAACCCTGTTCTTAACCAAACACTTCTTTAATTAATTCACTCCCAAATTGAACACCCTTATTTTATAAGCCATTTGTAAATTAATTCACCCCACAAATCCAAATGCTTTCCTTCTCTTTTCACCACATATATTATATATAAGGTTCAAGGCTCTCAAATTTATACGTAGAAAGCGAAACTAAATTACATACACACAAAGAAGTTATATTACGTACGTACGTACATACATATTTTCATCTTAGAATGGAATTTAATTCTTCTCTATTTCCATACCAAAGTGTAGAATCGCATTTCAATTCATGGGAAGAGTTGTTTTCGTTCAACAATAACCTTCCCTTGAATAATGCAGAGAATGAATCGTCCTTGGACTCCAACAAATCTTCATCCTCCATTAATGAAGGAATAACGGAGTCCCAAGAAATGACTTCCAATAATGTTACATGCCACAGCCGCGTTGAAGAAAAATATTCATCACCATCATCACCACCATCATGTTCATCTAAGAGGCCCTACAGAGGAGTAAGAAGAAGGCCATGGGGAAAATTCGCAGCAGAAATAAGAGACACGACAAGAAATGGGGTTAGAGTGTGGATTGGAACATTTGAGACTGCTGAAGCAGCTGCTTTGGCTTATGACCAAGCAGCTTTCTTGACGAGGGGTGTTCTGGCTACCCTTAACTTTTCAGTGCAAGTGGTGATGGAGTCCCTTCAAAACATGCGTTTTAAGGCATTGAAAAACGATATCTCACCCTTGTTGACACTCAAAAGGATGCACAGCAGGATCAGTAGTAGTAGTAGTAGTAAAAAGGTCAAAAGGGTTTGCAGCAGCAACGGCAAATTGGACAATACTAATTATAGTACTCAAAATGTGTTGGTGTTGGAGGATTTGGGTCCTGAATACCTAGATCAACTTTTGAGCTTCACTTGCCCTGGTTCTTGGTGCTGAAATGGTGGGAGAAGTTTGAAACAACATTAACAAATTAAGTCTTTAATTTATTCATTTAAATTCATATTCACAACTTGTGTTTATTCTTCAAGTTGTCTCCTTAATTAATTAATTTATTGTTTTCTTCTCCTCACGTTGCATGTATATTAAGAGAAAATTTTGAACAAATAATACGAATAGCAAGGTTACACGCACTCACTTTTTTTTTTATTCCCCTCACATTGTTCACCAATTACTATCACAATTAGGGTTGTAATGGGTCAATTAATTGAAAAAAGATAAAGTCGCCACCAAAGTTTTTTATTTGGAAGATTATTAGAAATGTCTATGAGACCAAATTGTATAAATTCAGAGTCAATCACGTGTACGAAACCAAATTTTGATATTTGTTAAAAAAAGGATTACGTGCAATCAAACAAATTTCTTTCTTTTAGTTATTAGTAATTAATAAAATGATTTAGAACGAAAAGAATAATGAATTGTTTCAAAATTATCAAGCTTTCATAAATAAAATTTGCATAAAGAAGATAAAAATGAACATAAATATTTAATTTAAATTTATATAATTAAATCTAAACTTGTTTACCTTAAATTATAAAACTTAGATATCTAAACATTTTTTTCCAAACTCCTGTGTATGAAAATTTAAACAAAGTGAGATCCTAATAACCCACTATGAGAACAATTTTATTAAAAATGTATATGACGCAAGGATGTGTTTTAGTTAATATATATTTTTTATCATATTACCTTAATATCTTGATCTTGATCGAGTTAAAAATAAAAAAGAAAAAGAAAAGCATAGAAGAATAAAACATAAAGTTAGTTGTTCGCTTGGTCTCTCATAAAGAACTCAATTGTTTATAGAAAATTCTGATATTTATAAGTTAATATTTTTTTCTTAAAGAAAGGTAAAAAAAAAATAATAATAAAGATAGACATGCCTTTGAATATATATTATTATATTAATCAAACCGGCCAGTTATGTGTATTTTGATACCTTTTGAAAAAATAATTAACTTGGATTATAATATATACTGGATAGTTAAGACAAGATCGGTCAACAAAATATAGTTCACGGCTTCACGTACGGTCGAGGAATTTACTCAAAAGACATTTTCATAATTGTAATGTTTTTTTATGTTGCAGAACTCAAGGACAGGATGCTTCGTGGATATAAGGATATAAATTCTCTTATTTGTTTAATGTGTGGATCAAATTCGACGGCTTATTATTAACTAAAAGTTTAGACATAAAATTAAACAATTTCATTATCAGTATACGTATAGTAAATGAGGGTGTTTGGATTTGGACCAAGCTTATATAAACTAATAGTAACAAACCAAATAACCAACTAATTAAAAAATTGAAAAGTAATTAGTGTGGATTGGGATGGGATGAAAGATAAGGAAGTGATTGGTTTTCATTTTTTAAATTGAGGTTTCCTACTAGCTAGGCAGCCTAACTATAAGTCAAAGAAGAAAAAAGTCTGGCACTAATATAATCTGCATTGTCAAGGAATATCCAATGTCATAAAGTTGATTTCATAAATTCTACTGTTTTTCCGGTTTCCTTGATATGCATTTGTCAAAACATTTGTGATTAAACATTTCAGAACATGTATCATAAATAACAACTATAAAAAAAAATCATGTTGCATAGACTTTGCTATATCTTGCCGCATAATTCTTGATGTAGCCAACACATATAGGTTGTTTTTCTCTCCATTTTGATATTTTTGTTTTACCTGATTTCTCTTATTTCTTATTGGTAAGGTTTTTTTTTTTTTTCAGGCTTCTTTTTCACTATTTGATAATGGTGGTTTAGTCTTTAGTCTTTACTCTCTATATACATTATCGTGGTTGAGTTGATGTTGTGACTTTGTTTATATGGAAAAATGCATCTTTTGTTTTTGTTTTCTATCTCCTATATATTATAGAATTAGAGAATATTGTGCTGACAGATTATCTACAAAGTATACAGCCTTCTATTTGTATGGACTATTAGCATTTTAAGGTCATAAACCATGAAAAAGATAAAAGATATTTTTTTTTATAAAAATATGTCTTTCTATGAAGAATTGCATTAGGAATAGGAAGTTAGCTAGCTAGGTCTTTATGATATATATACACATATTGAAGTTGGATGTTAACATGTTGAATTGAAGCTTTTTGTTCAGATGGGTGTAGCTGAGCATAGTATTATCGGTAATTTTAGCCAAGTCTTTCATCCCTTATTTGCAACTAATTAAGTTGTACTTGCCAGTGACATGACATGTATATTTGTTTAAGTGGTCTTTGATCTACACAAACCCTTATGAAAAACATTTAATATATTTTTTTTCACAGTTTTCCAACTGTATCATTATTAAAATATATATTGATATTATCACGCGATATAAGCATTTACTGTAAAGTGGTAAATTAAATTAATTGTTTGATATTATTTGTTTTAAAATAAAATATGATACCGGCATGTGCAATGCGAGTCAGATTCTGTGGAGGGAAGCGAGTTGGACAATCCATTTTTACTTCATGCTTCCTCTGTTTGCTTCCTGCACCCCACTTTTATTATATTCTAACATTGCCCTTCTCTTATTATAACTTATTTCTTCTCAATCTCTTTAGACCCTTGTAGCTAGTACCTTTTTCTTGCTGCATCTTGAACCTAGTACCTACCTCGAGGCTTCCTTCACCATGTTCCCTCGTCAACACTTTTTTTCTATTATAACGTTATGATGTCATTCATAACGTTGTTTTAGTAATGATAATTGACAATGAATACTACAAATAAAAAAAAAAAAAAATCTGACTTAGAAACTAAAATTGGAATTTTTTTTACGTGAATCAAAAAATGAAAACTGTCAACCTACAAAAAGACTATTTTCATATTTAAATATATTATTTATATATAATTTGTCCCTAAAGAATGTGAGTTTTTTTTTTTGAAAAATTTCAAATTTCAATTTATATTTTCTTAGTTACTTGATTAACATTTATTTTTAAAATTAACCTGTGTGTAACATGCATTATCTATTTGTATGTATCGTACGTACACATTTGACATTTTTATAAAAAAGACCAAGTATTAATATTATTGGGAAAAATAATTAACTTGGATTATAATATATACAGGATAATTAAGACATGATCGGTCAACAAATATATAGTTCACGCCTTCACGGTCGATGAATTATACTCAAAAGACATTTTCATAATTGTAATGTTTTTTTTATGTTGCAGGTCGGACTCAACGACAGGATGTTCGTTAGGATATAAGTTCTTTTATTTTTAATGTTTGGATCAAATTCGACGGCTTATTATTATTAACCAAAAGTTTAGACATAAAACAATGCAATTTCATTAATATTTTACATTAAATGAGGCTGTACTTTGGATTTGATATATAAAGTTATAAACTAAGAGTAATAAACCAAATAACGAACTAAAAAATTGAAAACTAAGCAAAATATATTAATTTATTTATGATGCTTTTATGAACACTTTTTAAGAAATATGTAGCTAACTATGATTATAAGTAAGACAGAAAAAGAAAATTAAAGTTAAATATAAGTTTTTTTTTTTTACTATAAAATATAAGTTTATTGAAAACATATATTTTACGATAAATGATTGAATCAAATCAACTAAAATGAATTTAGTCAATAAATTTAGGTTAGTTAATTCAACAAGGATATATAATAAGTTGTTTTAAATTCTTAGTATCGATCTTCAGAAGTCTTGTTCAATCAAAGTGTATAAATATTATAAATTTTGTTAATATCATGTTTTATTTATATGGATAAAAAAAACTCTTTGATCTTTAATTCCAGTGGATCAAAAAAAAAATATATATATATATATATATATATATAAATAAATAAATAAAAGATGTTAAATTTAAATTTTGTTATCCCAATTTTTTTTTTTTGAAATATACTTCAAAATTAGACTAAGCTCACGCTAGGGAAAATAAAAGATTCAATTTGAATTTTTATGATCCAACCTATATCGTACATTGGATTATTTGAGTTAGATTATTGAAACACACATTGATATCATCTTTGCTTTTTATAAAATAAAAATAAAAATAAAATTATGAAAATTAAGAATGATGTCAAGGACCGTCTTATGTACAAGATAGAATATACATGATATGATATAATCAAAATAGAATAAAATAAAAACATAATAAATTTCAATTATATTTGATATTTGATACACACTAAATAATAAATCTATCACGAATGAATGTTTTAATTAAATAAAATAATTATCAAAATTAAAATTTATTTTTACATGATTGAAATTTATATGAAATTATTAATTTTAATAAATATCATGTAAATTAAGAAAGAAAATCTTAATTAATTGATAAAATCTCTCAAGAAAAAACACATTGCACCAACACTGTATGATAAATAATAGAATATTTCTATGATATCATATTTGTGCATTAAACAAAAAGTTATCAAAAGATAATCTTATCTTTATCTTCTCCTACCCTACCTACAAAACTAGTCCTAAAACCTTACAACAATTAACAGATCTTAGCTAACTAATTAATCATGTTGATATCTTTGATAACACTAGCTAGTTGTGTTTTTAATTTTTAAACTTTTCTAAAACTTTGTTTGTAGTCCCTAAATAAAAAAGAATTACATGTCAAACTTATTTAAAACTAAAAATAAAATTCTGAAAAATTTAGCAACTAAAAATATAATTAATCCAAATATATATTAATTATCCAAATCGTTTGACCCGTAATAGGTTGACCCTATAAGAATTTAATATTTATAGTCAATAAACTAACATGGGTTAGATCAATAATAACTCACTCATTGTAACCAAAAAACTCACTCACTCTGACTATTGAAATAGTATTATTTTGGCTGTACATTTTATTATTAAACTATCACCGGCTTTTTAAATTTTAGCACATAAGTTTTTCTTTTTGCAGTTTTATCACCGCCTTTTTTTTTTTTTTCACATTTACAATATTTTTTAAAAACTTTTACGCATTCTATATCATGCTAGTAATAAAACCTAATTGTTTTACAAAATAATCATGCATTTTCTTTTGCTTTTATTTCTGAATCAACTATACTGGCTTTTTTTTTTAAAAAATAAAATAAAATCCTGGGTAAATGATTATTTTGACTTAGAGAATTTTTTTAATTCGCTAACATTTTTTTCCTTGAATATATAACTTTGTTGTATTTTAGCTTTAAATCTTAATAAAAATAATAATATAACACAAATAAATTTGGATTAAGCCAACAAATGAATTGGTCATTCAACTTTCTCCTGTTCAACTCTTTGTAAGGGTGTTCATTTCCTCGAACTTACCCTAAATAAAAACTTGTTCTATGAAATCAGCAACACAATAAAGTTATAATATATAAAGTGAGAGGGACCCAAAACCATTGAAAAAGTAAATTGTGGTACGTAGGATTGTATCTAGAAGGCGAAACCCCTGAAGCCAATAAATCATAGCCATTATTTATCTCACTGCATGCACCAATATATAATACTTACTATAATTATAACCTAACCAATATGAGTTCCCCTTTGTTTCATCAGCATTCATTGATGGAGCCTTCGGATATTTTGTTTGAATCATTTTCAAGCAAAGGTACTAATGAATACTGGGATCCTTTCCATGATTCTCTTTCCTTTGATATGATTGATGACTTAAGGGATCCACAGGAACCTGCAACAAGCCAAGTAGTGAGTGAAGAAACTAAGAAGAAGTGTTATATTGGAGTAAGGAGAAGACCATGGGGAAGATTTGCAGCAGAAATCAGAGACACAACGAGGAAAGGTGCGAGGGTTTGGCTTGGAACGTTTGAGAGTGAAGAAGAAGCTGCTTTGGCTTATGACCAGGCTGCATTTACCATGAGAGGCTCAAGTGCAGTGCTGAATTTTCCAGTCAAAAGGGTAACAGAGTCTTTGCAAGAGATCAATTATTTTGGTTGCGGCAGCAAAGGGTTCTCTCCTGCGTTGGAACTCAAAGAGAGGCACAACGTAAGACGAAAGTTAATGTCATCAGAGGCTAAGAATAGTAGGAAGAGGAAACTGCAGGAATCGAGTGCTGCTGTGGTGTTGGAGGATTTGGGAACTGAATACCTGGAAGCACTTCTTAGCAATAGCATATAGGAATCGGATCAAAGTGCAAGCTCCTCTGGCCGCTAAATAAAGAGAGATTTTATGGTAGTGTCTTCACTTCACTTCCTCTCCTTCTTAATATTCAAAAATAATAACTATAGTAAAGTTATTTGTAGACAAGTCTCTCTAAAACGTTTTATAAGAAAAGAATATAAGAAGAAAAAATGAAAAGTTAAATTAGTTAATTTGTAGAAGTGTTTAATCTTTTTTGAAAAATTATATATAAAAAATTCTACAAATTAATTAACTTAAAAATTAATTTTAACTTTATGAAAAATTTTAATTATATTTTTTCTTCTTATTTTTTTTCTTAAAGGTTTTTATAGTAGCTAATCCGAGTTGGCTTTAAAATAAAACTCTTCGATCTAAGTATCATAGCAACTGTCTTAAATAAATTTGTTATTATGAGATTTACTATTCTTATATATGTTGAAATTTCTATCATGCTTTCCATTATGCTTTGTAACACCATTGATCACCATGGGGTTGTTGATCCCTTTAAAGTTCAGATTACTAAAAGATATGATGATCATCTTCTTTTATTAATATAGATTAGTTAAGAGCATCAATAGAATTTGAATTATCCAATAAGTTTTCTTGTTTAAAACATATAAGAAAACTCAATAATATTAGTGAAACATTTCCTTTAATGAATTCTTTATTTCCCATCACAGTTCAAATTTGATATCTTATTTAAGAAGATGGGATACTATAACCACACATACCAATGACTTATTAGTATCCATGCTTTATATCATTATTTACTAAATATTTTGAAGGACAAAACTTTTTACAATAACAAGACTATAATGTCACAACTCAAAATGCATGCAACTTTAATTTATAGAAGGAACTCGAAGATCCATGAGTGAAGCTAACTTAAAAGCTACTACTAATATGGTTTATCAAACACACTGTGAGCATCTAAAAATTTGCTCCCCCGCAAAGAAATAAGATATATAAAAACTTCACATGTTCAATTAAACAACCAGTTCAACATTGCATAGAGTGATTCATTAACAGTTTGGTACCTTGTTTGATTTCAACTCATCTCGCTTCTCCACTTTCTGTATATGCATTCCATTTGCTGTGGCAAAGCAAACAAGAAATTTTAATATCCAATGAAAGGGGTATTGATTAAAAAACAAAGTAGTATCCTTAAAACTCATTGAGACTTCAAATATCAGAAACAGAAATTAATGAAAATGAAACGAAATTAAAAGTAACTTTATTTTTATTTACCAAAACATTATATTATTTTGTTAAATTTCATTTGAATCTTGTTCTACATAAATTCTTGTAATTTTTATTTAATGTGTGTTTGGATGAGTGTTGAAAAAAATGATTTTAAATTAAATTGATATGTAAAATTAATTTGATTAAAATTAATTTTATATTTATATGATTTATATTTAGATGTTTGTAATATAAAATTAAGTTAAGAGTAAAATTCAATAGAAAATTTTAGATCCAACTCTAAATATTCAAACACAAAACCAATTACATACTAAATAAGTTTTCCTCAAACTCCATCTTTTAACATATATTTATTTTCATTTTATGTTTTCCTTTTTTTTCTCTTTTTACATTGTTTTCTTTAATTTTATATTTCTTATTTCTTCTTTTTTTTCTCTTTCTTTTTACATTTTTATTCTTTAATTTTTTGTGTTTTTTTTTTGTATAACTAAATTAAGAGTTTCTTAATATAAAACCAATTAAAGTCATGCCTTAAAAGAGTATGTAACTAGCTAATATGTTAGATTTGGGTCATAGATAAACTAGGCCAAAATACAAACTTAGACAAAGTTTCACTAACCTATTTTCGACCACCTCTATTAACATTATTTAAATATAGTATTGTTGTTGATCAAGTAAATCAATTTAGTACTAAATAATAATGTCAAATAAATGAACAATATTATATCGATCTGTTGATAGTTTTTATAATATGTTTTCTTTATCATATACCATTCATATTGTTGGAGGAAAAAAAAAACACAAAATGAAATCACCTGCATCCCAATAGATCTTACATGGAACACATGATAATTATTAACGTGGTTTAACATTTTTTATCTAAGTCATTGGAATCGTTTCAAAAGAGTTTCGATCAGTATCTAAAATATGATTTGAAGAATCGTAATCCCAGATTGTGTATCACTTTACAAACATAAGTATACCTCCGCTCAAGAGTTATAAGAAATGATAACACACTCTCAGTCTCACTATCACCGGAGTCTCTCTCAAACAAAATATCATACATTCATTCTCTTTTCTTGCTTTGGTTAGGAGACTCTCTAACACCTTAGACCTTACTATACTTAATAGAAAGGCCTTGTAACATATTGCACCATATTTGATACCAAAAAAAAAACAAATCAATTGTCAATAGTATAAATAAAAGATAAAAAAAAATTAAAGAATGGATAACAAAGAAACTGGTGGGGCATTATTGCAGCATTTAACCAGATTTTATTATAGTATGGATTAAATAAATATTCCCGTATTAGAATTGTTCCTTTTGAATTTTGATATTACTTTCGGTGAAATCATGAATGTAGACGATTCCCTGCGACTTATCCTAACGTAAGTCTTCGAGCTTGTGTGGCTCTATACCTCAACTTTTTGTTTTTTTTAATTTTCCTTGTGTGTTAGTATTTTCTTTGATTCATTTCATGAAGGATATCGATCAAAGACAAATCAAAATTAAATTGATACGTCATGGCAGAGATCACCGTAAGCAACATCGTCAAAACCCGACTAAAATACTTTAAGGATGAAAATAAAATAAAAAAATTAAAATTAAAATAAAAAAACTGTAAGGACAAAAAGAAAAAAGAAACATTAAATTGCAGTGACTAAAAATGTATTTAAACATTTTATATATCACTCGCTTGTGTAAAGTGAACAATGATTAAGTTAAAACAGTTGGAAAATAAACCATTCTTAAGAAAGAACTGAAGTCAACAAAAGTGAAAAAATGGGGAAAAAAAAAAAAAAAAAGTTAAGAGAGTGGAAAGTCAAGTCAGTTACACACAATTAGTAGTCACTGAATTTGGGGCCTGGAAGTTTTCACTGCTGGACCAAGCTGAAATATTAATAGCAGGTTCAAAACATTTAATTCTTCAATTTCAACGGTTAGACTAGTAATTTGTGGCTTATAGCACATGGAATTTGTTATGATTGATTGTTAATTAGCAGGAAATGTATTGTTGTTTCGGACTTATTTGAATGCTTCTTTTTTTTTTGTTGAAATTATTTGAATGCCTTTTGATCACACTGGATCTAATTGATTGATACGAAGGATTCATGATTTTTTTACCTCTAATTTTTCACATTAAAATTTTAAGAGTTTTTGTTAATTTTATGTCATAATGTTTTTTTTTCTAAATATATAATATATTTTGTTAATGGTTTCTAATATTTTTTTTATTCAACCGCGACTCCTATACGCAAATGAAACTTAATTTTAAACAATCAAACTGACACATAAATCACTCTAAAAGTTAACAAAATAAAAATAAAATAATGATGTTTAATTATAAGCAATTTGTTTAGTGACTAGTATTGAAAATGTTCTTATAATTTAAATAAAAAAATACAATTTTAATGAAAATTATATATAAAAAAATTACTACAAATTATTACAAATAATAATTGTTTAAAAATGTCGTTAAAATCTAAAGCCGCCGCTAGTCCTTGAAAGACTGCACGATGCAATGCACCAGCATCAGGTTCCACTTGACACTTGTCTTGTCTTCAACCATCAATTTTATGCAACCAGAAAAGAGAAAATATACCATGTATCTGCTCTCGTCTATTCAACGGTAAGATTAGGGGGTGCATTAAAATACGAAAAAGTTCCCTGTACGCAAAAAGGACATAATTAATACTTTTTTTTTTCTTAAATGACATCGTATATATTATATATGCATGTTTGTGTCACTATAGTTTAAATGCTCCCGGGTGCATTCCCTTGATTATCATTTTTTTTTTTTTGGTTTGGTGAACTCGATTATCATATTTAATTATACGCTAGATTCATCATCTCTGATGCATTTATATATATATATATATATATATATATATATGTAAAACGACACCGACAAAATATAAAATGTAATATGGTGTGGTGTGCGGTTGTATGGGTGATATGGTGGATTAGAAATGATATTGTGTTTAACAATACTATATTCAAGTTGCAAAAGTTAGAGTAGGATATATTATTTTTCTCTTAGAGATGGATAAAGGTTTCTGACACATCATTCAATTAATTTCTTATACAATGGTGTCTTAATACTAGAGCTTGTATCACGAAAGCCTAAATAGTGACAGGGTTATATGTCTACAAGTATTATGTATGTATGATATATAATTTCTTTTTGGTGAGTATAGAAAGTGTGTTTTTACAAAATATATTCATAGAATAACATATTATGGTATTGGTAAGCACAATGAGATAATGATATTTTTTTATGAGTCCATTATATTTCTGTTACCTCCGGTTATAGATTTGATAACTATAACTTGAGTTATTTGTAACAGAACTTTATTATTCATTTTGAAGAGGTTTCGCAATTTTATTTATTTTATGATGGGCATTTCTGGTGGCTAACTGAGAAAAAAAAAAATTGGTAGAAACTATCAATTTTTACCAAACGATCGACCAAGCAAAAGTAACACAGTACTCTCAGGCAAATCTTCTAAAGAGCATACCAATGTAGGAGAAAAAAAATATGAAGTGAACCATATCTATAGAATATAGTCGTAGACAATAAATGAATTTACAAGTGGCTGACAATAAGTCTAGAATCTAGATCAACAATATTTAATTAAGGGAAGCAAATTAACATCAACACCAAAGAGAAAAAAACTATTTCGCCGACCAAAAAAAAACTTTATGCCTATGCATGCTCATCCTCGCATTTTATTTTGTTCAAACTTCCAACCCTTAGTAGTAAAATCTTTCCACCTGCATGCCTAATTAAACTAACTTGCAAGTTGCACCACCCCCTATTAACTTAATAGCTTCCATCGCTTTAATTCAAATCACGTATAGACTAAAGAATGCAACAACACTAAAATTTCATCCTCACCCAATATAGCACTATCATACCACTTTTCCCTTTACTGTTGTGAGTTGTGACCACCATCATCATGACTTTGTTCTCGGTCCATTCATTAATTACATCTGGAAGCACGAGGATTCAGTAGTCCATTAATTAGTTCATAACAAGTGGTAGAATTTTTAATTTTTATATATGATAGTTAAATTGTGGAAGTTGCACTGCATTGCAGCATAGACTTTACAGGAACATATGCTTCAATTCTGATTTTGAAAATCCTGGCTTGATTAATTATACGTACAAGGGTGGAATCTTCATGGACAGCTTCGTTGCCACTGTTTCGTATCTCTCTGTATTAATGTTGGCGCATCATAAATTCTGCATGTATTGATACTGATAGCCATGTGGTGGCAGGGAATGGAATTCATAGTTTACTTTTCTCTTCGCCTTTTTGTACTGGTTAAACCTTAAGACACTAGTGTTATCGACAACGCATTAATTAGTTCTAAAATATGAAAAACAGTTCGTACCAGATAGTATATCCATATTAATATAGAGAAACTAAAACACATACTTTAAAAGGTTTAGGAATATCAAATTGTACATGTTTTTTTAAAATAAAATAAAAAAATTAAGACTTCATTATATAAGTGCGTGTGAACTTAATTATATAATAAGATCATGGATTGGAGCTGAGTTTGCTTAAGAAAAAACAATATAAACCAAACAAAAACCTTCAAAGCACAAGATGAAGTGAAAATGGGTCACTGTTATTTTCTGTATTTTTTTTTTTCTCTCAACCTGAAATTTAGCCAAAAATATTCCCTGACAAGAATAAATTAAGAAAACATACCGGCCTATATATCTATCATGTACATTGCTTTTTGGCCATGGCTCTTGCTTCACAGCCATCTCATATCCATCTATCTCCCCTTTGATCAGTCTATTAATTAAGAAAATGCTAAATGTGCATCTCATTCTTTGCATGTACGAATGGAAGGAAGAAAGAGAACAAAATTATAGATGTGATAAATGTTGTGAAGAAAAATAAAAAGAATTGAAATAAGATAAATAATAAAGTAAATATATGATAATCTATATTTACAGTTTACACGCGCATCGGTCCATAAGCTACAATAACATAATCTGAATTTAACATACCTTTAATGAGTAGTTGGAACTTGGAACATATACTATATATATATATCTAGGGGTAGAATCGAATTAAGGTGGGGGGAAATCATTAAATGAAAGATGGCTTTGAATACAGACCACCACTTTAGCAAGCTAGAATCGTACGTAGCCAGGAACCCTAATTAAGAGGCTACAATGTTGGATTGCTTCAGTAGTTCAATGCATATATATATATATATATATATGTAAGGTTAATTTAAATAACCTATTAATTAAACCATAACTCAATTCCAAAAAAAAAAATTACAGTATATATATTCTATATACTCGCGCCTTAAGCATACTAACTAATCCCAAGTTTGGTCAGATTATAATGCATTGCTCAAGAATCAAGATCAATGAAATTTTGGACCAAATTCCCGTTAATTAGCCTTGATTCTATTGAAAGATAAAAAGAGGCTGATCAGAGTCATTTATGTATACCCTCTGATCATACTCATAGAATAGGCCACTTCCAACAAAACATTAAATTCCCTCTTTATTTCTGTGACCTAAATTATGATAATAACCATTAATTAGGTTTGGAAATATATACTAGTAGCATTTAACTTTGAGAAACATTAACAAAAACAAAATATAGAAACCACACAGAGAGGTTTTGTTGCATGCGAATTTAATGGACATAATTAAAGCAGGACCAGACCCTTGACTCTCCTGCAGCTAGTTAGTTAATCAATTTGAGTTGCCTGAACGATCAGGCGCCTGCCGAAGGAGTTCTTCCAACAAATTATTGTCCAAGCATTCCAATTCAAAAGTGTCATCATCAATTCTTTGTTGTTGTTGTTGTTGCTGCGACGAACCCTCACCATAGTAGGAAGGGTAAGAAGAAGAAGGAATTAGAGGCGATGAATTAACTGAATACATGTTTGGATTAGGAGTAGTGATGTGAGTGTTACCATACTCATTTGGGAAGTTGAGTATGGCCTTGTGACCCCTAAAACCAAAAGCAGCAGCATCATAAGCACGTGCAGCTTGTTCAGCAGTGTCGAATGTTCCAAGCCATATGCGAGCCCCTTTTCTTGTGGGATCACGAATCTCCGCTGCAAACTTACCCCATGGCCTCCTACGAATCCCTCTGTACCGAGCCACCTCTGCGTTTGATGAACCCACGTTAACGTTGTTTCCTCTCCCAGCTCCCTCCATTCAAATAGTTAGTTCAGAGTTTGAAACAAAAACAACCTCAATTACTTCAAACCTGTTTTGCTTCTTTCTCTACACTGAGATTGAAAGGAGTATTTATATGCATGATCGAGTACTCAGTGGTAAAGCTTGACCATGCATGTGTGGGTCGTAAGAGACGGTTTGAATTTCAACCTCTTTTAAATTCTGTAATTAAGTAAAGTTTGACACACTATTATTAAATAATATTATTTTTTACTAATTGATCTTAAAAAATTTTAAAGTTTAGTAAATAATTAAAGAAAAAAAATCTTATGTATAGTTAATATAAAATTATTTTATATCGAAATTTAATCATAATTTTTTATTTATAATAAAATAATTAATTTTTATAAAATTATTTTAAAAATTATTAAAATAATAAATTATAATTAATTAATTATGTAAAATAATTTTATATACTAAAGATATATTAATATTTTACTCATGATTAAATGAATATAGTATGTGCTGTTGTCACAACGTACAGTTTGAGATTGAGTTGAGATTGACCTCATTAAGAATGTCAGATAGGTTCATGAATGACGAATGCGCAATGCACGCGCACACGAGCCAGTTATATGCCACGCAAGTTGCCTCAGGTCACGATGATGTGATTTGGAACAAGGCTGAAATTAAAGGCCCAGTCCATAGACCAATGCAGGGTTTTGGGCCCACGGCCCAATCCAACTCTTCGTACCCATATCCGACAAGTGCTGCTGATGCATGCCCGACCTAATACATCACATCTTTAACCTTGTAAACAATAAGGTAACTAAAATTGTTAGAGACAAGATTAATGAACTGATCTAGCTAGGTATGAGGTTGGTTCTAATTAATTAAATTTCGATACTACTGGTTCAAAGTTGAGTTCTGTCACACTTTTGCAATGGCTATGGGTTTTTATAATTAATGTTAGGAGAGTGAGCTGAGCTTGGTGTTCAAGCTTAAAGTACTCAACTCAAATATTAGAGGATACACAATTCTTCAACTTCAATTCCAAAAGGGGAAAGAGACTTTTGTAAATTTGATTTGAATCTCAATCCTAATCAGTTGCCCGCCTTGCAAAGTCCTTCACAAGTATATATCGTATAATTAATGGCAATGTTCAAAATCCAACCGAATCATTGTAAGTTGGCAAGTGGAACAAAATGAATCACAAAAGACCAGTTTAGTTTGATTCAAATTTGATGTTACATTTTATTGAAACAAACGAAATGGTATGTTAATTTTATATTATGTTTATATGACTTTTCTTTCAAACCAAATTATATTGCGAAAACCCCCCTTAAGAAATAAAATTTGTTTGATTAGATTTGGTTTAGTTTTAGTTTTAGTTTGGATTTTACTCATTTTAATTAATTATATTTTTACGTTAAGTCAAAATCAAGAAACAATCGAGCCTATAAGTCATGGGTTCGAATATCTGCATTAACATTTTTAACAAAACTTAGCAAATTAACATATGTTGATAAAACAAAACAAAAATTATTAAGTCAAAATCAATGAATAATTGAGCCTAAAATGATCAAGAAAATTAGTGTTGGAATTCCATTTAAGCATCAGGTGCTCAAGAAAGGATGCTTCAGGGAAAACACTTAGAAGTTGGAAAAGCTAAGAACACTAAATATAGGTCATTAGGTGACACCTGCATAGACATTTTCAATATTACTTAAATAGTTTTTTTTTTCTCAGCAAATTACTTAAATAGTAATAATGTATTGTTAGATGCCACTCAATATGTATGGTTTATAATATTAAATGAGATTTAATACTATATATTAAAAAATGAGAACCCATACATACATACATATATATATATATATATATATATATATATATATATATATGTTCATAAACATAAAGCAAACTAATTAAAGTAAAGAAAGAATAAGTTAGACTCTAAATTCTCAGGAGCAAGACTAGGTGAAGGATAGGTAAAAATAAATAAAAGTGTTGCTATGAATAACACCACTTAGGGTTTTTGTGAGAGAAAGTGAGAAACATTACAAGGAAAAACTCTAACTGTACACACTTCACATCAAAATGCAAGAATGTCTATTTGCATCTATAGCATTGTTTAGAGTTATTTAAAAAAAATATGAACGTGAGACTTTTGCACATTTGTTCCCATGGACTTCATTGAGGCAACAACATCATCATGCATCTATCCAAAAGCCAATAGAAAAAGGATTCATTTTTTTTCAGCAACCAAAATTATTCAAGCAAACAACTAAACATTATTAAAGTTAACACATGAACAATTAATGTAATAATTGGGAAAACAGAAACAACTAAATTTTCTTTAAAAACAAAAAAAAAAACTATCTATATATATTGCATGTTATGTTAATAAGTAGTGAAGAGTCACATGTACTATAGATATATAACATTATATATTTGGAAGAATGTCATGTTATTAAATATTTTATTTCACAAAATTTAAAATTTATAAGAATCAAAATGAAAAAAAAAATAGTATTGGAATTAGAATTATAAGTAAAATTGGTCATATTTGCAAACATAAAAGGAAAAAAAAAAAACCTTTCTTGTGTAGTATGTACGTCACACTACAAGTTTTCCAAAATCGCGGGTATATTAACTACACCTGTCGGTTCATTAATGCATTGTCAATCATCGTCAGTCACGCTCAGCTTTCGGCTTAACCCACTTGGCATTATCATGGCCGCCACTTATTTATCATTTATTTAGGAAATACTAATAGTAATAATAATCATCTTCAGGTAACAACACAATGCACTTGTCACCTCATTCATGCTTAAATATTATAATAACATTATTTTAATCCTCAAAATTTTTCTTTTGTCGAAAATTATAGAAATTTTATTTTTTGGATAAATAAAAGTGCTCAAAATGAAAATTTCAATTCAAGGATTAAAAATTATTCATGTATTTTTCATTAGTACTACCTATTATGATTTTCATCATTGAATTACAGGCTATTCCAATTTCCCCAACAGGAATGGCAGAAGATTCATTTCCTATCGATCGAAGACACGTTCTCTTGCAGAAGCTTCCCAAATTGAGGGATTAACATGCGCCATCAGCGACATCAACGTGTTAATCCCTTATAAAAGAAATGCTAACAATAAGTAGTATCTTCTAACATTTTTTTTATTATTTTCTAAAATGTATTAAAAATCATAAATTTTGGTGAGTCTCGATTCTTATTTGATTGCTTTTTTTTTTTCTTAATTTTATATTTTTTAAGAAATATTAATCAATGATAAAATATTATTGTGTTAGAATATATGATGCTACATTCTTCTTAAAATAACTGAATAAATAGTTATTTTATTTATTAATAACTAATTTTCATAATAAAAGTTAAGAGGAATTGGTTTAATTCTTTTCAAAAATAATTTATAACAGTGAACAATAATATAGATTTAACTTAGAATGTGTATAGATATGATATTTGGAGAAGATAATTCATTTTAAAATAATAATTTAAATTATTTAAAATAAAATGAGTTATTTTAATGAGATATTTAAAGAAAAATTGAAATGTGTTTATTTTAAAAAATTACTTTAATTAATTAAAAATAATAAATTTAACTTTTTTTTTTAAATTGAGAATTTAAAATTTTCCTTCTCTCCTCTCTCTTTCCCCTCCTCTCCCTCGTATATTATCTTTGGAAATTTATAAATCATGTAATATTTTTTTACATTATTTTTTAAGTTTATAAATTATGTATAAGTTTATAAATTATGTAATATTATTTTTTTTTTTGAAGGGAATTCAATTTCTAATAATTCAAATGCTTCATTCAAACAAATCATTTATAAAATAAAAGTAATTCAAATTTTAATAATTTAAATACCTAAAAAATTTTAATTACATTAGATTATTATACATCTATCTAATTGTCTGCTTGATTCGCTAGAATTTGATGCACTGAAGAACACATATAACGGATATAACTTATGACAAAACAAAGACATCGAACTTTGTTGCTAGTTAAAACAGTGAATAAAATTGTTGTTATGTATAACAACGTGAAAAGAAAAAAATCTACTGATGTTAATAATTTTGATGAAGAGTTTAATTTAATATATTGTCATTATAAACAAATCATATTATCAATTAATTAAAAAAAATTCTAGATATGACTTTGAATATAATTATTACTAAAGTTATTTAATTCTTTATTATTAGTATATAATACAAAGATCTATTTTTAATATTTATTCCATCTCAATATATATCTACATTAATTTAAAATAAGTTTGGTTGAATACAAGACTAATTTTGACGATTTAGTTCTTATAAACCTTTCTAAGTCATAACCAAACATGATAGTATATAAGTTGAGATTATGCTGTAAATTAACTTTTGGAATTGAGGTATCATTACTAAAATATATATATATATATATATATATATTTCAAAATAATAACCATCAAAAAGTTTACTTATCATATTATTTATGCACCAAAGTGTTAGGTATGAGATATGTATTGAAAAAAAATTCTAAAAAGTCTCAATATTAATTGATACCCGTTAGTGATATTTTATTGAGTTTTAAATAAACGAGCCTACCAGATGTCATTCAATTAATAAACAGAAATTCTTAAATATGTATTCCCAAACTATGGTATATATTCAACAATGGCTTCTGGTTATTCGTCTTGACTTTGAATTTTGAAAAAAAGTCCAGGCGATCTGATAGACCAACGTAGTGAATTTTGTCTTGAACGAAATACAAATGACGACGATCGAAGATGTTAAATCATGAAAAGAAAGTGTCAAATATATGTTTCTAATTGGGACAGGTAACAGAGATACATGTATCTTCTTCTGTCGTAAAAAAAACACGAGGCGTCCGGGCCTAAGCCTATAAATAATTGCATATATTTAATTTAATGTCGTGCAACTGGGTTAGCTCGTACAACTAACTTTATTACAACTTGATACTAAAAGTTTTCATCTTTCTTCCAAAGCTATTGTCTTCATTCTCTTTATCGTCCTTAATCATCATAACGGTATCCCACCAACGACGTATGAAATTTGACTTATCAGATGCTAGTCATAATTATAACAATACTTTTTAACGATTAATTTATCAAGACAAAATAATACAAAACACTTTTTTATATGTTAATAATACAATCAAATTATTTTTTTAGTATGTAGAAATCAAATACGGTGTCATGTCAAGTAATTTTATAACACTCTTGCATTTAGCTCAACTAACAAAATTAGAGCATGAGGACAGTTTAGTTTTTATAAAGAAAAGAATTAATACTTGAAGTCATAATATTAAAAATGTGTTTGAGACATTAAAAAAAACAATTCATTTCAATAAACAATTATATGCATGATCGATTATAATTTAAATTAGTAATTTTTTTAGATGAATTTATTGAAAAATAATTTAAAAATAACTAATTTATTTGAATGTATTAAAAAAGTCAATTTTTATATAACAGTAGAGTGTAAATAATATAAAAATAATCATCAGCTATAACTATTCAAATTATAAAAAATAATTTATTTTTTAAAGAATTTATTTTTTTTGCAAATTAAATTTAATTATTATATACTATCAATGAATGAGAATCACTTAATTTATAAATTTTAAAATAATTTTATAAAAATTAATAAAAAATTATCACTAAGTGACACGGTAAAACTATAAATGCGTCAGCAAGTTTTATTGGTGGAAGTCGTGTTTACTGTGCACCGGCAAAAAGGGACAGGTTCGTTCGAGATAAGAAAATTTATTTGTCTGTCATGTCATTGTAGCATAGCATAAACTTTTATTGATGGATATTAAAATATATAATAACTAGGTATAGATTAATTATATATAACAAGGGTAAAGTCGCAAGGAATATTCGACTAAATTGAGAAGCAACCTTTTTAATGCAGTTGTGCGGGAGATCCTGGAGCTTAGTTGACCTGATTTTGAGTGTGAGAAAAAAAAATGATAAATTACAGTCTCATTTCAAATTAATTTTGAATATTTTAAAATTAGTTCAATTATTAAAAAACGAATAAAGCCTCTAAGAAATAATCAAATCGTAATTAAAATAATGATAATTATCTAAAATAATATGTCCTGTTATGAATAATACATGTGGTTGTGTATATCTATTAAAATATTAATTATTATAATCTTAACAATATTTTGTATATATTTTTTTTTATTTATGAATAGGTCACAAAGAAAAATTATATACTTTTAATTTTATTCTTAATACTTTATTTCTTCTTCTATATTCTTGCTCTCTTACTTTTATATTTCACATGTTATTAACACGAGTTTTTTCTTTTTCCATTGAGCAAAAAAGTTCCTGTAAAGAATTTTATTAGAAGAGTTAGTATCTTCTTCTTTGTGCATCAACAATTCAAGAAATACTCTTATTTAATCATATTATTTAAATATATAATGAATACATTTTATATCAGACTTTTGTATTTAGATATAATGTGTCTCGAATACAAGTCAAATAAAGAAATTATTATGAAATATTATGAAGATCTTCTTCAATAGAAATTTGATTTTCTTTCTTTCATTTTATCTTAGGGGCATTATAAACATGGATTTATTTTATTCCAATGCTTCAAAATCAAATCTAATTAATTATACAAATGTTGGTTATTTATCAAGACTTTCATAATGGTAAATCACAAATAGGATATCTATTTATATAAAGTGGTACAGACATTTCAATGATGATCTGTGAAACAGACAGTAATCTAATAATTAGAAATTATAGTATTACATGAGACAAGTTGTGAATGCGTTTGGTTGAGATTTATGATCCAACATGTACAAGATAATTTATCTTTAAAAAAAATGGTATCAATGATCATATATAAGGACAGTGCCACATGCATCATTCAATTAAAGGAAAAATACATCAAATGAGACAAGACAAAACATATTCTACCAAAAAAATTCACTCATGATCTTCAAAATAATGATGATATAAATGTTTAACAAGCTCGTTCGTGTGAGAACCTAGTAGATTTTTTTATAAAGTTATTACTAAGGAAAACTTTTGAGCAATTGGTTTACAAGATTGGGCTTTGTCAACTTAAAATGATTATTAGTCATGGTTTTATCCCAATGAATTTTCCCAACAAAGTTTTTAATGAAACAAATTATAACTTATTAAAGATGTATACTCTTTTTCTTTAGCTAAGGATTTTTCTTAATAAGATTTTAATGAAGCACAAACTCATAAAGGGTATGTAAGGGAGAGTAGTATGAATAATATATTTGTGATTGTTCATATTTATTAAAATATTATCTATTGTAATTTTCTTTTGTTATAAATAAATCACACCTATTAAAAATGATATAAAACTTTTAGTTTTATTATGAAGAACTATATTTCTTTTTCTTCTATACTCTCGACTCTCATTTTTATATTTCACACCATCATCTTTTTTTCAAAATTTTAATTTTTAAATTATCTCTTAAAAGTTAAAACATTTTAAGCGTTATTAAGTGGATATTAATATAAGAATATATGGAATAGATTAATATGGTTACAAATTTTTTTTTATTATTATATAAAAATACAACTATATACATATCCAAAACTTAAACCAAGTGTGTACATAAGTTTTCATTTTTTTTTTGTTAAATTAACCTAAAACACTTCACAAAATAAGTTTGTACTTAATATAAATTTGTATTTTAGTGCATGTATTGTACAATATTATAAATGTTATTTAGCTGCAAGAAACTAGTGTCGATTTGCCATGGATTTGCTCGTTGTTATGTTTCCGCTTCAGAATTCACCATGACAGAGGCAATTAGCCTCGGTCAGTCGACATTAATTACAGTTTACATTGACACAAATGATTTTCATTTTTTTTTCTTTTTAAGATAATTAATATTAAAAAAAATGAATGTTAGCATTGTTAGAGAAGTTTTTTCCCAGCAAATACGAGATAAGGTGCGAAATGCATATTTAAAAGAGAAAAGAGGAAAAATATTAAAAATGTCTAATTGAGAGAATGTGAATCTAGGAATTGTATATTCTGATTTACTATTATAATATAAGAGTATATTATTTAAAAAATAGTCACTCAGTTTTACTAATTTTAAAGGGAAAATTTAAAAATATTTATATATATATTTATAACCTGTACAAATTATTTTCTTTAATTTTGATAGGTACGTAGTGTTTTAGCTAGCTAGGTATCAACCTTACTGGGATCTAATTTACTATTGTGATACTTTAGTAATCTGTTTCATATAAAAAAAATCCTATAATTTAAGAACTTCTAGCTCCATTGAATGTGATAATTGCTTATGAATTTCTAAAGTTAAGCAACTTGATAATACCATTTGAACAAATGAGTTCTTATAGGATTTCTGTAGAATAAGTTGCCTATACAAGCAACTACAAGCAAAACTCCAAATAAGAGTTCTTAGGTGAGTGAAAAGATAAAATATGACCCATTAAAAACAAATTAAGAAGACAAACTGAGTTCTATTACTAGAACAAAAAGAATCTACTAGGGTTCTTAAATTTTATGTGGCAACGTACAAACGACTAACTAAAAAAGAATTAAGAACCCAAATTAAGTTCTTGTATCGAAGATGAACTAAGATATTTTGAATATGCATTAATCTTACCCTGGTGATTTTTTATACAACAATTTTCAAAATAATACTTTATTTTTCTCACTCTCTAAAATCATTTGTTTGCTATGTAAGATAGAAAGACATGGACTAATCTCTGAAGGTAAAAAAAAAAAAAAAACTATTTTTGTAAGTTAATTTTTTAAGTTATTCTATATACATAAACTTGCAAATCGAATCTATCACCACATATATAAACTTGTGAAGTCATTATTCAGTTAGAAGAACTTGCCAAATAAATCCAAAACCCCTTAAAAAGTTTGATTAATTAATAATTTTTCCGATAGTATATTCCTTAATTATTGATTAATACTAGAATTTATATATTTACATGGATTTATTTAGCGGATATATAAGTACGTTGCTCTATTTATGTTTTTCTAGAAGAAGGAACAAACAAAATTCAACAATGGTTTACAGAAGAAGATCGAATACAGTGTAAGTTACATGGTGTTGAATTATTTATTTGCAAAGGAGAAGACACGCTGGCGGCTGATGTAACACTAGTACATATTCTACAACCTTAGAAGATTAGGGTCTAGAAGTTAGACAAAGATAGGTTATTGGAATGGAAATATACACTGTATTCAACCCCTTTTTCACTCCTCCCCGGTGGCCAAACATAATTATCTTTTATTTATTTATTTCCCTACTTTTTATGTGAAATTGGCAAACATATTAAATACAACATGAAATATATTATGCCCATATGTATGTATATTTCTGTGGGCAATAAAATTGAAATAAATTAATTAAATAGTAATACACGTTTTTTTTATTAAAAAAGTATAACAAAAAATATTTTAAATACTTCATGACCGAATTTCTCCTTAAGTATACAAGTAATCACCGTAAGCTTTTCAAATATACGTACAAATAGTGTATGTGCATGCATGCGTAGAAAACTATATGGGTCACTCCAATATATTAATGATACAGTTAATTAAGATAATGAAACAATGAATGATAATAAGTTATGAAATTCATGGAAATTTATAGTTTTGTACATGTCATATAACTAAATCCATTTAAAATAAAACTTGCCCTGACCTAAACTTTTGTCTATTTGAAATGATCGAGGTTTTCATATATAATTACTAATATTCGGGTTTGTCTTTCTCTATCTATATTTCAGCATAGTAACGACAACAACAATGAATCTACCCTTAAAAAAACAAAACGACAAAGGTGAAAGTGATTTTAAAAGAAAGAATATGTTTTTTTATTATTAATTGGAGTGCATACCTATAAGAACAAGACATTATCAATTTTTCATTAGAGAAAAAAAAAAAGAAAAAAAGACAAGGAATCAGACTTTGCTGTCCGTCGAACACTGAACCGTATCTCTCAGTTGTAGTGGATGACTAAGGCTAAGGATTCTTTAATTACACGAAGAATTAATCGTTTGCATATTTGTATCTTTGTATCTTTTCACTAGAAAATAATTTAATTATATTTAATCATTTTGAAAATTAAAAATTAATTTTATTCAATTAAAAAATAATGATTTTTTTTATTTAAATTAAAAATTATGAAATGTTGGGTTGGGTGTTGTATGCGACGACGCAACGCAAGGCAGAGAAATGTTGGGAGCGCGACACGCTGACGCTGACACAATTCCTTTGCTAAAATGTTATGCGTGTGCGTATGGGATTGCGTTTCGTATCAATAAAATAAGTAATCAATCATCAATTGAACATATCCTTAGTAAATGTTCTTAAAATATTGTTGAAGAATAAAATAAAAAATCATTTAAGATTTCTATGTATAATAATATATTTAAAAAATAAATATCATTTAAAATGTTTTATAAAAATTAAGAAAATCATTAAATACTTTGTTATTTTAAAAAATAGAATTATATCTGACTAAACGATTATTTTATTCCATTTGTAGTGAATACTAAAATAGGTTTAAATTTGGTATTTCAAATACGAATATTTAAAATAAACGAAGTCCCGTTACTTATTTAAACAAAATTATAAGGACAAGTATTATAATAGTGAACCCAAATCTATTCACTCCAATTCCTAATGGCCATCTCACCTCCACCTTTTTTTTTCCATTGGAGGAGTTGCCCACGTGGCTTGATTGTTCGTTTGACTCACGTGCCTAAAATAAATCAATACACACATCCTTTTTTTATGTGCCGAAAATGATTTACAACTCAAATTTAGGCACTACCCTACTTTCTTTAATGCAAGCAAATTGTGATAAAATTTATTCAAAGACATATCCATCCATCCTCCTTGTCCTACAATATCAACCTCGCTACTATTTCACTATAACTAACTTGCTAATATTTTAATAATAATTCAAATGAAGTGATTTATCCGTCCACGAATTTCAAGTCGCTTTCTTTCCTCCTTTTCTACGGGTATATAAAGGAGCCAAGTGCAACCCCTTTAGATATATCATTTATGTTCACTCAAACATCAAAAAACCACACAATTTTAGTGTCACTTATTAACTCTAGCCACAACTACAAAACTTTCATTCCGAGAGATGGATTTTGACTTCGATTCTACTTTTTTCCTAAACCAAAACCTTAACTTCTCAGAAAACTCCTCTGTTTGTGGAGACCTTTCTTCCTGGGACTACAGCTTTGTTTTGGATGACATCTTTAACTTCAGTGACAATTCGTCACAGTCACAAACCAAGGAATCATCTTCGGCATCCAACGTGTCGGGTTCTGTTGGCAGTGTTGAGTTACAAGAAGTCTCATCTAACACTACTTACAAAGAAGTAGTGAAAAAAGCACAACAATTATCATCGTCGTCGTCGCCATCTTCGCAACCAGCGAAGGAGCCTAGGATGTACAGAGGAGTGAGGAAGAGGCCGTGGGGAAAGTTCGCAGCGGAAATAAGAGACTCCACTCGAAACGGCGTTCGAGTGTGGATTGGAACGTTTGACACAGCGGAAGCCGCGGCTCTGGCTTATGACCAAGCAGCGTTCTCCACAAGAGGGTCTCTGGCGGTGCTGAATTTCCCAGAGGAAGTGGTGAGGGAGTCCCTCAGAGACATGCCAACGAGTAAGCCATGGGAAGAAGGCTCATCCCCTGTTTTGGCTCTCAAGAGAAAACACACTATGAGAAGAAAGTCCAATTCTAAGAAGAAGACCAAAACCGATCACACTCACAGGGAACAATTAGAGTTCACCACCACTTCGCAAAATGTGTTGGTGTTCGAGGATTTGGGTGCTGAGTACCTAGAACAGCTCTTGAGTTTGACTTCTTAGCTACCTTCTCTGTTTTGTTTTCTAGTCCTCTGTTTCTGGAATTGTCCATAAACAAATTTTAACTTTGTTAATTCTTTCATGACTATGTAATAATATTCGAGTTCTTCCTTTTTTAAGTCAAGTCATATCCTTTGTTGACTTTATTTTACCGTCGGTCCAGAATGAAAAGGTAAACTTATTGAGTGCCGTATATTTTGAAATTTATATTTTCAAATCCTTTTTTATCATCTCACAGCCCTTGTCTTATTTAATTTTTTTAGAAGTAAAACTTTTTTGATTACAAATGCATGCATTGAATTAGTTAAGAATATCTCTAGTACTTGTTTGTATATTCTCTGTCTCTGAATAGTCAGAGATCATAAGATGACTATTAATTTCTTAAGCGGTGTAAAAATAACGTAATAAGTTTAATATAGAGCAGTTGCTTTCCTTGTAAATATACCATGGGATTCTTGACATAAGAAAATATGTAATCTTATTTTAATGATTATAAATGAAGTCATCAAAGTATAAGGAAAAAAAGATGGTACTAATAATTTTGACCAGCGATATAGAAAAAATATATAATAACTTTGTCTACTCATATTGGGTTTTGGTCTTTCGATATAAAGAATGCTAGTCAAAAGAGAAGTGAGAAGTGATGAGCTACTGAAATTTATAATTTCTAAAAAAAATTGGATTACTAAAATTTAGTCTCTAATTTTTTTTTTTAAATTTGAATTTTAGTTTTTAAAGATAAATTTGATTTATCGGAATCTTTAAACTTTTTTTTCATGTTAAAGTTATTAGTTTCTAAGTAAAAGTTTCAATGGGGAAAGTTTTTTAAAATTTTAAAATTTAGTGTTTAGTTATTAGACAAAAGTTTGAATTTCAATTTTTTTTATTTATTTAATGAATTTTTTGATACTAAAAAATATTCTTTTTTAAAGTTTAGAGATTCACGACCTTAACAAATAAATATTGAGAAATTTTTACTAATCAAACTTTTATTTAAGAATTAAAAATCTTTACGAAAAAATATTTATAAATTTTGACCGGTCAAACATTCTTTAAAAATTAGAAACCAAATTTCATAAGAGTTGTTCAATAACTAAAAAAAAAATTAACTAAAAAAAAAATCAGTCAACAGGAAAAAAAATTCAAAAGAGTGTATTAAACATAAAGAGTGATAATTAAGTACTATTAGTAATTGAAAAGGATTTTATTGAATAACGCTCCTAACACAAAAGTAGAAGCGAATAAGATAATTAGTAAGAGAAAGTCAGCCTATCAAATCACATAAGTGAAAACTTCAAGCTGAATAGCTGATGCATAGTCAAAGTATTAAAATAAAGCACTATGAAGCAACCTACTTGAATGTTTGATTATTCGATTAGAGGGAAATAATGTTTAAATTAATGTTATATGAAGAAAAACAAATAAGAAAAATAAAGTGTTAAGTTGATTTTTTTTTTCTAGTAGTTGTTCCTATTTCTTGTTTAACACAAATTACTAATAAAACTCATTATCTATTAAATACTAATTATTAGAAGTTAAATAATTTTGTAAAAAAAGAAAATTGGCTTCCTTTGATGCATTCGTGGATTCATTTCTGATTATGTAAGATTGTAAATAGTCTCATCTTTGCTTTGAAGATAGATTTCTTTTTTTTAGATAAATGAAGATAGAAATTTTGATTCCTGAAGTTATTAATTATCAGTGGTTATTCCCAATAGTCTTTTAGTAAAACCATCCTTTAAACTTATTGTACATATCCAAAAAGTTTATTTTTAAAATTATCTTCATTTAATTTATTCTAATTGTTCTTCGATAGACGATATTTTTTTGGTTACTATAACTTCTTTTGAACACTCAGTGAGTATGTACAGTTTGAAGATGCTTGCAAAAAAGAATAGCTTGCAAAAAAGAGTACTTTGGGATATAAGATT
This sequence comes from Amphicarpaea edgeworthii, assembly GCA_014843725.1. NCBI lineage: Eukaryota > Viridiplantae > Streptophyta > Magnoliopsida > Fabales > Fabaceae > Amphicarpaea > Amphicarpaea edgeworthii. The sequence continues at coordinate 1,296,821 of CM026322.1, read as the reverse complement.
AAAAAATACTGTAGTTGAGAAGAAACATTGTTTTGTTACCTTTGTTTGGTAGTGAAATCTTGATTAACACCTAGGATTTGATGTAGTTTTTGTCGGTGAAATAAACCAATGAAAAACCTTTTTGTGTCTTTTCTTCTATCTTCTTACATGCAAATATTTTGATATCACTAACTTTCATCATAAGGGAACTTAATTAGCTTTGTGTTTACAAAACTATGTTCATAATAATTTCCTTGGCCTTGTTGATGCCTCGTATATATAGCTTCCTCTTACCATCAATAAGTAGAAACAGATAGATTAGAGGTGATTTGAAATTCAGACACACGAGATTAAAGTTGTGAAAACATATTATAATTTATGAATTAGTCTAATTCATTATAGATTTGTATCGGATTAAACTAGAAAATTAATATATATTTTTTGGTGAGTTTAAAAATTAAATCTATTCTATACGGAGTACTTATGAATTTATCAAAGATTATTTTTCTATTATTTTTTAATATTTTGTATTGTAATTTCACTTTTTTTTAAATTAAATGTGTTTCATGTAAAATAAAATATAATGTATTTTAAAAAAAAAATATATGATGTATTTAAATTTATTTATTTATTTTTAAAAAAAAACTTTTAAATGAATTGGTATTAGTAAATTTGATTTGTTTAACTTACAAACCTGTAATAATTTAATTTAAATTCATTTTTTTATAACTTTCTAAATAATGAGTTGAATTGGTCTAACACACCAATAAAATGGATAAAGATGGGCCAAATTAACCCATTTTAACACCTTTACACGACACATTTGTTAGAACCATAGTTTTTTTAACATCTCTGGCCATTTTGTTTGTGTGGAGAATAGTGATTTCTATTCATGTCAATCTATCTCTCAGCTCTTTTGGAGATAATGCGCTTTCACGGAAATTCCACTGATTGTATTGTAAGGGTAATGATATTCATACCTCCCTTGTTCCTTAATTTCCCTAAATGCCCTTCTCAATCTATTCTCTTTTTAAAATAATTTCTTTATTTGTTTTTACTTTCCTCCGCTTCCATCATCTCTTTCTCGCTACGAGCTGCAATGTTGTTTTGAATGGAAGTTTGGTATTTCAGAGGTATTACTCGACAGTGACAAAGTTTTGCTTAAACTCCCCTAATAATCGCAAACTTACATTTTCCCGTACACAATATCTGTACCAATTTCAAATATTTTGCTCTCACAGTAAAGTTACACTCTCCACCTCCTGCTTCCCTGTTTTCTTTCTATCATATATAACAAATAATTCTAATATAATAAGTTAACTCTCTGCCCTTCACGTTGTTCCTCTAGTTATTACTACCTCCACCACGTGCCGCCGTAACATGGTCATCGGAGATTCACTCCGTTCATGGTGCGCGCAAGCCAATACCCACTCTGTGTCCAAACCCTCTCTAACTTCTCAAATCTCGCCATCAATCACCCCCAATTAGAAAAATAAATAAATTAAAACATTCAACAACCGTCACCGACCTCAATTTGTGTTTTGTTTTGCTACTGCTATTTCAAGTAATCACTTTCCAATCCATTGATCTATTTCATCTAAATTCTAAAAGACAAGAGATTATAAGAGTGTCAATTAAACGAAACGAAGTATAACAAAAACTGTAGTCTCTTAACTGTCACCAACTCATTGAGTTCTCTCTTGAAAGTGTGCAGCGGCGCAGGGGAAAGTTTTGGAAAAAGGGAGGTACAATAATATTGAAAAGGGTATTTTTGGAAAATAAATAAGTAAAGGGGGTATATTATTAAAGAGGGGAGGTAAATATATAAATTGCCGTATTGTAATCTTTAAGGAACAGTTAGCCCGACCCACGTAGTTGATATTTGGGTTAATTGGAGTATTGATAATAAAAAAAAAATGGGATGGCTTCCTGCACCTCCCACTTTAATTTCTGCAACTTCCATTTTTGTGTGTATGGACAAAACTATCCTAACCCTAAATCCCCTTTCCCTTACCCTTACCCCACCCTTGTGCTGCCATCCCTTCCCTCGTCTCTGCGCCACCAGGCCCTCACCGCCCCCACCCTCGCGCGAACAAAGTGAGATGTAGAAGAAGGTTGAGGTAGTGTGCTATCCTATTCCATAATATATAGTTATTCCGAAATATAAATTTTGTTTATCCAAAATAGGTTTTTTGAAAATAAAAATAAAAATTCCTATGAGCATTTGTTGCCTGCTGGGAATTCCTTGATTTGTTGGCATGCAAAGAAACAAGTGACATTGTTTAATCATTGGAACATCTATAATTGAGAATTATTTAACGAGTTGCTTAAAAAAATTATTTAACAATAAAAATTATTTAATTTAGTGTAACATATGTGATTTTAGATTATTTAAAATGGGAGAAAGTTGCTTATATAAATAATTCTTGTTCATGAATTATTTAACTTTACATTGAAAAGAAAAATAAAATAGCAAAAATTAAATTGCTTAAAAATTTATAATTGAGGATGGTAAAATATAAAATTAATGGTTTGTTGCTTCTGCTACTTCTGAGTTGCATCCCAATGTAAAAGACAATCCATCCGTGATTTGTTGAGTTATGACAACAATTAACAAGGCTCTATATATACATAGCAACTAATCCATGCCTTTTATTCTGCATGTTTTCTTTTTTCAAATCATCCGATTGTAGTATGCATGCCTTATATATTTATTAGTTTTTTAGTTTAATTACTTATTTAGTTTTTATAATTATAAAAAAAAAATTCTTTAAATCTCCCATACCTCGTTGAAGAAGAAGTTATGTACTTGTTGAGTTTTTGGTAGGTGAGCAAAAGTAGCACAGTGTAGGGCATTATGCAGACACATATTAACAACCAATTAATTAATTAGTGCTCTCTCTACTGTTATTGTTCTACTTCCATACCATGAATCCAAGCTTTTCTTTTTCTTTCCAATTTGGTTTTCTACGCGGACAAAAGTATCCCAGGTAGATTCCGCCTCCAATATGGACCGTGACAATTCTTTGTGCCATGTTCTCCAACTATAAACTAAAGTTGTGTCCTATTAAAAATAAGTCATTATGTTTTTATGATATTTGTGATTCATTAAAATATATTAAAAAAATTACAAAACTTAACTGAGTCAAAAAATTGTAATTTTATTTTTTAAATGAATACTGACATTTTGAAAACGGTAACCAGAACAAACATTAAAATGTTACTGGCTAGCTCTCCCTTTGACATGCATAACATTTAAATCTAGGAAGTTCTATGAAAACCAGCTGCAACATCTTCTGTTTGCTGATGTTTCTGGGTTTCGTTTACTCGATCGTTTGTAATTTATACCTTCTGTTTTGTCTTTCATTATTAAAAAAATTAAAAGTTAAATCTAGGAAGTTCAATATATATATATATACTTTAAACTGTGGCCCTTAAAAATGGACATGTGGAAACCAAAATTGTTAAGTGGAACTAACTATTACTGTACACAATATTGGAGCTTTTATCATGGCATAGGGAGCAATACGGTGGAAAATAATTGTGAATTACTCCACTTTCTGGGGTCACAAGAAACAGTCATTTCTCTTTACCAAATTAAAATAATGGAAACCATTGCCGCAAAATTTATATTAATTTATCAATGAATTTATGATATGGATGTATAACTTTTTTTTCCAGAGAATAAAACAAAAACAATGTATAACATTTAGGATAAAATAGTTATCAAAATGAAAATGATAATGAAAGAAAGATTACGATCAAATGAAAAATTATGAAATGTTGGATTTCAATATGTATATATTTGAACAAAATTCATAAGATATATGAAAGAGAAAATTATAGAAAAATATGGATATATATTTACTTATTTTGTTAAGGTATTATAGTATACTCGAGTTTAATTTTGCATTAGTCTCATTATTTGTTAAGATTTTTACATTTTTAATTAATTAATTAAAATTCATGATCATCATATTAAATTGTAATCATTAACATAATTATTAGAAAAAAACAATAATTTTAAATTATAGTATGATTCATGCAAAAGATATTTACGTTATTATTATAAGTATAAACCTGGGTTTGGAAACAGCAGCTTGGTACTTGAAGAATATGTAAACGAAAGCATCGTTTCCAGCCATTCATGATCTTCTTTACCTTTCTCTTTTGCCTTTGAATAGATTCTGTCAGGGAGGCCAGTGGCTATCCTTGAGGTTCAATTCCACTATTTTAACTGTCTTTTCAATTATTATTTTTATATGTTTTTGTTTTTTATTCTTTTAAGCTGAAATGATCATAACCGCAAAACTGTAGAAGGATACAAAAGCAAGTCGTCACTCTATACAATGCAAAACGGATCGAATTTCTGCTATATGATGTAGAGCTAATTTTACAGCATCAAACTAAACTATTTAGTTCCAAAGTACAAACAAAATTTTATTACGTGTTAAACTGGTGTTCAAAATCATACCAAAACAATAAAGTTAATTTTTATTTTTTTTTTATCTGTATTGAACTGAAAATAAGATGTTAGTATAAATTATTATTGATTAAATATTTTTAAATAAGATCTTAAATTTGATATTGATGGATGAAAAAAATGTTATTAGAAAAGAAAAATTCTCACTAAAGGAGACTAATCAAACTCGTTTTTTTTATCGGAGATTAATCATCTACAAAACTAATATAATATTTCATAGTAATAATGTTATTAAAAAAAAAAATCTCTACTGAAGCCTATTTCTATTTTCTATGAATACCCAAATGTACCTTGGAATTCCCTTTGTGGACAGACCTTCTAACATGTATAGGTTTAGAGCATTAGACATATTTTCAGTGGTGGGTTGGTATACGAGTAAAATAGTCAAATGGGATTGAATGACACATTGACACGGGTTCGAAAATTTGAATGACCAGATCAAACATTGCCAATGATAACTATTTTCTACCACACACACACACACGTGCCCACAATTCCACTCCGGAGTGCAAACAAACTTACAAAAGCGACTATTGAAAATTGAAATTGCTGTTTTCTGCGAAAAGATTTCAGAACCACTTGGCAAGATACCAATTGTTGCATTCCAAAGTCTTAAAATTTGTCATGGAATGTTAAGGTATAGAAAAAAGTTGATGTAGAGACTTGGAGAATTATATACAACAACTACAAAACCTTATCCCATTACATAAAGTCAGTATTATATGGACGCGATTTGGTTTTAAAAATCAAAGCTTCATATGTAACCTGTCAAAAGAATAGAAATTTGACTGTTTGCATTTATTTTATTACAGATCACAAATATCTTGCACAAGAGTCAATTATGCTCAAACGGTATAGAATCACTAACCAATCAAGTTATTTCTCTGAATAGTTAACTCAAGTATATATCCAAAACTTGTACTCAAGACTACTAATTAATTAAGTTAAAAAAACCTTGTTTCAATGGAAGCAAATCCTCATGTGACTCCAAATTGAAGCTAATTTTTATACACTTTCTGAATGCTAGCATGATACTTTTTTTTTTTTTTTTTCATGTTCATTTATCCATTCACCTTTGCAATCTTGTCAGGCCCTTTTGGTCAGGGCATTGTCATTGATGTTGGGTTGGCCTTTTCTAAGAAGCACTTGGCTGCAAGATTTAACAAGCCTGGCAATGAGACTGTTCATCATTGCATGTGAAACAACTAAATCTTAAGTATGTGTGTTCTCCCTCCTCTAAACTACGATCATAGAGTCTCAATGCCATTTTTTTTTTTCCAATTCTGATATAGACTTCATATAATGATCATGTTGTTAGAAGATCGGTTGCATACTTTCTAAAATATTCTATCTACTTTCATATTTACACTCTAAACAAAGTTGTGCCGACCGCTTTAATTGATTTTGAGTTTTCAAATTGGAAAGTGCATGCCCTTATCACTACTCATGTATTCATGTTTATCCGACCTAGTGCATTGCTCTTATCAATTTGTTCGGTCAGAATACATTAGCTTGGTGTTATTTTAGGGGATCGCGTGTGCATTGCATGATCAATTTCTGTTAGTAACACAACAGGTTATGTCTGGCTATGAGTTGACTTATGATTTGGTTCAAACACTCTTGGTTTATAGTTATGCATCAATGACACACTTACTTAGAGGACTGTGGCAATACTGATTAGCCTCAACTGCAATGCAATGAAAACTTATGTTGTTCTGTCAAGTGTTTTAGAGCTTTTTCTTGTTGGAAATTAACAAATTGAACAGATGTAGTAGCATCATATTTTTTAAAACTTGAACTGAAATTTATGTGTCTATATTTATCTTCTGAATTTATTATTGAGTGATTAATCTCTCAATAAAAGGGCATAGAATAACAAAGCCTTATCCGACTATGAACCTAGACCCTAGACAATCTAGGGGTGGAGCAGAGTAATGGAGGGATGGCTCTGATTAGTAATGAAAAAAGATGTGAATTTTATTTTATTTTTATTAAGAAAATCATACTTACTATATTTCATTAATATATTAATCAAAGAGTTAAAGAGTGAATACAATTGAAAATAATATAAAAAATTTGATTACAAGCAAAAAGAAAATCTTTATGAGAGACAATATTATTCCCATGAAAAACATTTATAGTATGGTTAGTCTAATTTTCTAAATAAGAATTTTTTTACATGCATAAATAAGGTAGAAGTCAATACTTATACAAATGAAACATATTTTTCATTTATATTTATAATTTATTTTTTTATGGTGTGGTTCTTCAATATATTTTCACTTTAAATTATGGAAAAAAGAAAAAGTCAATCCTATAATTTTAGTTTCAAAACGCTTAGTGGCTTCATATGTTGCACTTTTAAATCGCCGAAAGAAAGCTAGGAGGATGGGTGGATCACAGAAAGAGGCCAATTCGTTTTCATATTTGTAATTGAATTGGCATCACCCATAATGGAAATGTTAATCATTCCTTTCCATACAATTTGAAAGGTTCATTTCAATCTCTCCAATAAAATATATTTCATTTTCTGTTAAGTTCGTACCTGTCATCATCGATTCACCAAATTTGTTGTGATAGAATATATATCATGAGTGGAGACATGAAGAATGGCCACATAGCTAGTGCAGCTGGCCGAGTAAAAAAATCATGAATTAGTTAAAATAATTAAGTTGGAACATTAATTTATTCATTACTTGATTCAGAATATATAATCAATCCCTTGATGTAAAAAGGAAATGATAATAAGCATTATAAGTAAATTTCAAATAAAGTTCGTGATAAAAATAAGGGAGTCAAACTCAATTTAGTTGAGCATGGTATATAAATTGTAAACTATTTGATACTTACATATCTTTAATTTTCATGGATAAAACAAAATAAGAGTTGTGATATAAGAGTTATGAACAATATTTTATAAGATCAATATGTGATTTTGCCATTTTTTTCTCTAATGGGTTATTTTTATTAGTTAAAATAGGTTTTTTTCTTAGTATTTCTATATAATAAAAAAGTGAAGCACCAGCAGTGCCATGTATACAAATCAATCACCGTGAGACTTATCTAATAAGTCAGATCCCAACGGATTCCAAAACCCAACTCACCAGCCAACGTACCAACCACTACAGTTGAATTGGATTAAATTAATTTTGATGTATGTTTAAATTATTGTTATTGTTTATAGTTTCTGTTTGTTATCTTTCCAGATAATAATAATAAATTGAGTTTCTATGAATCTTAGAGAAATCTAAATATTTGAATGAGTTTGAGTAAGTCATAGACACACAAAAAAAACTCTCGATAATTAGAGATGAATTTAAAATCCTAGATAAGGGAGATAATTTATTTATAAATAATAAATATTATTATTATATATATAAAAATATGAATATAAATAATTATTTTTTATTTGATACTGGATTCAATATTTAAATTTAGGGTGCACAAAGTATAAACATAATATATTTATTTATAACTTATAAAAATAAAGAGACAAGTGTTTATCCTGAAATATATTTACGTCACTGTTAATAATACTATCAAAATCCTTAAATTTTGAAGATATTTAAATTAATTTAGCTTTAAACTTTGCATTAAAACATGTTAAAATAAAGATTGGATAACGAATCGAGATAGGTAAATTGAATAACGTCTAGAAAAAAAAAAATACTAATCCAATGCCTTGAATATGATGTTCATTTCCATATAGTCCCGTTCTCCCATTCATAATTAGTTGTTGAAAGTTGTACTAATGTACATTTTACAACAGTTTTTTAGGTTAGTTATATGAGTATCGATTTTTGAAAAATGGTGACATTTTTATTTGTAATTAGAAAAAAAAATAGATCGGTCATACGAAAACCGATCTAAATAAAATATTTAAATCGGTTAAGAGTGAAATCGATGTCTTATTAGTAGTTAATTGGTGATGATTCCTTATCTAAAATGTGATACTTTGTTTATAAAAACGCATTGTTAAACCTTACATGGAGGTATTACCGGAACGTTACCCCAGTTCTTTCTATCTATTTTATTTCATGTTTCCCTTACAAAACGCCATTTTTTGTCAAACAATTTGCACATTCTTAAAAAAACATGTTGACTATACAGGGACATCAAGCCGCGTACCCAATGGCGATTCATACGGATTTTGATACCTGCAATAGTAGCACGAAGGTTGACCTCCATGAGCATCAAAGTCAATGAATTATTCTCACAAAATAGGTTCAAGTACATGAAATAAAATTACGTGTCAGTGTATGTTATGTAGCTCTATTATCCTTATCCACATCTTAAAGAAAATATCCAAAACTACTCCTAGATATAAGCGATAGATCACTAAGGGCAATTAAAACGCACGCTTAAGAGATTATGAAAATCTTACGATGGAGTACATGAAGTAGTAACAAAAATGAATGCCACGCACATATATATCCAAATGGTTACACTCTTAATTAAAAAAAACACCTTATCCTTTATTTAAATGTAATAATCTTCACAAGATTTTTTATTTATCCAAGAACGTCGGTAGTTATTGACTATAGTATAGTAGTAGTATATTAGAATAAAAAATAAGGTCGACAGCACATAACATAAAAGGTTTTTTATATAATTTTTTTTTTATAGACAAATGATACACGAGTTAATGGTTAATTGTTAATTTTTGTTAATAAAAAAGATTTCTTTTCCCTTCCACCACCATACATATCTTATAACTCTTAAGATTTTATTTTTTTTAGATTAAAAAGATAAACGTAATTAGACATTAAAAAATGTATTTTGATTGATTATGAGATGGGAATCCAAGTATCCCAAAGTGTTGATCGAATTCATGTTATATTTAGTATTAACAACTTGAATTGCCACTATTTGAATTATTATGAGGTTGTCAATCGGACCAACTCTTTAACAACACATTATAATCTTTTTTATTATATTTTTTTTTAATTCACAAATATCTGTCAAATAAACTGTTATAATTTATTTTGGTCGGAAGATGAGGTGTGTCTTTTACAAGATAACACTCCTTTTTATTATGGCTTAAATTAGTCATTTTTCGTCATCAACTACTTAGCTAACAAGATATTTTTAAGAATTTCAAATTTTTGATAAAAAAAAAGTTAACTTATATAACATTTTATTTGTCAATACAAAATTGAATTGAAGAGTGTAGAATATTGAATTAAAACTCTCATTATATTTAATTAAGTTATTAAAATATTAAAAAATGTAAATTTACCAATTTTGTTTACGTCTAACTTGAAATTGGAAAGAGGCGTGCAGATAAAGTCAACGACAGGTGAAGCGAGAAAGTCAATGGATCAGACAATGTAACATAGAAATGTGAACCAAGGCTATTAGGCAACAACGCCATCTTATGTTGAAAAAGGAAACCACATTTATGTGCATTGGATTTTGTAAATTATTGAAGCTATCATAGCCTACGGTATGCAAAAAAAAACAAAAAAACAAAAAAGGATATTGTTCTAAAGATTTTGCATAAATATATTTTTAATCAGTATAAATATGAAAATATTTGGCTTTAGTCTTCTAAAAGATTGTTTTTCTTTTCTGGGTAAAAAATATATTTTTTATTATTATTTTAAATTTCAATTTCAGTCATTTTTAAATTTTTGTCTATTTTTGGTCACTCAAATTTTAAAATATTTATTATTTTATTTATACAAATATAGATTTACTATATAATATTCTATAATTGAGAAATTAAAAAATATAATTAATTTTAGTCAAATGATATTTTTGGTCTTTGATTTTTTTTGTTCAATTTAATTAATTATTATTTAAACAGTTCATTTCTATTCTTTATATTTTATAAGAAATCAAAATATTCATTCCATCTATTCAAGCCGATGTTTATAATAATTTAAAAATATTAACAATTAAAAAATATAACAAATTGTGTTTTTCTTTTGTTATATATAAATATCACATCAAAATATTTTGATGACATGTTATATGTAATATTTTTTTATTATTTAAATTTTATATATAAGATTTGTTTTTTTTTTTACAACTATAAGATTTGTTAATGATACACACTTATTTTATTTATTTTAGAATGAATGATTAAGAAGTTATAACTAAATATTATCTTAAAATACATTAATAATTTACCATTGTACTTTACACTTTATATAGACAGTACAGGCACTTTTATATCACTTTACTTTAGAGGAGTCCGGTTCTAGTAATAAACAGATATTCATACTAGCCGTTAATTAATATTTTTGTAAAATACATAACGTATAATTAATTTCTATAATTTTTCGGTACAAAAATAATTAAAATTTATTCAAACTATAACTAACATAAATTAACACAACGCGCATTTCTTCAACAATTTGACCGTGACCGAAACCATCTCTATCTCTCTTTTCCGCTTCGCAAGTGTATGTATGTCAATATGTGCATAACACAATATTCGCTAGCAGCTCACCCATTTTGATGAATTATGAAGATTTATGAATTTTTAAATAAATTTCCATGGTACATTAGTATATAATGAACTAATATAACAAATCTTAATTTTAATATCTCCACTGTTAATATTCTTCTTCAATCAATATCAACATTATGCTAATTATTACACTGTTTCGTTTACTTTTTAATAAAATATTTTATTAAAATTTATTTATAAAAAATCAAATACATATGAGAGTAAGCTAACAAGAACACTGTCAACTTTAATTACACTCAATGTTTGGTGTATACCATTAACAAACGAGATAATGATATAATGTATGTTTAATTATAAATTTTATCATTATTATTTTATAAATTTTATTACGAGAGATTTTAATTTTTACAAAATTTATCACTCAAAATAAAAACAAAACTAGGTAATTTTTTTTGCTAAAATGATGGTAAAATTCGTGGAATTTGAAAAATTAGATGATGAAATGCACAAAAATTAGAAACTTGAACGGTGAAATACGATAAAAATTAAAAACGTTACTTACTTTTGTTTCACGAGATATTTTTTATTTTTATATTTTAAATATTAAAAATTTATTTATAAAGTCTTCAAGGAGGAAAATGTTTATAAAAGTAAAAAATGTTGAAAATATTAAATTTTTATTTTTATTTTTTTTTATAAAATATTTTCGCTAAGAATATTTACAAAATATTACAAATAAAATTTTAATTATATATATATATTTTTTTTTATGAAAAATGAAATCAGAAAACAGTAAAATCAAAAACAAATTTAAATAATAGTAACATTAGTGAAAAAAAATACTTCAATAGTAAAATTTGTAAAATTATGGTAGTTGGTGATAAATGCAAGTAAGCCTGGAATATAAAATAAATTGTGCTCAAATGAAAAAAAAGTTAATGTTTCATTAAAGTTATATATATTTTCTAGTTTTTGTTACGAATTGTGAAAATTATAATATTAAATAAATACATAAAATTATATTTTACTTATACAATTACGTTTCTTAAAATTATAATCAAATTTATAAGTTTCTTAAAATTAGAGTTATTATTCAAAATTTTAAATATTTTTATTTAAAAGAGAGTGTGCTTATCCTGTTATATGATGATTTTAACCTAGTTTCTTTCTGTAACCAACGTGATAAGATAAGAATCAAAATAACACTATCATATTTTATATATTAGCACAATAAATAACGAATTATAAAATGATAAAATAATTTTATTGAATAATTTATAAATTTAATTTTCAAATAGTCTATTTTTATTTTATTTTATTTTAGGAAATATAGTCTACTAGGCATTTAGCTTGGCGCTAGTTTATCTGTTAATTATATTATCAAACACACTACATAGCTTTTAGTTATCAAAATAAATGAAATATTACTCTCAGAATAAATGTTTTTTCAATTGAAAATTAATACTAATAATACGTGCTTACTTTTAGATGCTTTGAACAATTATTTGTTCCACACTTCGATTATTCTTTTCACATTCATTGCATTTTCTATCCCTGGGATGTAACCGTGGTTGTGCAGATGATCAGAGAAGTCTACGATGTATTTTTTTGGGGGATGACACGGCAACAATTATGATTAAATGTCTTTGAATTAATATATTTATTTTAAAAAATGTCAAATAAAATTTGTTTTTTCAAAGAATAAATTTCTTAATATTAAAAGCTTTCAACGAAAATTGACAAAATTCACTCTTGAGATAATTTTTTTTAATTTATAATTATAAGTACTATATTTTTTTAAAATAAATTAAATTTACACTTAATTTACTTGATTTCTACTTATTTTTATTTAATTATTTATCCAATAAATGATTTGTCAACAATTTATACTTATTAATTAATAATCACTGTTAAACGTCAAAACAAAAAAAAAAGTTTAATAAAATTGTTGTTGAGATTTAAAAATCACAACTAGTTGATCACTTGATTATTGATCGACACACGACTCATGAGTCGCGACACATATATAAAGCAGTGGTATGAATTTGACTATTTGAGTTCAAACAAGGAGAAGTCGAAGTTTTAATTTGGTGGTCCCATCCCATAGCCAAGAGTTGAACAACAAAATCAACGCACTTTTTCTATTCATGATCAAATCCATATTTATTTATTTTGTCAGCAAAATGATGAAATCCATATAAACTAAGCCAAATAAAACACGAAAAAACTTCAACATTTGTGTGTGAATGAAATTTTAATTTTTTAAAGCCAAAATAAATTAAAGTTTATTCTTTATGTAATGTCAGCATATATTTTTATACTATTCATTAATTAAAAATATTTTAGATGCGATTTTCAAAATAATTATTATACAAATCAATAAATGCATCATAGTTCATAATTTATAATTAGATTTGACTTCTCTATCAAGAAGAAGTGCATTTTAATTATTTTAAAATTTATTATTATTATTATTATAATTTTATGATAATGTTCAATTGTTGACCTTTTAATTAGAGTGTATTCTATTTTTTTAAAAGTATACCTCTTCATTTAACCACATCAAATTTCGGAAGAAAAAGACTCGAATGGAATTGTCTATCTTATTTTATTTTTTAAAAAAGTAAAGAATTTATTAGTATAGGAGAATGTAAAAAAATCTTAATTACATTGAATGAATTGTTATAATGGGTGGGCATACCAAAAAGGGAGTGGGTCAGTGATCCAAGGGGTTCGGGGAAGGAACAAGGAACGGCGTCGTAAAAGGGTACAAGAGTTGACTCTTGACTGGGCGAAGCGAGCCCGCAAAAGGAGGGGTATATGCGAGTCGAATATTTGGTTTCGAAACTGTATTATGTTTCACTTATGAGTTATGACCTGTTTTTTTCTCTCTTCTGTTCCCTATAAATCCATGCCACAGCCTTCACCAATTTTCCGCACATTGCACTACTTCACATCATTTCTCTTCTCTCTACGTTTCTACAACCTTCTTGCACTCTCTTCAGGTCAGTTTCAATACTATTATTATTATTATATTATTGTTTCTCTCTCTCTCTCTCTCTTGGCATCATTATATATTTCTCATATCTCATGTGTGTCACCTTCCATGCACATGCATCACGCGACTATCACTCTATCGCATCGATCGAGTCCTCTAATTCGTTTCATAAAACAAATATTGATATAATTATTCTAATTATCATCCGAATTTTGCATCTGTTTACACGTTTTCCCTGAATAATAATCTTATTAATCTAGTGCATGTTGGTGATTTGATCTTGATTCGTGTACTTGTTAGTTCCAGCATTTTTTGTTTATATTTTGTTGGGCTGCCAGACTTTTGTGTATATTTTGTTTTGTTTTTCTATTACCTAGAATTTTGCTTTCTAGAAATACCTAGGTCATGTTTGTTTACTATTTTTAAACAGTTTCTTGTTTTTTTAAAAATTTGTTTGCGTCTTGGATACATTGTGTCCTTTAAAAGTTTGTCTTCTTCGGAACAGAACAAAAGAACGCGCTTGATTTGAAACAATTTTCAAAACATAATAAAACTTAAACGAGAATTTGATTGCATATTACCATAAAATTAATTTAGGAAAAAGTTTTAGTAAACGGGAAATCAAACAAGCCCTTATTTATTTTATTTTAATTAAATTCATATTCCGGGAGCGAGTTTGGTCATGGAGTCTCGGTTCAAAATTTGAATTTCTTGAGCCTTAATTACGAATTTGAATGGTTCAACTACTGGTATAATCATTATTGATAGGTACTTAACTTTTTCATGTAATTGTATATCTACTGGTTGATTTAACTTGATTGGTGAATTCTTACTCTTGTTGTTTCATTTCCTTCAGAGAAGGAAAGCTTTTGATAAAGAAAAGAAGCTTGTAATTTTGGCTTGAAAAGCAAGCCATGGCCAGGGAGCAAATTCAGGTGCTGAACGCGCTTGATGTGGCAAAAACACAATGGTACCATTTCACTGCAATCATCATTGCAGGAATGGGATTCTTCACCGATGCATACGATCTATTCTGCATATCTCTTGTCACAAAGCTGCTTGGCCGCATATACTACCACGTCGATGGCGCGGCGAAGCCGGGAACATTGCCTCCCAATGTTGCAGCTGCTGTAAATGGTGTGGCTTTCTGCGGAACACTTTCCGGCCAGCTTTTCTTCGGTTGGCTTGGTGATAAGATGGGAAGGAAAAAAGTCTATGGCATGACTCTCATGCTGATGGTCATATGCTCCATCGGTTCCGGCCTTTCGTTCGGACACAGTGCAAAATCTGTTATGGCAACTCTCTGCTTCTTCCGCTTCTGGCTTGGATTTGGCATTGGTGGAGACTATCCACTCTCTGCTACCATAATGTCTGAGTATTCCAACAAGAAGACTCGCGGCGCATTCATAGCTGCTGTGTTTGCTATGCAGGGCTTTGGAATTTTGGCAGGTGGTATATTTGCAATTATAATTTCAGTTGCATTCAAGAACAGGTTTGATGCTCCTGCATACAAAGTTGATCCAGCTGGCTCAACTGTTGCACAAGCAGACTACATATGGAGGATAATTGTGATGGTGGGAGCACTCCCGGCTGCATTGACATACTACTGGCGGATGAAGATGCCGGAAACAGCCCGTTACACGGCTCTAGTTGCCAAGAACACGAAGCAGGCTGCGGCTGATATGTCCAAGGTTCTGCAGGTTGAGATTCAAGCTGAACCGGCGGAGAAAGAATCCACGAAAAAGGCCTATGGATTGTTCTCAAAGGAGTTCCTCAGTCGCCATGGACTGCATCTGCTTGGCACAGCAAGCACATGGTTCTTGCTTGACATTGCATTCTACAGCCAAAATCTATTCCAAAAGGATATCTTCAGTGCAATTGGTTGGATACCTCCTGCAGAAACCATGAATGCAATGGAGGAGGTTTACAGAATTGCAAGGGCACAGACACTTATTGCTCTATGCAGTACAGTTCCTGGATACTGGTTCACAGTTGCTTTCATTGACAAGATTGGAAGATTTGCTATTCAATTGATGGGCTTCTTCTTTATGACTGTCTTCATGTTTGCTCTTGCCATTCCTTATGACCACTGGACTCATAAGGATAACAGAATAGGATTTGTGGTCATTTACTCATTGACCTTCTTCTTTGCAAATTTCGGGCCTAATGCCACCACATTCGTCGTGCCGGCGGAGATTTTCCCTGCTAGGTTCAGATCCACTTGCCATGGAATCTCATCAGCAGCAGGGAAGCTTGGGGCTATAGTTGGTGCATTTGGGTTCTTGTACTTGGCACAAAACAAGGACAAGAGCAAAACAGATGCAGGGTACCCTGCAGGTATTGGTGTCAAGAATTCACTCATTGTCTTGGGTGTGGTTAACATTTTAGGCTTCTTCTTTACTTTCTTGGTGCCTGAGGCAAATGGGAAATCATTGGAGGAGATGTCTGGTGAGAATGAAGAGGAAGTTGGAATCGGGGAAGGGTCAGAGCTGCAGCAGTCACATTCTCACAACAGAACTGTTCCATATGTTTAGGATGTTTTTTATCCGTAATGTTGTTAGAATAAAGTTAGTGGGCTTAAATTAGGCTCTCCAATATTTCTGTTAAATTTTGCCTGGACTTCATGTATCAGGAAGGAACTAAGAGCTATTTCTTCTACCAATATTGGCAAATTTGAGTTACAACTGATTTGTAATCATATTGGAATGTATAGTACTTTTAATTTTTGATTTGGCTGTTTCAATGTTTCTTAACGATGGTATTAATGTATTATACACAAGACGTGTGTATAATTGAAATATCTTCTTCTTTTTTTTTTTTTTTTTTTTTTTAAGACTACGGTTGAATAAATGTTCATGATGGATGGAACTATATCTATATAATGAATATAAATAATAAGAATCTCAATATTCTTAATATCTTGTCGTCTGAAAACTGAACTGTCCGTTTTCCAAGTTGCTTATGTCAGTCAGTTATTTTTTTCAAAGTAAGGTAGACGTAAAATATGACCCGAAAGCTACTAGTTGCGGTTCCAGTCTGTTTACGGCACATGTTTGACTTGTACACACCTCAAATGCTTTCGCTAATTGAGACTTGAAAGCGAAAGATACAGTGGGGAGTTGGGTTGCTGTTTTCATCTGACTAACTTTTCTGTCTTCATTCCACATCACTTTATGTGGTACACACAGTGACACAGATCAAGTTATTATTCTTCGATGAAATCTGTTTTCAACTAGCCTTTAAATGATCCAGATTTTTTTGGGTACATGAGCTACAGATAAACCTTTATATGCTTCATTTTACTAGTTTATGTTTCCATCACAACATTAGATATTTCATATTTATGTTATATTTCTCTCTGTTGAAAACTTCAAGCCAGTAGTACACCGACTTCATTGCGTGTGTAAACCTTGTTTTTCATAACTTAATTTGGGGTTAGTTCATTTTTATTTCTCATAGTCAACATTGCTCCTAGCCTTATTGTATGAATAATGATCGAATTCCTATTTCGTGAACCGTGTTTGACCTTTGGATCAATCTCTGGTCCAACGCTAATTATGTGGGCAATTAACAAATAATAATTATTAGTCTCTCTGGGCCAATCTCAAGAAAGACAAAGGATGAGGACCCTTATGGTTATGGGCCTCTTTGCCCTCATCATCCTAGACTTTTGAGTCAATTACAGATCCAACATCAATCGAATAGGCAATTGACAAACCACATTTACTAAAGATTATTCATTCAAAATACCCAACAACACTTATAAAAGCATAAGATATTAATGAGAGATAACTACAACAGTGCACAACAAATAAACAACAACAGCAGCAGCAGTTAATTAGCATCTAATTCTTTCAAGACCTTATAGGAGCCTTTGGCAGTGGAATATTTGCAACATATCAGTGGGCCGAGCCTATTTCAAGCCCCCACGTTATGGAGTTTGTCCAAATGCTCCATCATGTAGCCCATTATGCTGATATTTGGGGGCCATCCTGCTGGTCTCACTAATTTTACAAACTACTATTTTTTTTTTCCCAAGAGAGTACTTTCGGTGCAACTGCGAAAGCTCAAACAGTCAAAGTTCTATGCAACATGTTCCAAGTTACTATTCTTCAGTGACTCTAGTTGACAAAATGGAAAAATTTTCAATACAGCATGCAAGTTTATAAAGACTAAATCGTCTCATTAGCTTTTCCATATCCCTTCTGAACTCGGAAAATACCACTTTTTTTTTTTGGATTTTTGGTGCTATATTGACCAACTTCAATTTTGGACACAATACAGCATGCAATTTTTTTTGCAAGGTTTCATGTAAATAAGTAGTTTCTCTAGCCTCGGGATCTTGGAGCTAGGTAGGTGCGTTTTGGCTCTTGTACCTAGCATAGAACCAAGATCAGGCCGAAACAGACGCAATTGTTTGTCATAGAACCTATAGTATTGGCGTTTAGAATTTACTCAATTGTTGTACATGTTATAAAGTAGTTAGCTTTCAGCAGCACCTTGATGGTACCCGAACAGAAAGGAAAGAATCTAGACAATGGTGTTATAAAGGGCATATCAAGTTTTTTTGCCTCATTGATGTACTCATGAAGTAACCATGACAAGCTAGCTAGCTTTCAAGAAGCAAATACTGATCATAAACGCAAGTTTTGAAATTTTCTACAGATATATATACCTTGCCAAAGTTAGAACAAGGAACTTTTTAATCCAAGAAATGTATCTGGATCCATAGAGTCACGCAGGCTCATACAATAACTGGGATTTACAACAACAATAACTGTCAAAAGCAATTTAAACCCATCATAGCCTTCAGATTCATATTATTGGAGGTATCTATATTTCTGTGGCAAGATGGGCTCTGCAGATGACAAAAGCATGAGGATGTAATAATAATAATTCATTAAAAGTAAAACGAAATAATTAGTGCATAAATAAAGATTTCATCAATGTGCACGGTCTCTGAGCACTTCAAGATCCATTTCTGTGGGGTCAGTGGCTTGGATTTCATAATGGACACCATCAAGCTCACGTCTAAACCTGTCTTTGGTAGTGGCATAGAGCATCTTCGCACGGATCCGAGACGTTGAAGGGGACCTAATCAATATCATAACTAAGAAAGATATCTCTAATCTCTGCCAGATGATAGAAAAAGAAAAGAAAGTAATTAGTAATTAGTACCATGCAATGAAGAAGATTTTGCTCTTTTGACAGTTCTCAGGAGTGACGAAATCATAGTCAAAGACAGCATATCTGCAATCATTCTCAGGCAAAGATGCAGTGAAATCGTCATAGCTCTCGGCCGGGCCTCCAGTCTTCTCAACCAGGACCTCCCTTTTCTTTTCATCAACCTTAAAGATCACATAACGATGAACCTTCTTTTGCTTCAATTCCAAGAAGGTGTTTTTGCTGTGATCAGCAACACCCATGCCTGATGTGGCATTTGGCTGGAAATTAAGAATTCATTTCAAACACATCAATCAAAGGTTGCTGCTTTTACCGTAATAAAATGAATGAAGAATATTGTTTACCCGGCTGAGGCCTCTGAAAGACATGATCGAGGAATTAAGGTTGGAGTTGAAGAAAGAATAATGCAACGTTAGAACTTACAAGTTAGAAGAGAAGATAATATACTACAGAACAAGAGTTGAGTGAAGGAAAATAGATATGGGGGCGGTGCGTTGTAGTAACGCGAAGTGTTGAGTGGAATCGGGAACCATGAATACTGCACAAAAAAACAAGGACTTTCCACCGTCCATGGGACCCACTTTTCTTCACCGTTCGCCGCGTATATTTTATTGATTATTGATCAGTTCTTCATTTCTTGCCCACGTGTTACCACAACCTCTACAGCTGCCATCTACTAGTAATAATCAAACTAAATGGACGGTCCAAATTCTCTCGCGACACTCATACAACCCATACACTATCATTGTTCTTCTTCGCCGTGAATAAGGTGGAAGACCCTGGTTAGTAAGCATAGAAAATAATTATTTTTTTTGGTGTAAAAAGAAAATCCAGTTAATAATGAAAATGAAAGAAATAATTAAAATAATTGAATTCAATATCAGTGAAAAAAATACTACTATACTATTTACCAAATTATTATAAAACATGACAGCTTATTTACTAATTGAGAGTGAAAAAAAAAAAAAAAAACACTGTAACAGCAGGTTTTGAAGGCTTTTGGTGTAGCCGGCGAGGCGTCGTTGATTCTTTTCTTCTCCATGGATATGGTGGTGTGACTCTGTTCTGTTTCTGTGCCCATCATCTCTCTCTTTTCCTTTTTTTTTTTTTTTTTTTTTCCTTTGCGGTTAATTAATGTGGCTTGAATTTGATTTTTGACAAGCACAGGAGAAGAAAGAAGGTGAAGCCGCCGCCCCCTTGTTCTGGTTCGAAACCTCTGACTCTGTCTGTTGTCGGCACCACTTTAAACCCGACGGTCGACTCTCCGTATGTTACTCAAAAATGTCTTTTTTTCGACTCTCCGTATGTTATGGCCTGTGCCATTTATTAGCTGAGCTTGTGTATTTTGGAATTTCCTCAACCTCAATTCATTTCAGATGTTCAAATTTATAAATTGATGTATCCAAGTGGCAATGCTGTTGAATGTTGATTTCTTCCTATTGTATCTGCTCTTTGACTCTTAAAACTCAATTTTGTGATATCTTATGTTTTTACAATGAGGCAAGTTTTGTGTAGTGTTCTGAAATTGACGAGTGTTTGTGTGGCTTTCGTCGCCCCTATTAATTGTCTTTGGTTTCTTTGTAGGTGGTGATTGTTGATGATTGTAGGTCTCTATACCAAAGGGTGGCTGGATCTTTCAGGAATAAATTTTTCCCCTCGGGATATCCATACAGGTTTTTTGATTTCTCTTGACAATATGATAAATTTCATGGTGTAGAAACTAGAAAAGCTTGTTCATTGATTTAGATTTTCCGTGTTTTCCTTGCAGTGTGAATGAAGGTTATCTTAGATACACGCAGTTTCGAGCTGTGCAACATGTTACCAGTGCAGCGCTATCGGTGCTATCAACTCAGGTCTTCTTCTGGTAACATGGAAAACTCATTAAAGGATGTAACCGGGAAAAAGTTCGTGTCTTTGACATTGGAAAATTAAATTTGATATCTTGACAACTGAGATATAAAATACTCTTTATTCATACTTGATTCTAATTATGTATTATGTAATATTTTTTATGAATTGATTCTCGTGAAATAATTAAGTCGGCGTCCTTGGTCTCCATGCTTATTCTTCTGCAGTCCTTGCTATTTGCTGCAGGGTTGCGGCCCACTCCTGCACAAGCAACTGCTGTTAGTTGGGTAATTTGATACTAATTTCAAACTGACACCTTCTCAAACTAGTAATTGTGGCATCTGTTTAATGTATAACATGTTTGCCCTGCTTATATCCAGATTTTAAAGGATGGAATGCAACATGTAGGGAAGCTAATATGTAGCAATTGGGGTGCTAGAATGGATTCTGAGCCTGAACGTTGGAGACTCCTAGGTTTGCATTTGGGCTGGTGCTTTTCTTCACCACCATCTCCCCTTATTATTAGCTTTTATTTGCTAAGTTCTCAAGTTGTCTGACTGTGATTAGCTTTACATTTTTTCAGCCGATGTGCTCTACGATATAGGCATTGGCTTGGAAGTGCTTTCTCCATTATGCCCGCATCTTTTTCTTGAAATGGCAGGCTTAGGAAATTTTGCAAAGGTTTACATTTTTATTGAGTCGTTTTTTAAGATAATTTCACATTTGGTATTTGTGTGCAATATAAAGTTGATGCAGTGCAATAGTTCATTAGTTCATTCAATCTCGTGTTTGTCATACTTGGGGTCTTTAGCATCCTATACTAGATTTCCACTAATAGTATCATATTTATTTTAGGCCATTAACTTCTCTTTCTGTTATTATGGAGTCAACAGGGGATGGCAGTTGTTGCAGCAAGAGCAACAAGGTTGCCTATATATTCTTCATTTGCTAAAGAAGGAAATCTCAGTGACCTATTTGCTAAAGGAGAGGCTTTTTCAACTCTTTTTAATGCTATTGGAATTGGAGTTGGAATTCAATTAGCATCTACCTTTTGTTCATCAATGCAGGGAAAGGTATAGAGATTTTTTTTGTTTATTCTTGGGATTCAGTGTTCATTTAAATTTTCAGTTTCTGACTCGTACAACTAGTCTGCACTAACAATATGTGTAATGTTGTTCTTGGATGTGGTTGAATTGAAAGAATTTGCATTATGTGAAAACTTTTGTAGTTGTTTACATTGTTACATACTTACATGCCATTTCACTCCTCCCCATAAAAGAAAGTATGTTAATTCATAGAATGGGTAAGAATAGGGGACAAAATGCACTTTTAGGAGAGATCTTCCATGAAATTGGACTATTGATGACCTTTCAAAAGAACTCAATTTAAGCTTCATAATTGATCATGTTTCATACTTGTATTGATGATTCCAAGTTTCCAACTGATGTATTATGAAACATTTCTTATCAGTTGGTTGTGGGTCCTCTCCTTTCAGTAATCATTTATATAGTGTGTCTGAAGAAATGAGAGCAACTCCTATCAGTACCTTGAATCCACGGAGAACTGCAATGGTTGTGGCTGATTTTCTCAAGGTGTGGTTTGAACTATTGTAGTAAATGAAAATGCTCTTGGTTTCCGTTCATTATTTGAAAAAATAAAAAATGAAATTCTGTCCGACTGTTTTGTTATATTCCAATGCAGGCAGGAGTTGTATCAAGCCCCGCCGATCTGAGATATAGAGAAAATCTTCTGTTCAATCTACACATCAAAGAAGATGCTGGAAATGTAAGAGTGGGGAAGGATGTGCACAAGGTCATTCAGCCTTCCAGGCTTCTTGAATTAAAGTGTTTCCTGAGGAGAAGTTTCTTTTAAACTTTGGGAATAAATGCAGTGACATGGTGTTGGAGCAAGATGCTAGTGGTGAAGATGCATTGAGAGGGTGGCTAGTTGCTGCATATGCTGCACAAAATGAGAGTTCCTCTCATGAGCTCAGTGTTACTACTATTAGTGTGCTGCATGAGGCTTGTGAGAAAATGGATGGTGTCTTTCCTGTATTCTTAAAAGAATTGCAGAACAAAGGGTGGCACACTGATAGGTTTTTGGATGG
Organism: Amphicarpaea edgeworthii; assembly: GCA_014843725.1. NCBI lineage: Eukaryota > Viridiplantae > Streptophyta > Magnoliopsida > Fabales > Fabaceae > Amphicarpaea > Amphicarpaea edgeworthii. The sequence continues at coordinate 1,273,804 of CM026322.1, read as the reverse complement.
AACTGGGAGCCGTTTTGCATTCTAGTGTTTGTTTGTTTGTATAAATTTTATGTTGCTTTAGGTAGGTTTTTATCCATTCTTTGAGAGAAATTTTGATGTGCTATGGGTTAAGTAAATCCAATGACTCAAATTACTTATGCTTAGTTTAACTGTATATTTTACCTATTATTATTTTTAAAAACTAATGTTAGACATACCTTTCTTAAAATAACATGATGAATTGTTAGAGAGAATGGACTAAATTTACATGTATTTTTAAAATTTGAGGACTAAGTTCATGAGTATGAAAGTATATAGACCTTGACTATGTTTGACTGAAACTCTAAAAGTAAAGAGGCAAACTGTATTCTCAAATGTTAATTAATGCTTTATCAGCTATAGGTGAGCATAAGGCTAATAGATGCTCACGTTGGGGTCAAACTTTTTTGGTTCCACAAAGTTAGGCAAAATTCACGTTCAATTCTCGCATAAAACTTTATTGTGTAACTTCAAGTTTTCACATTGTGGATCCACGTATTTTTATTCTAACGTTGAACTAAATATACACCAAGATAAAATTAAGCATCTTTGAGAAACAACAATTTAAGCTATTTTTCAATAATCTAAACTGTTTTGGTATGATCTAATATGTTTGGAGTTATATTTTAAATCTGAAAATAGATTATTTTTTTAAAAAAAATAAGTTATTTTGAAGAAGTTGAAAATTTATAATTTATGATTAGTTTTTATCAGTTTATTTTTTCTTTTAATTGTTTTTACATTTTTTTATTATACAAAAGTTATTATTTTTTTATTCAAATAAAATTAATTATTTTCAAACTATTTTAAAGTAAATTTATAAAAAAAAAAGATTCTATTATAATAAATTATTAAAATAATCAAAATTTTAAAGTTAAATACACCCTAAATGTGCTTAGATAGTCCTTTAAAAGGTTACGTAAAGAAAGTTTTCATTTAAAAAAACAATTCTTTCACAGAGACACACTAAGAACAGTAATGAGTAATAACACATATATGAGAAACCAAATTCACGTGATAGTAAATTTAAGTATTGGGAGATATAAAAAAAATAAGTTAAAAAAGATGTACGATGCCCAAAAAGTTAGTACTTAGTAGACTAGTTTAAGATTTTGCTATTCAAACTCTAAAGCACGGGGACTCAAAGAATGGAGACAGCAAATGATCATTATTGAGATAATGCACAAAAAGTAAGATCACATTTCGCTTTTTTTAACTTAACTAATTACAAGTTTCTTCTTCAGGTGCCAAGTGGTATAAGTTTTGCTGTATTAAATAATTTCAGCTTTAGGTGTTAAAATCTGTATTAAAGCTTGCTACTTTAAACTTTAAAGCCATTCAATACACTTTTTTTTTTGGAGCTTTTGTATAAAACATGAGGCATGTGGATTTTACTGAATCGAAATTTGGTCTATGTACAATTAACTAGCTAGCTAGGAAAAAGGTTTTTCAAACATCATATATATAACATGATTGCGTTGAAAAATATTATTAGAAATATCAAAATTCGTACTTCGCTTAGAAGTCACGTTAAAAACTTACTTTCAATAATCAAATCATAACACTCAAAAGTCAGGTTCAAAAAATTGGTCCGTTGCAGTTTTTCCTCTCCCTCGTAGAGTAATTAGGTACACGTGTTTCTATTTTATTTGTTAAATGTTAATGTAGTGGGGTTCGTCTTGTTATGCATATTGATCGAAATCATTGGATCATATTATTCATGGAGATCATGCATGTCTAACATGTATTTGTTTGATATCAATTTAAATTATAATCTATAAAATGAAAATTGAAAAAAAAAACTATTATAAATATAATTTTCAAAATTGAAAGGTTTGTCAATTTTAATTGTCGAACTTTGACTAGTTTCTAGTCACTTGAGTCACACACTCACTCTCACAAAATTGTCCACATTTGTAAATTACTTACTCATTTCGTTTCTTCTTTCTATTATGTTTGTACATGATAGATTCAATCCCAATGAATATTATAGTGATTATTAATTATATCAATTACTTTTAATTCTTTATTAAGAGTAGTGTAATTACTAATGAATTTTATTTAGTATTATTAAACTTAAATTGTTATGGTGAGATATTCATAAAAAAAAAAATTATTATTTTAAGATATGTTAAATTTAAATATTATGATATATTTTATTTGATTTTATATATTAATATATTAATTAATATATTATATTAAATTTTTTTTTTATTAAAATCAATTAAATCTTTAAACCTTAAACTAATATCTTTTACTGGTTCACTAATTGCCTACTTTGATTGCCACACACAAGCCTCTTTCTTTGACTCCTTTCTACACTGTCTGATTAGTGATTACCCACTAGCTAGCATACCCCACTTGAATAATTTGTCTTCGATCAACTTCCAACAGTAATATATATTTACGTTTATGTTAGAAAATTTTCAAAATAGAATAGGTAAACAATTTGATCTTCCAACAAAAAATGTCCCTATATAGCTAGCTAATTATCAAGAAGCATATATAATTGTCGAAAATGTATCAATTTGCCATGATGCTATCTATATAAACTAATTAACGCGGCGTGATAAGTAATAAGCTACTTTTAGGTAAGTTTAGGTATAGTTGGTTGAGGAAAGTCTTAATCCGATTCATTGTTATGATAGGATGAGGATCTGCTTAAGTTTTTTTCTTCTCCACGTTTGTACAGAGTGAGATTTTTCAAAATCCACAACAAAGACTGTTAATTACTCTTATTTCATCCACCTGATGAAAGCAAAACGCAATACAATGCTGACCCAAACTTTCAAACAAATGGTCAACTGCATGTGCAGATTTTCGCTTGAAAAGTACTACTTAACTTCAGCTTAATTTATATTTTTTGAGTGCAATCATATTTTTAATCCTTTTTTTATTGCATATTTGTGAACGCTGGATCATGTTATTCTTAATTCTTAATGCGTGTTTAACTACTAACACATCTATATTTATTATATTTTTTTTCAAAACTTTTGAAAAAATAAATTTAGTTACTATTTCTTAAGTTAAAAAAAAAGAAAAGAAAATTATTCCGGCGGCCCAAACATTAATGCACTTAGTATTGTCCACGTCTCTTGAATAAAGCGTATGTGTAGATGCAAATTGCAATATATATATATGATGAAAGTGACTTGTATGTATATCTTGGATGAAAGTGAAATTGCAATATAGCATTTTTCGATGGTCAACTGAAACATACATGCATGTCAACTACTGTACTCTTGTCTCTTGGTGCTGTTTTATAAACTCGTGGTTTTCATGAATAAGTATGCAATGCAAGCATATGCATACAAAAAAGAATATATGCAGTGCCGACAGTATATATATATCACACTGTCTGCACTCGTGCGATCTATAGTTTCGTCAACCCAATATTGTTTCCTTCTACCATTTGTTGAAAGATAAAGAAATATGCCATGCCTCGACGTTCTCATGGGGTTGAATTTTCAAAATTTGATTCAGTGTATTATGGAACATGTTTGAGTTAATAGTAATAAATCATGTCAACAAATAAAGTTAATGCAATATTATTTCATATATATCGGTCTTAATTGATTCAATTTTTTTAATTCAAATAAATAATCCTGTTAAAATTTGGGGTCAGATAAAAGCAATATTGGTAAACTTATCCCACAACATCTCTATTGTCTATTCTGTTACAACATTTGTGCGTGTTTTTTCATTTTGTAACATGCAAAATGTGACAAGAGTTTTCTGATTTAAATGGTTACATATAAATAAATACAGATATGAATACTTTATTATCCTGTTTTTTTTAGGGAACTTTATTATCCAATTCGTCCACGTGTTTAATTTATTAAATTTTAAAATAAAAACTAATGTCATACTCATAATCCTTCCAATTAACTTACAAATTTTACTTTAACCATTAATCTTCTATGATGTCAAAATTGAAAACCCTAGCTAATTCTTTAGAATTATCGCCAGGCATCTACATTTTCGTAACTGTATCAGAGTGTCATTAATGCAATATCATTCTTGAAGTTTACTACTCATTTAAAAGCTAGTATTCTAATTTCATGTGTAGACAGCTGAGATTTTAACATATTTCAGCTGTGTTTTTTTTTTTCAAGAAATCAAAAAGCTTTTTAACATCAGAAGATAAGAGGGTGTCAGTAAAATTTGTAAGTTAAGGTGTAGGATATATAATAAGATATATATTATAAATATCGTAGTGTGGTCAAATTTGAGCTGGGAAACTATATACGAATATACAATTGCTAATTTGCTACCCCTATATATATATAAGATAGTTGAATTTTTTGGTATACAGCACACAATACAGATGTTCGATTTCATAAATATTTGTTCAGAAATATAGACAGAGTTCTAATAAAAATTATAGTGATGTTCTCAACCATGTTGGCTAGCTGTAGCTACTTACCCCTGGCCCGTTGAATACTGAAATACTTTTAGGACTAACTAAAGGAAAATCAGACAAAGTAGGAGTACAAATGATCAACGGCGAGAAGATTCAAACTTCAAAGTAAATGAATGTTGTTTGTACTGCCAAAAATATTAGGCAAATTCCCACGTTTTATTTTTGACTTAAAAAAAAAATCGCGTAAAAGAGACGTAGACTTTCACAGGTCGACCAAGAGAGCGACAATTAAGAAAAATAAGTAATTTATACATTATATAGGAAATATTATTTTTAATAATCATTTTTTGATTTTTATATTTTTATGAATAATTTTATTCTTTTAATATTTATTTATTTTATTTAAAATTAAAATTATAGAAAAGCACAGTGACTCTCTCCCACTCCAAACAATGATATTTTTCCTACTATTAATATAATGTGGAGTTTTGTACTGTTATGTACAACTCAGTTATCCATTCGTGCTATATATTATATTAAAGCGCCTATTGCTCGTGTGAGATTTCAATCACCTTTTGGTATATATATATAAAGAAGATAGAGGTCGCAGTTGAAGCTAGCTTTCAATTCATCAACACAGATAGTTTTTGGTTTTTGAAACTGAAGGAGTTGTAGTCTAATTAAGTCATCACCAAAATGGGGAGAGCTCCATGCTGCGAGAAAATGGGGTTGAAGAGAGGGCCATGGACTCCAGAAGAAGATCAAATTCTCATTAATTTCATCAACACTTATGGCCATTCTAACTGGCGTGCACTGCCCAAACTAGCTGGTACGTACTATATATATGTCTTATTCAAATGACTGAATGAAACAAGTTATTTTGAAGAAAATAACATAGGAATTCTCAATTGTGGTACGTTTCATGAATACTAACCAAAGTCTCTCTCTTTTTTATGAACAGGGCTGTTAAGGTGTGGAAAGAGTTGTAGACTCCGGTGGATAAATTATCTGAGACCGGACATCAAACGGGGCAACTTTACCAAAGAAGAAGAGGACACTATAATCAGTTTGCATGAAATGTTGGGAAACAGGTAAATTAAACTAATTATATATCTATTTAATTTCCCTACCTAGCATAACTGCATAACCATTTCACATTAATTATATATTTCTGGTAAAATAGATAATTTAATCCAACTTAATGACCGAAAACCAATAAAAAGTACTCAGGCTCAAACAGTGAATTGAAGCAAAGATTCCCAGAATATCTTCATTTCTATATGTTACTTAGGTCCTTAATTTTCTGTTGAGGCAGATGGATGTGACTTCATAATCATAAGCTTGAACTCTCTTGCCTTGGTAGTATACAAATGCATATAAAATTCTTTCTCGCCATCCTCGTTTATTCTTTTACTATTATTATTTTATAGAAAGGGTGCTTCTTTTATCGGATAATGGTTTTGGGCCCATGAGCACTTTGATTTTTTCTTAGTTTATAAGGGAAGCAAAATCATACTCAGTTGGATATACGTCGGTCTGCAAAGATTCTCTCTTTTGCTGCAACATTTTCACGTGTTTTTTTTTTATTATTATAAAACAACACATCAATCATCCCACAACATTAATTATTACGACTGTATTATATATTGTGAGTTCGATCATGGAGAAGCCAGCTACACCCTATATATGCTATTTATTTAATGAATTAATTAATGTTGTGCAGATGGTCGGGTATAGCGGCAAGGTTGCCAGGGAGAACAGACAACGAGATTAAAAACGTGTGGCACACCCACTTGAAGAAGAGGTTGCCACAAAATTATAACCAACAAATTAGCCACGATCCCAAAAAACAAGCACCAAAGTTGGATGTGGAAACCTCCAAACCCAAACTAGAACAACAAGATCCCGTGATGCCACTATCTCCTCCACAAAGTTCTAGCGACATGTCCTCCCTCACCACTAGTACTAGTATTGACAACAATGTTAATGATGTGTCCTTAAATGATATTGACACGCCGGAGGAGAATAATAATAATCTCGCATTGGACGAGGATTTCTGGTCGGAAGTTTTGTCATCTTATAATTCCGGCGAGACAAGTGGTGAATTTGCGACCATTGACTATGATCATCATCAGTTTCAACCAATGTCTATAGATAGTACTTCGTCAAGTATGTGCGACGACGGCATGGACTTTTGGTGCAATGTTTACACCAGAGCTGAGGAGGATTTTACCCAGTTTTTGGATTTGTGATGCTACCTTGTTGTTCTCTAAGTAGAGACCAAGTCCCTTCATTCAATGGTGTAATTAAACTAAATATTAGGCCATTGTTCTATTGTTTGGACTTTAATTAATCATTCTCCTAGTTAGGAATTAATAAATTGTGTACATTGATGATTGTTACTGGACGTGATTACGTTTTACCAAAACCGTCATTTGTAGCAAAACATTGTGAGTGTTTGGTAATGAATCATTGATCTACGTTTTTTTATTAAAACCACGTCAAAATCTGGATTTAACGCAAAAGCAAGTAAATCTTGTAGGAAGCTTTAAGTGCATTTGCAGCTATTGACGCGGAACCAAACATGCGGATTATCCCTTTAATATGGAATAGAATATGTTACCAGTACTTATCTATTAATATTAGCATTACGTTGTCAATGTATGTCACGGTGAAATATCGCCATATCTCAAATAAAAGCAAAAAAAAAATAAAAAAATTCACCATCTCACCTTTTCTCTTTTCCTAATTAACCAGAACTTTCTATTTAATTAAAAATAAAAACTCTTCATTTTTATTAATTTTAATTATAATCAAGCCGCCCACCATCTTTATTTTAACATAGTTCGTAATCATATACATATTACGAAGATTTGGAGTTATCGATCTATCCGATTAAAAAACTCAGATCAGATAGGCTTATTTTTGGTGTGCACTCAGATAGGCCTATCGTCACATATGTAAAAGAAAAAAGTAATGTTATAATAAATGAATTAAAAATGACAACAAATCGATCAAATGCTCTTTCTTTCTCTCTTTTTTTTGTTGAACGGCCAAATCAAATTAATTAGAATATATATAAGGCTAATAGCTATTGCACTGGTGCTGCAAGTGATGATCTCATGAAAGCTAATATTGCCCGTAAGAAGGCTGCTATAGGTTCTTACACTAACTAACACTGCACCTATATATATGATTTCTTTTTCCTTGCATGAAATATATATAGAGAGAGAGGGGGGGGGGGGGTTAAACATAGTTATTCTCCCACATGATTTGTATCATATTAGTAGTCTTGACTCTGTTTTCTAGCTTAAAGCAATGAGCATGGGACACATTTGCATCTATCGTGTGTTTAGCAACACAAATTTTTGGATGCAAGTTGTTTTCGTGCGACTGACAGCAGAAGAAGAAAAAAAAATCATATTATAACTCACAATCAATGATAATGCTTAGTGTATTTTTGTCTTGTAGAGTTTTAGAAATATCATGCACTTCTTTCTATTTTGTTTACTATCTCAATGAATGAGAAAATAACAAACAAAACAACAAGTTGATAGAGTATCCACACATACTAGCTAGTCATCTATATTTGACAGTTATTACACTACAACTTCACTAAGATTCTGAACTTTTGCTGCAACTATAGCATATATAGAGACCATGTATTGCTACAAATGTCTTGCTATAACCTCTTGCTGCGCCATCTCTTGTCTGAATCTAGCGATGAACTCCTCTGCTCGTTCATCTATTCCTTGCATTTGAGGTGAAGCTAAAGCCAATGATTCCCACATGTCATCTGATGCTGATGTGCATGTTCCTGGTTTCTGTGGCTTCAAATGCCCCAACAAGTCACACGAAGGCTCTCTGAAGAGCTTGTCAATATACACAGGCGCAGGCTTCTTGTGGAGCCCCAATATGAAGCTTCTCACCGTGGCTAAGGCTATTCTCTTGCGGCGAACACAACGTTTGGTGACAATGAATTTAGAAGGGGCCTTGGTGGTTGTAACCTTTTTAGTGATACTTTTTGAATGCTTTATGGGTTTCTTATTCTTCATGGCTTTGGATTTGGACCTATGAAGTTTACCGAGGGTGGAAGTGATGCTCTTCCATGCCTTTCTAGCAGGTGGAAGACTTAGCCTTAGCTTTAGGCTTATGCAGGATTTCATGGATAGGAGGAGAGAGCAATTAATGCTTCAAATTTAGAAGAGGAGGTTAAAATGATCAAGTTCAAATGCAAACTTGGGTGCTTTATAACATAATAATCATACATGGGTTAGATTCTCTTTTGGCTTAGTTATTACGCGCTGAATATTTTTGACAATAAGAGCATAAAGCTGCAGTAGGTAAAGGCTGCCAAATTCTCCAGCACCAACGAACTACCTTGCTTAATTATTAAGCTGACATTAACTTCAATACTAGAATATGCCTCTTTTTTATTTACTTTGATATTTGTTAATGGTTTACACTATTTGTTTAATAAGAGACAAGACTCGGTCTGCTTCAGAAAATGTGTGTGATCAGCGTAGCATGAATCAACTTTTTCTGTTCATCGAGATTGAGATTCTGTATGTTAGCGTAGAATATTTTCGAGTCCAAACCACCATCATTTATACAGAATAATGAGAATATTATCGTGACACACTCTAAAACCAGTTGTTTATGGTCACAGGAATCCCACGGTGTATTTGTACACTCTGTTCTTGTAGTTATTAGCTACTGTCTTTGTTTCTTTCAATCTAGCTAGCGTATTGATCTATTGCGTTTCTCATTTATCATTTTTTAAAGATATTAAAATGAATGGTAATAATAAGATTTTTTGCAAATAAAATTATATTGTCAAAAGCAGAGTAGTGTTTGAAGATTGTAATTAAAAAATATTAAGTGCTTAGTATCTTTCTTTGTGTATTTTATTAAGAAAAATAAGATACGGTAAGTTTTATATCATACATTGTAAGATTATTATTTTTATAATAATTATTTTAATTATACTGACAATGAATTTAACTGATATAAAATTGTTTTACCTTGTGATTGTGAGTGTTAACCCTTAATGTTTCACAAGGAATGTTGATAATATATTTTGTAACACACTATAAATTTAACATTTTTTTAGCACTATAAATACTAGTAATACACAATTGATCTAGTTGAAACACATTGAATAGTATTGTTTTAGCAATTAGTTAGTTAAGGAAAAAAAAAGCATTAGCAGCTTAAAAAATAATTAATATTTTCTCTAGAAATTAGTTAACAAAATTAAACGAACTAAAATAATAGAAACTATGGATAATGTTACAATGTTAATTATCAAGTTTAAATTCACAGATGAGCCAATTACATTGTAACATCGTAACATCGTAACATCTGTTTCTTAAAATTTCACCAAAATAAAATCTGTTTGGTAAAAAAAAACTCACCATGACATTCAGCACCACTGTTATCATATATAGAGAACAAGCAAGCGTGTGTGGCTCTATGGCATGTACTTATAAATACTAAAAGTACTTACTGATAAAAGAGCAAGGTGTGTGTATATGTTTGCTTCAGCGGTGAGTGAAAAATAATGGTATCCAATTCCACGGTGAGTGTAAAGCTGCATTGAATGACAAGTTTTCACTTCTTTTTGGTTCCGACCACGGATCCAACACCAACACGTAGCTAAACACAGCAAAGGAAACTAAAGACAAATTCAAAATCAGTACTTAATTTCCTCTTTTCCAATGATTCCACCATTCTAATATATTCGAAAATGACATCACAAAAAAAATAGTGATTCTAAGTCTATCAAAGAAAAAAACACAAGGGTAAAGTGAGTGTGCCTTACCCAATAACACAACTAAACATTACTGGATCATCATGAGTCATGAGTATATACTATACTATACCAATACTGCTATATGATAATTAAAGTGATTATGATTTAGGAATCAGGAGCAAGCCTGGTTAGCCAAGAAGAAGTGATTGGCTTGAGACGCAGCTTCATCCTGCGACACCAACGCTTTGATAACCAAAGTCTTAACCTGCCAAGGCCTGTAAGGGAAACCCTCTCTCGCATAAGAGTTAAGCAACGCCGCGGTTGCCTCCTTCACCAACCCTCCGAAGGGGTTACTCTCCTCGTCGTTCCTCGCCGTCGCTTCCAGCAACGTCAGATCCGATCTGTACCGTTCGTACACTCTCGAACCAAAGACGTTGGACACCGTTGATGTCTCCGGAACCATCCTCGGCCACGCCTCCCTCCTCCCGCTCCAGAACCTAAACCACAACAAACAGTACAACTTTGTTATTATTATTAACAACGAGAGAAACAGAACAAGTGTTGGTTGGTGTTTGTTACTGCGCCGTGCATCTGCCTCTGCTCCGAGTGTAGAGGAAGCCGGGTATACTAGCAGGTGAAGCTGCTACCAAGTGGGAGGATAGGATTGGGATATGGAGGAGACAAAAGAGAAGAGTGGTACACAGTGAACCCATTCTTGTCTTCTTCTTACTCTCAGATTTCTTTCTTCTGGATTTGGTGTATGCTAGTTTGAACGTTAGACTTGCACTGTGGATCTCTGCTTTCGAGGAACGCGTGAACTCATTTCGCATTGGACAAACTTACCCTTACTACTTACACTACTCTTTTTCTTCGATCAAATCTACCGCTAATAATCCTTTCATATTTTAGAAAAGGATCATCAGTCACAGATATTTGACATTGTGTTGTAAATGTAATTACAAGTTTTAAACTTTTTTTTTTTTTTAAGTAATTCATGGAAAACTAACTGAAACCAAAATAAGATAACTCTAGCTGGGGAACGGATTCCCTGCAGTTTTTTTCTCTCTCTGCAGGCCTAAAGTCTTCATTATAGCCACAAGTTTTTAATTATCAATTAAAAAACATTAATATAAAATAAAATAAAATAAAAATGTATGGTTAACGATAAAACTGTACCATTTAAATCTTCATCCCTCTAGTTGAAAAGCAAAAACTAGCCGGAATTCAATTTTTTTTAAAAATTAACTTATTAAATTATAAGTATTCAATAAATTATGTACTAAAATAACTTTAAAATATAAAATAATAAAAATAGATATTTTTATATGATATTTTTAATTTTATTTTATGAATAAAAATATATTTTTAGGTATTATAATTTTATTTTTATAATTAATTTTAAAATCTTGTAATTTTTTATAGATAAATTATTTTCATTACTATTTTAGTTTCAATTATTACCCATTTTCATATTATTATTTTATTATTAGTCTTATATTATATCTTAAAATATTTAAAATAAAATATAAAAAACATTTATGTAAATTATTTTTTATGTTAATTAACATAATACTTAAAATAAATTATGTAAACTATTTATTATGAAGATAGGAAAGGTCGAGAGTGTTTTTCTTTCTTTCTTCCCCAAATTACCCCTTCCCCTCTTTCTCTCTCAATAGATTCTTGGCTTCCACCATTTCCAATCTCTATGACAGCGGTGAGAGAAGAGTGGACGCAACAAACTGAGCTTGGGGCAAAGGACGTGGACGAAGTCGAAAAATCTCAATTTGTTCACAACAGAGCCTCCTTCATGTTGGATGCTTCTGCTAAAAACCGCAACTAGCGAAACATTGACATACTTGTAGGTCCAATCACTACTTAGTGTGGATTATGGGTCACACACAACGATCGAATTAGACATTGAAGTCATGTTTGTTTTTTCATACTATAGAGATAACATTGACACATTAACGATCGATATGTTCGGCAACGAATTCGGTCGTTATCTCAGTCACTGAAACAACAAAAACGGGTTAGTTTTTTGAAATGTCTAGGGACTGAATTTCAAATCGAAATTTGTTTTTTTCTTCAATCATCGATTTGAATTTTGTTGTTAATATTTAAGAATTCGGTTGATAATATTTCAGTTGTCTGATTTTTTCTATGAAAGATTTAAATATATTTTTAGTTATCAAATTGTGTTTGGTGTCTAAAATTTTATGGAATTATGTCGTTTTTGGTGACCAAATTATTTTCAGTCTCTGGAATTTCATGCTTAGCCACCAAATTCTATTCAGTTGCTAAAATAATTAAAAAATAATTCTTAACATTAAGACATCATTAATCACCGTTCATTAAAAAATTATTCCTAATATTAAAAAAAAATTAATCTCTTAAATAATTAATAATTTTTAATTAATTTATAATACGTTAGTAAGGAATACAATCTGGAACTGCGAATATGTCACACTGCCTGCCTCATATAACAAAGGAGGAATTGCTACGTGGTGATTTATTGATTCAAGACAAGTGTGGACACGAGGGAGACATTCTGCACCCTGCATGTCTTTCAAACCCTCATCAACTTTATTGGCCTTCTTGCACCGCGGTGCCTCTTCACCATGTTTCATCATTCATTAACCTCTGCTAAGTGGCGACACGACCCTGCATTGTCCTTTGCTTTTCAATGTTGGATAGAATATATATTCGAGTTTATCTAGACTAGGTAGGATGGATAGTAGGCACTGAATAAAGACAGCCTGTTGTTATATGAATAGATGTTGTGTCATCATTCTTCCGAGTGCATGGCCATAAGATCCAAATTAAATTACTATATATGCACCTCATCACTTTGCTATGATATGATCGGTCAAGCTAGCTATCACTTGGACCAATATATTGTTATCAATATTATTTTCCTCTTGTTTTGCAGAGGAAGCATGAGAAAGAAACAAAAGAAGATTTAATTTAACAGAAAATTTCTCCTTTTATTGATGCTTTTCCCGCAGAAGCACATACTCGTGACTCATTACACGTTATTATACAGGTTAACAAAGGGACAGCTAAGCCTTTGTATTTTTATTCAGTCTTATTTATTGTTGTTACTACGCTACGCGCACTCGTGGCCAAAAGACAAAAGTGTGGTAGCTGCAGATGCAAAAAGAGCTGCTCGATGAAGCCACATTTCTCTATTGAGACTCACGGGGTGGGACCAGAAAGTTGAAAGGGTTGTTGTTCTTGATCTGCTTGACCTGCTGCAGGCTCTTGAGGTTTAAAGTGTACTGAGTCACTTCCTCCGGCAATTGGTTTAACAACGAGTTTGCACCTGCAAGGTTGCCGGTCGTGGGTGTATCGTTGGTCTTGAATGCAACATACTCGAAGTTGTTGCTCTGGGACTTCACAGCCACAGCAAAGTTTTGTGGCACGATCAGAACCTGTCCCTCTTCCAGTTTCCCATCAAACACTCTCTCACCGTTGCAATTCACCACTTGTAGCCACGCCTTCCCATTCAATCCGTATAATATGCTGTTCGCGTTCAGGTTGTAGTGTGGTACGATCATAGCATTCTGCACCATGCATGCATGCAAGTGTATGTACGTTACAACATATTTATCATTAGTTAACTTTGATAACATAGCATGAATGAGATAAGTACCTTGCGGATTGATCCATACTGGGCACTGAGTTTGAGAAGCGAGAGGGCTGGGAAGTCGAGGCTGGTGGTGGTTGTGACGCTACCGGCCTGAGGGTTGTAGATGTCAGGTGATGAATTCTGACCAATGTTCTGGCGAAGCCTCATTGTGCAAATCGTCTCATCAAGGCCATTTCTGTTTTTGCTTCCGTGGTGGTTGTGGCTCTGTGGCTCATCTTCTTGATCATCTTGGTGTTGGTGCTTCCTCATGGGTGGAGCTGTGACGCTGAGACCTCCTTCGACAGTCACAATGGCTCCCTGGTCTTCCTTGTCGTTCTCTCCTTGCAGGTTTTTCACTATCTGCTTGTTCACGCACAACGCTTCTTCCAAGAATTCCCGGGTGAAGGCACTCAATATGTTGCCTCCTTCGTTATCTTGTTGTTGTTGTTGTTGATGCTTTCCTTTCTGACTTTGGTGCTGATATTGTAGAAACTCTTGCTCTTGGTTCCCAGCAAGATAGAATCTCTGCCAGTTGTCAAAAACAATTAATTAATTAATTTGTCAATATCTGTTATAAGTTATAAGCAGCATATATATTAGAACTAACTTAAGAATCCTAATATCTAATACTAGCTGGGGTAAGTACCCTAGGCGTGTGGTCGAGCTGGTTCTGGATGCTGTCGGTGTGAATTAGAGAAACGGCAACAACGGGAGTGTCGTCTTGAGTGTTGTACATCCAGAAAGCAACACCGGTTGGCACTGCGATCAAATCTCCTTCGTTAAATTGATACACCTTTTGATGACGGTCTTGGGCCTTCAGCTTTTGTCCCTTCTTTTGAGATTCTTGCGGCTCTTCATATGTGTTAGGACAACCCGGGAGTATCATGCCAAATATACCACTACCTATATATTACACAAACACAAAAAGCATTACTATATGGTTTCACAAAACTGACAAGTTATGTTATTATTAATTTGAACAAGATGATGGACCTTGTTGGATGTAGATTTCCTCGGGAGCGTTGGTGTAGGAAGGTCTACGAAGGGCGTTGCTGTTGAGAGTGCAACGAGAGAGTGCAACACCGGCGCACTGGAATGCCTTGTTGTTAGGGTTCCATGTCTCAATCAATCCACCTTCCGACTCTATACGGTTATTGGGTTTGAGGGTATTCAGTTTTTGAATCTGGCACTCATTTTGCTGTGACTGCTCTCTCGAAGCGAAGCAGCTACTGAAAAGCAGAAAACAAAGGGAAACAAAAAGCTTAGCCATGTTGTATTTATTGGATGAGCTAGAGAATGTTTGTGGTGTGAAGCGGAGAACATGAAGAGTGATAATTTATAGTGAAGTTAGGAAGGTGAGTGAGGGACACGTCACGGGAGTGGAGTGCTGAGCATGAGACATTCTTCACCGTGTATGGCTATGGAACCCTTTCTGTGTTACACCTCACTGTGTGCATGCTGTGAGCTGGCTTCGACAGTTCGACATCAACATTATGTGACAAAGAGCAAGCGTGTTTGTATTGCAATTGGCAGAAACCGGTGTTGGAGAGGGGGACCATGGTTTCATTTCATCAGTGCGTGTTTTTATAACATGAATTCATGAATAAACATGACAATGAAAAGGGATCCTCAGAGTGAAAAGAAGGGCTGGCCAAAATGACCTCACCCTAGGGACAGACAAATTTTTAGGTGTTATGAAATGATCATTGTTCACTATATATATATCCTGACAAATCTTTATGTGATGCTTTAATTTTTTAATTTAATATTGCAAAAAAAAAAAATTAATAACATCTAATTACATATATATTTAATTTGTAAAGATTAGTGGTGACTAGGATAGTTTGAGACCACTTATAATTTCTCGAATGAAAAATTATCAGAGTCATGCATTTTGTTTTTTGGATTAACCACGTTTTGATTATCTTGAAATCGAGAATTATTATTATAGAAATAAAAAACAAAAAAGTGAGGCCAAAGAAGAAGAGAAAATCATGCAAGTTTTAAACAATTACATATATATTACTGATGCAACTACGGTGAACAAGACAATTAAAATAATGAAACAAGATAGAAAAAATGGAATAGGTGAGAAAGGAAAGAGACTCCACGGTTACTAAAGAGTGTGATAAGCTAAATGATGAATTGTAATACAAATTTGGAATTTTTTTTTATAACATTCAAAGATATGTTCTAATGAAGGACCTACAAAGAGGCAAAGCTCTCCTCAGTCCTCACTCACCATATATAGAGCCAAAACTTAAATATTATTCAACTTGTCAAATTAATATATATAGATCAATCCTTAAGTAGAACCCCAAACCTTTTGACTAATAAATTGAAGTTGATGGCTAACCTTAATTCTGACACTAAATTAATATCATCTAATTAAAGGTCACGGGTTCAAACATGCAAAATTAAATAGCTAATTAAAGTCTTGTCCCATATAAGGTTCATCATCAATTAATTAATTAGATCAACTAAAGTGTTTCTCCTTCTAATTAGTTTAATTTAGCTTGAGTGAGACTTAATTCTTAAAGTTATTCTTCAACTCAATCAGAGGTATATTATACTTTCAATTTTAGTCTTCCACAACCATTTCCTGTCCTGCCAGTAGTCAATACTTCTTAAAGATATGGTGTCGATCAAGCTATCAATTGGACAGTTGTGCATATTTGAATTAAATTCTGTAAAAATAATTCAAGTCTCATTTTTATAAAATTGAATTTTTAAACAATTTTTATTTACAAGCATGTTTTTAGAGGTAACTAAATATGTGACTAATATAAGTTTACTTTCTAAACATATATTTAGTACTTAGAAGTACTTTTTGAATGGCTAGCCAACGTTCCCTATATTGTTATCGATATTGTATGTTTTCCTTTTTATCGGGTCTGTAATATATACTTTCAATTTTAGTCTTCCACACGATCATGTCCTGTTCTGTCAACACTTCCTGCAGATATCTTCGATCAACCTAAAGATGTTGTAATCGACATCGTTTTCCTTTTGTTTTGCATGAATGATAAAGAAAAAATAATTGACAGAGAGTGCATTATTGGAATTTAATTCTCCTTTTATTTATGGTTTTCCCGCAAAAGTTCCGTGGCTCGTGATTTTACACTGAACAAAAGGCAGTCTAAGCCCTTTGTTTTCTTATTCATTATTATATTATATTATTCATTGTTACGCTCGCACACTAGTGCCAAAAAGACAAAAGTGGGGTAGTACGTGCAAAAAGTGGTCTAAGCCACAGCTCTCTGTTGAGACTGAGTAGGTGGAACCAGCAAGGTGAAAGGGTTGTTGTTCTTGATCTGCCAAGCCTGCTGCTGGCTCTTGAGGTTTAAAGCCTGCTGAGTCACTTCCACCGGCAATGCACTAAGCAACGAGTTTTTCCCAGCAAGGGTGCCGATCATGGGTCTATCGTTGGTCTTGAATGCCACATACTCGAAGTTGTTGCTCTGGGATTTCGCAGCCACAGCAAAGTTTTGTGGCACGATCAGAACCTGTCCCTCTTCCAGCTCCCCATCAAACACTCTCTTACCGTTGCAATTCACCACTTGTAGCTCCGCCTTCCCATTCAATACGTATATTATGCTGTTCGCGTTCAGGTTGTAGTGTGGTACAATCATAGCATTCTGCACCATGCATGCATGCGTACAATTAATTTTGATAAATTGGATAATTGAATCTTATAAATAAGAAATATTCGATGTATGTATGTACCTTGCGGATTGATCCATACTGGGCACTGAGTTTGAGAAAGCGGAGGGCTGGGAAGTCAAGGCTAGTGGAGGTTGTGATGCTGCCGGCTTGAGGGTTGTAGATGTCAGGTGATGAATACTGACCAATGTTGTGGCGAAGTCTCATTGTGCAAATCGTCTCATCAATGCCATTTCTCCTCTTCTCTTCCTCATCATTGTCTTGGGTGGGTGGCTGTATGACGCTCAGACCTCCTTTCACAGTCACAATGGCTCCCTGCTCTTCCTCCTCGTTCTCTCCTTGTACGTTTTTCACTATTTGCCTGTCCACACAGTACGCATGCTCCAAGAATTCCCGGGTGAAGCCGCTCAATACGCTGCCTCCTTCGTTTTCTTGTTGTTTCTGATAGTGTAGAAACTCTTGCTCTTGGCTCCCAGCAAGATAGAATATCTGCAGTCAATTAACGAGTTATAAGGTGGTCATGGGTTCAACTCCCACAACTAAGACTAACATGTGTTTAATTAACTAATTTGTGAATAATAAATATTTATGCAATGTTGTTATTAGGTATATACCCTAGGCATCTGGTCGAGCTGGTTCTGTAAGCTGTTGGTGTCCAGAAAAGAAACGGCGACAACGGGAGTGTCCTGAGTGTTGTAGATCCAGTAAGCAACACCGGTTGGCACTGTGATCAAATCGCCCTGACTGAAGTGATAGATCTTCTGGTGACGGTCTTGTGGTCTGCTGCTCTGTCCTTTCTTAGCTTGTTGCTGAGGCTCTTCGAATGTGCTGGGACAACCCGGGAGCAACATGCCAAAAATACCCTTACCTTGTTGGATGAAGATTTCCTGGGGAGCGTTGGTGTAGGAAGGTCTGCGAAGGGCGTTGCGGTTGAGGGTGAAGCGAGAGAAGGCAACACCAGCACACTTGAACGCCTTGTTGGTAGGGTTCCATGTCTCAATCAACCCACCTTCCGACTTTATAGTGTTGTCGGGTTTGAGGGCGTTCAGGCGTTGGATCTGGCACTGGTTCTTCTCAGGCTGATCTCGCCAGGCGAAGCAGGCGCCACTGAAAAGCAGAAAACAAAGGGAAACAAAAAGCTTAGCCATATTGTATTTATTGGATGAGAGAATGTTTGTGGTGTGAAGTGGAGAACCTCAAGAGTGATCATTTTATAGGGAAAGATAGGTAGGTGAATGAGGGACACGTCACTGAGGTGAAGTGCTGAGCTTGAGACATTCTTCACCATGCATGGCTATGGAACCCTTTCTGTGTTACACCTCATTGTGTGCATGCTGTGACCTGGCTTCGGCGTCTCCATTACGTGACAAAGAGAAAGGTGCAAATGGCAGAATGGAGAGGGGGACCAATACCATGCACGGTTTCATTTCTTTTCTTCCTGGATTCTTTAGCTTCTTTCTTTTAATGCATGCAGTTTAATTATTTATAAATATTAAACTCAATTCTTTCTAATTCTTTCTTGTATTACTGTACTAATTAACACTTGATTTTTTAGTTTTATTTAATTTGATAGATGGTTGATTTAAAGATATTTATATTTTCAACTATGTAAAAATCTTCATTTTAATTAGATATATGGTTTTTAAAATAATTATTATAAAAGCCATTTTATACTACATGAAGAACATTTTATTTTATAAAAAAATCCGGTGTCGTAAATGTTCTACTATTAATTTGCACTTGAAGCAACTTTTCTATTATTTGTCGACATTTTGAGTACTAAGGTTAGGCCACACCTCCCATGAAAGTGTTTGAGTTGTTTTTTTCCTTATTATTATAAGTAGCATGATTAATTAGAATCTTTTTCGAGAGTTTGCGGTGATTTTGATTCAATTGTATCACAGTAATATTTGAAAAATAACTAAAAAGAATAATGTTGATGAACGTAAGAGTGTCAAGTTACTTGTGGTCAGTCGAGGTTAACATCCTACGTTATATTCTAGGACCCAACATGTGTTGTTTTAAATCGACCAAAATCATTATCTACCCTTGTTCCTGAACTAATCTGTATCCAGACGTCTTTTTATATATGGAAGAAAGCATCCGCTATGGCTATGAGAGAGCACTATATATATATATATATATATATATATATATGTTAGTATTTATTATTTACTATTTACTAGCAATAATAATTTGAAAAACGAGCCCCGTAGACCAGTGACCACGAATTGAATGACGGAATCAGAATGGGATAAATATCGTAATTCGTAAGTTCTGTGCCCTGCAGTAAAAAAAAAAAGGGGACGAATAATATATGCAACTGAGTTTTGTACATTGCGGAGTCGCGGCATTTGGTCAGATCGAATGTGAGAGTTCTCCAACAACAGCTGCAGAAAGTAAATAATGGGTTATGGCAGCAATAAATATTACGACAGAAGTCACAGAACAAGGCCAAAATGACAAATATTCCTATCAGTTAATAATGTGAAGAAAGTTATTACCTTTTTCAGAGTCCTATTCTATGCAGCCAGCATCAATATTATTTGCACACGTAACTGCTACTTCAAATTTGAGACTGAACCTTAATGCTGTCCATTGAGATAGTTTTATATTTTCTTTAATTTGTTGAATGCAAATAATATCTGAATTAGATGAATGAATGAAATCCGTCACTATAATGAAATTGTAGATCGAAAACAACTTGTAAAAGGCACACAATAAAGTGTCCAATATGCATGACCAAATGACCAATGTGACATAAAATATGTATCCGACCAGTATTTTAAAGCTATACTTCAGCTTTGCAACATCATAATAGCAATTCAAATTCCCTCCACTAAACACAAATTTCATTTTCATGATCACACTGATAAGGTCCTCAGCGAAAAAGGACGCTGCGTCTACAATATATATACTAGAAATTCTTACGTGCTTCCAAAGCAAGAAATTTCTCTTGATTTGTACTATTGATCGGATGTGTATCACATCACAAGGTGGAAATCACTGTCTCTGACTCAAATGCATTCGTAGTGCTTATATCTGATGTGGTACACATGCATTAAGAAATACGGAGTAAGAGATTTCCCTCGCATGTGCGCACAAGAATATCTGTTTCAGTTTAGATATGTGCGCACATAGAGAAGTGACAAAACGTAACATGCTTCATCCTTATAAAATATAAATAAGCAGGTGACAAAACACAAACTAAACAAAGTAGTCATTTCTATATAACACAAAACAAAACATTATCAATAAAACTCGAACAAATCAACTCTGCATAATAATTTTAGTTTCAATTCTCAAGACGCTAAAAGATTATATGATATAGTATAACTTTTTTTTTTTAACAGAGAAAGATAATATGATATATAAACTTAACTATTAATGCATACAACAACAAAGCCTTATCCTTCTAGATGATGTCGGCTAGATAGATCACACAACGCTATTCTACACAATCAGAAATATTTAGTTTGAGATCTCCCTTGATGATTTTCTTGTAGTCTTCTTTGTACATGCTCAAACCTAAATTCAATTATTTCAATTGTAGAACAGAGTATTACCCCAATTCGAAGGTCAAATTCATTTGTAGAAGCAACCAGATCCTATATATATTTCCTCACGTCAGAACATAGTTTCTAATTAGAATGACTTTTCTTTTTGTATATTTACTTTTTAATCTATAAGTGTGTTGAATAAAATAAAGGGAAAGAATCCTAATTCCTTATTGCCACACTTTCTGATCTATACTGCCAATGAATCTGCACACTCCATGCACTAACAACAGTCCTAACTTCTCCCATTAATAATATAAGGTAGCGAATGATCAAAATGTGCGAACCACATTACCATTAACATTATGTGAAACTAATAGCATAAACATATGATCTCACAATCCTGCCAATTACATATTTGGGCAATGTAAATCACCCGCATACAAGGACTATAGCTTATTACAAGATATGAACAGAGACAGTAAACTGCTACGAGATACATATGCCAAGCTAACTATGCTTTCCTCATTCGGCAGTGTCTCGCTTGAAACTAGATTCAGCATTCTTCTCCTTCGTGCCATCCACTATTTTGATTTCAGCAAGACCATCCACTATTTTTGTTTCAGCAAGACCATCCCCCTCACCCTCGGTTGCGTTCACTTCAACAGTGTTAGACTTTTGGGGCAGCTTTCGATCCAGACTCTGAGCAGCTTCAGATTCATCATTTTCGGGCACTTGGTTGGGATTTTGAACAGCTTCGGCATCATGCTTGTTGTCAGTGTCAGCATTTTGAGGTTGTTGTGCCACAGAACTTTGAGCAGCTTCTAACTCCTCATATTTAGAAACTACCTGCTGCAACTCATCATTGAGATATAAAGCCTCAAAAAGTGTTGCTTCGTCGTTTGTAGTGCTTTCCACAATCCCCTTGATGATAGAGAGTGATTGCTTGCACTTATCCAACATGCTCACGGTTAAATCTTCCTACAGCCACACAAAATTATTGCAAATTCCATCATCAAACAACTATTCTGTCTGCAATATAGAGAAGAAAATAAAAGGCAAATACTTCTTCCATAGACACTTTAAGAAAAGAAGGAAAAAACAAAATAGACCATCCTTCTTCCATAAGTTAAAATCAACTTATACGTCTCAACTTTTGGAGAAGTCAAACGAGGGAGTTTTTTCTATAAAAAGAAGGTAAACATTTTCTCAACCTTCTTTCATACCTTCTTATTTTCTTCTCCTTCAAGTACTTATTGAAAAGTTTTTCCATAGCAATTATCTAACAGTACTAAATGGATATAGCATGGGGGGGAAAAGAGGCAAAAGAAAGACTGAATACATACCAAAAGCATCATGATGAAGTAGTATACAAAACACCAATTTATTATTCAGGCTCTAACATCAAAATATTTACCTTCAAAGGTTTTGGGTCAGCCTCAGAATTCAATATGCTGGAGAGCAATTCGAGACTGTTTCGAGCAACCACGAGATGCTCTTTCTTCTCCTCAACTGATATGTGTTGGTAATTAGAAGAGAAAGCTGCCACCGGATTATCCATATCATGTAGTTCAGCTAGAGGAATTGGGTATCTTTCAGGGGCATCTACAGGATATTGATTTTCATATGACTCTGATGCATACGGAACAGGTGGTGAATTTCCTCCCGCCATGTCAAGTGGTTTACCCCTTTCTTTTAAACTCTGCCATCAACCAGGTAGGATTCAAATTCAAATAAATGTGAAAGTAAAATATAAAACTAGAAGGCATTAGGCATTACATTTGAAAATCAATATTCTGTAAGAAGATAGAAATGAGTAAAATGCATTTTAATTAGAAAAATGTCAAATAAATTCCGGAAATTGAAATTAATGTTATTTTAATCACTGAAATATACAACAAATTATTATTACAATTTCTAAATTTTATAACTTTCTATCATTATATCAGAAACTAAGGACCTGTTTTCTAAAAGGTGTAGCTTTTCTATATTTGCATCATACATTTTTGCAAACAATATCTAGAAGCAACATAGTATATGACAATAAAGATCAAGGGAGTACCAAAAACAAATCATGAAAAAGACAAAACAATAAGAAACAAGTAATAATCCCGTTATGGCAATAAAATTCAAAGCCATGTGGCAACAATAGAAGAAAAAGAGAAGTGACCATATAAGTTTGACGAAAGACGGGGAGATAAGCG
Source organism: Amphicarpaea edgeworthii (assembly GCA_014843725.1). Classification (NCBI taxonomy): domain Eukaryota; kingdom Viridiplantae; phylum Streptophyta; class Magnoliopsida; order Fabales; family Fabaceae; genus Amphicarpaea; species Amphicarpaea edgeworthii. The sequence goes on along the minus strand of CM026322.1, from coordinate 1,250,673 downwards.
AGATCCGTGGACTCGCCCCAGGCCCGAATCAAGTGAGAAGCCCGCGTGCGGGTGTGGTGTTGGGCCTGCGGGTTATCGATCAAGCGGAGCATGTCATCGAGAAGCTTCTCGGAGGCGATTTCGGAGAAGACCTTGTCGCAGTTCATGGCGCAGGCTTCGAGGAGGTCGAGGCTGAGTGTCTGAACCACAGGGCTCTTGTGGTTGATCTTTCTCTTGATGGCCTTGACTACCTCAGAGCCGTTGAGGTTGTCGCTGTTGATCATGCCGCAGATTCGGAGATTCATTCCCCAATTGGGCTCCGTCATGGTCTCCATGGTGGCCTCGTCGACCATCTTCGACTCCGCCGTCGGTGCCTGAAGCATCTCCTTCACTTTTCCGCTCACCATTCGCCCCATCTGGGCCCCACCCGTCTTCAGCCTCTCCCCCAGCTGCGCCCACTTCAACCGCTCCATTCAATTCTTCTTCTTCTTTAACCCTCGGAACCCTAGATCATGAAAACTGTTGTGGAAAGTGAAAAGCTGAGCTTTGAAGATTATAAAGTGAAGAAAAGACGAGAGAGACCAGGGTGTGTATGTGGTGTTGTGATTAGAGTTGTCGACAGTGTGCGCCACGTATTCTCTTTTTTCAATGCTAGACTTGGATTTGTTCCGTTTGTGGGTGGGATTAACTAATCATAATAATAGCTTACTATATCTATTTTTCCACGTCTTTCTCTGCTCACCCTAAATACTACTATATTTTAATCATCACTTTCATTTTTTCAAGGAGGACAAACAAATTTGTCGAATCATGTTTTTTTTTTTCTTATTTATTGAAGATAATACTAAGATATTCTCATTTATAATTGTTAGTTTAAAATATTTCTTGATCCCTTTAAATTTTTTTGTTATATTTTTATTCTTTTGTTTTTTTTAAATACTCTAATTTTGCTTCTCAAAGTGCATTTTGTGTCCTATTATAATCAAAACTAAATGTTAATTATAATCATTTTGAGAACAAAAATGGAGTATTATTACTCTAATAAGACAATTTTTTTGGAAATTAAAAACTGAATCTGATTTTTTTTAGAATAACTAAAAACATATTTTATCATAATTATTACAGATTTTAAGAAAAGATATTTAGTTAATAACCGGAATTTATAGTATATTTTATTATTTTTATATTTACTTTATATATAACTATAGTTATAAAGATATACTTTCTACTTAGAAAACTTACTTTCTATATCTATTCTTCCTTTTTCTTTAAATTAAATTACATTTATTAGAATTTTTTAAATAAAATAAAATAATTCTTTTAAATTAATCTAAATTAATAGCTCCTTTGTGTATAATACACAATGTTTAGCTTTAGCCATCACTTACATGGCGTGCTCAATGTCTTGTTTGCCTTTTTATTTCATGATGCACCAACGGTCAAATAGTATGCTATACATGTGTCAATACAAGGTAGTAGGTAGTAACATGGTAAGTATAAGTTCTATCAACCAAAAAAAAAGTATAAGTATTAGGTAGTATATCACTATAGGTTAAATGTTTGAGTTAGATTAATCATTTTTATCCTTTAATGATTTGAATAGTTGATCGATTATGAATTCATTTGTTTTATTAAATTTTGATTAACCGAGTGCATTTATCATATACGTAAATAGTTATAGTCATAGTCATAATCATTCACATTCTCTTTATTTTTCAAGATCTGTTAATAACAGTTCACTCAACTATTATGTAAATGATCATAAAATAATCACCTTAAGAATTAAAATTTCTTGTATTGAAGTTGAGAATGATTTTTACTTAGATTAAAATCTAGATAGACTTGATGTTATAACAAGAAACAATATTTTTTATTTTACAGGAAATTACTTTTTCATCTTTCCCTTGTAAAAATAAAAACTTGTTGAACATATATATTTTTTGAAAATAAAATATATTCAAGAATGTATTTATAACCTTTTAATAAATATAAAATAAATATTCTCACAATAAATAAACATCTCTTTATTATGTCATGTCATTTTTACATTTTAATTTAAACAACTTATAAATAGGTTTTGAAAAAATGTATGAGTTGAAATATAAGTTAAAAAGAAAATAATTGAAAAATAAATGCTTAACTTATTTTTTTAGTAGTTTCATTTTGCCCTAGCTTTTTTTTATAGGTAATGATATTAATTTATTAAAAAAGAAAAAATTATAAATACAATTTAAAAATCAGAGTTCATAGGATTGCGACTTTGTGATACATGGGGAAGAACGAGTCATTCATTAACTTAAACAACTTCAAATATTAATTTCAAGCATACGTTTAAGCAATGAAATAATCCGGTAGATTCTTGTTAAGTTGGAGTCAAATCCTCCTCCCCATTTATTTTATTAAATTCTTGTCCAGTTTCACTTTCGAATAACTTAGTTACAATGCTCTAAACACTATGCTTTTATGTTTTTTTTTTTTAATTTCTTTATTCATTCAAAAAATAATTTCAAATTCTCATTCAATAAATACTAGAAAAAAAAAAAAAAAAAAAAGAGAGAAAGTGAACAATAAGATCTGATATCTTAGAAGCAGAGAGTGGAAAGTAATTGGAATGGCTCTACCGTCAATGTCAATACTGTCAATATGGTGTCGCTACTTTCGCCAGAGGTTCGAATACTCTCTTCTTAGCTTGAAGGTGTTCGCTCTTCCCCTTTTCTTTATCACATTTAAGCTTCAACGTTCTCTTAATTTTTTATTTATTTTTAATGATTATTTATCTGACCTATGTTGTTCCTTATGATTATTTTGATGATTATTTATTTAATTTACTTGTCTTCCTGTTCTTTTGATGACCTAATGTTTAGATTTTGAGCTTATCGACTATTCTATTGTATTATTGTTAATATGGTGCCTTTTTTTTTTTTTTTTTTGTAAAGTCCTTTGAACATATACGTGTTGAAATTAAGATGATTCTAAAGGGATATTTAAAGCATAACCGTGTTAAAGATCATGTTTAAAGCTTGGATATGAAAATTGAAGTAGTTGCCCTAGGTCCTGCCTTTGTTTAGTGTATATGCTATAGAGGAGTGCTAGCAACATGTTTTCATAGATGAGTGGTTGAAAGTTAAAACCCTTTATTTATACCAATGAGTGGTTGCTTGTAGAGAAATCCATATGAGATTTGCCTCCAGTTGTACAAATATTACTTGCTTTTCCTGTATTTTTCAGCAATGTATTGCAACATTGGAACCAAAATACCCTACTTGTAAGCCTTTTCTGATTGGTTTAATGATGTCAAACAGAGCTATAAACATGAAGAACGTCAGCTTATGGCTACAGAGTTAAGTAACTTCATTTATAACACTGTCCTCTTCAAAAACTTGACTTACTTGCACTGGAATGAAGGAGACCAGGTGGCTCCTACTAGTATTGGAAAAGCAGAAACTCTTATTGTTCGGAAATTACCAATTGCAAATCCAAAGTAATCTACTGATACTGTGCAACATAGATTTTTGGATTGTAGAATTGTTAACTGCTATTGTGAGTTGGCTGATATGGTCCATTTTATGCTTAGGATGTGCCATTCTCCTGAAATGCAATATTTATTTCATGCCGTATCCTTAATGTTTTCTCATCTTGATTTCAACTATCAATTTCATACTTTGAATACCCCCTCTTAATAATTGCCATCAATCTGAAAAAAAAAAAAAAAAAAAAACCTCTGGTGAGATTCATGATTCCTATGTTTCATTTATTTTTAATCTAAAACTTTGTATCATGATTGACTACTTTGTAGGCTAGTCAGAATCAGATTAGCCTAGAACGCTTTTAGAATCTTCAGATTCTGTTAGTTTGGCCCAACTGAAGTCTGTTAGGTTTAACTGTATAAATAATTAGATATAATTAAGAATATGAACTTCGTAGTTGGACATATCTTTAGAGGAGGCAACTTTTGTGCTGACAGACTTGGCTCTATTGCTTTTTCCCATACTGATTTTTGTTGGTGGAATTCTGCTCATGCCTGTGGTGGTTATTTGTAGTGTTTTTTTTTTTTTTTTTAAATAGGTTTTCTTTTTATATTTTGTAATCCGGTCGGTGCTATGGTCTATGGATGGTATAATATGAGTTCTGATCATCTTCCCCTTCCTCTCCAAAAAAATGTTGCTGACTGACTATCAGTTTAAAAATTTAGGAGTCATTTCTCCCTTTTTTTCTTTCTTATTTTTCGATTTCCACTAAAATTAGAGATATTTTAACTGATGGTTGAATTCTTCATCTGGTGTTCATTAATCAATGTAATCTTAATGAAGTTATTTGCTAGTGATGTGCATGTTTCTTTGACAGGCATGTTTCTGTAGGAGATTTAGTGGTCTTGAAGAACCCTGAGAAGGCAGATAACTATCTAGTCAAGCGATTAATTGCTATTGAAGGTTATGAAATGGTTTCAACTGATGATAAAGATGAACCCTTTGTTCTTGAGAAGGATCAATGTTGGGTAGAAGCTGAAAATCAAAGTTTAAAATCCAAGGTAAAACTGCTCTATTTTCCTGGTCTCTATATATATGGAGCATATCCATTGGCATAGCATCTTATTGCAAGAGTGAGAGAAGCTAATTCTGACTATTAGTTGGACAATAAAACAGCTTTCTGTTTTTAAAATAACTAAATTAAAACAACTAAATTAGGCATAATTTGGTAATTTAATGATATTGCAAACCTCTGGAATTCCAATTTCCAAATTAATTAATGCATTTCTTTCTCTCTTTTTAGTTTTCTTCCCTTGTCTCTTTTATTATATATATATATTTTTTCTACTAATAAGGATGTTAAATCTGTGTTACTTTCTTTACCAAAAAGTCTGTTACTTTAACTCATTTGGTTTTGTGTGCATCACTCTCTAATCTCAACCTGTATTCTTAAACAGAGTAAAATATTGAATAATAGTAGCTAAGTTGTTTAATTACTTTGTAGCAATTACATGCAACAACTTATGTTAGTCCCTGCCTATTTGATGTATCATCATTATGTGTTTGACCATGAGAGTTTAGTTCATGGTCGTGGTGTGTGTTCCTTTGACATTACACAAACCGTGAAATTGTTGTAAGACTAGCCATGAGTTATTGTGGGGAACAGAAAGAAGACAACAAAAAGCACAGTAAAGACATGTAATCATGTCTGTGATTCTCTCCAATTTTAAAAGGCAACTCTTTCTTTGAAGTTTTGGCACTTTATTTCTCTCCCTACCACTGAAATCCACAAAATCGTCCATTGGCCATTAACGGTGGAGTGAGAGCTGTGAGAACTCATACAGTGATTAATAAGAACATTAGTAGCGACAAAGAAACAGTTCTTACTTGTTTTTTACCTTACATTTTATGCTTAAATGGGAATACAATGTATTTTGAACCTTATATTTCTAATCTCTTTCCTTGACATCATACTTGTGGTGAAGATGGTGGAATCTTGCTATAGGTGGTTTGAGCTTAAATAGAGAAGACCTATAGAAGCCCCAGTATAAGGGTAGATCAGATGGAGGGTAGTCCAATAGTTAAGAGGTAAAGGAAAATCAAGAAAAATTATAAGCTAAATTTTTAAAAAAGGATTTATATTTAAATTGTTTGTCATTAATAGTATATACATGATTTATGATAGGACAATATGGTATCGTTTGATCCATGTAGCCAATCCCCATCTAACGGAAAGAAACTTTTGTTACTGTTGTTATTATGTTTCAACATCTTGCAGCTTTGAAATTGTGTAGTATCTGTAAGCTCTAAGGTGAATGTCTCCATAAAGACTAGTAGGGTAAACGGTAATATTTTGGCTATGCTTATGAGTGTTGACTCCTTAAATGCTCGTAAACAAGGAATGATTCTTTGCTTAATGCATCAACTCGACTTGCAGGAAGCAAATGACAGTCGATCATTTGGTCCAGTTAACATGACAGATATTGTAGGCAGAGTCATATATCGCCGGCGAACCTATGTAGACCAGGGCTGTGTACAGAACAGGTGAACTAAATTTCTATGCCTAATTCTTGTATACAATGGTGGAAGGTTTTTTTAATTATTGATGTAATTTACTCTTTTACCAGTCATTCCAGCATGCTGAAGGATTGGCCAGTGTTGTTAGTGGAATTTGATGTTGAGGAGATGTCCAAGAATCACTAGGCCTAGCGGGCCTGTTTGGTTACTCCTGTCTTGTTCATCCAATTGGGAAAACATGCTTCCTATGCACTTTTCTATTAAGTTTTTTTTTTTTTTAATTGTTGTGTGAAAATTTTTTCTTCTTTGTAATTATTCTTGTTTCTATATTGATCTAACATTTCTTTTATTATTGTCATGGATAAAAATATTTGTTTTTGTCCATGGTGGTTAAGTAATGTTAAACTTCTGTCATGAATGATTAAACATTTTGTCATTATTATCGTTGGAACTTGCTTTGATGTTTATTCTAACTTTCTCTTTCTAGTAATATTTTCCGACATCACTAACATTATCGAGTTGTCTTCGAAATATTTTTTTTTAGTGTAACTCAATTTTTATGTTTTGGGTAAATTATGTTATTGCATTTTTGTTATTTTTTTTATTTCTTATATTATGTATAACTTTGATACATTGGTTGTTTGTTGTATAGAGTAAAGTATATTTTTCTATAATATATATATATCATTTTGTTAAGCTAGCAACATCAATATCAAATATAAAAAAGAATTGTATTTGATATCTTAAATAGAATAGTATTTTATCCTTTTTTACATTTTATATCTTAAATAAAAAGTGTATGCTTGGGAGAATTTATTTTCAAGAATTAATGGCTTTATTTATATATATATATATATTTTAAATGTTACAAAATCTAAAAATTGCATTTTAAAAAAGAAATTAAACTCGGGATGAGATAATGTTGTTTATGTTAATATATATATTATTTTGTAATTTAAAATTTTCAAGGAAGTTATTTCTTTAACAGCTATTTCAAAGAAATTATCTTCTTAATGGCTATTTAAGAAAGTTATTTCCTTAATGACTATTTGAAGAAGTTGTTTTTCTTAATGGCTATTTGGTTAAGTTATTTCTTAACGGCTATATATTTTTGTCTATATATACTTCTTTTTGATATAAGATATGAGACACGGAAAAAAGTGATTGTTATAAACTATTGTTATATTTTCTAAACAAGAAAAAGAGCATTGGTGTTCAGAAGGTTCGGGGATCCTATTGTTGCATTCGATTAGTCCAACGGGTTGTCGTATCTTGGGAGAGGAGCACAAAAAATACAAAACCCCCATTACAGTGGGGGCGTTTTCTCTCTAAGGATAGCGCCTAGCGTGTTTCAACCCAAACTACTCTTAAAACTCTTTCTCTATATTTATTGTTTCTTTGTGCTTATTGAATGTTTTATTAAAGCATTCTCTTATGATTTTATTCAATCACATAATTTGACATTGGTTTGTTATTGTGTTCTCTGTATAATGTAATTCTAATTGCTAATTATTCTAACAATCTTAGAGAGAAAAATCTTTTCTTCTTCTTCTATTTTTTGAAAGTCACTAGATTTTGTTTTCACAGTAACGTGTTTTCTAAGATGTCTACTTTGGATATGATTAAGTCCCTTTCAAGTAAGCTCTGAAAAATTTACTGGGTGAGAACTTTTTTCTCGTTGGCAACAACAAATGAGGTTACGCTTCTTCAATTGGATTTGTTCTCTATAGTTTCCAAATCAAATATTAAAACCTCTTCTTCATCTATGGTCATTAGTCAACTTGATGGTGCCTCACCTTTTGATAAGGATGGTACCAAAACTTCCAAGCAAGATGTTTCCGATAAGGATATTTTATGTCATGGACGCATTTTAAGTGCTTTATCTGATAACATTTATAAGATCTTCTGCCATACTAAAACTGTACTTGAGTTATGGGAAGCACTTGAATTAAAATATGGCACTGTTGAAAAAGGTTTAAGTCGATACTCTTGTGAAAAAATGATTGAATTTCAAATGGTCGATGAAAAACCTATTTCAGATCAAATCCATGATTTTTAAAATATTGTTTATGACATGAAATTGAAAGGTATTGTTTTGCCTAACATCATGCTTGTAGCTTTCATGATTTCGAAGTTGCCTCCATCATGGTCTGATTTTGCCCGTAGTTTGAAACACAAACATGAAGGTTTCACCTTTGATGATTTGCTTATTTGTCTTTGCATTGAGGATAAACATAGTTTCTCTCAAAATTATGGGCAAAGATCTGAATCTCTATCCAAGGCTTATTTTGTTGAGAGTTCTAATAAGCCTTCCTTTAAGTCTTTTAAAAAACATGGGTTTAACAAAAATAAGTTTGGGAAAAAGCCTATATTTTCTAAAAATAAGAACAATGCTATTAGTAACAACAATAAGCTTATGGATAAAAATCAGGGGAAAGAGTTTTTATGCTTTGTTTGTGGGCGGGCCAATCATGTGGCCAAAAACTGTTTTCAACGCCGTTGCTAACCATTGTCTACCCCTAAACCTGAGGCTAATGTTGTTGGTGCTGCCTCTAATTCCCCATCTGATAAGTACCATCATACTAGCCCTGAGTTAAATTGTGTTTTTAACTCAAATGAATGGTATATAGACTTTGGGGCTAATGTTCATGTATGTGCTGATAAAAAATTATTTTCTTTATATCAGGAGTCAAGCACACGTACCGTGAGTATGGGGAATGGGAGTATGACACAAGTTTTAGGAGAAGGTCAAGTGAAGTTAGAGTTATCTTCAGGAAATTTTCTGGTTTTATATGGAGTCTATCATGTTTCTGATATTAGGAAAAATTTAATAAGTACCTCTTTGTTAGTCCAACAAAGGTACAAGGTTGTTTTTGAGTCCAATAGATTTGTTATCACTAAGCATGGTGTTTTCATTGGTAAAGGCTACATTTGTAATGGCTTGTTTAAGTTAAATGTTATGCCTTTCTCTACTAATAAAATATCTAGCACTTCTTCTTTTGTTGCAAATATTGAATGTTATGATATGTGGCATGCTAGGCTTGGACATGTGAATTTGAATTATATAAAAAGGATGATATATTTGAATCTTATTCCTAAAGCAGTTGTTGATTTAAAACAAAAGTGTGAAACATGTATTCAAGCAAAGCAACCTCGGAAACCTTTTAATAAATGTATTGAAAGAGATACTAACTTGCTTGAATTAATTCATAGTGATATATGTGATAGTAATGATGTGTTGACACGCAGTGGTAAGAGATACTTCATTACTTTTATTGATAATTCTTCTAAATATTGTTATGTGTATTTAGTTAATCATAAAAGTGAATTGTTTGATAAATTCAAGATATATAAATCGGAAGTAGAAAATCAATTGGAAAGGAAAATTAAGATTTTTCGTTTCGATAGAGGTGGTGAATATACATCTTTAGAAATGAGTAACTTTTGTGAAATACATAGTATTATTCATGAAGTGACAACTCCGTATGCTCCTCAATCTAATGGTATTGCTGAAAGAAAAAACCATACATTGCTTGATATGGTGAATGCTATGCTTATCAGTTCTGGTGTGCCTAAGACTATGTGGGGTGAAGCTTTATTATCTGCTTGTTATATTTTGAATAGAATTCCTTATAAAAATTATACAAAAACCCCATATGAGTTATGGAGAAATAGAGAACCGAATCTGAAATATTTGAAAGTGTGGGGGTGTCTTGCAAAGGTTAATGTTCCTATTAATAAGAAAAGGAAAATAGGACAAAAAATCGTTGATTGTATTTTTGTTGGTTATTCTTTGCATAGTATTATTTATAGATTTTTGGTTATTAATTTTGAAGTGTCTGGTATTTCTAATAATACAATAATGGAATCTAGAGATGTTAGTTTCTTTGAAAACGTTTTCCCTTTGAAAAATAAATTGTCTAAACTTGTCTGTGCTATTTCTAATTCAGATGTACCCTCTAGTAATAATGCTATGAAGGTTGTTGAACCTGAGCCTAGAAGAAGTAATAAAATTAAAAAGGCTAAGACATTTGGTCCTGAGTTTTGTTCTTTTTTGGTTGAAGATGATCCCAAAACTTATAGTGAGGCCATGAGGTCTATTGATGCATCTTTTTGGAAAGAAGCTATTATTGATGAAATGAATTCTCTTATGGTTCTATAGATAAATTTAAGGCAAGACTCGTTGTGATTGGTTGTAGGCAAGTAGAAGGTGTAGATTTCTTTGATACATATTCTCCTGTTTCTAAAGTTACCACTATTAGAGTTTAAATAACACTTGCTTGTGTTTTTAATTTGGAAATTCACCAAATGGATGTAAAAACTGCTTTTCCTAATGGGGATTTAGAAGAAGAAATCTACATGAGCCAACTTGAAGGTTTTGTTGAATCGGGTAAAGAAAAGAAGGTTTGCAAGCTTGTTAAATCTTTATATGGTTTGAAACAAGCTCTTAAACAATGGCATGATAAGTTTGATCAAGTTATTCTTTCATATGATTTTCATATCAATAATAGTGATAAGTGTGTGTATGTGAAACAATTTGATGATGGTGGATGTGTCATTTTATGTTTATATGTGGATGATATATTAATTTTTGGTAATAGTTTGCATGTTATAAAAGATGTAAAATCTTTCTTGTCTAGTAATTTTGACATGAAGGACCTCGGTCCTGTAAATGTGATGTTGGGCATTAAACTAATTAAGAAAGATGATGGCTTCATTCTGATTCAATCACATTATGTTGAAAAATTATTGAAAAAAATTAATTATTTTGATGTGAAGCCTGTTTCATCACTTTATGATTTTTCTATCAAGTTAAAGAAAAATTTGGGTGACAGTGTGTCTTCTCATAAATATTCTCATATTATTGGTTCTTTATTGCATTTAACAAATTTTTCTAGACTTGACATTGCCTATGCAGTTGGTAGGTTGGGAAGGTATACTCATAATCCTAATCATTCTCATTGGACTGCATTAGAAATGGTATTTAGGTATCTAAAAGGAACCATTGATTATGGCATTCATTATTCACGTTTTCCTGCTGTTATTGAAGGGTTTTGTGATGCAAATTGGATTTTTGATTCTGACGAAACAAAGTCAACTAGTGGTTATGTGTTCACTCTTGTAGGAGGTGCAATAGCATGGAAATATGCTAAACAAACTATTATTTCTCGTTCCACTATGGAAGCAGAAATAATTGCTTTAGATACTGCATCTAATGAGGCAGAGTTTCTTAAAAATTTGCTATATGATTTTCCATTATTAAATAAACATTTACCTCCTATTTCAATGCAATGTGATAGCCAGGCTGCTATAGCCAAGGTTACAAGCAAAAATTTCAACGAAAAAAGGAGACACCTTAGAGTGAGACATAAAACTATAAGAAATTTGATATCTAACGGTGTTATTTCACTTGACTTTGTCAGGTCAAAAAGTAACCTTGCGGATTCGCTTACAAAAGGGTTGACACGTCAATAAGTACTTGAGTCGTCGAGGGGAATTGGACTAAAACCCATAAACTAGTTGCAACAATGGACACTCAACTCTAGATTAATGGCGATCCCATAAATAGAGTTCAATGGGTAACAACGAAGTTGTTGTTAACTAAAGTACACCAATTTGTTTAAAAATTTTGTTCAATTCCTATGGCAAGGTGTACTCTAAATTGTAGCAATAATGAGGTTGAGGTATATATATAATTGTGTTTTCAAAATACCTCTTAATGAACCCAATGACAATTTTGTAGGGGTGTGGGTCACAAACCATCCTTTGAGGGTTCACCTAGTGAGTGTGATGGTGGGACCGCCATTATGAGATGTGGGTTAATCTCTAATTAACACTCATGAAACAAGATACTTATGCAAGGCCGTAATGCGCAACCACTGACTAGAACCTGGATGAACATTTACATTGTACGTATCATGAAATAAAGTTCGGTCAAAGAAAGTGTGGCTCAAGACAATCTAATCTCCATACTTTCTCGGATGGAAGTTCATATTTACTAGGTATGAGACTCAAACCTGAAAGGTTCCTTGTACTGAAATACAATGTAGCATGCTCTTTCTTTTGTATATATATATAATTTAAATTTTTTTTTCTTCACATTGTTTTCACAAATATTTAAAAAAATTTTAAATTATGTGGGGAAATGTTAATATATATATTATTTTGTAATTTAAAAATTTCAAAGAAGTTATTTTTAACAGCTATTTAAGGAAGTTATTTCCTTAACGACTATTTGGAGAAGTTATTGTTACTGTGTTCCTTAATTATTCCAACAGTTTAAGTATACTATTACATATAGTTTTTTAAATGAATTTATATTTAATTTTAATTAATTTATTTAAAATATCATAATTATCTTTATACTTAATATCCCTTACTTTTAAACTCATTACATATATACTCTTTAAATTTTAAAAAAAAAATTCAAAAAAATTTTATGTAGGGATAATAAAAATAAATTTTAAAAAAAGAATTTGAAATTTTTTTATGTAGGGATAATAAAAATAGGAGAGATGTATATATAATTGAAACAAACTTATTTTTATAAACTATAAATAATTTGGTCCTGATGAAAATATTCATTACCGAGCCCTTATGTATGGACAACAACTGACAACGAAGAAAGTACAGCAATTTACAAAACAAGTAACAACAACAACGAAAACCTGCGACAGCGACTGCGAGTGAGTGCGAATTGAAGCAAAGGTTGCCGCAACCGCCACCGCCACCGAGTGAGGGCGGTTCGGTTACGATGTTGCAACTAAGGCATTTGATGGCCAACAACGTTGCCGGTGAGCGTCTTCCTCTGTCACTTTCATCTTTGACCATTGCCGTTCACTCGCACCGTCCTTTTTTAATCCACTCTAGGGCTTATTGTTTCTTTTCAGTTTTGACTAATTGTTATTCGCGATTCTTTATAGCTTCTGAGACATCATCGTTTTCTGCTTCTTTTTCGTGATATCACAAAATCAAACTGGTGTGGAACTGTAACTAACCACTTTGCAATCAAATTGTTGCAAATATATCTCCACGATCATTCTTTTTTCCTTTCTTTTATTGAAGCACTGGTACTATTCTGGATCCGTACATTTGTGCTGGCTGGCTGTTCTACATTTGAATTCATAAAACAATTCTGATGTCTATCATAAATTCAGAGATTGATTGCTTTACTTAGTGCCTTATCCCTAGGTTTCTAAGATGTATTGTGTTGGTTTCTGTCATACATAAATAATAAGGACAAAACTTAGATAGTTTGATAAGTGTTTATGCACTTCAGTAATTCGTGTAAAAAAGGTTTGCAATAAATTTCAAATTGATTACCAATATGAAACTCAAATCCTGATTGAAGAACAACACTTATGGAATTGCATCTAATTTTTGTCCAATAAATGATACCTGGCTTTATTTTATTATATATATATTTTTTCTGTTCTTTTTTATTTTACTTCTCTGTTTATGGTTTTTGAAGTGGTGTTGGTCATATTGTAGGATGTGGAGTGTCAGAAGGTAGGTTTCTTGCATGCCCGGGTGTTTCTGGAAGAAAAGCCTCTGTGTTATCTTGCTCCTCTCAGGGTTATCACAGAATTCACTCACGTGTAGAAATTAGAGGGCTAAAGTGTTCTTCTAGGGGTGGATCTTTTGTTTGTGAAGCAAGGAGGGACCCTGAATCTTTTTCCAGGCAGAACAAGCATGGATTTTCCAGAAGCAGGAAGTGGCTCAATGAAGAAAGAGGCAGCTTTGAGAACGTTGAAGAAGACATGTTATCGTCGAAAAATGGTCCATTGGTATCTCATTCTAGCACACCAAAAAGCCATGCCAATGCCAATGTAGCCCCTAGGCCTAAAGAGAAGGAGATTATTGCACTGTTTAGGAAGGTTCAGGCTCAGCTAAGAGAGAGAGCTACTATTAATGAAGTAAAGAAAGTTGAAGCATCCCAAACACAGTCTAAAGAGAATGGTTCTGTTGATTCTCTCCTCAAGCTACTGAGGAAACACTCAGTTGAGCAAGTAAAGAGAAGTAGTGGAGTTAACAGAGGAAAACACATTAGTTTGGACCAGTTGCAAGATGGTGATCAAGACAATGAAAGCCAAAGCACCAAATTTTCTGATTTGGATGATACTCCAAATAATGAGTCTCAAGAAACCAACATTTCATTAGTAACTAGGCCTGCATCGAATTTCCAACGACGATCTCCTGTTCCTCAGTTAAAGTATCAACCTGTCTCTAACAACGATAATGATCTGAATGCAGTCCACATGAGTAATGTGGTTATAGAGAAAGATCAGGATCAAATAGGTATAGTGCTTGATCCTGAACCAGAGCATGACTCTAAACTGGAACTTGATCCAAAGAATGAACTCTTCTTTCCTGAAGTGGGGATTGCAGACATGTCACATGATGATTCTCTTGATTCTGAACAAATCTATAATGATGAACATGGGGAGGACCAGCAAGTGGAACAACATGAGGATTTGAGTACAATGAAGCTGTCTGAACTAAGGGCACTCGCAAAGTCCTGGGGCCTAAAAGGGTTTTCAAAAATGAAGAAGGGTGAGCTCCTGGAGTTGCTAACTGGAAGCTGATTCGGATCAGTTGTCGGTTAGGGAGGCAAAAACAAGAGACAACAGATTTGATTTATGTCTGTTTTTTACCTGTGAATTTATCTGGTTATTTTTATATTTGGGGTTTGTGGATCATTAGAATAGAATAACCATGCAATTATCCAGGCCTTGGAAGATTTTGAATTTGTAATTGTATTCCCATGATGAGATTTTTTAAAATTTTGTCACTGATTAAAAGTGCACCATTTCAGTATGCTAATGCTTCAGGACTAGTAATCACTGTTAACCGTATTGTTTAGATACATAATCCTTATCAGGCCATTGTTAACCATATTGTTTACACATCATCAAGCAGTTTTGGTTCTCTCTTTTCCTTGAGTCTTTCAGCTTATGGAGAAAATTATGAAAAATTCCAAAATTTATAGCCACTGTTTGTTTTCTTGCATTTCAACTGAGCCCTTTGTTTAAACACATTAATTTTTTTTTTTACAATTGTGCTAAGCTGTAAACGAACTTTGGATCTGAAAGCTATAGTTTAGCAAAACAGGACCAAACGGACTCCTTGGGACTGGGTAGCAAAATATTCATGAAAAATGGGCCTATGCTATTCATAATCCCTTTCTGCTATTCACACCATAACCTTTTTATTTTATATTTTTTTATATTCTTAAAATACTACTCTTCCCTCTTTTCCATACCCACACATTTTCATATATCTTACAGAAATTAGTTTCTGTAACATAGTTATGCTTTAAAGAATCGTACTCTTTTCATTGATGTGATGAGTGCTCAATTGGGGCTCATAATTATATCGATAAATCCAAACAAAAAAAAAAAAAAATCAGAAATACTCACTTCCAAAAAAGCTGGGTAATTAAAATTAGGAGCCTATAATTTTAGCATTGAATGTCCTCTTCCCCCCACTTTATTTCCCTTGGCTTAAAAAAAAGCTGTCGTTCACCGCCAAAGAAAAATGTTTTCCTTCTTTTAGGAAACAACATCACGTGTGGGCTTGCTTCCAATGTAAACATTTTGCTCATCACCACCACTTAATATAGCAGTCAATAGAATATTCATAATTCACATTTCACATGCAGACCAGGGGGGTCCCCCCCCACCCCAGTTTGAAAGCTTAGCAGAAGAAGAAGCTTGAGAATTGGGAGCAGTTGATTCAGTAACTTGGACATTAATTTCTTTAGTTTTTAATATGTAATAATAATGTGTTGTTTTATCAAATTTAATCACTCACATCACATGGGGGAAACAAAATCCTATTATGATCTACTACTATACAAACCATGACGTATACGGCAAATAAGATAAACAATAATTAATATGTGACTTTGAGGTTTTTGAGGGATAATATGGATGCAATTTAGACACACACGCCTTCATTGTTCTTGAAAAATATTTGTATTCTCAACAAAATGATGTAAGAATAATGATATGAATTTTTTTATACTCAAGTGTATCATAACTTTTCCAAGAGTATGGACTTTAGTGTGACTTTATGAGAGTGAGTGATACAACAAAACAACGAAAAGATAAAGCTGCCGCCGGTAAATTGTTATAATGAAAGGAATGATTATTACAGCTATGGGTATGATATAAGAAAAAAAATAAAGGAACTCTATGATTATTATTTATTACAGCTATGTGAAAGCTCTGACAAAAAATAAAACTCATAAGAAAAATCCAAGCAATAACCAACGAGTCTAATTAGTAAGTATTTACTATGTGCTTAGTGAACAAATAAACTGTGTATTTGATCACGACCGATCCTTAATACAAAGAAATTAAGTTGACATATTAACATTTTCTAATATGTTAAAGTTTCTGATCACACAAACAAAATGTGACAGTAAGAATTCGTAGGATTTCCATTAACCAGAATTTCAACAGCTAATCAAACACAGCTTTAGATAAAGAATCTTAATTGCATATAGCTACTTTAACTGTCCACAGGTTTATTAAAGTAGTTATGTAAATACTAAATATCAAACTCTATTAGTAGCAGTTTTTTTCCACGACTTTCACGGTCTTCACAATTATTCAATGTCTCATAACCACAATCCATAATGGCGATGATAATAAATTAAGTACAGCAAGCGGGTACTTAATAAAAGGAATAATGAGTGATAGAAAAACCTTGACTTGGTTGGAGTAGGAGCCTAAGAATTTAATGTTCTCTTAACGAAGTTGATGAATCAAACAAACATGTAACACAAGTCATATATTGTGAGGGACATAGTCAAGAAAGTTGTTTAAGTGGGCCTCTCAAATCTGATTCATCTAATTAAAGACAAAAGAAATGGCATCTCATCTTATTGAAAATGATGATCAATGGAAGAGCTAGGTTACTGACAGTACTACAATGACACCTCATAAGTGATTTGTGGAGAAGAAAAAAGAAAGATGAAGCTGTCAAAAAATGCATGGAATGGCGTTATATATGGCTCACATGCTTACCAGAGATGTCACAGGAACAGCTCAATGTGTTTAAATGTGCTAAGTGGAGGGAGGGTCAGATCTCTATTGCTATTGGCTTTGATATTCAAAGGACGATTTGGTTATTGGTAGAATTCAATGTAGCCAGCAAAGGTATTGCCCCAATGCAAATGCAAGTCCCCAATTAAGCAAGCACTGCCACTCAGTTCAATGGTACTACTATTCATGTTCCCTAACTAACTGCTCTATATAGAATTTGAAAAAAAAAAATTGCATCTAATTGGAAAAGTGTAGACCGGGTAGTATCATTAGCATGGTCCTTTTTGCTAATGAATTCTGAGTTTTAATGGCTTACCTAACCCTTCTTCTTTTTTGGTCCAAGACCTAACCCTTCTTCTATCCATGAGGACTGGTGATTTTAGGTGGGTTATGTTAGCCACATGGTTCAAGCTGAAGACAATTATGTACATCTTATTTTGGAGTAGAAGAAGAGAGATATAAGGAAAAAAAAAAAAAAATTGAATGAGGTGTCATTAGTTTAATTTCTATCAAAGAATTTTACGCTGTTAGTTAATAAAAAAAATTATAATAAGTATAACTTTAAACACAATGTATTAAATTCAATTATATATATATATATATATATATATATATAAACTAGTAATAGCTTGCATGAAAGTCAAAATAGTCCATGAACAAACCATATATGGAAGTAAAATAACTAATTATTTTTATTATATATTTTATTTGAATTTTGAAAGGTGAAAATTGTCTTATTTGCACGGGCAAATGACAGACAAACATATATTAATTTCTTCTAAAAAAACATATATTAATTCATGAACAACGAGCATTTACTTTAATGTATCATATATATGGTTAATTTTATGTGAAACTTTAAAGTATATAATTGGAAAATTTATTTCCAAAAATATATAAAAGAGAGAATTAAAATATCAAATAAAATAGAAATCTCAACTTAAAACTTGTGTTTTCGTAATCTTGATTTTATAATAAATCATGTACGTACTATTTACCATTTTTGTTTGTCAATGGACTATTGACCAATAAATTTTATAGTGTACATACATATATATAATTTAGGAATTTAATAGACACATTCTCAGCATAATTTTGTTATATTATAAAAATTAAATACGACTTTAAAGGGAATTATTATGAAAATTAATAAATATATAATTTAGGGCCATTTTTTATACGTTTATATAAAAAAAAAACTTTTTAATTATTTCTGCTTCATAACCAGCTAGTTCCCCTCTTTTTATTATTGGAATTGAAGCTCAATTTCTTTTAATAAAAATTATCTATCAATTATTAAGGAAATGACTATCAAAAAAAGAAAACGACCGTCAAATTAAATTCTTTACACAAGTTTATGATTACCCTTAATGACGGAAATTAAGACAAGGTCTTATCTTAATCATTCATGAAGGAAATTTTCTAATCAACAACCATAAACTTTTTTCTCGGTTTAGTTATGTGATATTTATTTTTAATTTAAATACACCAATAGTGTAAAAAAAATGTTATACTATCATTATTTCTTATAATAATTATTTTAAATTTAACATTTTTTTTTTAAAGCAATAGAAAGATATTAAGACCTTAATTCGATTTTTGTGCTAGGATTGTTAAGGACCCACCACCTTAACTATTTTATGGTTATTTGATGAAAAATTTCCTTTAGTTGTTGGACCCTCTTCGTCAGGCTTTCCAGGTAGCATTGTTGGGAAACAGAGCTATGCCATGAATGAATGAAGAAGAGGAACAACCTAAACCCCTTTCACTCACCAATCACCATGCTATTGCTAATTCACAATTCACTTCACTTTTTCTAGACATTCTCATGCTTTGGAATTCGTCACCACTTCTTTCACTTTCACAACCATGCATATAGGTATGTATGCATATGCTATCATCCAAATTCCAAACCAAACCTTCTACTTTTCCTCACAAAATTCCATTTTCTTAATAAAAAAGTTATAGTTTTTCATTGCTTTCTCAGGTGCCCTTTGTAGTTTCTGATCCATTGGGGGATCTTCTATTGGTTTGGGTGGTTTCTGGGTTTTATATTTGAGAAATTCCTTAACAATTGGGTACCCTTTGCCATGTTATTGTTGTTGAGGCTCTATGTTAGAGTTGTTTTTAAATGGTCATAGAAAGATGCACTCTTTCTATCTGTTTGTAAATTGAAGTACTTTACCAATATATGGTTCTGGCAGATTAAGAATTCTGTCTAAGAGTTGAATTAGTATTAATGAGTTGAGTAGTGAGGTTACTGAAACCTCTGAAAAAACGATTTTTCTTTTTCCTTCAATGGACTTCAACGATTTGGCCTGCAATTGCATTTGGTCTCTTGTAGTCAATCGTTGATAACCTCTTTGTAAATTTGTATACTAGAACTGTTTTAGTTGCAAGTGACATCCATTTGCCTTTTCATGCGATGGTGCAATTTTTTTTATGTTAATTACTTTAGCACGGCTCAAATACTTATGTGTTAAGAGTGTTTAGTTTCTGATCTGCACTTTTGCATGGACACAAACATGTGGTACTATTTATTAGAAAAAAAAAATTCAATATTGGAGTCTATTTTAGTCACTAATTGTTGTTAGACAGTCAGAAAATAGACATTTGGAGCTGGAAATGAATGAAAAATAAGTCAATTGCAAAAAACTACCATGTGCTTCAAAACTAATCAATTCGACTCCTTGAACTTAGCAAATCATGCATAATGACTCCTTACAAGGGTTTCCTACGCATTCTTCGCATAGGGTTATGTGTTTGGTAAGTTTAGGGAGCCATGGTTGAGTTTTGAACCGCATGGAAGTTTTCTGCAATTGTCCTGTAACTAGAGGCAGTTTATGTGCATTTTAACGAAAAATCAACTTAATTCCCTAGAGCTTGTTACAAATATCCTCTTTTAATTATTTTTTTGTCATTTTTGTAACACTAGTTTGTTATTTGGTCTAACTGAAGCAGGTCAAATAAATGCAACTTCAGTGAAATGTCTTGTCAACAGCATTTCTCGATTCATACATCTAGTTTCTTGCCAAGCAGTAAAACCTATGTCCCTTCAGAAGAACTGTAATAATATGGTTGGTGTGTTGAAGCGTTTGAAACCAGTGCTTGATGATATTGTGGATTTCAAAATACCTTTGGATGAAAACCTGCATAGAGAATGTGAAGAATTGGATATGCAGGTTAATGAAGCTCGGGAGTTCATTGAGAAATGGTGCCCAAAGATGAGCAGGATTCACAGTGTAACTTACATCTTAATTTCTTATACTTGAACTAATATCATTATTCAGCAACTGCTATTTCAACTTGTTTAAGATCCTAAGCCTCTTTGTTGATATTTGAACAAGGTCAAAAGAAACAATGAACCACCAATACCTCCCCATCCCTCTTTCTTCTCTGGAAGAGATTGATGGCAACCTCTTAACTCTTTTGTTGGGAATATTCAATTTTCAGGTTCTTAAAAGTGGGGAATTGTTGATCAAGTTACAGAACTCTTCATATAAGATTTGTCACATGATAGTCAAATCCCCAAAGGCACCTGCATCTGTTTCAGTTTTGGGTAATCTTCAGGTAGGTCCAACATTAAAAGTTACTTTTTTTTTCCTTATCTTTGTTCTCCTATCACACTCCCCTGCAAAAGTAAACGGAGGGTAAAGAAAGTCATACTACTTTATTTGGCAATAATAGTTATTGACAGTTTTGTGTGTTCCTTGTGGATCAATAGAATTATGGCACTAATTGCTAGCTACTTTTTCAGCACTATATGCAGGAACTTCAGTGTCTTAAGAAGGAACCTACAATGGTCTATATAGAAGAAGCACTGAGAAATCAAAGGGATAATATTGAACCTTGCTATGGTCCTCTAAAGGAAATTATAGGGCTACTCAAATTGACATCAAACCAGGAGCTCCTGAAAGAAAGTATTGCTGTGGAAAAGGAAAGGTCAAATGCTGAAGTCAATAACACAAAAGGGGACTTGAATGAAATTAACCAAATTGTGAATCTTGTGTGCAATTTGCGTGATTATGTGATGAAATTTGAGCGCCCTGAAGTCAAAAGTGGTGTTTCAATTCCCCCATATTTTCGATGCCCTTTGTCATTGGAACTCATGTCAGATCCTGTCATTGTGGCTTCAGGTCAGACATATGAAAGGCAATCCATTCAAAAGTGGCTTGATCATGGGCTAACTGTTTGTCCCAACACTCATCAGAGACTCGTCCATACAAATCTCATTCCCAATTATACTGTTAAAGCTATGATAGCAAATTGGTGTGAGGATAATAATGTCAAACTTCCCAGTAACTCTAAGCAAAGTAATTCCGTGCATATTTCATCTCCCTCAGATAATTTATTACATCAAGATTTAGATCATCTGTGTAGCTTTGAGTCTTCAGATAGTAGCAATTCCAATTCAAATCAAACGGCAAATGCATTTGAGAAGCAAAAGGATGATAACTCTTTCAAATCAAGCAGGGAATCCGATAGAAGCCAGAATGGAGAGACAGAAAAGTTAGAGCAACAATCCCCTGCACCTTCATGTAGTAACAGCAGAAGTGAATCATTTTCAAGTTCTATTTCTAGTACTGATTATGTACTTCCAGTTTCGAAAGAGGTGTCAAGCATATCTAATAAGCATCAAAATGTGGAGTTGTCTGGAGAAATTACAAATGGGTGTCCTGCTTCTCCTGCATATAAAGAATCAGGGGTTTATCCTTGGTTATCTGGAAAGCAATTTCATAGCCCTGGATTGATAATTGGAAGGAAGGAGGATGAAAATAAGTGTGATGAGAGTAGCAACAATACTATTACTAGTCATTCAAAAGTTGCTTCCCATCCTGTCTCCAACTTAGGATCTGATGAATTGATCACCACATCCCATGTCAATGAATTGATTGAAGACCTCCAGAGTCAATCAAATGATACACAAACTGCTGCTGCAGAACAATTGAGGCTCTGTACCAAGCATAACATGGAGAACCGCATCATTGTAGGGCGGTGTGGGGCAATTATGCATTTACTTTCACTGCTATATTCAGACATGAAGATAACACAAGAGCATGCTGTGACAGCTCTACTGAATTTGTCAATTAATGAAGGCAACAAGGCCTTGATTATGGAAGCAGGGGCCATAGAACCACTTATCCATGTTTTACAGACAGGGAATGATGGTGCAAAGGAGAATTCTGCTGCTGCTCTGTTCAGCCTCTCAGTTATAGATAACAATAAGGCAAAAATTGGCCGTTCTGGTGCAGTTAAGGCTTTGGTGGGTCTTCTATCCTCAGGAACTCTTAGGGGAAAGAAGGATGCTGCTACTGCTTTATTCAACCTATCAATATTCCATGAGAATAAAGCTCGTATAGTTCAAGCTGGAGCAGTGAAGTTTCTGGTTCTGCTATTGGACCCTACTGATAAAATGGTTGACAAGGCTGTTGCACTTTTGGCAAATCTGTCGACAATTGCAGAGGGACGAATAGAAATTGCAAGGGAAGGGGGCATTCCATTACTAGTTGAAATTGTTGAATCAGGTTCTCAGAGGGGAAAGGAAAATGCTGCTTCCATCATCTTGCAACTATGTCTTCATAGTCGAAAGTTTTGTACCCTGGTTCTCCAAGAAGGAGCTGTACCTCCCCTAGTTGCATTATCTCAGTCCGGTACTCCAAGAGCAAAGGAAAAGGTATGGAACTAATCCTCTTGTCTGTCATCTATTTTGGTGGTCAAATCTTTGTTTAGTGTGCATATACCATTGTTTTGCTGCACTTTTATGAGCTATTATTCCTCTCTAGGTAATATAGTGTTCAAGCCTTGGGGTTCAATCATGGTTACTGAATCAGTTTGTAGAAACAAAGTGATAAAATATCTTGCATTGCTGTTGAGATATGTTTCCATTGATATGATATTTATCAAGTAGAAAGGTAGGAGAAAGCATACTTCATACTTAAAGAAATAATAATTTTCACAATGGACTTTTTAAGTTAAACAAACTTATTAAAAGGTATACTAACATTGGGGGATCATTGCATACAGTATAAATGTGGAAGAACTGCTGACGTTGTTATTCACATACATGCAGGCACAACAGCTTCTCAGTCACTTTCGTAATCAGCGCGAAGGAGCCACAGGGAAGGGGAAATCATGAAGAAAGATAGACAGTCTTGGTTATTTCATTGCCCTTTTCACTCTTGCCTCAGTAACTCCCTAATCTACATCTATTTGAGGACTTTAGGGCTTCTTTTCTCATTTTTTAATTCTTTAAATGTATCATTTCATTGTGTTGTAGCAACAAACATTTTTTTGTTTCCTGCTTTAGTAGGGTACCCCTCCCTTCATTTGTTCTGGTGGTTTTAATGGCTTGGCTTCTTTCTAGTAGTGAGGTCTGTTTTAAAGAAAATGTTAAGCTATTTCTGAAGCTTTAAGCTTGGCGAGATGTAAAAATAAAACACTGTTTTGCTGGAGTCATAAGTCATAACTGATGCGGTTGTAAGTCACTGTTGTACATATTTTTTGTACATATGGTATAGAATATTGTGATGTACTATAAATTGTTGTACCTTATTCTCTGCTATGTGATTATTTTTTTTGGTAATCTATTCAATCTGTGCTTTCACTTTGACTTGTATGCAAAGTTAATTACATTCTGAGAGCTTCTAGTTCAATCCAGGACCTTGTTGGCTAGCATCAGATCATGCATGTCTTGCTTGATAAACAAGTAATGCTCAAAATTTAAGCTCATCCAGAAAATGAGTTAGACATGGCGTATGGTTATTTGTATTAGTTTTTACAATGTGTCTATTTGATAATAATTTGTCCTCGGGGGTGGTTACATTATCATTGTGTATAGTTGATATTTGCCAGATGTCGGTGAATAGAATTTGGTATGATCATCTGGTTGAAGGGTACAACATTTCATTTCTCCCTAAGACAGGTGCACCCAGGTTGGAAATATGATGAAATGGGTTATGCCCAATATTAAATTTATGGGCCTATTGGCCATAAAAAATCCTGTGTGAAAACTAATTACTACAGTACTATATCTTTGACATAATGTTCTACCTATGCGTATTTCTGATTAATGATTGGGTCATATATATTCATGAATGACCAAAAATTGATTGGGCTTATTATGATCTTTTTGTTCTGTAGTGTCTTCCATCAATTAAGCAAAAGGAAACAAACAAAATGACACCATCAGTACTCTGTAGTCAGAAGGGTGTATTCTTCGTGGCCTACTACCACGTGTCTTTCAATATTCAAGTACTAAGTAGGTAAAAAAAGACGTACAATTTTTGTCCCAATAACTTAAAGGCAATTCAATGTGTTCTATCATACCTTAATGGGGAAAAAAAGCATAAATGTAATGGTTAAGAGCAGTGTATTCTAACGCAAAACTTTACTTAAAATTTAAATGCCAATGTAAAAAGAAAGAAAGAAAGGGAAAAAGAGGAAAAGAAAAAGCTATACCACATTGTGTATATCGCTTTCATTGGAAATTAATTAATGTGTCACTTTGTTTTGACGTGCCGAAACCTTATAACCTTAATCATCATTCAGGAATATATTCCATATCTTGGTTGAAAATCTTCAAGAAAACATGTTCAAGAAAATCTCAGTTGAAAAACACAAGAAACACGAGTATTTATTCTTTGCTTTCATCGAGAAAAAGAGGAACATCAAATGCACGATGCCCAGACTTTGATCGTCCAATTTTGATGGGAATTTACCTAAGTTTTTACGGCCAATTTGAAATTACAAAATACCCATTCAGTGCACTTGAACTAACTATGGTTTACAAGCAATGGAAGCATTTGATGCCGAAAGAAAAGCATGATTTCCCACTAGTTCAAAGTTAGAAAGACATTCTTTAATATATAATTTATTATTAATTGAAATATATGAAAGTATAAGTAAGGTTCATTGAATTAGAAGACATATATTATTTCACCAACAAAGTCTAGCGTAATGAGTAGATAGTTAAGCCTCTCTTTATTTTATACAGAATAATTGACCCCTTTTTTTTTTTAAGAAACATAATTATTGAAATTAGATACAAGGGTTTGTAACAATTATTAGGTAATTTTCAACCAATTGATGTCTCAATAATTTTTTACGTTTTACATAAAAAAAAATATATTAAAAAATAAAGAAAGATATTTATACACAGTGTGTAAAATTATTTTACATCTTCAGTCAATCACAACCTTCTATTTATGATAAGATAATTGATTTTACATCGACAATATATGAGCATTTTACTTTAACAAATATAATGATATTATTTTTTTTTTCAAAGTTCTACATAAATAAATAAACATGCACATTTTAATTAGAAACCAAAAGTGAATCCATTATCTTTATACATATCATTTTCATCTTTTCTTCTCACCTTTCTTTCTTGAGAATCTTTTGATACTTCTCTTTTCAAAATAATTATCACATTTAAGTTTTAAGTTTTCCAATTTATAAAATTAATCCACTAATTGTTTTTTTTATAACTTAATCTATCTTTTACTAATTATTTGGTTAAAAAAAAAAAGAAAATAAATTAGGTCTCATTTAATATGAGAAATAATTTATTTTTCTTATTTTTTTTATGCAAATTATAAAAAATAAAATAAAAACATTTTCCTAAACTAAATATCTCTTAAAGTTTCCTAATTATGTTCGATTAAAAGAAAAGATTTATCAGTTTTCAAGGAGAGGTGGACAAAGGTAAAAATGATTTATCATTCATTATAATCATTTATGTATGTCGTCCTTATAAAGCTTTTTTTTCATTTATTTATTTTTTTGTAGTCCCTTTTTTGTCTTATAAATCAAGAGCAAAATGAAAGTGAGAAAGTGGTGATGCTTCTTTGGCGAAATTGAAGGTTCCCTGAGTCTGCCTCGGAGACAAAAATACATGTAGTAGTTAAATGTGGATTTGTGGGTGGATACAAGAAATAATTAAGAATGGAAATGAGGAAGCAATGACAGAAGAAGAGAGTGGTAGCAGGGTTGCCAAAGTTTATCCAACATTATTAAAATGAACCATTTTAAAAATAACTTACTAAAAATATTAATATTATTTAAAATTTATTTTTTAATCTTGTTGAAATAAAAAAAAAATATTTATTAAACTATCATAATTACTTTTCATTTAATAATTTTTTCAATTAATAATAAAGTTATTCTTTTAACCTTTCTTGAGAGATTACTGATCTTTTGTAAGATTTTTATTATTTTTTAATAGTACAACAATTTTGTTGTACTATTAATAAAAGACAAATAAGAGGCTGATATGTAAAGTAAATATGTATTTTTCCTTCTTTTGTATTTTTCTCTTACCAAAGAATAGGTTAATATCTTCAATAAGTAAAATAAAAATTATTAATAAAATAAGAGAATAATAATATT
Organism: Amphicarpaea edgeworthii; assembly: GCA_014843725.1. NCBI lineage: Eukaryota > Viridiplantae > Streptophyta > Magnoliopsida > Fabales > Fabaceae > Amphicarpaea > Amphicarpaea edgeworthii. Next base: position 1,224,269 of record CM026322.1, on the reverse strand, counting down.
GTAAAAGAACACTTTTTAAAATTGAAAAATATGCAGTATTTTTAATTGTGATAAAAAAATATTAAATGACAATCATTTTAATGAAGCTAGGTTTTGAAGATTCCTTAATTTTATCTTTTTGCAGTGAGGTAAAGGAGGTGCAAGAAGTTGAAGAATTCATTAATTAGACAGAAGTGAAAGTTAGAGTGTTTGTTTCTTCCTTAAAGATCTCTGTTGTGTTGATTGCTAATGGAACATGAATGAACCAGCTGTCTATGATCTGTATTATTATTGTTTTATGGGTACAGAAAAAAGAACAGCAGGGCTAAGTCCTATTTGTAGTTAAGTTCCTGAATCCTTAGTACCGTCACATTGGGTCCACTCATCAAGCCCATTAGCTTTTCTCATAAAAGCCCTTTCCTTATCACCATATCAAATCAAATTATTAAGCTTTCAAATCCTCTTTTAATTTACTTCAGTTAAATCATTAACAGTAATCTATGGACCACAAACAATTGGTATTAAGTTTTCTAATATAATTTATTATTTTTTTATATAAATCTCATATGAGATGGATGATTTCTCTTTGGCTTTAAAAGGACATGCTTGGTAATCTAAATATTTAGTAAAAAGAAAAGTTGTACTCTATGTTGAATTAATTAATGTATTTTCTGCAAGAAGCTAGATGAATGACATTGAGCAGAGATACATTAATTAAAATTGTTAGAGGAGCGAAAATGACAAAAATGCATGTCCTTTAGTTGGGGAGTTGTACTTCCAAGTTCTAAGTGAAGTGAAAACATGGTCTTCATTCTGTTCACTGTTTTCTCAACCTGCCTGATTAATTACAATTCAATTATGAATTGTATAAATGGTTACCTACCACAGTCTAGCACCACTTTGAGAAAAAAAAAAAAAACTATATATTAATAACCTGAACTTTCTTTGCCACATCATTTACGAGCCTTCTTCCTTCACCTGCTATGCTACGTCCCACCGACACATATTCGGGATTTGCAAACAATACCAATTGTCAATATTGCATTTGCCTATTGGGTAAGTATTATAATTTATCATGTATTTTTTAAAATTTCTATGACAATACAAATGTGATGTAATAAGTATTGGAGTTAATAAGTATTGTATGTTGTATTGTTGTATCTCAGTCATGTCTGGCCTACGTTGTCATATCTAGCACTAGTGTTATGTTGTATCTATACATATCCCTTGTATCATACAGGTTGTATGTGTCCGTGCTTTATAATTAACGTCCTTACCCCACGTGAGATTCTCACGTGAGCACTTCTCCAATCCCCCGTTGCTGCAAAAAAAGCTGAGAATTGAAGCAGTGTGCCTAAATTTCCAATGGGATATATATAGGTTAGAGAGGAAGGAATGTATTGCGGGAGATTAATCTAATAATTGTATAATACGAGTAGTTTATATAAGAAGAAGTAATTCATTCATGTACGTTCAACTCTTGAAAAGGAGATTCCACACAGTGGATATGAATGTGATTCCCTATCTATATATAGGCTTTTATGAGCTAGCTTGAACCTCGATCGGCTTTAACAAGCAATGATCTTGATAAACCACAAACATACAAACAAGAGTTAAATTTGCAAACATACAATAGATCGATGGTTACTTCTTAGTTTCTTATTATATTGATATGATATATAGTTTTGTTTAATTTGGTAAAATATATATATTTGATTCATTTTTACAACTCAGAACAGCTAGCTGCTTCATAAAATTAAGAAGCATTTTCAATTCAATCCAGCCTAGGATATTGACCACAAGAACTTGATCCCTTACTCTCCGGGAAAATTATTCATGCGAGGGTTATCTCCAATGTTTGTATTAATTAATTAAAATGCATTCGTGTATATAGGTTAATTTTTGTGGCTGAGCAATGACGATTGGTACCACTCTAAATATATATTAGTAATTTGACCATAGATTCTCGCCCCATGTGGACTAAATTTAAAAGTGCGAGTAACAACAAGCTATATGAAGTGTTCTATGGGAATTGATTATCAATTTTTTATGATGTGAAAGGCACTTCATGAATTGTCAAGTACGCTTGAAAGTTACATTTACTTTGACATTAAATAAATATATATAATTTGAAAAAAAAAAAAAAGATACCAATTCTTATATCAACTAACTAGAATGGTCCACCCACTAAAGCTTATTTGGCGGGTGTGATTGAGATAATCTATGATCATGAAACATGTGGTGTCCCCTCACATAATTTTGAAATCATGTTTCTTACTTGTTTTTCCTTTTCATAAGGGCATAGCGTCTTGCATTTGAAGGATAAGAATATACGTATATAAGAAGAAGAAGAAGAAGAAGAAAAATAAAACTTCTGAGCACTGTTGTGATGGGAACAAGAGAAGGAAGAGGAACCAATACAATATTATTAATTGAATGGAAGAATTCATATATAATAATAATAATAATAATAATAATAATAATAACAATAACAATAACAGTAATATATTTATGTGGAAGGCAAGAAAACAGTCCAAGATCCTAGTACCGGATTTTGTCATAGACAGCCAAGCAAGAATTAAAATAAATAAATAATCGAAGACGAAAAAATTTCCCTCTCAATATGGAATATTTAATTGCCCCCACTCGGATGCCTGTCCTGGCAAAACAAAACCATTTGGTCATTAATTAAACTAATTAGATGAACAGGAATACTTGCAAAGAAAAGAGAGAAAAGGTACTGTACAAATATTAAATTAAGAATGGAAGATGAGAAAGAGGCTAGGGTATAGTATGAAACCATATATGAGAATGCATGGTGCATCAGTAAAGCTGCACATATCTACGTGCTTCCCTTCTTCTTCTTCTTTTTTCCGTTAATTCTACCGAAATCTAACTGCAACAATTTATACGATACCTACATATTAATAATAGTTTTATTTGTAGTAATTAATCATATGTTGCATTCAATGAATAGTCTATTAAGTAGGAGAGATCCATGATTTAACTATTTAAGTACTATATATATATATATATAGGAGACTCACAATAGTAGTGAACAACATGTCAAACATGTTATAATAAACTTTCTGGTACAGATACGTGGTGGTGAATGGTGAATATTGATACAGCTAACGGTGATCATGCTGATGAAGATGACAATCTAGCTATAACAACAGTAACACTGTACGTAGTCCTAGCAAGGATAATCCAATCAATTAGTGGTTTGTTAGTTTGGACTGTTTTGTTTCCTTGTTAATAACAAATCAAAATGAGTCAAGTTTGTGGGCATAATATTATAATCAGAATTTGACAAGGACGACGACTAATTAATATCTCACCTTCTAATTAACATACTCATCCGTAAAAATTTCATTATCAATTAAAATTTGTTGAAAACAATTATTAAACACGAATTGAAATCTATAAATTTTGTAAATTTTAATATATTTTAACCTATGTTATGTTAGAGAATATTTCTAAGGTTTAATTGCAAGTTTTAACACTCAATTTTTATTATTTTACAAATTTTATAATCAAACTTTTATTTTTTTGGATTTGATCATGTTTTCAATATATTTTTACACATTTTATCATCTAATTAATTTATTTTTACAAATTTTATCACCAAAATTTTTAATTTTTATGCATTTTACCATTATATTATGTTAGTAACAAAATAACTCCTCATCAATTTTGAAATAAAATATGTGTAGTAAAATGTGTAAAAATTAAAAATTTGAATGATAAAATTTGTGAAAAACAAATTTGAGTGATAAAATATGTAAAAATTAAAATTTAGATGATAAAAATCTGCTTAAAAAAAATAAAAATCTAATAATAAAAATTTAGCTGTAAAATGTGTAAGAATATTTTTAAACAAGTGTGTTAGAAAATATACTATTATAATATTATAATGCACTATTATAATATTATTATAATGCACTATTATAATATTTTCTTATTATAATTGTTGGCTCAAATGAATAAGAACTCAAGGGGGTTCTGTGGGGGAGTATCTGGCCTAATAGAGAAAAAAATAAAGTTACATAAGAGTTTACTGACAACGGTAGCTACTTTTATTTATTATCATCATTAATGCATTATCGTATATCTCTTATAATTAAGCTTGTTTTCTTTTTACCTGTTTACTTAGAATTTTGGAAGAAAACATGTATAGATGGCCTTATTGTGAGACACGAAGAGACCTGCTAATAGAAGATGATGACTTAGAAAAATGAAAAAAAAATCTATTTCTTTCATATGGTATATAAACTAGATATTTCCTCAACTTAAGGCATGTCACAAGCTTAATTATAAAGTTAGATTAACACTTATTTTTTAAAAGCCTTATTTACATAGAATAGAGGGTACTTCGATATCCTTAAACAGCACATAATTAATTAAGCAATCTATATATACTACTGGTTAACAAAAATCTTTAAACATTCTACACCTACCAGCTGAAGGAATAAGAAGAAATACAATTCCTCACCATCTATATAACATGAAACCAAGACCAAACATATATGTACCTAAGTATCATAGAACCGATTCGAGTATATTTAATTATTAAATGAGTTGTTTAATTTTAAGTGTATCATTTTTTATTATTGGAGTAAATGATATGGATGTATTTATTTAAGCGCAATTGCTTATATAAACAATCATTGTTTAAAACTTAAAAATTATTATTATAAATAATATTTTTGTAAATATTATAGAATTCGTAAAATTAAATTAAACATTTTTCTAATGTTATAATTAGAGTGAATTTTGAATAGATGGTTAAAATTTATGTGAAATTCAAAGCTCGTAAAATTCATTTAAACAACTTAGATAAGTAATTGCATGGTAAATGCTTGTACCGTTAATCAAGCAACTTAAAAAAATAATCATAATCATATATTAACACTTATTTTGTTAATTATTACCTAACAAAAGAAATGGTTGGTAATGGAATTCGAGTTTAATTAAATGTTTTATTCTAGTTGAATTAGTCTCAGGAGTAGGGTGTAAAAAATCGGATCGGATCGGTTGGTCGAACTGGTCCAATCGAGAACTGGTGGTTGGTCTGGTTCGATTCAAGTGTTAGATCGTTCGTGTTGTTAAACCAGTTTGAATCGGTGTGAACCAGGCGATTTTTCAATTCAATTATTGACTCGTTGAACCAGTCCAATTTGAAACGAAGCTCCTCATCGTTATCGCTCGCCGCTTGCCGCCTTGACCTGCTCGCGCCGCTCTCGCTCACACCACCCTCAATCGCCTCGCCCACTCACCGCCTGGCTTGCTTGCGCCGCCCTTGTGCACAGCATCGCTTGCGCGACCTCATTCGCGCCACCCTTGCACGTGGCCTCGCTCGCGCCGCCCTCGCGTGTGCAGCCTTGCTCACGTTGTCGCTGTTCGCACTCTCGATTTTCCTCCGCACTCCCTCCATGGCTCCACAATCCTCTTATCTCATCTCTATTCTTCAGTTTGGTATGTGTTTAACGTATCTTTGTTCTAATTTTGATCTTAATGAGTTAGTGTTATCTATTTAGTTTAGTTAAGTTTGTTTGTTGATTGTGGTGTTTTTTGAAATATTTTTTAAGACATTTTTAAATTTTGAATAGACAGATAAGTATAAAAATTATATTTTTTTTAATATAAACTGAGTCATGCGATTTGACCAATGACCCACTAGTTAGACTATTAAACCATTAAACCAATATCCTGATCAGTTCAATCACCGATTTGATTTTTAAAACCCTACTTAAGAGAAGCCTTTCCTTCTTAAAATTAAATAAGAAAAATATTTCAAATTAAATTTGAACAAATAGATCGATGGAGTATGTACTGCTGACAAAATTTTGAATTTGACATATTCATGACAATATGTTTAATATAGCCCAACTTCATATTCTTTCCCAAAAGTAAGTATATATATATATATATATATATATATATATATGGCTTCACATCAAAGATAGTCAACGTTTTTTTTTTTGTTTTGAATTTCAATAAAGGGTATTTACTTTATCTGACCTGGTTCAGTTTTTTTTTTTTTTTAAGAAAAAAAACTTATATCAGTTAAAAGACAAGAATATATTAAATAACGAGTTTCAACAATAATAAAAAGTATATATTTAACATATTTTTATTTTTAGATTATTATCCGATATTCAAATCTTTTATTAAATATTTAAATAATAAATTTAGAATTAATTTATGGGAAAAAATAGTATATATAAAAAATAATTAAATTATAAAATTAAATAAGTTAATTAAACAAGTTAAGTTAAAGCCTTATTTTTAAAATAATAATAATAATAAAGTAATATTGTAGTTAGACTCATTAATTTAAATTAATGAGTCAAGTTTGAATAACTCAATTTTTTTATGAACCAAACGTAACTTTTTGTTCTCATGTTAGATCAATTTGCTTAGGACATATTTAGATAAATTTATTCAAAAAAAAAAGGAAAAAAATAAAATAAAATTAATGAGCTTCATATAAGTTTAAATTAACATATGCATAGGCTTATTTGTGGAATGTTCTTTTATAGAGAGTTTTTCTAAATTAGTTTATACATAACTTAATTATAACTTATGAAATAAGCTTCTTTTTTTTTCTTACTGGATAGTTAACACATTTAGGCTGAACCAAATTAGTCTATTTTCTTTCTCTCTCTCTCTTAATTCTATTTAACTTTTATAAGAGAAAAAAAATAATAATAATGAGGCAAACAGGATAGTCTTTAGACATGTATTACAATGGCCGGGCCAAATAGTCCTAATATGTTAATCCGAGCCTAATGTTTGACAACTCTATGAAAATGAGATGATTAATCTTTCTCACCTTTGTTCCTTAAGTCCTTTTTACTTGTATAACAGTGATGAATCAATAATATAGTGTTTAAGCTAATTATTATATATATATATATATATATATATATATATATATATATATATTTCATTTAATAAGTTGATAACTTAAATAATAGAATCTTGTCTACTGAATTCATCAAGTTATCTCATGCATGTGCAATCAACTATTTTTGGTATTATTTTTTTAAAAATAAAAATCCAACCAAGGTTCATCATGAATTTGGTAGTGGGAGCATTCTTGAAGCCTTTTTAAATGATACCAACTTAATAAAGTCCCATGTGGTGAAAACATATTTAGAATTCACAATTAAAAAAAATTCAAAGTATTACAATAACACAAAAGTAACACCATATTTATGGTAATAATATATAATTAATTTGGAATGTAAGAAAAAAATGATACAAAAAAATGTATTTTTTAAAAAGTAGTATTATTATTTATTTACTTTTGGTCTCATAATATTATTGTATATATTTATTATATAAAATAATTGTCAAGTAATGTAATGATATATTAAGCTTAACAATTTTATTTTAGTAAAATTATCTTTTTTTTTATTAATTTTGATCATATTGTTTACATCACTTAAAAAATAACTAATTAATAGGTACCTTGTCTATCCGTGCAATCCTTTATTTTAAAAATATAAAAAAAAAATAACATGATACAAAATAAAATAATTTTAGAATATAGTAAGTTTACTTATGTTAAAGAAAATTCATATACAAAATTTTATCTTTATATTTGTCTCAACAAAGTTTTATGTTAATTTGGAATATATATAAAAAAAAAATCAAGAAACTCAATTATACTTTGTGGATTCAGTTAAAAAAAAAATCTATTACAAAATAGTATAACTTAGTTCAACATAGCACGAGTTATTGTAAACTCTCAATTGGATCAACATATATGTCATACCCTTATTTGATTTTTATTGAAAAAAAATGAAAAGTCAATCGAAATGTATAAAAAAAATAAATTTTATAAATAGTAAAAAGGGCAATGTAAACTGTAGAAGTTATAAATTGCATCAAATGATATATATAATAAAGACATGTTTACTTTCGTTAAAAAAAAAAAAACAAGGGACATGTTTACTTATATTATGTTCTCCACCTAGAGAACATGCTATATATGATTTGGAAATATTTTATTCTTCACATTAAGATTGTTTGACAGAGATATTATATATGTGAAAGTAAAGTAACTACCATGGTAGAAAAAAAAAATCAAAGTAAGAAAAACGGAATTTTAAATCTTCTAATACCAGAGAACTTTTTATAGAAGAAATAACTTTTGTTTTTAGGTAATTATGATGTATTTCTACTTATTATTATAATAATGAAAATAAAATATTATTATTTTTTATGACAACCAATGAAATTATAACCTAATACATTATATAAATGATTAAAATTATCACCACTAAATTGGAATATAAAAATCAGGTTTGTATTTTATATATTTCACTTTCTTTGACATATGATTGTTTGTTTCAACAATTTACTAAATTAATTAGAAAATATTAGAGTTAAAAAAACAATTTGTATTTCGAACGTGATAAATAATACTCAAGCACTTGGAGAATTTTCCAGTAGCTATTAACGGAAGAGAACTAAGCCATTTAAGTACTCTAGCAATATCTCGTATTAGTCACTGTGTAATATCAAAAGTCTCGTCATAAATTTTGACACTAATTATAATGATAAGCACCTAATGACCCAAACATGTGGTGAACCCATCCTTAAAAGCTAGGAATAAAAGAGGGTGAACTAAGCTTAATTACTCATCAAACATTTAATAGAACTTGATGTGAGACTTAAACACGACATAATACCTTGATCTATATTAAAGTATTTTAAAGGTAAGGAGAATGACTTAATTTCATTAGTTTAACGGATGAAAATTACGTGTAAAGTATAAAAATAATTTTAAAATCATTCTTGGAAACATTTTTTTGTTGTCAATAATTGAAAACTTAATTATTATTTTTTAATCAGTTATTTACATATTAACTGCAAAGTTAATTGTAAAACAAAATAATTGAGCAAGCAGATGACATGACTAGGCCTCAAAAGTGATTTTTGTGTCAACCAAATATAGGATTTGCTTGTGTGATTCCTAGTAAAATGGCTAGAGTCTCTAAATTTAAATATATATATTTTTTATTTTTTATACAGAAAAGAATTCCTTTGAATTTTGTTTATTTTTATTTTGATAGACTGAGAAGTGGACAAAGGTGGTGTCAGAAATTGAAGTTTTATCTTTCACAAGAGAAAGAAAAGGGTAAACTGGTAGGGGTATATGAGTAAATTCAAAAGGAACTGTCATTCAAGGCTACAGGGTCAAGAAACAGAATCATGTTATTCCCTCATTTTTACCCCTTCAAACTTTTTCCTGTCTCCATCGAAACCTACTGTCCAACCTTTCTTTCCTATTTCCTCCAAAGCCCTAGTCAGTCCCCTCCCTCCTCTCTCTCTTTCTTTCTCACTGCACACGAATATTAATTCAACCATTAACAAGCCACGATGAAAATTTGAGTTTGCTCCATCCTTTTAAGGAAAAAAAAACCCAATCCCTTATCAATCTCAAAAATCAAAGCTACTAAAAAAACACAACACCAATGCTACAGCTAGCTAGGCTTATGAGCTTTTTCTAGTATTTCTCAACAAATAAATACTTACAACTTTGCAGAAACGAACGAACGGGCCACTCAGTCTCCCATCAATCTCATCACATTCTCAACGCATCAATAAATCTTCTTTTGCTTCACCATTTGCAGGTACATGAGTGTCACCCTCTCTCTTCCAAATTTTTTCTATATCTCTCTCATCAAATAAAATAAAATAACCATCAAGTCTTTGATCATACTAATTTAATTTGTTTTCTTTTAATTTTTTTTATTTTTTCCTCTAAAGCTGTTGTTTTCATTTACAGTAACTTGTAAAAGGAAAAAAACATTAAAAAAGAAATTATTCAAACAAAAGGACATTTCCTCAACTGTTATCAAAACTATAAGTATAGTAATTCTTTATCTCAATTAACCTTCATCTCTCTCACACACACTCCTCTCATTCATTCTGGTCACTGTCTTAGGAACCCTAGAACAGCAACCCAACCCAGATCATTAACTATTCCAAGACACACAGACAGACACAGAATCAAAACAATTTTGAACCTTGGATCTGCATAGCAATCAGAAGGGACCATGGATTCAAATATTCAAGACTTTATAGACACATGTAACTCTGACAACACCTGCAATCACCTCATGAGCAATAGCAGCAGCACCACCAACAACCTAATAATTGCCGGTAGTGCCACCTCTTCCTCTCCTGCTAATAATTCCACCTCCATCACCAGCAGCAGCCGCTACGAGAACCAGAAGCGCCGTGACTGGAACACCTTCGGTCAATACCTCAAGAACCACCGTCCTCCTCTCTCCCTCTCCAGGTGCAGCGGTGCACACGTCCTTGAGTTTCTAAGGTACACACACCCTCTTCATTAGTCTCACGCTTACACACCATGCACTACTTCTCTCTCTTTGTTTTTTTCTTTGATAAAAAAACTCAATAATCTTCTACAAGAATCAATTGCTTGAAGCAGATAGACAGCAAAGCTCTTTCTCTAATACATAGGAGTTTTGTCTTCTGTCTGAACTAGATTGTTTTCCTCACCCTATATTATGTATGACTGTTTTTTGTTTAATTTTTTTTTTATTATTATTGTTATGTGTGTAGGTACCTGGATCAATTTGGGAAGACCAAGGTGCACACACCGATCTGTCCCTTCTATGGGCACCCGAATCCTCCGGCGCCATGTCCATGTCCTCTAAGGCAAGCTTGGGGGAGCCTGGACGCACTGATAGGGCGTTTGCGTGCAGCTTTTGAGGAAAATGGAGGGAAGCCAGAAGCAAATCCTTTTGGAGCACGAGCTGTGAGACTCTACCTTCGTGAGGTTCGTGATCTGCAGTCCAAAGCCAGAGGAATTAGCTACGAGAAGAAGAAAAGGAAGCGTCCACCACCTCAGCAACAACCCATGCCAATACCCCATCACCCTCTCCCTCCTCCAGGTGCAAGTGCAACTCATCATCATTAGAGGAAGATTTCAATTCTCTCTCAATCCATTATAAATTCTCCCCTCCTCTCTCTCTCTGTCTCTCTCTTTCTTTCCTTTGTGTCAAAACTCAAAATCTTAGTCTCCAAGTGGGATCTCTTCTTTTAATCCCAATATGTTTTTTAGTAGTTATGATCTAATTTAATTAGTATCATAATATTTAGGGTTTTATTTTTCTTTGTTAATTTTGTTTTTTATATTTTTTGTTGGTGAAAGCTGCTGTATCTCTGGTCCATATAGACTGTTTGTCTTTGGATCCTGTTTGGTCAGGGAGAAGCAAAAGTTTAAAAATTAAATTCTGGGATATCATGCAATATTTCTGCTTTAAAAGCAGACAGTGCGGTACTGGTAGTAGACTGATAGTGCGTGGGAAGTACTGAAAAGTGGAAGTGAGACTGTGAGAGAGTGGGATGAATGGATGGATATACATGGAAGAAGCCATGATCCTTGTGATGAAGAAACCAAAAGTATGGTATTATTATTATTTATATTTCATAGTTCTATATATATGTACTTTTCCTTCTTTATGTCAAGCTTAGACTATTGGATTAATTATTATCTGCCTTACCTTAATTTCATCGTACTAGCTTTTGGATAAATATATTATTTTAATTTTCTATTTTTGAAGGGTGTTGAATCTTACTATAATTGCTTGCTATATAGCAAATTCATGCCTAAATAGATGATTGTTGTTTTTGAACTAGGAAACTACATGTAGCTAGTCACTTCCATACATGTTGATGTTGTTGGATAACATGTTATTTTTGCATCTGTTTTGGATATTGATTATCATTATTATTATTTTCTCATATCTACTGATGAATGAGTAGTAGTACTCTTTCTCAAATTTCTTTTTTCCTCAAACAGTTGGCACTTATGTGCTTTACTGTTTCCCCAAATAAATATATTTTGTGTGAAAAACAATGATAGTGTTTCCTCTAAAGCTTAATCATAACAACTTCTGTAGTATGTTTCAAACTGACAAGTTTTATTCTCTCTCAATTCCGACTAACGGCTGACTGTTAAGTAGATCATTTTGATTGATGATACTGATTCATATTATATGCTCTAGTACAGTGCTGTCGTTTCAAATGAAGTGAAATTATATAAGGCAAAGGAAAATTAATGGCAGACAATGTAATGAATTGCTTTATGAATTATGACCAAACTTTTATTGTTACTTAGCCTATTATATTGTTTATTATCCCATTTAACTAGTTAAGACCTTATATATGTTGTTTCAAAAAAAAAAAAAAAAACTTATGCATTAGGTATGCACCCCTTTTTAATGTGTACTTTGCTTGAAAAAAAAATTAAAAAATCAATTCTTTCATACATGTGCATTATTGTGCATGTAAGTTCAGAAACCAAGATTAGCTTTGCATTTTGTATAACAAAATCTAATGTCCCCAACCAAATCTATGACTATTACAATGCAATGCAATACTACTTTATACGTAATTGACATCCACTAGTACCAAATTCTAGTGAGATTAAGTTACAATAATGAATAGTAATATAAAATAAAATCAAAATAGTAAGATGAGGGCTAGGCACTTTCATCTGCACTCAGCTTGAAGACAAAAAGAACTAAGAAAAAAAGAACAAATCTTGAATGATAATATGATATGGTGGCAATTAGATATTTTTCCACCGTAGTAGGAAGCAGTACACAAAGCCAAATTATACAGACTTGTCTTAAGAGTGAAGAGACTATTTCTTTATACAGACTTGTCAAATATTTTTTTTTTTATTGATGAGAAACTATTTCTTTATATAGAAAAATGAAAAGAAAAAAAGAGAGCAAAAAGATGATAATAATAATTGAGAGTTATGCATAATGATCCTATAAATTAGTTTATTTTATATTTAATAGTGAATCATTTTTCAAAAAATCTACATTTTATTCAAAACCAAACGTTATATATAGAATCAATAAGAAAAATTTTAAAATCAATTTGGCCGACAAATCTGTCTGTAAAATTTAGGGTCATGATCCATTCCCTTTGTATTATGTTATTATTGTGGTTCAAAAGAAAGAAAATTTGCCAATCTCTTTGATCATGAAGAGGCGCCTATTTGTCCAATAAGGCATTGGATATATGCTGGAAAGATAAGCTAAGCTTCTTATTTTCCCTTTTGAAGTGATTCTAGTGGGACATATAGGAGACTACCACTCCAAGACATAGAGGATTTATTCTTTCCTCTAATGATTTAGGTATAAATTTCATAAGTACTTTAGCCTGTATATGAGGCCATAGCATTAAAGCATTAATTATCTTTATGATACCATTTTAAAAAAATAATCAGTGATTAATATTACAGTTAACATCGTACTAAATTACGAAGTAGACATCTAAAATATTATTATTATTTTTTGAAGTGTAAATTAAAGGATTTTGATTATTAAAATGTTTTTATCATGTAATACTAAAGTATAAAGACATGTCATTTGAGTATATATAAATTATAATAATTCATCAACTACGGAAATAAATTAAAAACGCAGCAAAATTAATCACACAGAAATCAGGATTGTAGAAATAAATTAAGCGCATGATTAAAGTTTATAAATTTATTATGTTTATGTTAAACTTAAGTTTATAAGTTGAATATGTAAAAACAATTCAAGTATTACTTTCTAGACAAATTTTTAATGAGCAAACATTCTTTTTTATGACAACCAAATATACTAAGAAACTGAATTTACTTTCTAAAAGTATGTTTCACTATCCAAAAATACTTCTTTGAACAGAATCATGCATACTCTAAATTGTTTTCTTTTGTTGGTATAAAAGAAAAATAGTTTTAAATAAAATAAAAAGTGAGACAAATGTCATCTATAGCAACCAGTTCAACATCCTGCTGTTAGTTTTCAACTGGCTATTTCTGTCAATTTTTTTTATTAATAATAATTTGTTGACTTTGTTAATATAAAATTTTGACTGAAAAATCCTATTAACAACTTTTAATAAAAAAAAATTCTAACTATTTTTTTTTCTTTTCAGAAGACTCAATGGAATTGAAAAGTTTAGTTATAAATTGTCTATTTAAGTTAAAATGATTCAACTATATTAAATACTTAAATCGAGTGAGAAAATACTTATTTAATAATTAAAATTGATTAAACCACTATTTTAATTTCTGAAAATGTAAAGAATTGTAACATTAGTTTTTGAAAATAAGAAAAATTAAAATAAGGTTGATGATATATCAAATAAATCTCTAAACATTTATCAAAAAATTAAATGTGTGAAAATAAGTTTTGGACATATATTTAATGATTTAGTTTTTTGATAATAAAGAAAAAAAATATAGCTATTATTTATATTAAAAATATTTTTGAATTAAAATATGAAAAATCATTTGCTGATTTCAAATTACATTTTTTAAGATATTTTTAATTAGTGTGTAGATTATTTTTTTATATTTATTTTTCTTGCCAATGAATATCCTAAAAATATTAGTTAAATAATTATAAATATAATATTTTTATTAAAAAAAACATATAACAGCAAGAATATAGTGATGACATTAAATATTTTACTTTTCATAAAAAAAATCATTTTAATCATTCAACTATAAAAATTTAATTTAATATTTTAATCATAATTAGTCAAATCCTATGCCTAAAAAACATCTAATTTAATTTAAGACTAACTTTCTAACTTTAATTACCACATCTATAAAATCATCAGGTTTCAATAAAATAAATTCCAGTTATGATCAAAAGAGCCACAAGGACCCAACCAACGGCTATCCACAACTTTTTGCCATTAAAATTTTGTCCTTTTATTTTATTTTCAAAACACAACCCACTTTGTTGAAGATATTGCTCTATAATACTTGTAGGAATAACTGCATATATAATATCATAATCAAACACAAAAATTATACCAAATCCTAAGTACTTCCACTTATATGAATTTTGTCCGAGTTTAGCAAAGTTTCCCATACAAATGCTTTTTTAGAGTGGTATTTATATATCTATTTGTATAGAGTGTTATGAATATGTACAATTAGCTGCACTAAATTAAGTTTGATTTAATTAATTGTATTGAATAATTGACATCTTTTTTTAAAATACTATAAAATTGATATAATTAATCTTATTGCCGACATAAATTTATCAAAAGGCCTACATTTTCACGCAACAAACATAGAATTAAACCCTATCCATCTTTTCAAATGACATGAGACCCATCTTTTCGAATGACATGAGATTTGTAACTATGAACATGATAACTCAAGCTTTGTTATTCTTGTATGAAATCATTGTTCAAAAATCAGATAAGTGATTGTTATGCTTTCTTACAAGTGAGTTGGAATTTATCAATATGCTAAAATTAACTGGTATTGTTGTGTGCTCTATGTTGATTAAAAAAAAAAAGTATGTGTTGTGTGACCATAAAAGAATAATTACATATATAGAATCAGTACACATATGTGATCATTTGAATGGAAGTCATAGCTGTAGGTAAGAACCCTTTTTGTTTCTAACTAAATGTCTTAATAACCTCCTGATGACCACTTTCTCTAAAAAATAGTAGTAGTACAGTTGCACACAGTTGATTTTTCTTTTTCAGCATATAATGTGAATTTAATTAATTAATCAACGGTAGAATATGTAATTACATGTGTATATCCTATATATTATTATTATGTTGTGTGTATCGTGCTAGTTACCATTCAATTATTTGTATGTTTTCACATATGTCATATATATCGTGCTTAATTATATAAAATCATATATTTTAATCACCTAATATTAGTCAGGATTATCTCTACAAAACTGATGTGTGTGAATTATTGTGCATGTAAGTTTAGATATTAACCTGATTACCTCTACATCTTGCATAACCAACATGTCACCAACCAAATTTGTGATTACTGCAACCCTATTTTAGAGGTAATTGACAATACCTTGTTTGAGGTGATATTAGTTTCCAAACATTGACAAGAAAATAATATTATTATTAATACAGAGAACCCTACGCATAAATCTCTTGTCTAATGATGTGACATCAAATAAGAGATGAAAAGTTGGTTGGTATGATGGTTAGCTGGAATTATTCAGGAACGCCATCGTGTGGAGAATAGTACTTGTTTTCTAAAAGTTTAGGAGTACAATATCCATATTGCATTTTCCTACACCTCACATTCACTTGTAATTTCATATGATTGTATATTTTAGAGTTAAAGTACGTGTGTGCATAATATAATTACAATTAAATTAATTATAATCAAATAATAAAAGTTAACAAAAAGAAATTGATATGTGGATATTCTGTTATTAAGATTTAAATACATTTTTAGTTTTATGAAATTTTTTCATTTTTTGTTTAGTTAGTTCCTCACAATTAATTTTAGGTTTTAATTAAATTTTCTATCAATTCCCAAAAATGAATGATAATTAGTTAAATGATGATGTCTGAAAATATAATGTCAACAATGAATTCTATATGGTGAAAAAGATAGTCAAATTTATTAGTGAGAAACTAGCTGCGCATGGTTTGTTGTTAAAAGTTAAATAGAAGTATGTGGATCACTAATAAATAGGAGGGCGATGATCCTAAATTATTTCTAATTAAAACCAATTTGATATAGTTCGAAGTACAAGAACTAAAACCCTAATCTAATTGACTCAGCCTCATTTGTTAATTTTACCCATGCCTCTCAACACTCCATCTCATCCTCACGATTAAAATATTTATTATAACTTCCCATATACTTAGAAATATTTTTAGAATATTTTTAATATCGTTACTTTAGTTTTATTTTTAAAATTATGAAGTTATTATTATTACTATCTTCCTTAACCATCATTATATCTCATATTTGTTGATCACCTCATATCATTATAATTATCATTTCATGAACACCACAATTACACAATGGTTACTATTTATTATTGGTCACTTAATCATAATTATCATTAGTATTAATTTCGTCGTCAGTCAAATCAAACATAAAAAATTGGTTGGATTGGCCCAAATTTCATGTTTTTTTTTTCTTTCTTTCTGTCAAACCTATCTATATTATTGACATTACTTTTTTTAATCTATATTTATATAATTTTTAAAAAAATTAAAAAAATATCAAAACAAAATAGATTTGATTGAATTGGTACTTATGTTGCTCGAGTCCATCTTGGCCAAGTGAGTCCATTAGACAAATCCAAATTGGTCTAATTCTATTCGTTTCAACATTGTTTTAGTTTAATCTATTTTGACTCAATAAATTCGATCATTTTTTCATCTCTATGTATTATGTATTAGTGTTGTTAGGATCCTCGATCATTTTGTCATCTTTATGTATTAATGTTGTTAGGACTCTTGATAGTCAATTTCTCTATTTAGCTTGATGTTTAAAAACCCAAGTACATTTGGTAATGCTCTCTAAGACTTTCTCCATTTTCTAGATATGTTTTTAATTTTTTAATTATTCATTAAATTTGTTTTTAGTTTTTTATGTATAATAGTTCTAAACTGTTTTTTTATTTAATTTTTTGTCTTTATCATTAAATATTTTACTTAAATGTTATAATCGTCACCACTATTACGATTACGATGACACTACTACTATGGTCATAGTAACAATGCCAATGACTATACCGAATATCCATCCCGCTCTAGAATAAGTGGTCAAGACTTCCTTTGGACCAAAGACTTGAATGTCGAATGTCCATCCAACCGATACATCATAGAAGGTTCAAAGGATCATGACATGAGGGTTCCCCTATTTGGAAAGAAATCGACATACTAATCTGAATCCTACCTTAAGATGAAGATTATGAAATGTGTGGTAATCAGAGTTATGTTAATCAACCATTAGACCTATTAATAAAATCTGATATGATATTTGATATAAATAGGTGTACAATTCCTGAGATAAAATAATTTTTGATGATTTTTCGACGAATTAAGAACTCTGAATCAAATCTTTATTTGACCGTCGAAATGCCTTTTACAAGTGTCTCATTCTTTGGATCCGGAAAAATATCAAAATTAAAGATAAGTGTATCTAGTACAAGTTATTATAACATCAGATCATCCTTTGAGTAGTGTAAAAATAATTATTTGTCCAAAGTGTAAGTTTGAGATGAAGCAAATGTCCTTTAGAAATTAGAATAGTTCCCTCGATTATAGTAGTAGTAGCCATTTGATTTCATGTAATACTATTGATTATTGACGTGCTAGTGAAAAGAATGAGAAAGGATGTGTTGTGTGTGTGGTGTGAAAGAGGGAAGTAGGGAGATAACAAATCGGGCAATAAAAGCCAAAATGAGCAGTAAAGCTGTCCGAAAGTTTACCTTCCCCATAACTGCGTGATTTAAGCTACTCATCACTGCTATTTCTGATCACTTCCTCCAATCCAAGGGACTAGCCACTGAACCCCTCTGCCTCTCACGTTATCAACAGTAGTATTTCACAGATCCAACTGCAGAATTCACCACAATTATTAACTCAATTCAACATACATCATACCCTTTCTTTTTCTTTCTACCAAAGAAGACGACGTGTGAATTCTGATCCATCCAACAACCTATTCTATTCTAGTATTCTATGCATATATATGTCAATGAAATGTGATTCAGGCCAATTAAAAGTTAAAACATAAATATCTTTTATATTCAACAATTCAAAATAATTTTACTGAAATTAATTTTATCAAATTTTAGTAGTATATGTAAAGGTGCCGTGCAGCACTGCAGCTAGTTAACTCCTCCTTCAGTCAAACAGTCAAACTTTGACGAATGATTAAGCTGTTCATCGCTCATAATTTGGGATAATACTGTTTTTTTTTGGGGAGGAAATGGAATTTTAATTAGACAAGGAAAAAACACTTACTCGAAGTGGGACATGCCACCTTTGACTTCTACATCTAAGAGACCCCTTTTACTATTTTCGAAGCGTTCCAATATTTTTCTGTTTCACATATGAAAATGTTATACATAAATAACTATTTTGTCTATATCTTTTTCAACGAAACTACAAAAGAAATTAACCACTTTTTTTTTTTTCGTTTCCGGGTATATTCATAAGAAAAGAAAAATGGCTCCGTTGATTCACGATGGTACCAGGATTACCTTATAAAGGATATATTTCATAAACCAAAAGAAAAAGTTATTAACACGCACGCTAGAGTCTAGACTACAGTTATTTGTACCGTAGATTAATTGCTCGCAAATTTTACCAACATGCATGCTTTCCCAGTTATTAAAGTGTATCTATGCATGCTGTAAAATAGAAAAATGAAGTTCCTTCCTTCCCAAATTTAAATGCCTTAAACACACATTCAGTCAGTCAATCTCTCCGTTTATATATTGATTTATTCTTATCATTTGTGCATGAATTTGGCCACATCATAAAAAATTGATCGACATTAATGATAACAATTATTAAAATGAAGTTAAATAAAACAGGAGGAGAAGAGAGGAAGTTATGAATCATGCATAGAAAACTAGAGGGGGACCAAGCTAGTGAAGCTAGCAGCCCTTTTTCCTGCTAGTTAGTAATAGTTTGGTTGTTTCAATAATAGAGTTTGAAAACGACGGTAGAGAATAAAGAAATGCCTGCAGATTGTCATTTTTGTTTTCGTACAAAAAGAGTGTAACTTTTATCAAACGCGTGTGTTTTTTTTTGGAGGGGGGGGGGGGGACTTTTCCAATATATATGTAAAAGAAGACCAGCCCCTACGGCCTTAACTATTTGTCCTTCACCATCCAAAGTATAACAAGTACGTCGAGTGTGCATTGCTAAACATATATATTTGATTTTAGAATATGGTTTTTTATATTTAGATATAATATATTAAGAATGATATATATAACAAAAATCTCACTTCCAAAGAGCATGTGATGTATGACTCGTGACAATCTAAAAGCTGCATGCGAGGATTCAAACGTACAATATATATATAAAAGAACTCTTTTGCCAGGAGCTGAGTAATTTCTCTCCAACAACACAAGTCATTGCAGCATTTGCATGTTTATATATGTTTGTATTGTATTCCACCGAAGAAGGAAGAATCGTGCCAACGCTAGCCCCAAGCAGAATCTCCGTTAGCACAAGACAACACGAACACGATCACTGACTCCGTACTCCCTATTCCCTATTCCCTAACCGATGTGACATCTCTTCATTTTTTTTCTAAAGAGAAATCTCAGAAAATAAAAAAATGAAGTTTAATTTAAGCTTTTATCCATTTTTTTGATCTGTAGTTTTATAACTATGTAATTTTTGTTTCTTTAAAAAAAATTGTTGGACATTTTATCTCACATTTTTTAAATTTAACAATCTTGATCTATTATTACTTTTTTTTTTCTCAATTTTTTAATGAAATTACTAACGTAACATTGATATTTAACACTAACTAGTAAGAACCAATATTTGGATTGTCACTGCATTGTCAACATAGTACCAAACTGTCATGTTATTTATGACGTCAATATGTCAGTGTTAGGTCATTACACAAATGCGGCACCAACATAGTTCGTTAAAAAAAAATGATAACAGACTAACTATGATTGACTAGTGTGTTTGAGTTATTGTAAATTTTTTAATTAGTACAGAAGTTTCTTTTCTTTTTAAAAAAAAAAAGATGAATTCTAACGCTGTAACTTTTTATGTTACTAGAATAAAAACGTTTAAGCTAAGTTGTAATTTTAATTCTCCATTAATTCACGAATGATCCATTAAGTTGGACTAAAAAATTTAAAACAGCCAACCCGAATTGAATGAAATCAGGTTAACGAATTATCCATATCCATCAACAAAATTGTAATTTGATCGATTGATTGATGCTGTAGTTAAAAAAAAGACTTGAAGAAGCTACACATACTTCACGTAAGTGTATTGTGATGGGATCCACCCAGAAGTGTCCTGTCAGTGTAGCAGACATGGTGACAGGTGTGCACGTGGGGCTTATGCTTTTGGACTGACTTTCAAGGCTCCAATGTGGGGCCTTTTCTTTTAACACTCTTTTCATTTTCTTTTCCATAACTTATGATACAAGTACACAACAAAATTTTCACCAAAATTCATTTATTTTTCAGATTATTGAAGTGAAAATAAGAGATAAATATTCAAAACACAAATAATAAATAATAAATAGTATGATGAAAAATAACTGAATATATGTTTATTGTAAGAATTGTTTTTTAACTCGTTAAAATTAATTAATGTCTCTTTAGATTGCAGTTAGCCGGAATGTAGTACAAGAGCCGAGAGAAAAGGTTAAAAGGCTGAGGCTACAATAAAATAGTGGAAGGTTTTTTTATTTTTTATTTTACCTTTATAGAACGGAATTATATTGTATACTACAATAAAATTGGCTTGGTTTTGTCAATATGTAATGGAGTGTAGGCAACAAAATATGAAGGTGCAGAAAGTTTCACTCTAACTTTGTCCCCACAAAATAGAATAAACTCATCATGCCAGCCTAAGACTTTTGGCATATGGGCCTTTCAGCAATAACCTTACCAATTTGGGTAATTGCTTCCTAAACCTCCCTATTTTCTAATATTTCCATTACTCAATCCAGAATTGGTTTTTGTTAACTTTGGATAACTCTATCCAGAATTAACAGAAATTAATTGAATTTGGGAATCTGGAAAGGTTCACAAATCTGGAAAGACCTTCACATAAACGAACCCAAAATGACAACAACGCTACTCAAGGGAACTTCCATTTCACATCCAATATCCGAAGACTCAAGTTTGCACTAACTTTTTTAACATCCTAGAAGAACAACAAATAGAACCCCAATTTTGGGACAAACCAATCCATATAAAATTACAAGAACCGAGCCAAGAAGAATCAAGGTTGGTGTCCGCAATGAGGTTGGTGTCATTGTTAAGGAACGAGGCAAGGGATGTGAAATAAGAGAAGAGAACTAAGTGCATGTTTGTAAATCATTGTGAAAAAAAAAATGTTTGAGGCAAAATTAATATTGCAAACGGATTAACATCTTTACTTTTTACTTTTACTTTATTTTTATTGGTTGAATTTGCATTGAAACATGTGTGCAACATTTTAAACTTCAAACTAAACATTTATTAAATAGGATGGAAATGGTGCGGTATTTGTGGTTGTCAGGAGCGGGTGTTCCTTGAGAGTTGGGGTTGTAAGTATGTTAAAAGTATATTTGAAAACTATCTTGTTTTTAAATGATATGGGGTGCAAGAAGCAATTGCCCCAATTTGTTATCTAAATTTAGGAAAGGTTTTGAATAAAAAAGAAATTAAACTTACTTTTCCTCCAAGTTTCTACCTCATTTAAAACAGTAAGATTATGGGATGGTTGAATGTCAAATTGCTAGAAACTCTTGCATTTAACACTTATTTACCAATTTGTTGACACTTCAAATCCTGTAAACAAGTTTAGTTAAAATAAACAATAGAAATATCACTTAAATTTTCTTAATAAAATACAATAAAATTAGAATTGAGGTGTGCATATGTTTCTAAAAGCAAAATTTCTAAATTTAAAAAAAAGTGGGCCGTTTGAAAAGTACTGTATATAATTAGACGGTCCTAGGGATATGGAGTTTGGGCCATAAAGTACACGGTCTATCACCATCAGGAAGAGGAGTTATTGTTTTTAGTTTTAACTTTAACGGTGGCACTGTTACCGACACTCATTTATGTTACCGCGTAAATCAAACGGAACTCTATTAATCACGAGAGAAAGAACGGGTTTGTTTGATTGATGTTCCTTTCTTGTGATCGAGGAGAACGAAGCTCGTCGCCATGGGTTCTCTCCCTGCGCCAGCATTTCCATCCAAACACTGCCTTGACGAGAGCAGCCACATTGACGAAGCCAAGCTCACGGCGCTGTTCAAGTCGCAGCAGAGCCACCTGAACTTCTTCTTCGACCACATCGACCACTCCCAAACCCTGGCCTTCACGCGCGCGCTCCTCAACGCTGCTGGCACCGTCTTCTTCACCGGCGTCGGAAAATCTGGCTTCGTCGCGCACAAGATCTCGCAGACGCTCGTCTCTCTCGGCGTCCGCTCCGCTTTCCTCTCGCCGGTGGACGCTCTGCACGGCGACATTGGAATCCTCACCGATCGCGACGTGCTCGTCCTCCTCAGCAAGTCCGGCGCCACCGAGGAGCTCCTCCGCCTGGTGCCGTGCGCGAGGGCGAAGGGCGCGCTCCTCATCGCGCTCACCTCCGTCGAAGGCAACGCGCTTGCGGCGGCGTGCGACATGGCCGTGCATTTGCCGCTCCAGAGAGAGCTCTGTCCTTTCAACCTCGCGCCGGTCACATCCACCGCCATTCAGATGGTGTTCGGCGACACCGTCGCCATCGCACTCATGGAGGCCAGGAATCTCTCCAAGGAGGAGTACGCCGCGAACCATCCCGCCGGCAAGATCGGGAAGAGCCTCATCTTCAAGGTCCATTTCCACTTACATTTGTTTTACCCTAATTTGTTGTGCTCTGATTCGAATTTGAATTGCAGGTGAAGGATGTGATGAAGAAACAGGATGAGCTTCCAATTTGCAGAGAATCGGATTTGATTATGGATCAGCTTGTGGAACTCACGACTAAAGGATGCGGATGTCTCCTTGTTATCGATGACGATCACCGTCTGATGGGAACGTTCACCGACGGTGATCTCCGTCGCACTCTCCGAGCCAGTGGAGAAGCCATTTTCAAACTCACTGTTGGGAAAATGTGCAACCGGTAACTTAATCCTGATTGATGATTTCAATATATCTTGTATTCGAGTTTTTTTGTTAACTGAAATAGTTAATTTGAATGATTTATTGTCGAGGATGCAACTATATGAAAATGACGGTGTTTTGTGGATGTTAGGAATCCGAGAATTATTGGTCCGGAGGCAATGGCGGTGGATGCAATGAAGAAGATGGAGGCACCTCCATCGCCGGTTCAGTTTTTGCCTGTGATAAACGATGAAAATATCTTGATTGGGATTGTGACCTTGCATTGTTTGGTTTCAGCTGGCTTGTGAATTCATTGTGTTATAATAATATTAATTATTATATAATTGCTTAATTCTTTTTAGTTTTTACTCCTATTAGTATTAGCATTTGAGTCCCACCCAATTTCAAGTGGGATTCACCTCTTCTCATGTACTGTTACTGTATCATCTCACAAGCATTTTTTTGCCGTTTTGCACCTGCCGACATTACGGGCTTGTTTTCATTAGCAGTTTCCGTGCATTAATTATGGATGTAACTAGATTGAACATGATGTTTTTGTCTTTATTTTTCTTGCACTACTAATATTATATTTTTACTCATGTTCAATTTCATACGAACAGTACTTCTAAACAACGA